>JAPDVR010000001.1:18252277-18992277 GCA_026230005.1 Gila orcuttii | reverse complement strand
TTTCAATTCGAGATTACATTTCACAGTGTTAAATTATTAGTGTTTTAAAAGATTAACGTTTCTTTTGATTGACTCATCCAACACTCTGCTAATCTAAATGTAAAAACGGGAAATTAGCATCCACAATGAAATATTCAATTATATATACATATATTGCGTAGCCCTACATTTGATTCAAAGTGAAAACATTTCATGTAAGGACAATCAAAGTTACAATGGCAACACAAGAGATAAGCTTCTACCTAGACTTTTTGGGTTATGAGCAGAAATCTTTAACCACCCTCCAACCAAAGCTTAATCTCACAAACACACACTTGCAAAATGTATGAAAATGCATTCACAAACAGACTTCAAATTGTTCAGACTGCACTGATATTTAAAACGTACGCAAACTCAAACAAACGTGGAGGAGCTCTAAGGCAGCAATAGAGCTTGACAATCATGCATGCCCAGACTTGTAAGAGACAACGAAAAACAAGAATAGAAAGAGAAAATAGGAGAGAGAGCAAAAGGGAAGCACCAAAGGGGGACTTTGTGTTGTAAATTCAGGCTTTCGAAATCATGTCAAAACTAGCTTGCAAATTGTTTACAAGCTCAAACTGTCTGACCAATGAGAACATGTCTTTAATGATCATTTTGCAAATCCCCTTCTACTGAAAACCCCACTGCCAGTGTGTTTTAACCACACTACTCATATCTATATTTAATGGAAGAGAGCCCATTTTTAAAACGCGTGACTCCAAGAGGGAACCAGATCCCATCGATGAGCATCTTTTCTAATTTGCGGAACCCAAGACGCGTTACCGTGACATCACCCCTTTGTCAAACGCAGATCAGCGTGCAGTCTCCAGACTCATTACTGTATTTCAGGAACACACTAACACTTAATGAGCACACTCGATACAGGGACCTCAACACAATGCTCAAATGTAAAGGTATGAAAAAGAGAACCCCAATATCCATTGAGAACTCTGCATCGTTATTCATCCAATAAGAAAACTGTATCACCTACAGAGGCCCTAAAGGATGTGTGCGCTGATACATGTACTTTACATTTAATGCACCATAAGTTGCTTTGGATATAAGTGTCTGTCAACTGCAAATGTGATGTGAATGTTTTATCATTTGCAAACTTTCCAAAATTAGCAATCTCTAAACAAATGGCACTTGGTTTGATATTTTGTCATCTAATGCATTGACATTCATGTATTTTTAAGTGTCCAAATACATTTAGGAGCCTTTATATATTTTCCATACAGGGGTTTTAAAGCAAATAAACCATGCTGATGATTCTTTTTTGCGAGTTAGAAGGCAGACAGAAAAAAAACCTCTTGCTCTCTTGATTTAATTCTTGCTCTCCACCTCCATCAGATTCACATAAATAGCTAGTTTGTCTTGGCACAGCCTAAAATGAGAAAGCCTGCTGATCCTACGATGAGGTGAGCATCAAACCAAGAGAAATACAAAATTATCTCCTCTTTCATCACTTGTTTTGGTTTCATCAAGGTAGGCAGAAAAAGGCAGTATGGGTGCATTGAGCAATATTTTTTTCTCCAGTAGAACCGATTAAATATCAACCAAGCCATTATCTGAAACGATGCAAGAAAGAATTTTCTGATCAAACAATTAGAAGAGAACAAAAGAAACTTTTTTTTTTTGGATAAGTTCTTACTGTTGACAGTCTGCAAAGTCTTTGAAAAATAAAAACAGCACCCGAAGGATCTGTCACAACAGGTATAGACACTGCAAGATTGCTCAATAGTATTGTTGTAGGCCATTATGTAAAGAATCTGTTGAAAACAAATTAAAATTATTCTTATAACTGTGGACTATTAGCTGAGGTACTACATAATTAAACATGTCATTTTTACATCTTTCATAACCCTTGCACTACAAACAGAAATAAAAAGCAGCAACCACATATTTGCATATATATTGACCTAATCAGCAATGACATTCTTGCAGGCAATAACCGGCAGGAAGTTATTGCCATATTTGCAGTCTGGTCAGTAAATTGGCCTACAGGGTGATCTATGAGGGATGCTAATTAGGTCTCTTCTCTCTCTTTCAGTCTCGGCCTCACAAACACAGGAGTAGAGTTTCCAGCACACCTGCGCACCTTGTCAACAGGTATCCACTTTCACACCAACACAGACCTACTGTCCTTACACAGGTCACGACCCCTTTTCTCTAGCAGGAAGAGGACCGCCAGAATGTGAAGACTGTTGTTATCATCTGAATTTTGCAAAGAGGTTCATAAATTGGTTGTCTGTCGTCCAATCAGTCATTTTGAGAATGTGAAATGGACCATAAATTAACAGGGCTACAAAACCTGGAGGCACAATGATAAAGTCAGCTTGAAGTGAAAAGATGGTTACAGTTGCCAAAAGTCACTTTATAACGGGATAATTTCTGTTATGTAGTACCTTATGAGCTCTGTAATGTTCATTTAATTAAGAACTTGCATACAGGTGTATACCACAAATATGCTCTACTCAAGCTTAGGAACTTCATTTTATTATAAGTGAATGAAAAGGATTAAACACAACAGAACGGAAATAAAGAGTAGAATTTAGTAATTGCATAGGGATTGGGTTAGCCTAAGGTTATCAATAAAGTACTTTAAAAAAAATTTAAACACCTTTTGATAATACAATACAGATTTCAGTAATTTTATCAAACAATATTACTGTAGACAAGCCAACTAATACAACAGAAAATTAATAAATGCCTTTCATTTAAATCCTTGCTTTTGCCATTACAAAATATAATGGATAATATTAGTAGCATACTATACAATACTAAGAGGGTGAAAGTGAAAAGGCAAAAATGGCATCCGTTCAATATATTAAGCCAAGTCTAAGACTAACACATACTGTATGATATAAACAAACATACTGCATAACAAAAATGATCCAACAAACATTTGTTTACATAAAATGTTCATTTATAACACTTTGCTGGAAATGCAGCACGTGCAATGCGCAAAAAAGCATCAAACAAATAACATGACAAATATTTACCTTGAAAACCTCTGAGAAGAAACCTGAGCCGATCTTCTCGCAGATGAAGTCATCTATTCGCGCCAGGCTGGACACGGCACTGCGCAGCGCCCGGTAAGAGGACGGCCTGGCCCGGTGCGCTCCGTGAATCCCGTGCATAAGAGAATCTGAAGCCTCCGGGTCCAAGTCATCTTGGTCCATGACGAAGGTCCCGAATGACATCCTCTCGCGCACTCTAAATTCTACCACGAGCGTTTACATATCTCTGACGGTCACGCAACACTCCAGTTTCGAGGTCGCTGTATTTTTTGACAATAAAAAGTGGCCCGCCTTTCGATCAAGTTAAGAGCAGCTACACGCAAATCCCCGTTGCGCGTCCGGCGCGTGACCGACCTTCAGGTCTCGTGCGTCGCTTCCTCCGTACTGATGTCTGGCCTCATTTTCAGTAATGCATCACATTCCTGTTTCAGATAAGAGATGAGAATCAATGTCAACGACAGATATGTTAATATCATCTGATCACTGTCTGCTTAAAGTGTGTTTGCAAGAGCAAGTCTTGCGGTCAGTATGTTTGGTGAAGTTGAACTAGTGTAAATTATAGTGTACATCTTCCGCTACAGTCGGACTGCAGATAACAGCCACATTTCACATAGAAAAGTGAGCCCATACGCGCTGTCGCTGCTAATCTAAAACTATATTGAATACCGTTACTTATCATTTTAAAGTAACCTTGTTCCAATGACGATAAACGACATGGTGATATGATATTGATTGGAATCCAATCAATATCATATCACCATGTCGTTTATCGTCATTCAACCCAGCTTACCTGCGCTGCTCTACAGGTATAAACTTATCGAGTCTTCGCTTCAACACCTTACAGTTTTCAGTCTTTTGTAAATCCGAAAGTTCTCGGATGCGACTGCTCAACTCCCCTCGTGCTTCATTTTGAAAGCGACTAAACGGGGAGCCCCTACTGGCATTTGTGTATGTAAGTCGCAGGAAATGTGTGCAGAGTGAGTTTGAGCTCTTATTGGAAGCGACTCACCTGGGCGGGTCCAGCAGCAGAAGAAGCAGCAGATCACCTGCAGGGGCGCGCGCACGCCAAGCTACTGTAGTGATGTTGATGAAAAGGGACACCACGCCCCCCATACTTTTAGCCCACATGCCCTTTTTGTTGGCTAGCAATAAAAGCAATATTTTTTATTTACACAATATTGTTTTTTTTACTAATTTCAAAGAAAAAAATGCTTTAATTTTTTTTAAACGACTGCATTATTAAATGAATCGAGCTCAGTCTGTCGAGAATCTTTGTCAATGCCAATTTTCCAAATTGCCACTAACACAATAGCCATAAACGTCAATAACAATTAAGGTCTTATTATCTAGGCCTTTTTGTGATATGCAAATGTATAATAAATTGATACATGACGACAGTGGGATTATTTTTTTTTTATTAAGTCAATGCACTATTTACAAGTACAGTTGGTTAATATATTTTATAGCCTATCATTTCTAATCGTGCTTTGAGAAACTTTATGCGAAGACAACAACATGCTATCAAATCTATGACGTATGAATTATTGAGCAAGACTACCGTCAGTGTTGACTTATTTATGAACTTAAAATTGCTTTAGTTTTGACGACAGCATTGGACACCCTTCAGTTCTTTTAAGTTTATTACATGTGTGACGTCACTTTTATATATATATATATATATATATATATATATATATATATATATATATATATATATAATTCACGAAATATAAAATAAAAATCTATTTAAAAACGTTTACGACTGTTTTAGTCACCCTTTAGCTTACTTCGTATCATATGACCTTTTGACTGATGAATTTCATAGTGCAAGAGCACATCTCACGGTAAATAAAACACACATCTGGCCTCTTGAATAAACGAGTCATGCTTGAGCGCACAGAGCTTATTAAATTGCTCCTCTTGCTGTTGTTAATGGGAGTAGAATTTATATTGCATGCAGAACATGAAGGAGTGTGTATCGTGTGCTCACGTGCATACCATGTAGAAACTGCTCATACTACTCGACACTGCTGCCATCTAGTGGCATGAGACTAATCAGAAAATAATGTGCCCAAAGCTAAGATTAACCTGATCTAATATGAGGGCTATAGAAGAGGGGTCCACACTTTTTAAATGATGCATTCATACTTAAAATATGAAAACATGTGTTATGCACTATAGGAATTATTGTTGCAATTAGCTATCATCACAACTTAATAACGTATGTATTAATGTATTAACAATGTACGTAAACCTGTTAAAATAAATGAAAGATATTTTATGGATAAAGTTCAGATTTTTTATTATGCCAGGCAATAATTGAAAAGGTATGATTATTTACAGGTCATTGGCGAATCATTACACTTTGACATGCATAAAATAATTTTCTACAAAAATGAAGGAACATTTACCATTACTGCATTACATAGATTTGTACAGTCTGTAATAAAAATGTACATACCGTACTCTCAATCTTTACGCAAAAGCACATACATATTTCTTGAATCAGATTCATGATTATATATATATTTTTTAAATCATCTTCATCTAGGACCTCTTATTTGGGTATAATTTATTCATTGTAACTGACAGGTGAGATGATCAGCGGTGCTGAATGTTTACCTTTATCATTAGTCCAAGGGCTTAAATATGGATAGAGTTTCTCAGGAAAAAACTGATCGGTAAAAGAGTAGATATGAGACCTGGACTCCACATCGTAAAAGGAGACCAGACCCTCCTCATAATCCACAAACACACCCACCTTCTGGGGCTTCACTTTCAGGGAGAGACACACAGGGGAAGACTCACCAGCTTTATACACGTTTCCATTACTTTGCCACAAACTCCAATTTCCATTCTCAGGACACAGGTACAGATCCCTCTTCCAGTTAATGGATTCTCTTGCCACACCTAAACACCACTGTGTCATTCCCTGTACCTGCACCTCAAAATAAAATCTCCCAGAGGAAAAACCCTCCTTTCCCAGCACAATAATACATTTATCAAACCTCTTGTAGTAGTCATGTTTTATGTTTCCAAGTCGCACTTGTTTTCCATCTTCAGATAGGGTCAGTTCAGGGTGTGATTTATTAGGATCCAGAGTCACATCCACTGAGAGAGAGAGAATTTGAATCACAACTTCATTCCAAGATTGTGGAATAACAAGTTCAGTCAAACTGGAATGCTGTAAATCCCTTATCAGTTCATTTAAGGTACTGTGAGAATATATATGAGTGAGTATCATACACTGTACCTGCATACCGCTGGATCCTCTTCATCACTGTGACATACATGATAACAAAATATGATGAGATCTTTATTTACATATGGACATTTATTAATTGAATTCTTGTTTAAATGCTAAAGGGCAAATAATACACTGCAGACTGATGCATGTGATTAAAAAACATTTGAAAGAATGCAAGGACCTTACATTAGCAACCTGGCCTTTTTGAAAAGTGACTGTTTGCAAAAGTTTGATCATTCTGTAACTGCTGATGAACTGAGATAAGACAATTATTGTGAAATGAAAATCTGTGCAACCTACCAGTTTGACTGAGTTTCTTATCTAGAGTGTCCTGCAGCTGAGCCAGAGCACTCCTCAAAGTCTCCACACTCCCACAAGTGTTAATACTGATCCCAGTCCAGATCTTGGTGTCTAACGGGCTGCACAGGGATGGATAAATCTACAGCAGGAGAGAAGCATGTTGAGTGTTGTCCTGTGATGTGCAGTGAGCCGACAGACGGACACTGACCTGTAGGAGGCGCAGGTGATCTTCAGTGTGTGAGAGCATCTCCAGCTCAGTGTTTCTCCTCTTCAGCTCAGTGATCTCCTGCTCCAGCTCTTTAATGAGCTCTTCAGCCTGTTTCTCTTCTGCTTTCTGCTTCTGCTCCATCACCTCCAGCAGCTCAGACTGACAGCTCTCAATGGAGCGGATCAGATCCGTGAACAGCTCAACACAGTCCGCTTTCTCTTTTTCAGTGTTCTTCTGGTTAGTCAGAATCATGGAAAAAAAATCCTTTATTTTTCAGAACTTTTTAAAAACGTATCTAACAAATCAAATATTTCATTTTCTATAAATATTATAAAATAATAAATATAATATATACTGTATATATGAACATAAACTTGCTTTTCTCAGCTTTATTGAGTGTTGGATTTCTTTAGTTTTCTTTATTCTGTCTTGGATCATTTGCAGCAAATCTGTCCGTGACTTCATCAGCTGAGTCTATAGGCAGAACAGCAACAATAATAATAATAACAACAATGATGATGACAATAATGATAATAACAGTGTCTTAAAAGCAAGGTCCTCAAGGCAGAAAACAAGAATATAAAAATACTATATAAACATACATAAAATAATAAAGTAAAATCAATTAAAAATGATCCTGAAAAAAACGTCTTAAGAAAAGTCTGTTCTTCTCTTTTTGAGTATTCTAAAGACATGTTTTCATTTAGCTATTTCCTACCTTCTTCTTTACACTCTCCTCCTCTACCGGGACGTTGTTGTGAGTCTTGTGCTCGGTCACAGTGCAGATCACACACACGCATGTCTGATCATCTCTACAGAACAGCTCAAGAGGTCTGTCGTGTTTCTGACACAAATGATCCTGGAGATTTTTTACAGGGTTGATAAGTTTGTGTTGTTTTAAACCTGGAACACTCAAATGACGCTTCAGGTGAGTCTCACAGTAAGAGCTCTGACACACAGGGCACGACTTCAGGGCTTTCAGTTTCGTCTTCGTACAGATGTCACACAACACTTCAGGTATTTTCAGACGATTTCTCTTTTTATAGAGATCTACAATGGCTCTGAGTGTTGTATTGACCTTGAGCTCAGGTTTTTGATTGAATATTTTTTTACATATTGGGCAGTTGTAGTCCTTACTGTTGCCCCAGCATTCTTTTAGGCAGATCTGGCAGAAGTTGTGTCCACATGGAGTGGTGACTGGATTGGTGAACACATCCAGACAGATTGAACACTGGAGCTCCTTAGTCAGACCAGTGGAGGATGACAGGGCTGGGAAAAAAAGATATTTAAAAAAAAGTATGAAGTGTAACTTCATTTCTGATATTTACTTCACAAATGAGGAAAATGATTATGTCTTTCAAGCACTAATCCATTATTTTTGTGGGTTAGACTTACATGGAGATAAATCCAGATTCCTGGACTCTCTTGGTTTTGGAGATTCTGACAGTGCTTTTGCCCTTTTTAAGATTTAAATAAATAAATAAAGCCACATTAAGTCTTATTTCAAAATAAAAATGATGACCAGTAGATTCATAGAGTAATACAACAACAACTCATACATATTAATACTTTTTTTTTTTAAATCGCATTTTCAAAAACTTTAAAATAAAAACAATTTATCTTCATATAGCCTAATAAAATTCAAGTTATATATTTTTTTCATCTCATGTTAGCTATAACAGGGGAAAAAGCTGTTTTATTTTTGATGGTGAAATATTGGAGAAACAGTGACAGGAATTAAAACAATTTAAACTACACTAGCGGTCAAAAGTTTGGAACAATTAAGTTTTTGTTTTGTTATGCTCACCAAGGCTGCATTTATTTGATCAAAACTACAGTTAAAACTTTAATATTGTGAAATATTATGACCATTTTAAAATGTAAATTATTCCTGTGATGGCAAAGCAGCAGTTACTCCAATCACTCCGGTCTTAGGGCTGGATTAGTACCCCCAGGGCACTGAAGCTCATGGGCCCCCCCTCCCCTGACAACCACACCCTCCAAAGGAGGCGATCAAAAAATATAGCACAACCAGCAAAGTGCAGGCAGCTGACCTTCGCACCACCAGTCCCACTCCACACACTCACACTAGCAGTGTCACATGATCCTTCAAAAAAAAATCTCTCTAATATACTGATTTTTTGCTCAACAATTAGTAATGGTTATTATTATGTGTAACGGTTATGTTCTGTTTTATTGTCATAGTGTTTTGGTTTCCCTGTTTGTGTTCATGTGTTCCTTATTAATTTTTATAGTTAGTCATTAGTTCTACATCTGTTTCTAGTTCTGTTAATTTCCATTGCCTGTGTATTTAAATCCTTAGTTTCTTCTGTTCATTTTCCCGAGTTTTCGATGGTTTAACATGGTTGTGTTCTCCTGAGTTTGTCCCTGGATTTATTATTAAAGTTTATTTCTCTAAATCTCCTGTGTCGTGCACATCATTACCAGGGCTCTCAAGTCTCACGCATTGGGCGTGAGACACACGGATTTCAACCCGTTCACACGCTCACACGCCACACCTTGTATTTCTCACGCTGAGGAGTAAGGGAACTTGTCTCGCTATACAATTAATGGACGAGGCGCAGGCAAACGGAGGGAAGTTCTCTGCCGAGTTCATAGCATCTGTCTCGAGTTATACAGAGTTAAATGCTAGCTACCAGCCAATCAGAAATTAGAATTAGTTGTTTCCGGGTAAATTATGTGTTCCCGCTGCAAGCACGTTCGTTACTAGACAACACGCGCACACACGGAGTGGAAGTTGAAAGAGCACGATCTGATGAATGCGGTTTGCGGACATCTTCATTTATTTACTTTTTTTTTTAGCATTTTGATTTTACGATTCCTGGACGATATCTCTTGCCTGTGATCAAAGACAGTGAGAGCTGATGTTGAGGAGTATAGCCAAATTCGTGCTAAATTATTTTTGATGCATTCAAAAACTCTCCAACTGCTTTTAAAGGGGTCATCGGATGCAAAATAAACTTTTATATGGTATTTGCAAATAAATGTGTCTTTGCAGTGTGTGGACACAATCACCATGCAATGAAAAAAGTCTATTCACTTTTTTTTAATCCTCAAAAAGCCAAAAAGTTGTTGCTCATTATCATTTAGAGACATGCACCGAAACGGGTCACTGTGAACAGAGCTGTTTTTGAGGAGGTAAAAAGGGTGTTGTTTTACACAATCATTGAGAAATTTTAACCAAAGTATGTTACAAACTTTACATGAAGACCCAAAAGAATCATACCAACTTGTGGAAAATGGGCATCCGATGAACCCTGTAAAGGTGACCGGTTTGGGTCTTGACATACATGCTCAGGGCAAGTTGTTATGACACAATGTTATGTACATTGAGCACTGAAGTTCAGTTGGCTTGTTTGGGGTCAAATTTATTTTTATTTTTCAATAAATTTGTATTTTTTAAATATAACTATTTATTTTATTTGGATGAATTTGTCTTTTTATCAGATTTAACAATTGTTATCATTTCCATTTGTGCTGGTCAATTATGAACAATAGGCAAAATTGAACTGCTAGCAAAAATTGAAGCGAATTTGGTTGGGTCGAGGGACCGCGCTGCAAATGTTTGGGTGGCTCCTCCCCTAAATCTCACTCTAAACTTTTGATAAAACTTGAGAGCCCTGCATTACAGCCACCTCCAGTAACAGTATTCACATTAAGTGGCATGGCATCTTACAAACAGAAGTCATTGGAACATGCTGCTATAGTGGCGCATCCGGTTTTTAATGGAATGTGCCAGCGAATAGAATACATTATGTCCAGACAGCTACCTAAGACCATAACATGCCACTATATTTCTTTCACGTACCTGTGAGTGTCAGCTGCGCTCTCATGCCTCTTACGTATGAATGGATGAACAAACATTCTGTTGTCTGAAGAAAAAAACGTTTCCAAAAAGTTTTAAAAAATGTCAGTTTCATTTCACTGAAAGCTCCGGCCCACCTACATTAATCTCATAGCTCCTCCCATATTTTTTTACTCACATGGAACAGATGAAGTTTTACAGCTTTATTGGCTGTTTGATACACTTGTTCATTTGTATAAGTGTAAGAGGGTTTTAAAATAGGCAAAGAAAAAGAGGTAAGCAAAACGTTGATACAACATTTGTTAAGAGAAAGGCCTGCGATAAACACATGGAAGATGGACTATATTTTATAAGACATACCAGATACAGAAAGAATAGTGCAGATAATACTTGTTAAGCCCTTTAGACACCAGTTGACTGCTGGAGGAAGCTATGACAAATGAAAAGCCAAAACATTTTCATTGCATTTGTGCCATTTATATCTTTTTACATATATATATGAGAGAGAGAGAGAGAGAGAGAGAGAGAGAGAGAGAGAGAGAGAAACTACAATATTATGCATAACTAATGTATGATTTTTTTCACATGAATTATGCTGTATCAACAACTATGAAGTCAATATTATAAAAGTCAATAGTATAAACTGCCTTTTTAAATAAATATCAGTTTACAGGACAGTTTTTTGTATTGTACAAGAATGGGACCCTCCTTAGTTCAAAGTATTAACCTGGATTTTCCCTAAATTTTCTCACCCCATTGTCCCTTATAGGCCCGAGTTTTGCATCTGCACCTGTGTACAAAACCTCCTCATTTATAAATGGACCGTATCATATCTGTGATACCATATCACACCTTAACCACACCGTGTTTGTTCGTTGGCCAGAGGAGAACTGGCCCCCCGACTGAGCCTGGTTTCTCCAAAAGTTTTTTTTCCTCCATTCTGTCACCTGATGAAGTTACAGTGGAACTGAATCAACACTGAACTGACTTCAGCTGAACAGCAGCCGAAATGCATCATTTCACGTTATCACTGTAAAACTGCTTTGAAACAATCTGTATTGTATAAAGCGTTTTATAAATAAAGGTGCCTTGACCATAAATGTGGTGACTCCATAAGTATTGTGATTGATACACGGGAGATAAATAAGGTCAAAATGCAGCGTCTACAGTGATGAAATGCTAGGGGTGTGTCATGTGTACGCTGCTCTTTTCATCTGTTGCTGCATGATCTCTGCTCTCCCCACAATGGCTTTGACAATCGGAGAGCGTGTGCAGCACTGCCTCCTGGTCCTCGTGCCCAGGCTGTTCTTGGCTCTCTTTACGCTGGTCTCACCCGGCTCAAAGCAGCCAAAACATCTCCCTCCTATCAGAAACCCACTGCTTACTCTCTCTGCAGTGCAACTGGCTGAAAAGATACGCCGAAGAGAGGTTTGGGCTTTCATTTGCATTGGTTCTGTCATGGCTGAGCATTAGCGAATGTATAGAGGCTACTTGTGAACTTAATGAATGAAAAGAAGGCTAATCAATATAGTCAATTATTTAATCTTAAGGTTTCTTGCTGTTTTTTTTTCATGGATAAATCTCTGTTTCTATTATGCCAGCCAGGCAACAATGTCTGTAGTGTGCAGTAAAAGAATGACTCAGCAAAAAAGCTCAGCACCAAACTTAAATGTAACTTATTGCTGTAACAGTGTTTCTGTTCCAAAGGTTTAAATCAGGCATGCTTTGTTGCATATATTTATAGACTAGACTGTAATCTTGAGTTATCTTGTTGACTTTATCATGGATAAAAGTAACAAAGAGCTCTGAAGCCAAAATGTTCTGGCACAATAAAATCTAGACTGTGGCTCACTTCCCTGACCTTTATGTCCAAAGCTCCTACATGTGGAGAAAACATATTTGCACTGTGCTTTATTTGTTGCTTACTAAAGAACACGAGACATGCCATTAAAAAAAACCTTAAAATTAAAAAAAAAAAAAAAAAAAAAAAAGTTCAACCAAGAATGAAAATTGTGTAATTTACACACCCTCATGTCATAACAAATCTTTTTGACTTACTTTGTTCTGTGGAACACAAATGAGAATTAGAAAAACTGTTTTTGTCCATCAAATGAATATCAATTGGGTCCAAAAAACATGAGATTTAAAAAAAGAAAATCTGTTCTACAAAAGAAAGTCATATAGGTTTGGAATGACATATGATATATAAAGTATCAATTGAGAAAATTTTTAGTAAACTTACTTTTAAAAAAAAAAGACATTTCTTTTAAGAAAAAAAACCTTTTTACACTACAGGAACTGCAAAGTATGATAAACAATGTTAACAGGGTCCTCTGATAATGTCTGTGATTATGTCAGTGATTATGTACGCAAGTAATATATAAGTCCTAAAAGAACATCACTTCACTTACATATTCACCACTGTAGATAGATCTAGACTAAAACATCACTGCTTGCCATGGTCTTTTGTAATAATGAACATTAACCTTTTTGATTTGTAAATTCAGGTTACTAGTGTGGAGGTTGTGCAGGCCTACATTGACAGGATACAGGAAGTAAACCCTCTGCTCAATGCTTTGGTCAAAGACAGGTGAGCACTCGCTTTATAAAGGGTAGTTACAATATTTATGGATGACGGAACAGGACATTTCACGATAAATGTCCACTGTCGTCTCTTTCAGGTTCTCATCCGCCCTTCAGGAAGCTGCTCATGCAGATAAACTAATAGAGGAGGAGAATGGAGGAGAGGAAGTTCTGAGGAACCGATTTCCACTGCTGGGTGTTCCACTATCTGTCAAAGAGTCATTCGCACTACAGGGTACACTTCCCATAATCCTCTCTGCCTTGCATCCATCTACACAGTATCACCCTGACTAGGTTTATTTTGAGATAAAGTCTATTTGACTGTAATTCTCGCTATTTTAACATGGACATAAAATACTGGGTTACACTTTATTTTGATAGGCCACTTTAGACATTCTACTAACTCCAGTTAGGGTTAGTAGAATAGGTTGACATGTACATGCATAGTTAGTTACAGTCTGTAGAACATCTGTTGGGGGACCATCAAAATAAATTTACTTATAGTTAGAAGAATGTCTAAAGTGGACCATCGAAATAATGTATTACCAAATATTGATTTGAATTGTTACAATCCTACCTGTATATCCTCTTAAAGCTTCTGCTAAGAAAATATAGTCCATTCAATGCAATGTACAAATCAATGGACCTATCAACGACGATTGTACTGAAAATGACTTGGTATGGACAATGTTTTGGACTAGTACTATTTGTTTTCTAAGTGCAAGCTTCAAGATTGGTGAAATTATAAAACAATGTCAACTAAAATCAATATCTTTACAATATCAATATCAAATATGTTAACATATTTATTAATATAAATATTTTAAAAATATGCAGATTTAAATGTCAAAGCTGATAGAACTCTGAAGAGAATATTGCTTCAGAATAAATTATATTTACTTTTGTGCTTTTTTGTGTGTGCATTTTTATATTTTTTACAGACAAGCAACTTTTTTACTCGGACAAGTGAATGACCGAGCACATGACAAGGCTTAAAGGGGTCATCGGATGCCCATTTTCCACAAGTTGGTGTGATTCTTTAGGGTCTTCATGTAAAGTTTGTAACATACTTTGGTTAAAATTCCTCAATGGTTGTGTAAAACAACACCCTTTTACCACATCAAAAACAGCTCTGTTCACAGCGACCCGTTTCGGTGCATGTCTCTTTAAATGATAATGAGCAACTGCTCACCCCACCCCTCTCTTCCATGGGGGGTGTCGACACAAGACTGCCTTGGCAACCTGCATTGGTGGACCGTATACAAATGGGCAGAAATATGCTAATACGGGACAGTTTGTCAGTGGTCGTGGGCGGAGCATGAGCAATATGACATCATATTGCTCAGAAAATCCAAACGGCTTGATTATTGAGAGTGTTTAGACTTTTTGAGGATTTAAAAAAAAGGAGTGAATGGATATTTTCCATTATATGGTGGTTGTGTCCACACACTGCAAAGACACATTTATATGCAAACACCATATAAAAGTGAATTTTGCATCCGATGACCCCTTTAATGTCGAGCCCTGCTGTATAGGACAGTAGAAATGATTCATTTTTATGTTATCTGCACTCCCAAAGGTATGCCTAATTCTGGCGGGTTGAAATCCCGAGGTAGAGTACTTGCCAATGTGGATGCTCCTCCTGTGGCTCTGTTGAAGAGAGCTGGAGCCATTCCTCTAGGTGTCACCAACACCAGTGAGCTTTGCATGTGGATGGAGTCCAACAACCACCTCTATGGGATCACCAGTAACCCCTATGACCTCGAGAGGATGTGTGGAGGAAGCTCAGGTCTTGCAAAAAAGAAAAAGGGGAAAAAAAAGGAATTTTATAAACCTTATATAAATATTAAACTCATATTAAGACTATACAAAAATTATACTTCATTGGTCACGGTTTAAATTCCATGTTTTTTGCACTGATGTACAGCTTAACAACATTAAAATGTTGATAATTAGCCATAAACTACTAAACATCGATTCTTTCTTGGTAGGTGGAGAGGGGAGTATCATCGGCGGTGGTGCATCTGTGATGGGTATCGGTTCTGACATTGGAGGAAGTATCCGCATGCCGTGTTTTTTCAATGGGATATTTGGCCACAAACCATCAAAAGGTATGCATTTTGCTGTAAGGACAATCAGAAAAACACACAGCTTTCTGTTAATAGGACAAATAGGGTGCATCTTAACATAAAAGGGAGAGTTTTATTTAATTTCAGATGTGGTTTCAAATGAGGATCAGTTTCCCACATGTTCTGGTCTCCAAAATGACTACCTGAGTACTGGTCCAATGTGTCGCTACGCTGAAGACCTGCTCCTTCTTCTGAAGATAATGGCTGGGCCCACTGAAGACAAGTACATTTCACAGATATAAACCAGAGAATGCAAATATCAGGTTTTTTTTGTTTGTTTTTTTCAAATTAGTACTCACACCAAGTATTCTTTTCTAGGCTCTTCCTCTCAAAAGAGGTGGATCTGAAAAAGTTAAGTTTCTTCACTGTAGTAGATGATGGTAGATCTCCATTGACATCACCAGTAGACAAACAGCTCATTGAAGCTCAAAAGAGGGTGAGAAGCAAACCAAAACAACTACTCCATTATTTGCATTTAACATACACATATATAATACTTCTGTAATCAGCTTATTGGTGAATATATGCAAAATACTAATATGAGCCTTATTTAAAAAATGTTTGTTGTTTCTGTTCGCAGGTAGCTGCACGTTTAGAGGCGGATCTGGGAGTTACAGTTAAAGAAGTTAGTTTTCCTCAGCTCAAATACTCTTTTGAGATTTGGGACACATTCTTGGCTCTACCAGACAAAGATGGCAAGGTGTGTAGTATACCATAAGCTACTTAGTATTCAGTATTATCATATATTTGACTGGATCAAATTTGTTTCATGACTGGCAATTTTTCACAAGATCGACATTGTTATTGAACTGAACTGAATCAACATTGAACTGACTTGAAAGCTGCTTATAGCTGAATTGAACTCGTTTTTATAATTGATGAACTTTACACAGTGAACTGAACCAATATTGAACTCACTTGTCTTATGTCTATATTGTTTACTTGCTTTCAACAAATGACTGTAGCATGCAGAGAATTAGAGCAAGTTTTTTGTGCGTCTGTGTTTATTCCAGCCTCCACAGTCTTTTGTTGAGCTAATGGCAGATGGAGGCTCCGTGTGGCCTATTTGGGAGCTAATAAAGAGGACATTTGGAAGATCTGAACACACTGTGGCTGCTATTGGTAAACTCGAACACTGATCTAATACTATATAGTAATTGTTGGCAAACAGTCATTTTTTAACTGTGGTTGTTCAGGGTTGAATAATTGGGGGTTGTTCTGATCTTGTTCTTCAAACGTCTTTCAAACTAGCAACCGGGAGGAGACACATGTATTTCCCTTGTGGCTGATTTCAGGTTTGGCTCTAATGGAGAGTTCTCACAGCTCTAAGCCATCTCAGTTCATGCTAAAGCAGAAGGAAGAACTGCAAAGAGAGATGGAGGATCTGCTGGGGACAGATGGAGTGCTGCTCTATCCTTCTCATCCTCTTCTCGCCCCCAAACACCACCACCCCCTATTTACCCCATATAATATCGGTTACACAGGTAACGGTTGCTTAGCTAACAATCTCAAACAAACATAACCCTTTACTAATGTAATTTAGCTGATAATTTTATTGTTAGCAGTTACCATGTGTCAGTCTCAATCATTAGAACCAGAGATTGTTGTGCCTTTATCATATATTATTAAACACACAATGTCCACTTTTGGAAATTTGATGCTCTTGATCTGGACAATAGATATAGAGTCCATTAAGTAACAATAACCTTATATGTCTCCATTACGGTCAAGAAATGGATTATAAAAAAGTTACTAAAGAGATTAAAGCCATTATTAGTTGAAGGGATCAGACAGGAACAGACTTCAATATTGAGTTTATCATTGCAGCAAGGCTAATCAATAACATTAGGAGTGTCAAATAGAAGTAGATGGAAATCCTTTAAATATACAGTAAAAAAATATAAATTAATACAATTTTAACCGCTTTCACTTGTTTTCACCTATTTCTAGGGATCCTGAACATCCTCGGCCTGCCGGTGACCCAGTGTCCACTGGGATTGAGTAAGGAGCGATTGCCTTTGGGCGTGCAGGTGGTGGCTGGGAAGTTTCAAGACCGTCTGCCCTTGGCTGTGGCGCTCTACCTGGAGAAGACTTTCGGAGGCTGGGTCGATCCTGGAGTGGCTTGAGCAGTGAAGACACTGAGACACTGAGGAAATGCTGGATCTAGGCATGACATAGCAAAGCAAGTTTCTCAGATATAGACAACCTCAACAAACATTGATTTAAAGGGATAGTTGACCCAAAAATTTAATTTCTCATCATGTACTTGCCCTCATATTGTTCCAAACTCATAGGACTTTCTTTCTCCGGTGAAACACATAAGAAAATATTTTGAAGAACATTGGAAACCAAACAGTTTTGGTGCCCACTGCCTATTTGGACAATAACACTGAAACATTTATCAAATGATCTTCTTTTATCATCTTCTTTCTTCCACAGATGAAAGTCATACAGGTTTGTAACATGAGGGTGAGTAAAATTACAGAATTTTCATTTAGGAGTGAACTGTCCCATTAAGATAAATCAGTAGTTAGAAAGCTAAGGTCTTTAGTAAGTAAGCGTAATCATTTAAGCAGCATATCTTAAGAGAAGGCTTTAGGGATTTTCTAAATAGTTATTTCGGGTCCTACCTGATTCTGATCCTGAAAGTATACCATGTAACTGTTGTGCTGAATGTTGTCTTCAAGAGTACTCAAAGCAGAACAGTTTCACTTGATTCAAATAATACATAGATGTTATTGCAAACAGAATGTAATATAAAACCATCCAAATACCTTTATGGGTGAAAATACCCTTAAATTAAAACTTACGGTTGGAGTTCACCTGTCATTGTTCCACTTCAGAAACGTCGCACTGTACCAAAGGTTTCTTATTTCAGCATTGTCACCCATGTTATTAAAATCTGTTCAACATTTGTGTCTCAGACTTTTGAACACAGATACAGTGTAAAAATAACAACTCGCAAGAAGTAGGTTGTGTCCGTTAACTGGCAACCGATATTATTTACACCGAGGCTTCAGCAAATGACTCATTCAAATCTGGACACGTTTTCATTTATTTCCTCCTTAACAAAATAAAAATAACGTTCTTGAGAAGTACTGAACAGAAAACCTGTTTTACACTTTTATTGTTTTCATTTCTCTCTTTCTTTCCCATCCAAGGAAGAACTTGAAAACATTTTTAAACATTCTCAGTGTGAAAACACATGGACAGATTCTTTTGTTTCATTGGTGGGACACTGTAATAGCATGTTTGTACCCTTTTAAGATCTCTTAATAATGTGTCAATCAAAAATAGGTTAAGACACAAACTAACCAGCCCGCTTCAATTTCGCATCACTTCCCCTGACACTATGAAAACTGAAATGGGCCTTAAAACAAGAGACGATACAAACATTAACAAAAAGATAAAGAAAACAGCTGTTTTGTAAGAGGGTCCCTGTCTTTGGCAACGCAGGAACAGAGATAGGACATGAGGTCAACCAAACAGGAAGTCCTTTGCAACTGTCTGAAACCAGCATCCAGAGATTCACTAGCGCATATTCCCAATACCTCAGATTTTGGCCCGTAAATATGTACATTCCAGCGCATGTACACGATATTTGTGTTTTAAAGCACTGCTCAGGTGACATCGAAGAGGGGTGTGTGAATGTATACATATGTGTCTATGTAAACGCCCTGTTTGTTAACCCAGTCCTCCTCAGGAGACGTTGGTTATGGGTTTGTATTTCTTGAGGCGGGTCCATTGTCCAGTAGAGTAGTTCATCTCAAACACTGTGTCCACCAGCATGGTGGTGCTGCCGGTTCCGTCGGCTTTAGGCAGAACTTCTGTGTGCTCACTTAGTTTGATCTGAATGATGTCACCCTGCTCTGGACAGGGGTTTTCTGTCGGGAGGATGCAACAGACGAAAATTAGGAGGGTCATTTAGAACAAAGAGGAACTGTAATATTGTCAATCAATTAACAGAAACTGATGAAAGCAAATCCAGAATACCTCGTGATCCTGCCATGAAACCCAGGATGAGGGCTTTTTCAGGCCGTGTAACTTTGTTTGCAGTCTTGAACATTTCCTGCGCAGCATACATCTGTTCTCTCTGTGGACAATGCAAAATAAAAATAAAACTTCAAAGACTATACACTACCAAAGAAATTAATAATTTTATTCAGCAAGGATGCATTACATTTATAAGTGACAGTAAATAATTTTATAAGCTATAAACAAATTCCATTTAAAAAAATGTGCTGGAATATATTACATCTTAAAATCTCTTTAAATAGAGACCAGTAATTTTAAATAGTATTTCACAATATTACTGAATTACTGTATTTTTCACCAAATAAATGCAGCCTTGGTGAACACAAAATACTTTAAAACAATTCATCTTCTAACAACATTGAGGGAGTTTGGATGAAAGAATTCAGTACGATTATTTATAACTTCGAAAACTAACAGCACTACACACAAGCACACAGAGTCGGGGCTTTTGTTTGAGGCAATGTGGAACATCAATGGCTAATCATTTTCATATTTTTGGGGCTGAAATTAAACATATAATCGGAGAAGAGTTTGACTATTCATTCATTACATTATATCTAGGGGAAATACCAGAAACTGTTTTAGACATGGATAAATACTTATTAAAGATACTTTTAGCAAGCAGTAGGAAAGCCATAACTCGTAAATGGTTGCAGGCAGACCCTCCAACAACGGACCAATGGCTAGGAATTGTAAATGAAATATATAGTAAGGAGAGAATCACATTCATTTAAAGGTTCAATTTAGAAAAGTATAATAAGTATTAGGAAAAATGTATTATGTACAAACGCCATTAAGGAAAGTGTGATATCGCACATTAAGATGTTGGAAATGTATTGTGACTTGACATGCGTTATCCATGATAACCTCTTTTTCACCATTTTCAATTAACAATTTTTTTTTTTTTAAACATCTATTAACAAAATTTCTAAATAAAACTGTTGCTTAGTAACATTACAAAAAAGACAGTCCATTAAAATCATTATCATATCCATGAATTCTTACCGTGAGCGACAGGTTCTTTTTGGGTTGGGTCTGTGGGGGTGCTGGCGTGGGTGCGGGCTGGGCTGCAGTGGTGGGCGGCTGCGTGGGCATGTCTGGCTGTGCTGCTGTGGCGGCAGGAGGCGGGGCATTGTTGGTGGGCGTGCTGGTTGGCGTGGTTGGCGAAGTGGGGGCGGTGGGACTGGCAGTGCTGGCATTATACATGGGCGGCCGCTGTTTAAACTGGCCAGGTAGTGAAGCAGAAGCTGCATTTGGCGCGGACGACTCCTCCGACTGCCGGTTTGTAGGTTCACGCCCTGAACCGCCTGCATTCGCTGAATATTAACACAATGCAGAAAAATGGGCATTTAGAAGACTTTAAGCTCACAATTAGCTTGGCTTCCTGTTAATATCTGTTGTGTCTAATCAATAGATTTTCTACTGAAATACATTTTTTTGCATCCATCCCATCCTGCATCTGTCGATGGCTCACCTGGCTGTGTCTCTGAACTGGGAATGTAAGACGAGGAAGGAACCATGCTGGGGGTGGCGGGAAGGTAACTGGTTGACGGCAGAGCACTCTCGTTGTTTAGCGCCCCAAGTTTCTGTTGTGAGGGGAAACAGATTTAAGTTTTGTTCTGACCCACGTTCAAGGAAGCCATCACATGGCTGATAAGATTTCCAAAACTACCTGTGTGGACACCAAGCCAGCTGCGTAGTCTGGTGTTGCGTTCTCCACAACCGCCTCTTCTTTGGCCGCCTTCTCTCCAGCTTCTGTGTCTAAATAAGACCAAAATACAATATAACTAAAAATGCAGAGCACTCAAAATACACTCAAAACACTTCTTGAACTTACCCAAAGTCTTTCTTCTCCTTTTAGCTTCTCTGCCAGCTCCTACCATATCCAACTCGGATATATCCAACAACTGCAAGTAAACACACATTCACATAACCTGACCATATAAAGCCTATACAGAGATTATGACATCCATATGAACTAGACAAAATACAGTTCATGACTCAGAAATACAGGCGTTACCTGCAAATTTTGCTTTTAAGCTTTTAATAAAGAGTAAAACCTACTAGATATGCCCATGTTATTCAGTGACTTCATTACTGGTCATTGCTAGACAGTTACCTTGACCCCCCTTTCTTTGCGCAGGGGTGTGCGGGCAGGGGCAATAGGGGTTCTGTTACTGGGAGGGCTGAACATGCTTGGGGTGGTAGGGCTCCGGAATGGTGCTTTGGGAATTCCCTTCAGCGGTGCTGAGAAAAGACAGACAATCATTCATTATTAATATTGTGTGCCGTTTTAAGATTTTTTTTATGTTTTTGAAAGAAGTCAAATGCTCACCAAGGCTGCATTTATTTGATCAGAAATACAATCAAAAAGTAATATTGTGAAATATTATTACAATTTAAAGTAACTGTTGTATTTTAATATATTTCAAAACGTAATTTATTCCTGTGATGGTAAAGCTGAATTTTCAGTATAATTTAAATATAATTACGTAGTCTTCAGTGCCCCATGATCCTTAAGAAATTATTCTAATATGCTATTTGCTGCTCAAGAAACATTTCAATGCTGAAAACAGCTGTGATGCTTAATATTTTTGTAGAAACTAAATATTAGATAAAGATAGAGCCGTGATACATCAGGATTCTTTGATGAATAGAAAGTTCAGAATTTATTTGAAATTGAAATCTTAGTAACACAGGTCTAAATTATTAACAATAATTAATTCATTAACTAATATAAGCTAACAATGAGTGATATATTTTATAGAATTTATATACCTGTGTTATAATGTTAGTTGATAAAATGTGCATGTTCATGTTAGTTCACAGTGCATTAACTAATGTTAACAGAATACAACTTTTAATAATGTTGTAGAAAATGTAGAAATTAACATGAACTGAGATTAATTAATGCTCGTGATGCAACGGATCACAAAACTCGCGGTTCGGATCATATTACGTTTTTTGATTCAAGGATCAGAAAATGTTTGCTTTGCTTTCCATTAATTAGTTAAAAAACAAAGTACTTCAATACCACATCAAAAAGGACTAGCCTATTTAATAAAGTTCAAACATTTTTAAAGGAAAGTGAAGAAAAAGTCAGTAAAAATAAGATTAAAAACAATAATTACAAGCATAGATAAATAAAATATAATAAAGTTACAAATAAAGTAAGGTCCAACTGTAGGGTATTCAGGTATAGATTTAATAATTAGGCCTAAATGTAAATAAAAATAAAAATTATATATATATATATATATATATATATGTATATGTAAAAGAGTTGATTTTATAAATATAGATTAATCTTTGTTAAAGCTGTGTTTTGTTGTTTGATTAACATTAATGACTTTGACTAAGACCGAATGCACGGAACCAATATACCGATACACATCAAACTTCTTTCTCAGCTGTTTACGTTCACTTAAGTCATAACCGACTGATTACAAGAATACTTGCTGAGACTTGTATTTTGACAACTGTGTGTGTATGAGTCTGTTCAAGTGCATGGAGATGCGAAAGAGGAATCAGTTCGCTCGCTATCTGAAACGCAGCTCTCTGTGTGTGCGAGTGAGTGCCGTATTGATGGTGAAACTTAGCAAATTAATCCGTGAAACACATGCGTGCCGAATTATGGGGCCTGGTCCGTAAGGATCAAGGATCAACTACGATCCGTTTAACCCCTAATAAATGCTGTAGAAGTATTGTTCATCCTTAGTTCATCTTAACTAATGTAGTTAACTAATGTTAACAAGTGAAAGAAACCTTATTGTAAAGTGTTACCAAAGTCTTTTGTAACACTATAAATGTTTTACTGTCACTTTTGATTAATGTAATGCATTTTTGTTGAATAAAAGTATGTTTCTTATAAATCTTAATGACCCCTAACTAAGGTTTGATACTATTGTCATGACAGTAATATAATTTTACCATACAAATATTTTTGGGATCTAAATCTTACTTGTGGTGTCAATCTTCTTCACCAGACCTCTTCCTTTGGAGTGGAAAGGCACTCCTGCGGTTTTCTTTAACTGCTGGGCAGTCTCTGTGGCTTTAGAACAAGTATAAATGGATAATACACATGGCAATCAACACTCAACAAACAACTGTAAACTCTTATTTTAAATGACTTTAATGAATTTACACTGAAAACTTTTTCTGGCAACAATAAATCATAAACACACTTACATTTCTGAAGCAGTTCAGCTCTGAGCGTGGCACTCTTGGGCTTCCTTTTGAGCTGGAAGTGCTTGATGGGTGGAGTGAGTGGCCCCACCAGCGTAGTCAAAGCACTCTTGTTCAGATACTGACACTCCAAAGGCAACATTGATGACGCTTCACATTCATTTACTGGATAGAGGTGCAAACATCAACAGTAAGTCCCAGCAGATGCTTTCTTACCAAATTGCATACTTACCATATGCACTAGCAAGTAACAGGCAAGTGAGAATATTCATCACAAGCTAAGAACAACCCCACACAAACACAATAAATGTCACTTTACTTGAATATAGAGTAATTGAGATCATGGTCAATGATCGATCATGAAAACACTAATATATCATTTTCTAATATTGTTAATGTTTACAGAGGCATTTTGGGTAGCACTTTGCAGTCAGTAACTGTTCATGAACACAACACACAGATATTTTCAGCCCAAAGCAGTAACATAGCACTCAAAATCAAATTTGTAACTAGACACACTGTCTTTGAAATGTGTCGTGAGACAGTGCGCCTAACAAAGACGTCTGTCAGACACAAGTAAAAAAACCAACAAAGAGCTGTCAAACTGACCAAAATGTACAATCCTAATATACTGACCAAAATTTGCATTCCTAATATGTAGTCAAAAGAAGTCAAGGGTGGAGAAATATATGAACCTAGACTAGAATTTTATTGTGAAGAGATGGAAGAGTGAAATTATTTACAATGACTTTTGACCCTTTGCTAGCACTCCAATCATTGATGTCAGACCAACCTTTCTCACGCAGCTCTCCAAGTATGTCCTGTACATTTGGGTTCTGCTCCTCCAAATCCAGGTTTAGCGAGCCGGTCTCTGGAAATGATTTCAGGATATCGGCCACCATTAACACCCATGGCTCAGAGTCCACAGTGGCCAACTGAATGATCTCTGATAGAGCTTCCTTCATCTGGAATATGAGGGATACAATGAGATAGAGAGAGAATAAAAGATTTAACCTAGTCAGTTTGTCAAATGAATCTGCTACTATTTCACAGTGGTTTGCTCCATACTGTAAATAGATCATTCCACCACTGCTTACATTATTGCTACTGTAGATTTCCCTACTTTTTAGTCCCCCGAGGCAATATACACAAAAAAAAAAAACAAAAAAAAAACAACAACAAAACAATCATGACAGGAATTCAGGCTAATTTAGTGAAATAATTAACTACAATTAATAATGAGGCACACTTGATGAAAACTTTAAAGAGTTTTTTTTATACCATTAATCTATTATTCTATACAATTTACCATGTTTAAAAAATTAGTTTTTTAGTTACATTATTTACAATGACTTTGAGTCAATAAAACTCACTAAAACAGTCATATTTTCAAGCTTTACAAAAGCTGCATACATGATTTCCGACATATTATACTTCGTTTAATAATAAACAACATGCAATTATTATGATCCCTCTTATTTTGTTTAACAGATTCAGCAAGAGGTAAGTAAATGGTCGCAACTGTATATGAACGCGAGTGCCGAGACTTTTTTTAACTTGCACACAAAATACCATGGTAATCAAAGTTCCCGCCAAAATCCGTTACTAGTGTATTTGTTTATTACAGCAGAGTCTGGTTATCATCAAGTTACCATTGGTTTACAGTATTAGCAATAACTGTACTAAATGTGGTGTTTTGGCTAAAACTACAGATACCATGGCAAATATTAATAAGGGGGGCGTTTTACTCTTCCAAACATAGAAATAAACTGCATCAAAATAACATGCCAACAACAGTCACAAAGTTGACTACATGTTTACATACAGGAAGGCTAGCAGGTTAGCTCAAGCCCAGAGTCTGAAGACAAACAGCAGCCGGAGACTGACATTATCCAGACAGCACAGCAGCTGCTGCAGGGGTCTCATGGTGGAAGCCATGTTATTATTACACATGCAACACATACGTGTCAGCGACATATAACACAATTACTGCTAGTAAACAACATGCCACTCCAATAAAGCATGCCACACTAGGAAGTTAAGACAGTTTGTTTGTGTGTGTGTGAGAGAGAGAGAGTGTGTGTGTGTGTGTGTGTGTGTTGGTGGATGAGTCCTGCAGTCGCACCTCATCCACGGTCCTGCGCGGGAGATGCAGCATCCCCAGCAAGAGTTTGAGCTTCACCGGAGGCGACAGACTGGAGAAACACAGGCGTATGTTGTCGATGACCGATACGGTGAGTAGGGAAGCGATACTCGAAGGTGTCCACAGCTCGTCTGTCGATCCAAGTTTGTTGTGGAGCCACAGGCCGGTGTCGCTCTCCCTCATCGACGCCATCTTGGAAAAAGACGAATAATGAGATCGGGCATTTTAACAGGCTACCTAAGAAAACACACATGAGCGCGCTAGGACCCGTGTGATCACAAATTGAAAACTTTTACAAACATTTAATCAGTATGTTATCTGAGTTATAAGTGATTTATTCAACAGTGCTTATTTTTATGTAGCCTATTTTGATTTGGCTTGTGTAAAGCATTGGCTATTATCCCTTGTCATATGTTTTGTTTACAACCTGTGTTTTGTATACAATTGTTGATTAATAATACCACTTGTTATCTAATTTAGCAGTGCTAATATGTTGTGTGAATTTAATTCTGAATATAATTTATTTAAAAAACAAAAATGCATGCATGCACTTTCATTTTAACATTGTACAATTATGCAAACAAAAAATAATTATTTTATATTATTACCTTTTATTATATAACATAATTATAACACTTTTTAATATTATAATAATATAGGGTATACAGGGCATCCAATAGGGTATAAAATATCTATCTATCTATCTATCCTGTTAATTAAACAACTAATACAATTATTAAAACTTGCTCTGTTCCTAATTAGTAATGCAATAAATATCAAAACTTATATTATTCACAGACAATAAAATAATAATTATTATATATTATTACATTCAAAGCGAGTAAGGATAGAATCCATGTGACCAGCAGTAGCCAATCAGAGAGAAAAACGTTGTCTGAGCGTTAAACATATCGGACTCCGTCCTACGGTGCTCCGCGAAGGACAATAGACCTCAAAAAACGCAGTCAATGCTCCGCAACGAAACTGAGTCCTGAACGAATAGGAGGGCGGTGGTTTGAACAGAACTGCTGGCTTTATCAGAGACTACAGGTAAAGCAAATTAGCTCTGCTTTTATTAGCTGTACGTTACTGATGCGTCTAACAGGAGTGGGACTGGAGTGTTTTGGTGATCGTATTTGTAAATGACCATATTTTACCATTATAAAGACAAGGTAAAATAAAACAAAATATGATGCTCGACAGTCTCTAATTTTCGCTTTGTTAGTCCGTCTTTTGTAAGGTATTTCTCAATTTGTTAGTCGACTTTATCAAAACCGTCTGCTATACGGTAAAATGTAAATATTAAGAGCATTTTGTCCATTGCACCTTCAAAGTGCCTAGTCTGTTGTGATTCCGCAGGGATTGTTTACAGTGCTGCTGCGCGACAGTATGAGGCCAAGCGGAGCATTAGCGACAGTGATGCTGCTGCTGCTGCTGATCCAGCTCATCGGTTTCAAACACATTCATGCCGAGGAATCAGGGACGGTCATCCCCGCTGAGAGTAAGACTGTGTGCTTTTATAGGCGTGTGGGAAACAAACAATTTATCATTTCATGTCTTCTCAACACTGGGTATGGCGTTTCCGGAGCAGTGCTCTTTTAGTAATATTTATATACTTAATATAGTTATGATTCATATTTTGGGTTAGCTGTTATTTTTATATTTGCATTTTCATTTTTTAGTAGTTTTATGTGCTTTTGTCATTTTTAAAAATAAAAACATTACCATTTAGGTTTAATTTATTTTTATTTCAACATTAGTTTTTATCTGCACTTTGTAATTTTAGCACTTAATCATATTTCAGCTAGTTGCAAACATTTCGCATTTTCTTTTATTTTGAGTTTTCATCTAATATTTATATTTTGCTAAATAACTTCCCCTCCTACTTACAACAAAAATAGTTAAATATTAAAAGGTTTAATTAATGATATTAACCCTGCTGCTGTTCAATGTGAATTCATTACCTACTGCACAATTTTGTTTTAATAGGCCGGCCATGCGTTGATTGTCATGCCTTCGAGTTCATGCAGAGAGCCTTGCAAGACCTGAAGAAAACGGCTTTTAACTTAGACTCACGGGTAAGATCACATCGAGACATACATAAAACCATTGAATGCAGTCTTTTTCAGGCCAAGGACTTGGTGGACAAAGATGAAAGAGTTGTCTTAATTATATATTTATTGTGGATATTTTAATGTAGGAGAGACAATAAAACATTGTTGAACTTTACCTTCTCAACGTAAGCTTTTACATTTCCATTTTATTACAAAAATTCATTTAAGAGCCAACAATAATTTGCTGACCCCCTTCAATATATGGTTACAGTATATGGTTGAAAATCCTTAATATAAAGTCACTATGAAATCAAAATTGACAAATGTTATTTCTTTAGTGGAATATTGCAGTATTTATTATAAATGATTTATCTGTGCACATCATGTGCCCTTTAATCAAAATAACTGTCTCTTACAACGACATCTCTTTTCTTCTCTGATGATGTGTTTACTGGCGCGAGGGCGGGGCAACCTGTCACTCACATGACATCACTGCAGTAACAAACTACAGGGATCCAATCTCGTTCGAGAAGCCATTTCACTCAGATATACGTCACAATAACAAAGAAAATACTATTGCAACTTCCATTTCATGCGGACTTCAATGTCAATCCCTGTTAATTTAGCAATTACAGAATCAAGCCATGAAAGAGGTTCATGTCTGGTCGATCTGGTCAATGAAGCATCTTTGAGAAATTTTGGAGACAGACACCTTGGGGCTTCACTTTTGCTTTGTCATATCTTATATTTTTCAGACGGAGAATTTGGTGCTGAGGGCTGAGAAGAGGGCACTGTGCGACTGCATGCCGGCCAGCAGTCTGCGCTAAAAAAAGCCAGACGTAAACACTGCACTCAGATATAGAAATCATTATATACCTAAAGGATACTACCTGCTCTCATCATAATACACACTCAAACATGGTTCCTGTCATGTGTCACATGAAACATGTTATCTTTTTATCTTTCATTGTAGTATGTGCATAGAGTATCATAAATACACATTCCTGACTAAAGACAACACAACATTCCGCAATTTAAATGTCAATTATGAGAGGCACGTATTAGAGCAGCAACTAATACATTTAATTTTACATAAGTGTGTATAAAGACAGGGGTAAGTGTTTCCTCTCCAGGCACAATGCACTGCAAAATATTCTGAAAACATAAAACACACTACTTATAATTATTTCAAATGTTGAATTGCGTTTTATATTTGTGTTCTAGAAATATCGGATTATAAGTCACAATAGTCATTTTAGATTAATTAAATATCAGAATTGAAATCTCCAGGAGTTGTCTTAAAGAGTGTTCAGTAAGATTATTAGATTATAGATATATGACTAGAAATGAATCTGCATGTAAAGTGATAGTCTAGAATTTTATATGAGGATTTATGGATGGTTTTATTAAGATGGAACTTGAAGTAAGGTTCCTATAGAGATTACTTTGGTACTAAGATGTAAGTTCACAGCTGTAACAATGTCTTTTTGTGTGTAGAAAAAGTGCATTAAAACATATGACACCATATTTAGCATTGTAAATCATTTGTGTCTTGTCAACGCTCATAAAATCTTTGATTATGTGATCTCTCCTTCAGATTAGCTGAAATCAGCAGATGCACTAAATTCGAGTAACTATGAGTTTTGTTTTTTAATATAAATCCACCTTACCAGCAAAATCTTCAACATCAAGAAGTTTGCAGTTATTTGATAGAAGCATAGAAGTTATTTAATGCGTTACATGCGAGTGAGGCAGGAGCTCTCACGCTCTCTCGCATGTAACGCATTAAATAACCAGACGGGGGCGCAAGGATATAAAGGTTCATTATAACTGTCGCAGCAATGCAGCACTTCCCATTGGGGTGTGAAAAAACAGCTCTGCAGCGCAAGCAAGTTAAGGGGAAAATACACACAACATCAGAAAACAGGGGAATTCAGAGAATGCCTCGGCTTACAGTGTAAAACTGCAGTGTGAAGCCATCCAAACTGCTGACACTGGTAAATAAACAAACTTCCTGATGATAGCACACTCTTCGTTTACATCAAATGATGACAGTTTAGTGTAAAAGGAGGGTAAAAGAAAACCTTTGGTTAAAAAGGATGCACAGTGCTTTTTCATATATAGCATATTTGCATAAAAAAAGTTTCTGTCTCACAGGAAAAACTGAAACACAAAAACAAACATGATCTCTGAAACATACAGAACTCATATACCTGCAATGAATCAATGCATGTTTCAATAAAATTGAAAAACAATTTTGGGAGGATACAAATGGGAGGGAAACTATGAATTATGACTGAACTATGTCACTATGAATTTAAACATGTTTTTAAGTTTAATAATAAGAATTTAACACATTTTGTGTTTTACTTGAAATGTTAGAGACAAAAAAAGTATGTAATTAAAGCTCAAACACTGGACATTATCCATTGATCAATTAGATGAACTAATGTTGCAGCTTTTATTATGATGATGGACGAGGAAGGCAGAAGTTGGATTTGAGTCTGAGTTATAGTTACAGTTTAGCTTCATTCATAATGTCCAGCAAATATTAACAGGCTAATTTAAGTCCTAAACAAACAACAGGAGTTAGAAATGCACATCTAAAATAAAAATAAATGGCAATACTTATCTCAGACCAGCCACAAGGACCTTGGAGGGTGTTTCACCCATGTAGTGAGTAGCTCATGAATACTTAAAGATCATAATCCATTAATTATGCAAACATACTTTTGCAGAAGCCTCAAATGAATTACTCATTAGGAGGCTAAACTATGAATAGGTCTGAGCATGGCCATTTCTGATGATAAAATATTCACTTTCCCCATTCTAGGCAAAAAAGAGAGCGAGTGAGAAAGACACTACCACACCATTCTGGTGTAAAGAGTTTCTGAGCAGGGGGTCTGCAGAGAAATGATGGATTGGGAAGAAAAAAAGACCGCCCAATTACACACACTGTAAACGTACGTGTGTGTGTGTGTGTGGTACTTAACTGACGATCTGCTACGAGGTGACGCCCTGTTGCATTATGCATCTGCTGACACCACTACATCTCTTGCTGATTTTGAGTTGCTGTCTATTTTTTCGAGGAGAACAAACCTCCAGCCTCCCTCCTAGACCCGTCTGTCTGTCTCCTACAGGATGGAGGATCCGGTTTGTTCCTGTTTCACTCTCCTCCTCCTGCCCTCCTTCTTAAACACATTCTCTCTCTGTAATTCTCCTAGTCTCCCTCTCTCTGACCCTGTGTCCTGATGCTGACAGTAGTGTCTGGGTGGATGATGCCCCTGGCACTAGGCATGAGTCCCAGAGGAAAGTGGACACAGTGTGCGGATGGTGGGCATCCTGGGACACACCCACAGATGGATTATTTTTAGAATCAAAAAATCCTGGAACAAAACAGACGCACAGTGATACTGATTACAATGGAATCCATGCACTCAAAAACACTAGTTTATATAACCAAATTAACATATAACAAGAAGAATGGAATTAAAAGAAATTATGACCCTCTAAAGCAGGGGTTTTCAAAGTTCACAATGTCATGGATTTTGCAAGGACCCCTTCCTAAAATATAAAGAAAGCTACATATTTTCATGCATAGACAGTTTCATACTAAACAAATTAATTATTATAACGGTGTAAAAATGTTTATTGGAAAATATTAGTTCCATCAAGCCTCTTTTTCTATCCATCATTTTATTAGACATATAACTTTGGCTGTCAATACAACAAAATAATGATTTACCTCATGATTTCATTATTATGACTATTATTTAGAAAGCAAATGTCAAATTCTGTAAATGTGTATTATATATTTTATGATGATTATATTTTTTTTGGCAGATGGTCTAGCACTCATTTGCGCCCCCTTTGGGGGTCTCCGGACCCCAGTTTGAAAACACCTGCCCTAAAGCATTAAAACAAGTCATTCCACTATTCATTAGCCATGATCACTTTGCTTAATGATGCTTTCTGGCGATCTCTACTTTACCTGTTGTAGAGTAACACATTTAATAATATCTACAGCCTGTATCATTTTCTCCACTTTTAGGCTGCTATATTTCTGCTCTTCCTTTTGTGCTACTCTAATTTACTCTTGACATTCATTATTAAACTGCTGCTTTTTGTTGGCTACTGTATGATAAATTGCTTGTGCTTTCTTTTGGTAACACTTTATTTTAAGGTGACGTAGTTACTTCTTACTACATTGTTACTTACAATAGTAATAACAGTAAATTATGCATAAATACAAGTAACTAACTCTATAGTAAGTATATCGTTGATTAATATTACTTATTTGAGTAAGTACAATGTAACTGTCATCTTAAAATAAAGTGTAAAATGAAGTTTTTTATATTTTAATATGCTTTAGATAAAAGCGTCTGCTAAATTATTACATGTAAACCACCCAAACAGTCCCGATCCCAAATCCTGTTCGATTGGAATATCTAATAACGATTAAGACTACAGCATTACTGGATTTAATAGAAACACTTAATATTTTAATTTCCCCCAAACCTTAATAAGGCCCTTCAAAATAAAAATCTGATATTTAAAACAAGTGACACAAAAAGGTCACATTGGTTCAGTTGTGGGGGTAGGAGTACCTCACCTGACCCATGCGGTTCTGGGTGAACACCATTCATGGCGATGTGTGTGCAGCTGACAGATCAGAGGACATGGCATCGCATTCAACCCATTAACACATGCTGGTTTCCTGCCAGTTCTCTCCTTCATTCTGCCACTTCCTTTCGCTCTGTTTTTATGAGTTACTAGTAAAAGCTGTGTGAGGAATATTAGTCCCTTCTGTATCCTCTCTAATCTGCAGTACTTTTAATCATGTCGCACTAATCACATGATTACAAATGATATACATCAGTATACACTATATAATTAATAGAATATCTTAATAGCGTCATATAATTATGTAGATACTAATGGTCATATAATTAAATGTTTTTGAAGAAATAATTAACCACATTGAGCACTTTTACAGAGCAAGAGAAAGTCTGTTTTACAAAACTGCTCAAACAAAGTCAAACAGTCACAGAATAATCAGGCAAAACAACATTTCAGATGTACATAAATGTATAATGCAAAAGGTCTGCACATTATACAAGCCTGATAAGTTATATTAGCTCCTTTTTGCAGTTAAATTGGTCAATGATGGTACCGTAAAGAAGTATTAAGTTTCCATTAATTGTCGTTTAGAAATAAACAGTTAAACAGTCTTGTGTCTCAATGTCACTCACAAGCTTACTGAAGACAACTCAACAGTGATAAAATAAGAAAGATACTAATCACAAGCAACAGGATCAAAATAGCAATAGCAATAGACATAAATGAAATGGATACCTGACATCAGAACGCCAATCACTAGAAATAAGAATAAGCTACTTAAATACTAAATATACTACATAAAGTGTATAAAGTATTAAATGTACAAAAAACACTGCATATCTTCACTGTAAATTAACATTTATGCTTATTAAAGTTACAAAAGTGATTCAGTCAAGAGCAGTGAGTAATTTTCTCTTTGTCTTCTGTTGTTTGATTAACATTACTGACACAGATGACTGTTTCTTAGGCAGCTGTCACTTTAAGACCAAATGCGCGGATCTAAAATACTGATACTCATGCGCTTTCTTTCTCAACTGTTTACATTCACTTAAGACATAAATGACTGTGTTTACAAGGATACTCGGCAAAGACGGACATTCTGACATGTAATCGTGGATGACAATAATAATGAGAACACTACCATACACTATTGACTTTATTTTATTCAGAGCGAAAAACGCGTTTTGCATATAGCGTCCTCAGGTTCGAATCTGAGGACGCTATATGCGAAATGCGTTGTTCGTTCTGAATAAAATAGAGCACCAAAAAGAACTCAGTTCAGTACTTGTGCGCTGTATTTTATTCAGAACGAACAACGCATTTCGCATATAGCGTCCTCAGATTCGAACCCGAGGACGCTATATGCGAAACGCGTTGTTCGTTCTGAATAAAATACAGCGCACAAGTAATATTATTAATATTAATAATGTTATTAATAGAATTTTTATTTTTAAGTGAACTTAACAGAAATTAACTGTTGGCATATTTGTTTCGCATCAATAATGTCCAGTTTGTCCTGTTGGACATGGCACACAGCAATACTGTTAAAGGGTTAGTTTACTCAAAAATGAAAATTCTGTCAGTAATTACTCACCCCGTAAGACTTTTGTTCATCTTCGGATCACAAATTAAGATATTTTTGATGAAATCTGAGAGCTGGATCACTCCTTCTGATAGGTAATTAATATCTGCCATCCCAGAAAAGTTAGTAAAGACATTGTTAAAATAGTCTAAGTGACTACAGTGGCTCAACATTAATATTATCAAGCGACGAAAATACTTTTTGTGCGCAAAAACAAAACAAAAATAACTACTTTATTCAACCATCTCTTCTCTTCTCTTCCATGTCATTCTCCTAAGCTGTTGACGTAGTGTAACAGAGCAGCGCTTCTGGGTTGTACGTCAGAACGTAGGCTCACTATTGGCCGATGCTGGTCATGTGTGTGATGCTGGCCAATAGTGAGTCTACGTTCTGACGTACAACCTAGAAGCGCTGCGCTGTTACACTACGTGAACTCACGTCAGAGGCCCACACAGAAGAAAATTAATAGTTGAATAAAGTCGTTATTTTTGGGGGGTTTGCGCATAAAAAGTATTCTCGTTTGATAAACTTAAGGTTGAGCCACTATAGTCACTTGGACTATTTTAACGATGTCTTTACTAACTTTTCTGGGCTGGCAGATATAAATTTTCTAGCAGCCTATGAAGGAGTGAGCCACCTCCAGATTTCATCAAAAATATCTTAATTTGTGATCCGAAGATGAACGAAAGTCTTACGGGGTTGCAACAACATGAGGGTGAGTACAAACAGAATTTAAATTTTTGGGTGAACTAACCCTTTAAGTGTCATGTTCATGTCACGTGCCATTGTTCATGTTTTCAGTCTCCTTAAAGAGCACTGAAACATATTTCAGCCTCAGTTGATGAGACTGGGATGGGGTGACAAGGGTTTCAACTTCAACAGTCCTCTTATTTCAACAAGACCAAGCAATGTTGTGTTTTTATGTTTTATGGGGACTTTTTACAGACCTAATGATTTTATACTGTACAAACTGTATATTATATCCCTATCCTATCACAGAAAACCTTCCGCATTTTTACATTTTAAGCTGTTTAATTTTTTATTTTTTTTAAGTCCCCACAAGGACAAGTATTTCGGATATTGCCATCTTTGTGGTGACATTTAGTCCCTATAATGTAGGGTTACACAAACACACACACACTTAAGCATAACATTACACAATCTCAATCTCTCTCTCTCTCTCTCTCTCTCTCTCTGACACACAAAACTAACGATTGTTAGCCACTTATCCTGCGATTGTAATACAGTAGTAAAAACTACTCGGTTACTATCGTAACCTCAGTTCCCTGAGATAGGGAACGAGTATTGCGTAGCTATACGCAGTGGGGAAACTCCTTTTCCTCGATTACTGAAGTCTATAATGTAAAACGCATTTGCAGCTGACAGCTAGCACAGTGAATGTCTGGCTCACTCATTGGCTGCGCTGCGGCAAAAGCACATCCAATGGTGCGGGCGCCTCTGACGTGTGCACAAATGAGCTAGCATTACGTCATACACGTCAGAGCACACCAAGGGAATATTAGTCCCCGAAAAGCGCCATTATAGCAGGTTTATAACGACTGAAGCGACAACTTGCCAGATTACTATAGTGCGGCCGGCTACGCAATACTCGTTCCCTATCTCAGGGAACTGAGGTTACGATAGTAACCGAGTAGTTCCCTTTTGAACGGTCACTTCGTATTGCGTAGCTACTCAGACCCTGAGCTCGCAGAAAACAAGCCAAAACCAAACCAGAGGACCAAGCCCAAGACGAAGCCATGCCTCTAGTCGAATGAGCTTTGATACCTATAGGGCAAACCTGACCCACTGAGGTATATGCCATAGATATGGCATCCACTATCCATCTAGATAGCCTTTGCTTAGTGACTAGATCACCTTTAGATTAGCCACCGAAGCAGACAAAGAGCTGTTCTGATTGTCTAAAAGACGCAGAACGCTCCAGATAGGTTCTCAGTGCTCTGACGGGGCAGAGTAGATTAGCTTCCTCATCCTCAGCAGAAGGGGGAAGGGCTAATAAAGTGATAACTTGTGCTCTAAACGGTGTTGAGAGCACTTTAGGTATATAGCCATGTCTGGGTTTGAGAATGACCTTGGAGTCATCCGAACCAAACTCCAAGCATGCCGGGCTCACGGAAAGAGCCTGCAGGTCTCCCACTCGCTTGATAGATGCCAGTGCCAGCAGGAGAGCAGTCTTTAGCAAGAGAGGTTCAAGAGGTTCAAAAGGTGGTCCCTTCAGGGCCCTAAGGACTGTGGAGAGGTCCCAAGACGGCACAGAAGGAGGTCTGGAGGGGTTCATCCTCCTGGCCCTTTCAGAAACCATACCACAAGGTCGTTTCTTCCTAGTTATTGGCCAGCCACTGAAGCGTGATGAGCTGCAATGGCTGCTACATACACTTTGAGCGTGGACGGGGAACGCCCTGCATCCAATAACTCCTGTAGGATGGAGAGTATCACAGATACCTCGCATGACCCTGGGTCCAGGAGTTTTCTCGAGCACCAACTGGAAAATCCTGACCACTTCAGAGCATAAAGGTGCCTGGTAGACGGGGCCCTACCCTCAGTGATAGTGTTTAAGACCCTCTCAGAAAGGTCCCTGGGTACCCGTTTACGGGCCAGACATGAAGGGCCATAAGTCGGGTCGCGGATGCCATATATCGTCCCGTTGGCCTGCGTGAGGAGGTCTTTCCTCAGCGGGACAGGCCAGGGAACTCTGTCCGATAGCTGGACTAGCTCTGGAAACCACGGCCTGGATTTCCAGAGGGGGGCCACTAGGAGGACTGGGCATCGGCTCTCCCTGAACTGTTTGATGACCTGAGGAATCATCGAGACAGGGGGAAAAGCATAAAGAGGGCGGCTGGGCCAGAGATTGGTCAGCGCATCCCTGTTCTTCGAGAAGAACACTGCGCATTGAGTGTTTGTTCTCGAGGCAAAAAGGTCGACTTCGGCCTCGCCTAACACACTCCATATTAGACTGATCGTCTGTGAGTTCAGGGACCACTCGCCCAGGGGAGTGTTGCCCCGTGAGAGCATATCCGCACCCAGATTCTGGACGCCGGGGATATGCGCTGCTCTCAGAGAGCTCAGATTGGTCTGTGCCCACAAGAGGAGGTCTCTCGCTATGGTATACAGGTTGCCCGACCTGATGCCGCCCTGGCGATTTATGTAGGCTACCACTGATGTGTTGTCCGTGCGGACTAAAACGTGGTGACCTTTGAGGTTTGGCAGAAATGCTTTGAGGGCCAAACAAACTGCTTTAATTTCCAGACAGTTGATATGTAAGCTCTGCTCCGTGCTCAACCAGAGGCCGGAGGCAGGCTTGCCCTCGTGCAGCGCTCCCCAACCCAGGTTGGACGCATCTGTAAAAACCACTTTCCTCCTGGAAACTACTCCCAAGGTCACACCCTCGTGGTACCAGTCCTGAGGCCGCCAGGGAATCAAGGTCCATAAACAACTGTGATTCACCATGATGCGCAGGTTGCCTGATTGCCATGCATGGGTTGGCACACGGCGTTTGAGCCAGTGTTGCAGCGGGCGCATGCGCAGTAATCCCATGCGGAGTACTGATGATGCTGCCGCCATAAGACCGAGAAGTTTCTGAAATTTCTTTAGAGGTGCACGCTCGCCTGCCTTGAAACAGGCTGCTAGCGTCCGTACAGAGAGCGCGCGCTCCCCTGTAAGCCGCGCTGTCATTGTTATAGAGTCGATAACTGTGCACAGAAAAACCACACTCTGGCTGGGGATAAGTTTGCTCTTGGTTATATTGATTTTGAGACCCAGGCATTTCAAATGGCCGAGAATCAAATCCCTGTATGACAGTAGTTCGGTTCTCGATTGAGCCAGCACGAGCCAGTCGTCGAGATAATTTAGCACACGCACTCCCTGATGTCTCAGGGGAGAAAGCGATGCGCCTTTGCACTTCGTGAAAGTACGGGGTGCAGGGTGGGAAATTAGCACCGGCCACCAGCCAATGGCTGGTACTTTTTCAAAGTGGCTGTTGACTTTGCCTTGTATACCAGCCACAGTGGCTGGTAGATTGTAAAACATATTTTTATTGGTTACTACTTAAAACATTCCTTGTAACGGATTGGACAGCTTTTGTCAAAGAATGCTGTTGCTAAGTAACAATAATGCACTTTTGTCGAGTAACTAATTTGATTGGTTTTCAGCGGACCGTGACACATATAGCTGAGCTGAGGTACAGACGAAAGGAAAATTTAATAAATGTGGCGACATATACCCGGTGTTAAGAGGCCCGCCGTGGAGTCAGCAGTAGCTATGAATGTACAAACTGTCGAGGGCGAAGTAAATAAAAAGAGAAGGTACTTTTCGAACAAGTGGCGCATTAATGACGAAGGTTAGCCTACCTTCCCGTCGAACAGTCCATGCACTGTACTTACTGTGTATAATAATACTTTATAAATTTGAATTCCGGGAAAAGTGGCTGGTAAAAAATATAAGTGGCTGGTAAAATTGGGCATACACCAGCCACTGTGAACTTGCGCGAGGATATGTTTGGTAGTTAACATTTTGAAAGGCCGTTTCATTAGAGCCTTGTTCAAATATCTCAAATCTAGTATGGGTCTGAGACCTTTTTTTCGGGACTAAAAAATAGCGGCTGTAAAACCCCGAGTCTTTTATCGCGGGGGGGATTAGCTCTATCGCCCCTTTTGCTAACAGATTATGAATTTCGGCACGAAACCCACGCTGCTTCTCACTGAAGTCTCGACGACCGCCTGAAACTTTGGGGGTCTGTGAGCGAATTGGAGCAAGTAACCTTGCTTTATAGTGTTTATGACCCAACTCGACACATCGGGGATGGCTTGCCAGGCCAGCTCGCGTGTGGCTAGGGTTTGACACACAGTTTGGGACGGGCCGCCTAACACCTTTATATTGTGATTTGTGCACGTACTGAGTATTGGACTGATTGTATAGGCTTTTGCCTGGGGACAAGACAGTGTAACAACTGGGAGGGGGGCGCCTGACAAAGGGGGCCCATGAACCCGTGTGTTGTAATTGTGAAACATACTCTTTTTGTGCTTTATGTGGGTTGCCGTGAAAACGTTTGTTTGTAGAGGCGGGGCGGGCTTGGGCCTACTTGAAGCGGAGCTGGAGCGTTTCGGCAGGAAGTGTCGCATAGCTTGGGACGACTTCTGCGCTTCCGTGTCCCTTTCGGAGAACCCCCTCACCGCCGGGCCGAAGAGGCCGGAGCTGGAAACAGGGGCGTCGAGGAACGTTGTTTTGTCCGCGTCCTTGATTTCGGTGAGGTTTAACCAGAGGTGGCGCTCGAGCACGACCAAGTTAGCCATATTCCTCCCGATCGCCTGTGCTGTAGCTTTGGTAGCCCGCAAAGCTAGGTCCGTGGCACTTCGGAGGTCCCGGAAGGCCTCGGGGTCAGCCTCGTCCATGGAGACGGCCCTTGTCAGGAACCGCAGCATCTCCGCGTCCGAGTTGGTCCTGGCGGCCGTGACGCTGGCGACTGACTGAGAAGCTATGGTGGGGCCGATAGAGCCCGGCCATTCCTCCTCAGATGCGGTGATGGAGAGGCTGTCGTTGTGTTCCTCGTCGGATCCCCCGAAGGAGACTAGGCCCACCACGTGGGCGGGGGGGGGGGCGCTGAGTCCCCGCAAAAACGACCGGGGAGGGCGTTTGGGCGGGAGAAAGTGAGGGACGCGGGGACGTGGCCGTGTGCTCACTAATCTCCATGCTCTCTGGCTGTCGTTGGCTGCGGCGTTTCTTCTTCCTCGGCGGAAGTAGAGCCGGGAAAGGAAGAACGGGAGCGGTTTCGCCGTCTCGAAAGAGAGCTAGCCGCGTCCGCAGCACTGAGATGGGCATTCTCTCACAGGCAGAGCAGCCTCCGGTGGAGAGCGCGACCTCAGCGTGGTGGATGCCCAGGCATGAGACGCAGCTCGTATGTCCGTCGGCCTCGTACAGGAAGCCTCCGCACGCGGCACAGGGTGGGCGAGACATTTGAAACAACACTCGCTAAAGAAAAGATATGGTAGAACGCCAGATGCCCACAGGTGAACGCGGCAGGAGAGCGACTTTGGTAGAGAAGACGTGGTCCTTATTGCTGCTCGCTAAGGCTGAAGGGGCTTGTTTTGACGGCGAAGACTTTCAGGAAGGTTTCAGAGACGTAGTTGTCGCTGAAGGAGTAAAAATCTGCTATAATGGCGCTTTTCGGGGACTAATATTCCCTTGGTGTGCTCTGACGTGTATGACGTAATGCTAGCTCATTGGTGCACACGTCAGAGGTGCCCGCGCCATTGGATGTGCTTTTGCTGCAGTTTGCTGAATGTTATACAGTTATTTTTGTCAAAATGATCTAGACTGCAGATAATCTTGTAGACTACTGCTTTTTTATAGTTTCTATCAAGATCAAGGTTATGAAGACTCTAGTTTAAAGCTGTTTTTTTTTGTTGCTCTTTCTCACTTGCTAATATCACACAGTAAATGAAAACACAAAACTAATTTCTTATACTCAAAAGTACAAAAGCCCTAGAGCTACTTAACCAATGACACGTGACTCGTATTTGCGGAAATGAGTAAAGTTGAGTAATGCTAATTACTCAACTTTACAATACACAGACTTGGCTTTAGTAGGTGTCTCGGAAACCACAACATTGTCACGCACGCACACTCACACACTAGTGATTACGATTTCTGAGAATCTGAAAAGTCAATGGTTGCTGCAAAATGAAGCACACACTATGCAGTTTTGGTGCTGTCTGGCATCTGGGGTTGCCAATTCCCTCTGGATTGCTGAGGTCAAAGGTCAAGTTACATAATAAGGACAATGGAAGGAGAAACAAGTGACCTCATGTAGGCTACCCAAAGTAGGCTATTCAAAAGGAACCAAAAATTGAACCACTTTTTAAGGGGGGGGGGGCTGATAATTGTAAATAATAATTTATAAATAACATAATAGATAATAATACACGCATACACTATTGCCACTTACAATAATAATACAAAAAATTATATTATTTTTAGGGCTGGGCAAGTTAACGCGTTTATTAATTAATGCCGACAATTTTTTTATCGCACGTTAACGCAGTTTTTTTTATTATTATTATTTTGAAAGTCCGTTGCTCACTGGCTCTGAATACACATAGGCCTACAGTCAAACCATGATCACAGGAGGGGTGGGATGTTGGTCATCCAGCAAATAACCCACCCAAACAAGCAGTGGAGAGAGGCAGGTTCTCTCTGGTGAACATTTAAAGGGTTGGGCTCCGCGAGTGAATGACAGGCGCTCTATGGATAGTAGTATAAAACCTATAGATAATAACTATTTAGATTCTGGAAACTCACTAACAGCGAGCCAAGGATCAGTCTCTCTTCTAATGATTTGTGCTGCGCGTCCTTTATAAAAAGTTATAGACAATTCAACTTCGGCAACGAGCGGGCGCGGGCGCGTGCGTGAGGCGAGCATGACAGCAACAGTTTCACAGGAACGCACCCGCTTGTCACTGCACCTTGTGCTCGACCACTTCACCTCACTCTTGGCTGATTTATACTTCTGCGTCGGACTTACGCCGAAGACAATACGCTATAGACTACGCGTTGGTTTTCATTTATATCTCTGCGTCGTTGTCCGCGTTGACGCGCAATTACACATGCACAGGGAGCATGTGAAACCCGGGGAGCGGTTGTAGCAATCACAGCGCTTGCGGTACGCGTAAGAATTGACGTTACATTTTTGGAGAGGTGCACGTCAGGGTACGCCGAAGTGTACGCGCGCTACACAGCAACAGCGTGAGTATAAAGTATAAATTGTTTTTTTTACTCTGTTTAATGTAATCTTACGTGGGAAACCATGGCATGACCAAACCTAAGCTACTATAAGTAACGTTGGTCGACTTATATAGTAGTGATCATGACCTCTGACTAGCCTACTACATAGACTGTTTCTGCTACTCCCTGATAAAAGATACCGGTTGACACCTGTTCAGAAAAAAAACATGGACTCGTTTTAACAAACTAGATAAAAGGTAATGCCCTGGCAGTGGCAAATAGCTTTGTTTAAATATTTGATTTGATTACATTAATGTTTAAGTTGAGATTTGAGATTACTGTGTAAAGGGAATACTGCTGGTATAAAAGCACCTTATTTGTTTAAAGTTATTGCACTTTTGTGTATATAGCAGTACATTTAAATCAAAAGTGCGCAATACACTACTTTAGAAGTCATTATTCAATTTTGCGCATAACAATGCGATTAATCGCGATTAATCGCAAGAAAACCATGCGATTAATCGCGATTAAAAATTTTAATCGTTGCCCAGCACTAATTATTTTTTTTTTGGCGGAAGCATTTGGCGGAGATGAAGTGGTAAGTGGAGTTTCCTCTGCAGCGCCTCGTACGCAGCAGTTCACCGCGAGTCTTCAAACTAGGAGCAGCAGGTAAGGTTAAGCTAATATGGAAATGTTACATTTATCCTACCATGCTACTGTAAATTTTGCGGCAGCATGCGAGTTATGCTTAACTAAAATAAAAGTATAACTCGATTTCAGCCGCATTCTGAGTCTGACAATGTCATTCTTTTTTATCTAAGGCAAGTGTTATTAGCTTGGGGAAATAATCTTAAATCCATGTCCAACTCTAAATTGTAAGGAATTTATATATTTGATTTCATAGTAACACTTTACAATAAGGTTAATTTGTTTATTATTCATGTATTAACTAACATGAACTAACCATGAGCAACACATTTGTTATTTGTTATTCTTCGTTAATAATAATACACCTGTTAATTGTTTGTTCATGTTATGTCACAGTCAGTGCATTAACTAATGTTAACAAATACAACTTTTGGATTTGAATAATGTGTTAGAAAATGCTGAAATTAATATTAACTAAGATTAATAAATGCTGTAGAAGCATTATTAGTTCATGTTAACAAATTTAACTAATGAAACCTTATTGTAAAGTGGTACTGATTTCATGATAGCTAACACTATATGCATACATACATACATACATACATACATACAATTTACAACATCAACAAAACTAAACATGAATTCCTCATAATTACCTTCTTGATTCTCAGTGTTTTCTTTGGTAAAGTAAATAATATTTAGTAATAGGCCTATTATAATAATTTCCCTATTTTCGTTTGATGTGTTATGCATTCTAATTGTATCAACATCTTTTCATAGAATGCCAAGGAAATAAAGAATAAAAAAATAAAAAAACAATTAACAAATTATTATATATAATAATATAAAATATAAAATATTAAAATAAAATATTCTAACAAATATTATACTAGCCTATACTTAAATATTATGATAATACATCTTCAAACTGACAAGAGTGCAGCCCCAGCGCGCGCGCATGCCCGTTGGCGCAACAACCAGTCTGCACGCAGATGCTGATGCTGAGAAAAGTCCGCATCTTCACTAGAGCTATTACTAATCACGCTTTCATATTTTTTTTTAATTGTTGAGAAACGTCGCTTTCGTATTAGGGCGCATGTAAGATATAGCCTGCTCAAACATTTATAAAAAAAATAAGACTTTTTTTCGTCTGGGAGGGGGAGGGTATGGTCGGGGAAGAATAAGAAGAAAGGGCGGGGGCGATCCAGTCTAAACTAGTTCTGTACAATACGACCTTATTCAAATCGAGGCGATTTCTTCAGGGCATCAGTTTCTTTAGAGAACATATATGCAGCCTAAATCATTTAGGTACTGACGTAATCCGGTCATAGCGGGAGTTGTGTTTAGCTTGTGATAGAAATTTAGAAAAGAGGATAAAATACATCCTACATCGATATGTAGGCTAGTAAATGAGGGAATCTGAAAAAAGGACAAAAAATAAAATAAAATAAAATAAATCATATATCATATTGGCTGTGTGTTCTGATTCTCATAGGCAGGCTAGGCTATAATGTTTTTAAAAACTGATGAACACTGGATCTTGATTTCATTATGCGATTCAACGTACCACAAACTTATGGGCTACATTAAATAGACTTTATGCCGAACGTCACTTGAACAAAACATAAAACAGTTCTCATTGCATCCGCTTGTCAGAGAAAGTGTCGACTGATGGCGGTATCTATGAACTTTTAAGGTATCAGATGGACATCGATTATGCTCATCTTTATAGCTTTTAACAGCTCAATATTTAACTAAGCACATACAAAAGTCTTTGGACCGGAAGCGATGCGACTTGTCAGAATACGGAAGTTTTGCGCATAGGCTACTGATCTAGAGGACTCGGACTCTATACTGCAAATAAGCGCAAAACACATATAATAAGCGACTTTGAGAAAACATGCCCAGTGTCGCTTATTACAAATGAGTGGACACGAGTCACGACCACACTGATCTGGGGTCCCAAGAAGAAAGGGTTGTGCTACGTAAACCAAAGCGTAGCATTGCAGTGCAGTAAAAGTGTCACTCGCACACTCTCGTAAAACAAGCTGTGCAGTGCACGTTAGTAAAATGCCAGTGGATGAAACCCCCCGACATCTGCACCCTCATTGTAAAATGTGCAGGTCGGGTGTGTATCACTGATGTATGCAGACTGATGTTGCGCAGCATCGTCGTGACGTTGCAGATACTGCAATCACACGCGGGGTTCATGGCGCTCCAGAGCGCATCAGGTTTACTCTCCCCCAAAACACAAACATGTGAGGGATTTCGCCGGTGTACTGACGGGGGGGGGGGATACTGTTCCAAAAAGACACATTACGGTGTATCTTTTGTACTTTCACCTCCCGCCGCCGTGATGTGGCACCGCGCCGCATCCAATCAGCGAGATGAGGAGAACACCCACACCCCAGAATCTGAATGCGGCTTTGGTGCATTATAAATACCACTTGTGATGCACCGGCAAGTCTTGGTCGTGAGGAAGCTCGGGGTTGCAGTAATACATCAGTCTTTTTTCTTTCCATAACAAAGAAGACCATCATCCATCTTTTATTTTATTTTTTTGCTTCTCCCCAATTTCAGTTCATTTCAGGCCAGTTGCATGCATTGTTCGTCTCCCAAAATGGTTTGCGAGACTAAAATCGTTGCAGACGATCACGAGGCCATAGCTGGGACAAAAAAAGATTCAATTATAGTTTCCTCCTCGCAAATGTGGACGTCTTCTCCCAGTGCGACCGAGAATAAGGTTGAAAAACGGAACCAGGTTTTTATTCGCGAATTTGAACGCTCGGACCATGAGGAGGTGCGCCGGATCTTCAACGAGGGAATCATGGAGCGGATACCTAATTCGGCATTTCGGGGTCTAAAACAGCAAACTAGAACCCAAATTATCTATGTCTTTCTCACAGGTATGTGACCAAAATTCGGGAATACGATGAGAGTATCGCTTTCATCATTGTTCCTCTGCAACATGTGAAAATAAGCTCTGAGCTGTTTGAGTTCATAAGTAAGTATAATAATTGTTAAAATGAAAAGAATCTAACTAAAATGATGAGCCCAATTGATACATTTTATGCTCAAATCATCATACATTTTATGTTCAAAACGATGAAGCTAACTTTTGTTTTTTTACGGACGTGAAATCTTTTTCCTTTAATATACAATCCCAGTGAATATCAAGGAGTCACAAAGACAGCAGCAGTTCAGAGCATGCAGCATGCGTTACCGGTGAATGTGTGTGTGCGCGCGCGCTGCGCTCCGAATGATGAATGAATGAATGAGTCCCGCGCGAGCGCACGACGTTCCCCACAATACGTCTCGTGTTAGTGCACGAAGTTCTGTTTTTTGCCTGTTTAGGTCTATGACGTTTAATTTACAGAGAATTGATAACCATTAATAATACGTATAATATTTAATGATTTATTTCATTTTCTTGTTTACTAATGATTTTCAATGGTTTTCAACTACAGGCGGTGTAAGTGAGCATCGTGGCGATCTGGCTAAACAGCAACCTTTTTTGAACCTTTATGCTACATTGAAAAAATATGTATAACCCTTAACCCTACAGCTGAAATTAATGATTTTTTTAAACGATGTCTACCTGCATACTAAATATGCTCAGAGAATATGCTGCATCACGGTACTCCTACGGCAACTGTTCCTCTGATAAATGCAGCATAAAGGCTAACTTGAAATGTTCTTTAGAATAGCGAAAACTTTGTGCGCATTTTACAGTTAGTTAGAGTTGTGTTGACAGTAAACAATGCGCAGTAGTACTCAAGGGCGCCATCCTGTGCCAACAGCCAACATACTCAGATTTTCTTGAGTTTAATTACATCCATGAAGACCCTGTTATTGTGCACTCCATTGCCCATTAAAATTCCAACCGTACATGTGTATAAAGTTACTTACTACTTTTTTTTTTTAATTACAGGATACACAGTAATTAGTCTGTTTTCCATTACATCTCACTGCCCTGGTAAATTAGGGTTTCTCTGCACACTCCTAATTGTGTAAACATTTGTTGTCTGTTTGTCTCTCTTCTGCCAAAAATCAAACATTTGATTCTCTTTTCTGACAGGTGTCGTTTATTTTTCTTCCATTTCTCCATAGTAATGTGCTATGTTATGACCAAATCCTTCACACTGACCTTCTGCGCACCGTTTATTCTAATGGGTGCACGTTATTACTACAGCAGAAAAGTAATTCTAGAATACCTGGACTGCGCTCTGCACACTGATATGGCTGACATTGAGGAGTATTACATGAAACCCACAGGTAAGGGGTAATTTCACGCACATAAACACTGACACAAAATTATCATCACAAGTAGGTTATCAACATGTTTCGCTATATTTGTGAGGACATTTTTTTTTTTTTTTTTTTTTTTTTTTTTAAGATTTGGCTCTCATAAGAATAGCCAAACCTTTACAACACTCACACTGTTCAAAAGTTTGGGGTCAGTAAGATTTTTTTATGTTTTAGTCTCTTAAGGCTGTAATTATTTGAACAATATTCAGTAAAAACATTAATATTGTGAAATATTACAATTTATAATAATTTTAATTATACTTCAGAAATCATTCTTAAATGCTGATTTGGTGCCAAAGTATCAGTGTTGAAAACAGATGTGCTGCTACATTTTTTTTAAACTGATACATTTTTCAGGATTTTCTTAGATGAATAGAAAGTTCAAATGAGCAGCATATATAAAAAAGTTTTTTGTAACACATTTTACTGGTCACTTTAGATCAATTTGAGGTGTCCTTGCTGAATAAAACTATTCATTTATTTAAAAGAAAATCTTGCTGACAAACTTTTGAATGGTACTGTAAGCAGTTCATTATATTGGTGAAGTCAATGACATTTTATATATATATATATATAAATCACAATATATTTATACATAAAATATGATATAAATATGTCTACGTCAAACAGCACCTGGGCACTTGATAGTAAAATATAACTATGCTGATCTAATAACATGCTTAGGCACGAATACTTGTAATATTACATAATCTTACTATATTTAAGAGAAAAAATATTTCATTGTATGAACTCCCCAGTTCCCACAATGCACCAGCTTCCTCAATCAACCATTTATCTCACCAGAACAAATATAAGATCAGTACCTGTGAAATTGAGGGTAAATACTGCACTTTAAAAGTCCAAGATGGGCTGAATATCTGATGTGTAGCTTTAATGCTGAAGACTCATGAAATATGCAGAAAGTCTCTCTCAGTTCTGCTCTTGAGGATAAATCTTCTGAGTCATGTGGGCCTATCGATTGAAGGCAGGAAAAATGCTGATACAAATTGTACTGCAGTAAACTCAGATTTTCAGTTATAATCTTTAAAGCACCCCAAAATAAAAAATAACTTTCCACTTATGATCCAATTTTAAGCGCAGAGAGAGCAAACTTTTAGAGTTTAGTGATAAACACAACAAACCCTTTCAGGTGGATAAATTAGCAATATATCCAGTACAGTTAATGAATCCCATTGTGCATTTAACTGTGATGCAGTAGTAAACATACTAATAAATACTGCAGATAACAATCAAAGTACAGTTGAAGAGGGACAGAATGATGGAGGGTAGCTAGTGGCTCTTTAGTATCCTGATACCTTGCAGATAAAAACTGTTCTTTAACCTACTTGTGTATGATTGGCACTCTGGAATTGTTTAGCAGATGGTAGTAGCACGTGCAGATTGAGAGCTGGATGGCTGAAATCTTTTATCATTCTATGGGCTTCCCTCAGACAGCGTCAGCGACATTTATTTCCTATGATAAACTCTGTTGCATCACTTCAGGGTCAAATTCAGAGCAGCTGCCTTAGCAAACAGCCAGATGCTCTCTGTAATCGCTAGAAGTAAAGCCAGTTCATATATCTTAGGCCTGGAGAATCACTGTGAGTGATGCAAAATGATACACTTGCGTTCAAAGCTTGGGGATTTTATTTGATCTTTTAAAGAAATTATTTATTTTATTCAGAAAGGATGCATAAAAATTGATCAGACGTAAAGACTTACATTGTTACAAAAAAATCTATTTAAAAAATGCTGTTCTTTAGAACTTTCCATTCATCAGAGAATATTAAAAAAAAACCAATGTATTAGTTTCCACAAAAATCTTAAGCAGCACAACGGTTTACAACAATGTTAATAAGAAGAAATGTCTCTTATGCAACAAATCAGCGTATTAGAATGATTTCTTTAGGATCCCCTGACAATGAAGACTTGCTGAAAATTCAGCTTTGCCATCAAAGGAATAATTTACAATTTAAAATATATTAAAATAGAAAACAGTTATTTTAAATTGTAATAATATTTCATAATTCTATGTTTTTTTTTTTTTTTTTACTGTTTTGATCAAACAATGCAGCCTTGGTGAACATAAGAGACAATAATCTTACCAATAATTGTTTTTTAGAATTCTTTGATGAAAAGAAAGTTTAAAATAGCATCATTTATTTGAAATAGAAATCTTTTTTAAACATTTTAAATTTCTTCACCGTTACTTTATCAATTTAATGCATCCTTGTTGAATCAAAGTGTTTATTTCTTTATATATATATATATATATATATATATATATATATATATATATATATATATATAAATAGTTCTCAGTCCTTAGTGCAGACAGTTTCTGTGGGTACAAGGTTTTTATTTAGTCTTGCATAAAGTGAAAGAGAGAATTGAAGAGTAGGGTCAGGAAATGGGGGAAGGTGTGAATCAAAGCCCCGCTGTGAGTATGTGTGGTAGTTTTGTTTAGTAGCAGCATGCAGACAAAGGATTCTCCCAAGGGATTTTCTCTCTTGCTATGCTAATGTGGAATCCTACATCTGAGGAGGGAATGGTAAAGAATATATGGGTTATCTGCAAGGGTGATGTTTCTTTAATGCACTCAATATCTATTTGAAGTGGCTTTTATTATTAAAGAGACAGGGTTTTTGTCAGATACTTAAAACACAAGGAATAGCCCATAATATACAGCACCATAGTGATATAGTTGAAAAAGACCACTAGTTTGGACAGGAAGACACCTCTTTAATATGTGGAAAATACACAAACAGATCTGTTATGCTCCCACTAGTCATCAATGATGACATGAAATGACATTTGTGACATTTAATTTCCTTAATGGTATGCGTAAAACTGCATATTCAGCAGGAAATAATGTGAAGCAGGACTTGATTTTATCCATCAGGATTTAATTGGATCAGAAAAAGTTGTTAAATATTATTGGCGAATGTTATTTTTCTCCATTTGAATGGTACACACACACACACAGCTGGGGAGGGGGGTGTAGTAAAACTAATGAGTGTACAGCAGGACGTTCAGTTCCACAGTGATTAATAGTGCTCCTCAGCCCTGAAGATAATGCAGTCATGACTAGGGATGGGTATTCGTTGAGGTTTTACTACTCTTACCGATACGGCTTATCGATCAGGTACTTTAATGGTATTCTTATCGGTTCTTGTTGTTATATTTTTTATAAAAAAAAAAAAAAGAAACAAATTAAGAACACAATTAACATTGCTTTATATTCTGAAATTTAAAATAAATATCTATAGCAAAAGAAACAGCACTGTTTGAACAAAAACATTTATATTTGTAAATGGACCAGTGTGCAGTGTTTTATGTGAACTGTGAATTGCTTAATAATCTGGAACAACCCGTTTAAGTAGGGTTTGCATTTACCAAAGTAGACCTGGCAAACTATTTAACAAACCTTTCTGAGATTGATATCAGTTATCTAAATAGAAATGGAGAAATAAAACTAACACTTTATTTGAAAAGTATAATAAAATGCATAATAATTTGGAACAGATTAATATCACAGGCCTAAAGTTTAACCAGACATTTGAATGTTTAGTTCTCACGGCTATCGTCACTAATTAACTAATCCCTCTTACATAAATATTACACTTGCAGTATTTGATTTTGTGATTTTATTTAATGTTCAACTGATTTTTTTATGACTTTTTTCGACACAGTATGGCGAGATATTTTAGAAGATGGTATTGACTAGATGCTTAAGAACATGTTTTGAACAGGGAGGGGTTAATCTTGTAAAACAGAGGAGTGTGTCAGAGAAGTTAATCGACCTCGTGCCAGAAACACGATTTTTAACAGAAAACAGAAAGTTCAAATACTGATCCAACTATTAGTATGCATGATAAAAGATAACATCAAGTCATTGAAAACGTATCGGTTCAGACTTACCTTTTCCTGCTATACTTCTTATGTCTTGAAGAATCCAGAGCTCAGTCGCGTCCTTGTGTATTTGTAGTCTTTGCAGCTTCTATGGCACAGATGTGACAGTCCTGCCCCCTCACCGTATTTATCTCCTTTCTCACTGCAACTCAGTAAGTAATTTAGTTATTTATAACAGAGCTGAGCCTCACAAGCATGACATAAAATACAATGTTTAAGATTAGAATTACCGTAATCTGTGCTCCTCTGCTGTTAAAACAAGAATCAGACCTAAAGCTGACAGTTGGCTTGTCCAACACGAAACAAATATGTAAAAAAATGGAATTCTTATAGCATTACTGATGCAAGTCATCAGTAGTGACGTGATCAGCAGGTTTTATTTACGTCAATCATGGGTCTTACAAATAGCTTTGAAACTCATTTGATGGTGTACATTTTTATGACTTTTCCTCTGAAAAAATGGTAAACAATTTATTATAAGAGGTTTCCCCCATACATTATTATTAAAACATGAATATGACAAAATTACAACAAATCAATCATAAACATGTCTCCCAGGTTCATATTCTGTTGATGGCACACTTGGACATTTATACATCCATAAATACTGACTGCTACACAGTGTGCTTAAATATGGTTTCACATTTCAGAACACAACCTATTCGTAATCTGCACTCACACTAATGCACATCGCTATACATCTCCAGGTGAACATAATTTAATTTTTTTGAGCATAAAAATATATAAGGCTGATGAAGTGGGAAAAGTGTGCCAACCAAAAACATAAAATACACATTTAAAAAGAGTTTAATTCTGCTTTACAATTTCAGTGAAGCACATTTTTTTTTTAACAAAAGCATGGTCCCTGCTTCTTAATAACCCCTCTCATCAGCTACTTTGCTAGTCTTATTCAAAGACAACTGAATCATTGATTGTCAACTATATAAGGTGAGATAAATAGATTTTAATTAGTCTAGAACTGAATAAATGGATTGGCTTGATGATCTAACGATGAGGGGTGTTGAAGAGCAGCCTATACCATGATGATTACTAAAATCTGAATACAGATGGCAATAAGCATGACCCTAGTGGGCAGAAAATGCTTAGTCAAAATAATTAAAATGAAACCTAGATCATATTTTAGATGCTAGATTTTTACAAATAGCTGGCAAATGTTTACTCTAAAGACAAAAACTGAATATCTTCTTTGTTTTGATTCCCACAGGCTCTTGTTTCTGGGTGGCAGTTTTGCAAGGCCAGGTGGTGGGCATCGTGGCAGCGCAAGGTCGAGAAGACGACAACACCTTGGAACTCCGTCGCATGTCCGTGGACTCTCGCTTCCGTGGAAAAGGCATCGCCAAGGCCCTGGGTCGACGAGTGCTAGAATTTGCCATGTTAAACAACTTCTCAGCCGTGGTTCTGGGAACAACTGCAGTCAAGATGGCCGCCCACAAGCTATACGAGTCTTTGGGTTTCCGGCGAGTGGGGGATACTGACGACCACACGCTGCCAGGAATGACCCGTTCACCGCTGGAGAGGCTCTTCTTCCAAATTCGCTATAGTCGGTACCGATTGCAGCTTCACGAAGAGTGAGAGACAGAGGGTTAACATGAGCGCAGAAGATAGAATATAAACGACAATGCCGGCAATGACCCTGAACCACCCACTGACCCGGTCCTCTTCTTCTACCTATTTATTTATGTTTTTGTTTCGTTTTTAAAAAGTCATATCTATTCCTACAACCTTTATTTTTATTCGTTTTTAAGCTCGTTGTTTTTGAGGGGGTTTAGTGGGACATTTCATTTCTTTGACCACATTTGACGTTTCTGCTCTTAGGCTTTCTTTTCATGGTCATCTTGCCCTGAAACACCATGAACAATTGAATAGCCCCAAATGATTTTATCTTATTGGGATATAATGTGAATTTGTTCGCAGTGACAGAGTCTCCCTTAAAACACATAAATAAACCAAGGCAGCTTAATTCTGCCTTTGATCTTTTTCCAATCCATCCTATAGGCCTATCCACAGAGTAGCACAGACCACTATAAACACAGTTCAGGAAGCAGTGGATGTAGGAACTGGAGGGAAGGAGGCAGTAAAGATCAATCCACCTTGTCTGATGCCACCTTCCTCTTGACGAAGTACGGCAGAATAACAGCGGCAGTCTGGTGGAGTCAAAAAGTCCATCCAATTGTAACTTTTAGTCCAAAGCACAGCATTTTAAACTGTGTCTAACTGATGAACAAAAACAGCTAGAAATGTGGAATATTATAAAGCCAGTGATTTGGGTTTAATAGGTTACGATAACAGCTTTGCAATATAATCTTGATTTCTTTCGATGGTTAAGCAGGTTCCTAGTGCTGAGCCACAGTATCAACATTAAGAAATAACCAGAAAAACATGAACGCTCTTTCATGTTAAAGAAAACTCTAAAGAAAATGTTTCTTCTCTACACTTCATTTGGCTAACATTTAAAGTTGTAGTCAGTAAAATTCACGTTTACAAAAGTCTAAATTCACTTGAAATCTGATTATTAGTGTACACATATTTCATATTCACAGCTATTGGTGTACCGATTTGATGAAGCTTTAATAATGACTTGATTAAACTTTTAATCTTTAATTTTTTAAGTAAAAAAATACAAAATTGCTTAAATGCTGTCTGATATCGCTCCTCCAAAGCAAAGTCTAAAATACAAAAACAAAACAAAAAAGCAAAAACAAACGTGATCAGACTCCAAGTGTATTTGAATTAAACTTGGGTGGCGTAAAGGCAGCAATAAGATTATAAACCTGAAATTAAACTAGGCACAAACCTAAATTTGGATAAATATATAAAAGAGGATTGTATAAGTATACAATATCTAAGGCTTTATATTCTACAACTACTCAGTGTATATGTAAATGTTTGAAAACATACATATAAGACATACCCATAATCTCTCTCCGTCTCTATCCTCCTCACAGTACCAGCAGAGGGAGAGAGACAAACCACAAAAAGCCTCACCTGTGACAATGTTGTATAAAGTTAAGAAACTAAATGTGATTTAAAAATACATAGTAGTAACATGTAGTGCAAAAAACAAAAACAAACATGATCATTGCCAGTTTTCCTTGAATTTAACCCCACCCCCATCCAAAAATCTAACTGCAACCCTGGGCCAGACCTCTCCCTCCTTTACGCCCCCACCCCCTCTCTCTGCATGCACCACAGAGTCTTGTTGCACCGCCCTTTTCCCCATTCTAGCTTGTACTATCTATCCCCATTCTTCTGTGATGTCACAGTAGCAGTGTGGAGAGTTGTGGGCATGGCTTAGAATGTGAGATGGGCGGGGTCAACCAAACAATAGGATTACCCACCAGCTTGCTGCTTCAATGACATCACAGCTGCCAATAGTAGAATGCAAGAGTAATGCAAGTATGTGGCATGCCTCTGTACCTGGTTTGTGCGTACGGTGCCTGCCCCTGAAAAGAAGTATATTTAAAAATATGTAAAACAAGCTTCTTTTTTTTAACTGAACATATAACAAATATGTGTTTCATTGTTCAAAGAAATTGTTGTTGCATGAAACGTCTTTGAATGAAAAATGAGCAAGAAAATACCATATTTAACATGGCAAGTCTTAAAAGTGGAGCTGTTTCTTTTTTTCTATGAAATTTTTGTTCATTCTAAAATTCTTGAGTTATTGTCATCTTTTAGGATATTGCGAGATGTTCTTTTTTACCATTAAGAAGGCCTTGAAAATTATTTCACTGAATGCGCTGTTTTGATTACAGATAAGTTACGTGACGCTTCTCACTTTACTTGAGGACATGCCTATTTTAGCCATGTAGTTTGAAATGAACAAGGCACCAAGAAAGCAATTCTGTAGACACAACTTTGTCAGTTGCGTGTGCCAGTCAAATTAGACATAGCATTCACCTGTCTCCCTTAAAATTTACTTATTGAATGAATATTTGAATGCACCAATATCCTTAAGAAGAAAGGTTAGGCTGATCAAATCTGTGATGGGATATTTAAACATGAATTCCTGTGTAAACCCAAAGCAAACAGGCTACAGATCACACTAACCTGATATCTTGTGAAACAATTGCCAAAACGATCAAACACACATGTAATGCAGTATGAAAATATACAAGGAGCATGAAGTTCAATCTCACATTTAGAAATCTGTACCAGATCAACAGAAAAAAAACACACAAATGATTTACCAGAGAGCTGGCAGATTTGAATGTACACGGCAATCAGCAATGTATTGTGTATTTTGAAGATCCAGATTTGAACATTGATTGATGTAATTGAGGTATTTTGCTATGAGTGTTATTCTTCTGTAGAGCAACTGCCTTGAAAAATCCTTAACTTATTATTCCGAATGCAGTTAGCATGGGATTGGGAATTTTATCTATAAGGTGCATGTATTGTTGCCAGATAGAAGAGAGCCTTATTGTAATGCTAAAATTGCAAGCAAGTGCAAGAACACCATGATTGTGTGACTGCTTGTGTTTAACTAACATGTTGACCAGTTCCTGATCATGCCGCTGGTTTTGCACATGCTAAAACGTTTGCACATGCTAAGCGTAAATTGGATTTATATATACAGTACAGTTAGTGTCCTATGTGGGTTTAGACTGGTGACTCGATTGGCTGGCGAATGTCTCTGAAAGTTGGAGCAGTGCTCAAGACAGCGGCCAAGTTAAGTTACACAAGAAAAAAGCTGGTGTTTTACCCAAGTCTCAAAAAACAACAACACAGAAATAAAGTGCATTCTTATACATCAGTGTTAGAAAAAACAGTTGATGATAAGGCATTCAGATTGACCTTGGTAACCTGCATGAATAAGATGGCTGCTAAGAATGTTTCACAGAGGAGAAGGGAGTTCGAGAAGATTCACGATGGTAGATGGTCTTGCTGCATTACTATCACCCTTCAGGTGAAGCATGGAACAAGCCAAGACACCAAAATGTGGAGCTGCTTCCTTCTCCTTTCATTTTTTGGGGTTGAAAGCACTCACTTATTGTGGCTTCAAGTGCTAAGGAGGTAGTGCCACTTGTAGCACAACTTTCTGATTTTTTTTTTGTTGATTTAAAAAAAAAAAAAGAGAAGGGTTTGTCTCATGTGCTTATCTATGATTCACTACAATGTATCAACAGTATTTCTTAAAAAGTTGCATTTGCCAAAGTTGAGATGTTTGCTGTATTTCCTTATTTTGCCATTTGTCTTTAAGATAAACTCATCTTTGTAGAATTCATTTGGAAATCAATCCTATGTGCCATTTTATAAAGCAATAATGCAAAGTATTACAGTTGGGGAAAAAACAAACATAACAAGAACATGACCCATGAGATTATATAAATGTTCAAATGCTGCATTGATGTTCAATCCCTCATACTTTACTGGTGACAGTCGCTAAGATGTTATTAGTAATGGCACAGCAACATCACCATGGGCAAGCCAAGGCCTGACAAAGTGTGAATGTGAATTTTCTTTTTTGTATATTCTCATTTCTTTTTATTTCCTTAATTCTAATTACAACTAACATGTTTACTTGCATCTTGAATTCTTCAGTTTATGGTGGATTTTTATGTTGTACTGATACGAAACCCACAAAAATAAGCGAGAAACCTTTGTGAGCGAGTGATGTTATGGGCCTCTGAAAGTTACGTCAAGCTCTGAACCACAATTGGTTGGTCTTAAAAATCCACTGTCTCCTGATTCACGAGGAGTGCAGTTTCCAACAATCTGTGACGGCAATCAACACCACACAGCCAGTTTTACAAGTGGCACAATACGCACAGGTTCATATTAACAAAGCTTTATGATTTTTTCTTGAAAACAATTAACCTTTTTTATTAACATTTTAATATATGTAAAGCTGTAAAGTGTAATTTACTGTAAATAGCATTTGGGGACATTTTGTGATCGTTTTGTAACAGAAACTATATGAATATAATTAAGACGTTTGAAAAAAAAACAAAAAAAAACAACAACAACAATACACTTTGGGAAACAACTGCAAACTGAGACAATTGTAACTATACAATCTGCTTACATTTGTGCCAGTCAGAGAAGCAAAAGCAACTTTCAGAGACCCTGCATCCTCTTAGCACTTATTAGGGATTCTTAGAAGCATTGCAAAGTGCCGGCAGGTTACTAATTATTTAAAATTATTGCTAATTTATGGGTAAATCACTTTGGAAATGTATGGCACTAAAACAATTTCTCAAGTTGCGAGTAACATTTTTCTTTGCTTTAGAAATGCTTGTGTTTACAGCTTCTGGTATGAGTTGATATTAGTTGCCCAATTTTGTCAGTGTGTTAAACACATTTCAGTCATTGGCTGCCTGTTACTATAGAAACAAGCCCATACAAAGCACAGCAGGGAAATGATATGCAGCCATACATGGGGCGGGTCAGTAACAACAAAATGGGGCTGGTTTTAGTATGATAATGAAGTTTGGGGAAAGAAAAGGGTGGTTTTAGTTTTTCAGCATGGTAAATCTGACCTTGCTTTACCTGTTTGGTCGCAGTGATCACCTGGTTCTTTGAGTCTGAAATCATTGTACTGCCTGGGTTTCCTTTGGAATTTTTTTTAAACTGCTGTTTACGTTCCCACCTTTTCTCTTTTTCTTTAATTTCCTCGATACACAGGAACTTTGTAAAGATGTAAAGAAAAGTTTTCCTGATTTATGAAAGAAAAGGATGTACATACTGTATCAATTAAAGGAATGATGCATAAAGCTTGTGCACATGTGTCTGAAGTTGCAGGTGTACACATGTACAAATGTACATTCAAAAATTACAAAGTCTGGTTAAATAAGGGCAACATTATATACCAGTTCATAGTCATAAGTAACATGCAAGGCTCAAATAATTTGTGCAAAACATGATCTCATTATTGACCCCCATTGCACATTCTAAAAGATCTTCTATGCCAATTCTCAGTGAGTACTGAGCATTAATTAATGACTTTGAGAAAGAACAAACAGATCGTGACCTAGCATGGTAAAATGTATCTACTCTCAGTGCCAGACCTTTAAGACAGGCTTTCAGTCATTTGACATTCAGAGAGGGTAACTTAGAGCCTTTAAAATCACAACAGCAACAAGCACAGAGACTGGAACATTTTTCAAGGGTGTGTTTGTATTGATAGGGGGCATTGCGAAGGGGCATAAGATCTGACGCTACAGACGGACACGAAAATCTGGGTCAGTGTGTGTGTGGACTGTGTCCACATGAGAAAGGCCAGTGGGTGCTGCTAAACGAGTTGTGAGGTGCCGTGGAAACAGAAGAGATATGATTAACAGATTTAAAATGGAGTGAGTGAGACTCACTAAATGAGGACTGAGTTTATTAATATTCATCAGGAGACAGATGTTTCATCATAGCAGTTGAGAAACAGATAGCATTGCCAGTAATACAGCTGAAATTAAGCCTGTTCTGGACAGAGGCTCATATTTATTTATTCACTGAATATGTGGAGTTGACAGATAAATTGAAAATAAGATGCACAAACATTGAAAATGAACAAAGATTTACTAGCTAATTCTATTGTCATGCAAAGAGATATAAGCCTCTGAACAGAGAGAAGAACAGAATAACAGTGAAAGGCTAAAAATGAATGAAGGGAAGCCCCCCAAAAGAGAAACTGGTACGATCCAGCCTGCTCCTACCGTTGCCCTCGGATACATCAGCAAGTAACAAGAATTGGGAACTGCAGCTGCTCAGTTACCATAGTAACGGGATGGCGAGGAAGAGTGGGAGACTCAGACAGAAGTAGCTGTAGTGGTGCAGGGGAGGTTCATCTCACACATTGAGCCCCATGACCGTCCTGTGGACAGTGAGACTTTGAGAGGCACCTGAGAATAGAAAGAAATGAACTACCATCACTAAATCCTCTGTATCTTTTGACCTACATCTGCTGCATCGTTTAGTTTTATAGTAAATTAAAGGATGGAAGGCCATCTAGAAATGTAATTCAGCTTAATTAGGTTACCAATCAAACGCTGTGACACAGCAAATCGCTTTTGTAGTAGACAAATCTGTTTGATAGTCTGTCTGATATGATTAAGGCTTTTATTAGAGCAATAAAATGCTTGTAAAAGAACAAGGAAGACTCTGAATAGATCACAGCATGTTCTCTACATCCAGAAGCTCGTCTTCATACTAAGATAAATGATTGTCTTTTAAATAAAGCTGTGTGGATGTTCACTTACAGAGATATTCACTTCCAAATCTGCAATGTGCTGAAGAGATTCCATGGTCTTCTTCACCAGCACTGTTCACCAACATAAGATTCACAATTTTGAAAGGAAATCACTTTTTGTCTCTAAACTAATATTCTGGGTAAAATACTAGTTATGCTCTTTTGACAGCATTTGCATCTTAATGCCAATTACCACCATAGTTATTAGAGTTAATTAAAATTACTAAAACATTTTTGTTAAACTTACTGATTGCGTTTCAGGGACCTAATAAAAGTAACAAAAGCACACAATAAACTAAAAATTAAACTAAAATATAAATATTTTAAAAAGCTAAATAAAATTATTAATAAAAACTGTAATAGTATAGAAATGTTAAAATAAGACTGATTACAAAGAAAATAATTCAGAGATAATTAACTTGTATTTCACCCAGAATATTCCTTTCATGTTCATATAACAGGACATGTGAGGTTACCCTCACCAGCAAACTGTTCCAATTGTGAGATCTCCACTTCAAACAGCAGCTCATCATGGATTTGAGCCACCAGCCTAAAAAGATCAAGTCACACAGAAACTAGAACAGAACTATCTATCTTAACGTGGGGATATAATGACCAGACCATGACCACTAAACCATGATGCGTTTAGTTTCTGGAATGTGATGCCAATATTACATTAAAAGGTTCAGTAATCTTATTGCTCTACATTGGTCTGGATGCCATCTACTGCAGACATATCTCCTAATACACACTGAGAGGAATCGAAAGAGACTTGGAGGGAGGGGTGAGGAGATAGAATGAAGAGGGAGGGATAGAGATGCTAACAAAGATAAATGACTGTAATATAGAGCTGCACTGCAAGTTGAGTGATTCACACAGATAGGCTAAGAGAGAAAGAGAAAGAATATCAAGGGATATGCAGAATGAGAAAGTAAAGATATCTGTGGAGAAGAAATAATATATATATATATATATATATATATATATATATATATATATATATATATATATATATATATATATTATTAACTTGTAATTTAAAAAATGAATTAGCATGTCTAAATTAGCATAAACCAAGACTAATAAATGCTGCAAAAGTACTGTTCATTGTTAGTGAATGATGCCTAATGCACTAAGGGAAATTCTGCCATTATTGACATCTTCATGTCTTTCTAAACCTGTATGACTGACTTTCTTCTGTGGAAGATAAAAGAAACAGCATTTCTCAGTGTTTATTCAGTCACACAACGGAGGTCAGTGGTCACCAAAGCAGTTTGGTTACCAACATTCTTCGAAGTATCTTCTTTTATTTTATATTCCACAGAAGAGAGTCATACAGGTCTGGAACAACATGATGGCAGTTTTTAGGGGGAACAATCCCTTTAACTAATTGAACCTTAATGTAAAATGTTACCACATTTCCCAAATACAAAATGTAGTATTAAGATACACATGGGATTATAAGAGAGGGAGTGGAAAACTGGATGGATGTACCTGGCAGTGTAAGAGGCAGAAGACACTTGAGAGCAGATTTTGATCATGGCCATTTTGGCTAGGTCTGCAGCTGAGCCTGAAGGGTCACACACAGTCATTGTGACAATCACAAATGCCACAAACATTACAAACACAAGTAGAAACACACAATACCCTGTAGTACAAAGTTGACAGCCTGTCTCTCTGCTTGGTGTCGAAGGCTCCAGTCAGCAGAGTGAATGTGAGGGAGGGAACGGCGCCTTCCCATTATGGACTTCACAAATCCTAAGGCATCAATAAGAAAGAACGTACACAGCAACTTATACACACTTTCAACCTTATTATACTCAGTCACTCATTCACACAGACTCTTTACGAATCACTCATGCCAGTGCATTCCGGGGTAAGGCAGACAATAGGTCAAGCTTTACGCATAAACCCCTGATGGAAAAGAGTGAGGTCAGCTGGTGGACTCATTTGAAAAATCTTTTTCCCAGAAGCACAGAGACGCCAGGAGTTATGGGACACAAAGAGAGACCACTGCATGTATATGTGTAACACTGTTCAGGAATGTGTGTGGCTCAGTGTGGGCGCATCATACGTACTGACAACACTAATGACACATCACTGGAATGTGCTACTGTGTTTCTCTGCTATTGAGGATTATGAGCACGTGTGCTGCCTGTTTCTGTGAGTTTTGGCAAATGTGAAACGTTAGCCTCATCACTCGTATGTGTCACATTTCAAAGTTTGTGTACTGAACACAGTGGCCACATATATTTGGACACTTAAAGGGATAGGTCACCCAAAAAAATTTTTTTTTTTTTTTTTTTTTGTAAAATTTACTCACCCCCCACATAATTCCAAACCTGTTTGACTTCACTCTACATAACCCAAAAGACAATATTTTGAAGAATTGAACTAATTGAAAAGAATTGTCCATACAAAGAAAATTCAGTGGGGTCCAAAACAACAAACAATTTGTATTATATGGCCAAAAATATATAAATTAATATTAAAAATAAATAAAATATTTCAGATTACACTGAAGTTAGTCAGTCACAGGTTTGGAACGACACAAGTTTCATCAGAACTTTCGTTATTGGGTGAACTATCCCTTTAAGACACTTCAATTTATTCCATTGCATTATATAAAATATAAAACCAAAATACAATAAAAGCGTATTTGCAGTTTTAACCAAATGTGACCATTTCAGAGGATGTATGACATCAACTACCCTCAAATTCAGGCAGGCGCCCTAGCAGGTCAGATTAACTACCATAGGCTTACTATTTGACAAGCAGAAATTGTCCAAACTTCTTTTTGTAAAAGTTATTGCATCATAAGTGAGTTTGTGTTATATTTCTTTGAAAATAAATGTAATTTAATTTGATATTTTGTTCATGAAATGACATGCATATGTTTCCGTGTAGCTTAAAGGGACAGTCCGCCCAAAATGAAAATTCTGTCACTGTGCGAGACACAAAAAAAAATATTTTGAATAATGTTGGTAACCAAACTATTTTGGTGACCACTGACTTCCATCATATGGACAAAAAAAAAATTGTAATTCCTCAAAATATCTTCTTTAATAGTTTCACATAAGTAAGATACAGGTTTGGAACACAATGGGTGTGAGTAAATGATGGCATAATCATTTTTGGATGAACTATCCCATTAAGTTTCCAAATACCGTTTGGGGTCATTGTAGTTCAGGCCCTCCATCAAAGCATGCATCAGCAGGTAATAAGTAATTTTACTTTTCACCTCTGAGAAAGATCCTGTATCAGTCTTGTCTTTCACATTAAACTACATAAAATTAACTCTCCAAATCAAAAGACAGCACATAAAGTCTCCCTGAACAGAAGATTAGACACTATCAGACTCCTACTGGAACACCCTGTTCTAGAACAGATTACTGAGAGAGAAAGCTCAGGCTTTAAAGCCCTTCTCAATTTCATTTTCTTGAATATCTTTCCTCCCTCTCAGAACCTGATAAATTTCCCAGCAAAATGATAGCAGGTGTTTTGTTGCTGTGCAGGCATGTCAATACCTCCAGTATTGATCGTGTAATGAGCGCACTGGCTGGAACTTGCAGTCCTGGACCTTCAGTTTCACATTCTGAGGTGCCTGTTTGATGAGTAACTCTGAACACTTCACTCATTTTATAACCTATATGTGAATTTACAGAATGCACTAAACGAGATCATCAGCTATTAGAACAGGAACACTGACAATAAATATATGTATTTTTGATTGATTCTGACTGATTTTCTGATTGAATACAATACAGTGAAATTATGAAATGTTTGATAGCAAAGGTACTGTCAAAGTCTCAGTAATTTTTCATTGGTAAGAGGGAATGCTTTCTCTTTTAGTTCCCATAATATTCATGTCTCCTTTAAATTTCAGCTGACATGGAGAAGATTTTTCAAGGACAATAATTTTCCACTCCATTGCCAGTTAAAAGATACCCATTGGTTGTTACTACTAACCAGTTTATATAAAGTAAACACAAAGCACTGTACATCACAGTAGTAAGATAACGGTTTACAGCTTTTAATCATTCATACTTAACTATTATTATGTTAGCTTACTTCTACTTAACTGCCTTGTATTTTTCTGTATTTTTCTCTATTCTGCATTGGCATACAATGTATTATCATTTATCATGCCAATACAGCACACCAAACTAAATTTAAATTTCAAATTTGATAATAATAGTAAATATAGCCAGTAACCTGCCTGCTGGTAAATGGCTAATGGCATTTATTTAAATGGTAAATAAATGGCAGCAGCAAACGTAACTGTGAGGCGCAGTAAGAGAAGTGAAAGAATGAGTGTGAGCGACTTTGTGTGAAGTTCACACAGTGGTGTAAAAACCATGATGTGTGTAATATCAGTAAAAGTGTGTCCTAACGGCAGCTCTAAACACAGTGAGTTTTGTAAGTAAGCATCAGCTGCTGTGCTGCTCTGCCTAGTTTCTACTTTCCATTTATCACACACACCGTGTTCGTGGCAGTGCTGGATAATGTGCTGGATGAAGGCCGGCACCTCTCTGTACGTCTGTAGGAAAGTGTCCTGAAAACGGCTGGCCTCCTCTGGACTCACACCCAGAATACTAGATAACCGCTCTCTTCCTGTGTGCGAGAAAGAGGGAGAGAGAGTCAGTGGACAACAGCATGAGAACAGAAATATTCCAAGCTTAAAACAGTTCAAGGTGAGACAAAAAAAGACACAATGAGGTGAGGCACAGAATTATTGGCAAGAAAAAGGCTAAACTCATTCTCCCAATGTTGCTGTGGCAACAACTACCATGACAACAAATGTGACAAAAACATGAGAGCACTAAGTTTGACCACTAACTATAACCAGAGACTATAACTTCTGATGTGTAATATGTGATATAACATGTACACTTTAGTTCAAAAGTTTGGGGTCATTCAATTTCTTTTTTAAATAAATGAATACTTTTATTTAGCAAGGACATGTTATATTGAAAAGAAAAAAGACATTTATAGTGTTACAAAAGATTTCTATTTCAAATAAATTGTTCTTTTAAACTTTCTATTCATCAAAGAAACCTGAAAGAACGTATAACTGTTTCCACAAAAATATTAAAAGGAGAACTCCGGTAAATTTTTACATTGAGCTCATTTTTTTGTAAATTTGGAGTGCTGTCAGTACAGAGAACAACGACAAAAATCGGTGTTGCCTACACCGTGTTATCCTCTTTTTAAAATGTGCACCCTGTTGACTTAAATGGGGCAAGTTTTAAACCTGCTTTTAGCCTCTTAACATCCTTGATGTGTCATTACAAGTGCACAGCCATGTGAGTGATTTTATTCAGAGTGAATACGGTGAATCTGACTGCAGTAGAAGTTAAAGATATGAATAAAAATTATGTTAATTCAGCCAGCTCACATACCTGTATTTACTTTCTGATTTCGGTCGAAGTCCACAGTAGTTCATATATTTCACATCTACTGCAGTCAGATTCACCGTGTTCACTCTGAATAAAATCACTCACATGGCTGTGCACTTGTAATGACGCATCAAGGATGTTAAGAGGCTAAAAGCAGGTTTAAAACTTGCCCCATTTAAGTCAACAGGGTGCACATTTTAAAAAGAGGATAACACGGTGTAGGCAACACCGATTTTTGTCGTTGTTCTCTGTACTGACAGCACTCCAAACTTACAAAAAAATGAGCTCAATGTTAAAATTGACCGGAGTTCTCCTTTAAGCAGCCGACAGTTTTCAACACTGATAATAATATTCAGAAATGTCTCTTGAGCACCAAATCAGCATATCAGAATAATTTCTGAAGGCTCATGTGACACTGAATGATGCAAAAAATTCAGCTTTGCCATCACAGTACTAAATTAATTTTCTAAATATATTAAAATAGACAAGTTGTTTAAAATTGTATTCATATTTTACAATATGATTTCTTCCTGTTTTTAATCAAATAAATGCAGCATTGGTGAGCAAAATTTACTTCCAAAAACACACAAAAAAATCTGACTGACCCCAAACTTTTGAACAGCAGGGGTAAGTCTATTAGTTTACATCCAGTAAACTATGAGTTTTTTTTTTACTCCATTTTATTCTCCATCAGGCAAAAATTCTAAGTCATCATCAGCACATCTTTCTTCATTACGCCACACAATTTAAGGCATTATCATGTCCACAGCACAAGTAAGCTGTGTGCCATAGTTCAATATTAAAGGGGAAATTAAGCAGTCAGTCAAGTTTACATGATTTACAAGATGGATTTCCACTATAATCAAAAATTATATAAGAAACATTACAAATGTTAACATATAAAAGAAACACCGTTATATCTTTCGCGGCAAGGGCGCCGCCATTGTGCAGTATTATAACCGGTGACGTCACGGGGTTGGTTTGCTCTGGGCTGAGTTCAGTAAAATACAGTGAAAGATGCATGTAAACTGGTTGAACCAGCGAACAACTAATGTTAGGTACAGTCATTGTTAGCTAACAGCTGTAAGCATGAACTAGCTAACGCTAACTTAGTGTTTAGCTAGTAAACTTTATTAGTACCAGACAAAAAGACGACGTCTAACGTTAACAAACTGCACATGGAAACATTGTTCGCGATGTCTGCCATCATATTCCTGTCTCTTGTCAACACCATGGTTGCAATACATGGTCAAGATATGCGTCTTGACAGCAGATGGATCGTGCTATCGTGGCGTAATAATCTGTTTGGTTGTCATGTATTAGTCTACTTACCTGAATGAAATGAAATCGAATGTATGGTCCTATGGAATCATTCATTCACAGACAGCATACGAAGATGTTCAACTAATAAAGATCTTCATCGCTGGCAAACAATATAGATTTGAAGATTTGCTTTCCCTAGACTGTACTGTAGGTAGGTCCACGGCCACTTCATCCAACGCTCTTGATGTTCTTAAATCTTCCTTTTACAACTCCGAGTCGAGTGTGAATTGAAAGCGCTTCAGTGATTCAGTGCGTGCAGGAAACCGAACAGATCATTCAAACTGAGTCGCGAACCGATTTAGACAGATCTCCCAAATCTCGTTATATGTAGGGCCATACAAATTATGGTGTTATGGTGTATTAGGTGTAGCTCATACCTGTCAACACTACCGTTTTCCCCAGGAGTCTCCCGTATTTCACATCCATCTCCCGCCCCCTTCCCGTTTTGTTATTGCTCCTGTGAAACTCCCGTAATTTGTATGGCCCAAATCTCGTTATATGCAGGGATGCAAACGGCGCACTTTATTTTAATGCAAACATGTTGTTAAATGCGAATGAGTTTTCCAAGCGCGCTGTGTCTTTTTTATGGGCATGATGAGCGATGCTCAATTTACAAATGAATCACTCTTTTTTTTTAGTCGATTCTGTTCAAAGACTTCATCAAACAGGTTGGCAGATCTGTCTAAATCGGTTCGCGAATCAGTTTGAATGATCTGTTCGGTTTCCTGCACGCACTGAATCACTGAAGCGCTTTCAATTCACACTCGACTCGGAGTCGTAACAGGAAGATTTGTATGCTGTCTGTGAATGAATGATTCCACAGGTCGATACATTCGATTTCATTTCATTCAGGTAATACATTTTACAACCAAACAGATTATTACGCCACGATAGCACGATCCATCTGCTGTCAAGACGCTGATCTTGACCATTTATTGCAACCATGGTGTTGACAAGAGACAGGAATATGATGGCAGACATGGCGAACAATGTTTCCATGTGCAGTTTGTTAACGTTAGACGTCGTCTTTTTGTCTGGTAGCCTACTAATAAAGTTCACTATCTAAACACTAAGTTAGCGTTAGCTAGTTAATTCTTACAGCTGTTAGCTAACAATGACTGTACCTAACGTTAGTTGTTCGCTGGTTCAACCAGCTTACATGCATCTTTCACTGTATTTTACTGAACTCAGCCCAGAGCAAACCCACCCCGTGACGTCACCGGTTATAATACTGCACAATGGCGGCGCCCTTGCCCCGAAAGATATAACTGTGTTTCTTTTATATGTTAACATTTGTCATGTTTCTTATATAATTTTTGATTATAGTAGACATCCATCTTGTAAATCATGTAAACTTGACTGACTGCTTCATTTCCCCTTTAAGGTCTAATGGTTGGTTCAGATCTCTAACCCTAATTATAGTGTTGATAATAACAGTGATGCTTAGAAAGAAGCACTAATAAATACAGAAGAAACACTGTAGCATCAGACATAGGGTAGCTACTTGCATTACTCCAACCAATCAAAATATAAAGAATTTGTCATCAGTCCAACTACAGTAACAACTTCTTTACGCAAAGTGACCTGTTGAATAATATAGGACAGAGTTCATATACAAGCGAGACTCAGGCTCATTTTCATCTGACCTTCTGTCTGCCTGTAATTGAGATTATTTATAGACAGAGATGGAGAGTGAATATATCAAGCATGTGAGCAGGGGGATGAAGATGGCAAGAGGTACGCAGAAGTGATGAAGAGTGTGTGTCTGCATTCTCACTGGTTGAGATAATTTGCTCTCTGGTGCTCCTCCTTTTGCATAATTACTCCAACCTCTCCACCTCTAAATCATCCTTCTCTCTGGGATACTCAATTGTTAGCCTCTTATAGTCTGACCCAATTGTGTGTATGTGTGTCCACCCCTCCCCCTCACCTAAGAGTGTGTGTTTGTTTTTGAATATCTTCCATGGTACACCTCCTTTTAGTATTCTGTAACCATGGCAATCCATCGCTTTCTGCAAGATTATCAACATATGCTGACACTGTGGCGCTCTCACCCCTCTTCTCTCACTCACTTTCTACCAGCACTCTGTCACTCAATATTGCCTTTCTCATGCTGTCTCTATTTCTCAGTTTTCCTAAGATGACAGTATGGTAGAAATGAACATGTTTCGCTCTATTGCATCAAGCTCGGTGTCTTTGTAAGAGTGCAATAAATGTCTTATTTAGCAACTTAACGCTCACAAACACTTTTTAGTGAGCCACTTGGTGAGACGCTGGACTGAAAAATATAAAAAAGAGAAAAAAAGCAGAGATAGGTTCAAGCTGACCCAGTTAAAGTAAAGTAGAACAGTGACACCCTCCTTCAGTCCCTCTCTCTCCTCCACACACACATAATAAGATTCTTCTCAGGTTGTAGTCATGGAAGCCAGATTCTGGGAGATCTCTGCTAGCAACCACTATGAACAATAAGCTCTTCCTGTCAGGATGATATTCAAATACAGATAAGTATTTTTGTGTTTTACTCCAACTTGGGACTGTGCACGTTTTTTCAGTGCTGTCGGGGTGTTGTTTTCTTGCAGCTCAACAGTAATTAGTAACATGGTATTTGCAGCTCAAGGGAGTCGCCATGAGCAAAGATGGCAGCATGCAAGACTTCACAAGACTGCTTGCAACAGCCACTGGAGAGAAGGTTGCGTGGTAAAAGTTAGCAGAAAAACTAATTGCTTACAGCACTTTTCAAGGCTAGAGTTGCAATGTAAAATAAATAATGAATATTAAAATGTTCTGTTATTTCTCTAGGACGGCATGCATGCATTATGGGTAACATAGTTCTCACCAGCTCCATAAACCACAGAGTAGACGATACGCTTGGCATGCTCTCTGTCCTCCAAACTCACTGTGTCCTCGCTCACACCCTTCCTAAAGACAGAGACATAGACATTTATGTAATGAAAGTGCCAGTAGTGCTGGTATGCTGGAGGCATCAGTGTTTGTGACAGGGAATCAGGGGCTGCCAGCAGATGTCTTACTGCATTAGAGCAGCGGCTAGTGTTAGGCCAGTACTTAGACTTTATAATACCAAAATCTTGGCTCTTTGTGGTAAGCAACACACAAACATAAAATAAGGAACATGCCCACAGAAACACTGGGATGATCTGGGGTCATTAGATACTAAGTTACAGAGTGGGGGCAGGAATCCGTCCTCACACACATAGGGCTCATGTCAGCAATCACATCACACTTTGTCTTGACAGGCCTGTCTCCGTGTGCTATCGTAACTGTGGAGATGTGAGCATCAGACTGATCGGCTCTCATCTCTCTCGATTGCCTCTCTGTCTTGCTCTCTGTCTGGTTCACTGCACACAGCCGCAGGGTGAAAAACACAGACTGGTACTGCAGGACTCTGCCCTCTTGACAGCCTGTTTATTACCCTTCATGTGTGTGACAAATGGAACATCTAGCATTCTTTAAACACTTTTTACTTTATTCTCTGGGACTAATATTTTTTAATTTGTTAGCATCAACACAATTAAAAAAAATTACCTAGCACTTTCATTAAAATATAAAAGACATCAGTAGTAATGTTGTAAAATATTATTACAGTTTAAAATACAATGGGTTTCTATTTTAATATTTTAAAATGCAATTTATTCCTGTGATGGCAAAACTGAATTTTCACATGATCCATCAGATTTGGTGCTTAAGAAACATTTCTTATAATTATTGTCAATGCTGAAAACTGCTTAATATTTATGTGTACACATTTTTTCAGGATTCTGTGATAGTTCTTAAGTAAAAGTATTAATTTTTCTTACTGACCCCAAACATTTTAGTGTATGTGTGTCTCTAAAAACAAATATGTAAAGATCAAAATGAGAGAAAGCAAATGTGTTCTGTATAAGTGTTGGGATGTGACACTCTTATGGTGTGTTTACCCACCATTGGGCCGCCAGCATAGTGAATGCGTCTGCCTCAGGGTTCTGAAAGATTCTCAGTAACTGTGGGTCAGCTGACAGTTGAGCCAAGAGACGCAACTCCACCTGACAGAAATCTAAAAACACACAGAGACAGATGTCATAATGACCTCCAAATTTAATCTTCAACCACACAACATTTTTTATAACTTCTTCCTTATAACAAGATAAAGGGGGAGAAGTTAGCAGTGAATGATGGCATCTCTCCCATCAGTGTCAGTAGGAACAGTAATGCACCTATCAGCTTCTCCGTCAGATAAAAGAGAATATGAGAGAGGATAAGTAAGGATAGGTTAAGGGAGGATAAAGACTGTATGAGTGAGAGTGAGGGACAGACAGAGAGTGTGTGTATGTGTGTTTATACTGAAGTGACTCCCAGAGCAGCACTGACTCACCTTCATACACACCCAACACAGTGCCATATCCTGTTTTTGGACTATGAAATAGACTATGTGCCGTGTATTAGTGTTTAATTACGTTGTATTTAAACTGTTATATCAAGTCATTTGAGAGTTTGCTGAGCTTTATTTACTAAGGTAAAAAGGGTGAGAGAGATTCTGAGAAGAGAAATAATTATTTGGTTGTTACTTTCCTTTAGGAGGGAGGAGTGGCTCATCTTTGGCAGAAGCAGCAGCTCAAGTGAAAGTTAATCTGATCTAAATTGTCCATCAACTGAGCGGTCGAATGGACAAATGAAGACAAATCAATTTGTTTATGTGTTTCCCCAAGTACGATAACAGAACATTAATGGATAATGAATAAATGAACAGTGTGAATCTAATTATGAAAGAGCAGTATGCGGCCAAGCCGGGGGACAGTGTCAGTCGAAAAGCCAGTGAAGATTATCTGTCATTTCCTCTGCTATTGATACGTGACAGAGTCAAATGGCATGACATAATGTCAGCTCATATTCCATAGTCCTTTCTTTATAAATTGAGTCTAATAAAGCCACATTAATTACACCTGAAATCCTGACTAACCAGGCTTGAGGCAGTATGTTTATCTTTTGTCTTTTGATGGAAAGAACAATAAAGTGAATATTATGAAATTAAATGACAGTTTAAACTTCAACCATTGAGACATTTGAAGAGAGTTCTCTTACGAGAGTATCTCTCGTACTGCGTAATATCTTACGCTATGGGGAAAACCTCTTTTCCACGAGATATTGAAGCAAAAAATTATCCTTAATTTTGAATTAATGTAAAACGCTGTGCAGCAGCATGCAGATATAGGCAGGACGGCTCGCGTGCCTATTGGCTGCCCTGCGGCAAACAGCAGCAGCCTATCGAGAGAGGTGCTGCGTGACATAATCCTATGGGGGCATTTCGCGCCCATTTCGTCACGTCCCGCCAGAAAAGGGCGCAATTTCGCCCTATAAATATAGCTCGATAAGGCTGGTACACTGATTTTCATCTCTTCAGCGAAGCATCATGCATCGCTGGATCCGGAGTGAGAAGCCACGCCGTCTGAGAAAAAGCACACAGCGGGACGAGCCATTGAGTCTGAAGTCGCTGGCATCGCCGCCTTTAGCCGCCGTACCTGCTACGCTTTCCGGCGTTATATCCTTTTCAAACTGTGTGTGTGTGTGTGTTCGCCGCTGCGACACACATTTTTTCACTGTCTGTCTCTCTCTGCTAAAAGAGCTGCGTCTTTTTCAAGATGCAAAGATCCTGCGGCTCGTGCCGAGCCACACTCAGCGACGGGGAACGTCATGTTATCTGCGTTTCCTGCCTGGGTGAGGATCATGCGGCTCTCGCTCTCGTCGACGGCGGATGCCCTCACTGTGAGCTACTGCCTATGGTGACTCTGAGGACTCGCCTGGCATCCTTCTCAGAGCCTGCACTTCAGCCCGCTGTAGCGCCGCGCCGTAAAAAGCGCCGTGCTCAGCGCGCTCCCGAGCCTTCTCCTGCCCGCCAAAGCTCGCCGATTCGCCCGCCAGCTTCGCCGGCATCGCTCGAGTCCCTCACCGACGGACAGCGGCCGCCGTCTGCCGCCGCTTCCTCCATTGAGGTTGACGAAATAGCCCCGAGCCTTCTCCAGCCCGTGATAGCTCGCCGGTTCGCCCGCCAGCTTCACCAGCTTCACTCGAGTCACTTGCTGACGGACAACGGCCGCCGCGCGCCGCCGCTTCCGCCATTAATGACGACGAGATAGCTGCATCTGTAGAGAAGGCCAGCTTCAAAACCGCGGCTAGCTTTCTTTACGTTATAAGAAAGCTACCCCGCCCCCCGTGGGCATGCGTCACCGGCGAAATGAGGAAAGAGTGTGTTTTTAGTCCCGCCGAGGCCGGGCCAATCTCCATTTCTCAAACATTTCTCAGCTCCTCTTGGTTTGAGCGGCTGAAAATGTCAATATTGCAGCAATGAGCCTGTTGTATTACACGCACGCCTGCAAACTAACGCCGACGCACACAAAACTGTGATGACGCTCTTTATCCGCTCGGGCTATTTTAAGCTTTTGTCGTTTCCCCCTGTGGCTCAGTGGCGAAACCCAAAGCCTTCGCACGGGAGACCCGTGTTCGAGCCCAGCTCTCGCAGTGGATAAAAATTTAGTCTCGCCGCAGCCAGACTTTCACCCAAACTTTTCACTCGTTCAGTTCCGAGAAAATGCGACTGTTCCAGTGTATTTTGCAGTAAACAAGCCGTAACATGGCCCGCTTGTCTGCACACAAATGCCGTTTCCACGGCGACCCAGAAAAATCATGTAAGCAGTGTATTTTCTGGTATTCCGGCCACAGCCGATGGTGTTATGAGTGTATTAAAAATGCCACAGCCCAGTGTTCATTTCTACACACAAACACAGCCCGCCAAAGTGCAGGGCTCGCACAAATGAGTTCGACTCATGTCAATTGTGCATTAATTATAGTGAATGTGCCCACAACCCAGTGCCCACAAACACTACACACTGCATGTGCCGCGTTTTCTGTAAAAGAAACCAACACACATACAGTCAGCTAAGGCCCACGGTGTTTAAGTCTCGCCGCGGCCAGACTCTACCGAAACTTCTCGCTCGTTCAGTTCCAAACAATGTGACTGTTCCAGTGTATTTTGCAGTAAACAAGCTAGTACCACAGCCCGCTTGCCTGCACACAAACGCCAGCTTTAAGGCGACCCAGATAAATCCCAAAAAGAGTGTATTTTCTGGAATTCCGGCCACGGCCGATGGTGTTATGAGTGTTGTAAGAATGCCCACGTCTCAGTGCCCATTCCCACACGCAGACACAGCCCGCCACAATACAGGGCTAGCAAAAAAAAAAAAAAAAAAAAAAAAATCGACTCATGTCGATTGTGCAATAAATGTAGTGTACGTGCCCACAACACAGTGCCCACAAACAGTACACGAAGCATGTCCCACGGTTTCTGTAAAAACGAAACAAACACATTTTCAGTTGGCGCGAGCCGACAGTGTTCTCAGTGCAGCGAGTGTGCCCGCTATCCCGCGCCCACATTCCCTCACAGACATGCCGAACCCCACGGGGCTCGCCCCGCTCGCCTTCTCTCCACATCCCGTCAGAGAGAAGCCGAGCGCGGTCAGGCTGCCCGCTGTGATCAGCGCACCCCCCGCCTCGCACACTATAAACACAGTGTCTATTTCTCAGCACACCGGAGCTCTCCGGCCGCCGCTATATCACGGCCAGAGCCCAGATTTCATTCTACCTCTAGCTTTTCATGCAGATGCGTGGGCAAAGCTTCCCAGGGTATCAGAATGGGTGCTGAACACTATAAAAAGAGGCTATTCGCTGCAGTTCGCTCGACACCCCCGCCGTTGCGCGGCGCGAGTCGAAACGACGGTAAAAAATGAAGTATCTCACCTACTTCGAGCCGAGATAGCGAAACTACTGAGCAAAGGGGCTATAGAACCTTTATCTCAGGCTCAGAGCGAAGGGGGTCTATCCAGCAGGTATTTTCTGGTACCGAAAAAAGACGGGGGTCTCAGACCCATTCTAGATCTGCGACGGCTGAACAGAACGCTCACGAAGCGTCAGTTCAGAATGATTACAACCAGGAAAATCCTCGCGCATGTGCGCCAAGGAGACTGGTTCATGTCGATTGATCTAAAGGACGCTTATTTTCAAATACAAATAGCGTTACGTCACAAGCAATTCTTGAGATTCGCCTTCGAGGGCCAGGCATACCAATACCAAGTCCTGCCGTTCGGCCTGTCCCTGGCACCCCGTACTTTTACGAAGTGCATGGACGCGGCTCTCGCACCCCTGAGACTTCAGGGCATGCGAACTTTGAACTACTTGGACGATTGGCTGATTCTAGCTCGATCACAATCAGAGCTCATAGAACACAGGGCCACATTACTCGAACATCTCGAGAAACTGGGTCTCCCAGCCAGAAAATATCTTTTCTGGGAACAGTGCTGAACTCGCTATCTATGACAGCGCATCTGTCGCCAGAGCGCGCACAGGACATTCAGCGCGCCGCGAAATCTTTTCGCCGCGGCTCAACTGTCCAGCTCAAAAGGTTTCAGAAAATGCTGGGTCTCATGGCCTCAGCAGCTTCAGTGCTCCAGTTGGGGCTGCTTCGCTTGCGCCCACTGCAGCTATGGCTGAAAGCGCGGGTTCCGCCCAGGGCATGGACCGCTGGTCGGTTTCGCCTCCGGGTCGGTCTGAAATGCGTCTCAGCTTTGGAGCCTTGGAAGAAAACCGACTGGTACCAGTCAGGTGTGAGTCTGGGGACTCCCTCAAGCGTGAAGGTGGTGTCCACGGACGCCTCCACCTCGGGATGGGGAGCGCTGCTCGAGGGCAGACCTTCTTTGGCCAGTGGTCAGAACGGGAAAAGCTCCTACATATAAACTGTCTGGAAATGATGGCAGTCGACAACGCGCTGCGGCGCTTCTGTCCCCAGATAAGGGGTCACCACGTCTTGGTCCGGTCGGACAACATGTCAGTGGTGGCGTACATAAATCGTCAGGGCGGCATTAAGTCCCGAAACCTTTACAGGCTGACGGAGTGCCTCCTGGTCTGGGCTCAGCACAACCTGCTTTCACTGAGAGCAGCGCACGTGCCTGGTCACCTGAATCTGGGACCAGACAGGCTGTCCAGAGACAATGTCCCAGCAGGGGAATGGTCGCTGCACCCGCAGACGATCCAACTGCTGTGGGAGACATTCGGCAGAGCGCAGGTGGACCTGTTCGCGTCCAACGAGAACGCTCACTGTCTGAAATATTTCTCCAATAGCAAGGACGCGCTGGCCCACGTTTGGCCCCGCTGTCCCCTCTATGCTTTCCCCCCCATCTCGCTCCTGCCTCAAGTGCTGGAACGGATCAGGGAAAATGGATGCCCAGTGCTGCTTGTGGCTCCGCTCTGGACAAACCAGGCTTGGTTTCTAGTCCTGATGCAGCTGACCAGCACTGCCCCGTGGCCAATACCATTGAGGAGAGACCTCCTCTCCCAGGCCAAGGGCTCGATTTGGCATCCTCGCCCCCAGCTATGGTCCCTGCACGCATGGGCCATCAATGGGTACCCGCTATCCTCCCGGAGGGAGTGCTAAACACGATCACGCAGGCAAGGGCCCCGTCTACAAGACGGCTCTACTCCTAGAAATAGTCTGTGTTCTCTGTCTGGTGTCAAGCTCAGGGCTTTTCACCCGTAGACTGCGGGGTCACGGAAGTGCTTTCCTTCCTTCAAGAGCTGCTGGATAAGGGCAGAACCCCATCCACGCTCAAAGTGTACGTGGCGGCTATAGCAGCGTTTACAAAACCTGTGTCTGGCCAGTCACTGGGGAAGAACGACCTAGTCGTGCGATTCCTCAAGGGAGCTCGGAGGTTGAACCCTCCTAGACCTCCTTCAGTCCCGGTGTGGGACCTTTCTACGGTTTTGGAAGCCATGAAAGGTGCCCCGTTCGAGCCAATCCATTTGTCAGACATGAAGCATCTGTCTTTCAAAACGGTGTTTCTTTTGGCTCTCGCTTCAGTGAAGCGCATAGGGGACTTACAAGCACTTTCAGTAAGCGCATCATGTATGGAGTTTGGGCCTAATGACTCAAAAGTCATACTCAAACCGAGGCACGGGTACGTGCCCAAATCCCTCAACACACCGTTCAGAGCCCAGGTGATTTCCCTGTGCGCTCTCTCGGTTCAAGATGAGGAGGAGGATGCGAGTCTCCTTTGCCCTGTCAGGGCACTGAGAGCTTATGTGTCCCGCTCGTCTGCCTTCAGGCAGACCGAGCAGCTCTTCGTTTTGTTTGGCGGACGTTCCAAGGGACTGGCCGCATCAAAACGGAGCCTATCCAGATGGATAGTCGATGCCATAGCACTGGCTTACACTTCTAAGGGCCTGCAGTGTCCTTTGGGTGTCAGAGCGCACTCCACGAGAGGCGTGGCCTCGTCGTGGGCATGGTATAGTGGCGTTACCTTGCAAGATATCTGTACGGCTGCGGGCTGGGCCTCGCCGTCTACATTTATAAGGTTTTATAACCTAGAGGTTCCCGACTTACAAGCCAAGCTTCTGTCGGTATAGAATTCAGTGTTATCTGCCCCGCTGTGCCGGCCCAGATGCTGAGTTTTGCTTGTGCATCGCTCACTGAGCAATAACACGGCTCGATGGGTGTTGAATAACCCGTAATCTTAACCAGTTCAGGCTGAACACGTTCACCCTGTCTGTGTGAAACACTATTAACATAACTAGCCCCTATAGGATGCTATTTCATGGGGAATGATGCTTGCAGCCTCTCTTCTCCGACTCTCTGTGAGTCTATGGTGATTATGCACTACATGAGCCCCGGGCTACTGCCCTTGGGACTTTGGTGTCGGATCCCAGTACGCACGGCGTTTTGCATTGTGTTCCCCATAGCGTAAGATATTACGCAGTACGAGAGATACTCTCGTAAGAGAACGTACTCGGTTACTAACGTAACCTCGGTTCTCTCTAGAGAGGGAACGAGTACTGCGTATCTTGCCGTGCATACACAGCTCTGGTTCGCTTCGGCGATGAAAACCAGTGTACCAGCCTTATCGAGCTATATTTATAGGGCGAAATTGCGCCCTTTTCTGGCGGGACGTGACGAAATGCGAAATGCCCCCATAGGATTATGTCACGCAGCACCTCTCTCGATAGGCTGCTGCTGTTTGCCGCAGGGCAGCCAATAGGCGCGCGAGCCGTCCTGCCTATATCTGCATGCTGCTGCACAGCGTTTTACATTAATTCAAAATTAAGGATAATTTTTTGCTTCAATATCTCGTGGAAAAGAGGTTTTCCCCATAGCGTAAGATATTACGCAGTACTCGTTCCCTCTCTAGAGAGAACCGAGGTTACGTTAGTAACCGAGTACGTTTTTTTAAGCTAAATAAGACATCATCAATCATTTAAGATAGTTTGATGCTTCAATGAGGACAAGGTGGCAACCTTGGATAAAACTACATTAAACTTTGTCCTAAATGAGCTTCTTTAAATGAGCCACAGTCAATCTTTTCCAGTGGTATGATGGCTAGAAACAAAATAACAGAGAATAAAGTAAAGATTAATCTAATAGGCCTGAAGTATAGATGCATATCACCATAACTGAATTCCATTTAGAGCTACTTAGGGAAGTTTGTCAGATTAAATCTATTCCTGTACTAGCTTCCCGTTTTTATTAGCAGTTTATTAAATGCCAATGTCCTTGTGTCACCATATCTTTTTATTTCAGTTACCAGAATGATAAAAATGAAGGTTGCAGATTAGCATGTGTATTTAACATATGAAGTCAACAACTCCATGCACACAGAACAGTTAAAAGCAATAGACTGGCTGAATACTTATAGGCAAATATATTGACTTACTGATTTATAATTGCTATTTGATCTTGTGCATTTCTAATTAAAACCTCATTTATAAACCATGGAACCAACTAGAATTCAGAAGAAAATGAGAGTGGAGCTTGCCTGAGCAAAATTTTCCATCATGATGGTAAGGTTGTGTTAAGATCAGCGACATTTTGTGAACAAAATCTAGTCATTTCAATAGGAATCCACACGAACAAGAGTTTTGTGTGATGGCAGAAAAATTCCCATTGGACGTTCACATTGGTCACGCTTAAAGCTGCTTCATGCATTGCTACACTTTTGACAATGGACCATTCTCTGCCCACAAAATGTATACAAAATTTCGCTAATGTGACTCCACCTTGAAGATGTTCTGGGTGGCTATTTAAGGAACTTAAGTGGGAGGTTTTGTGTTTTCTGTGGAGTTCTGTCATTTGTGAAGTTTTGTAATTCAAATGTTTACCTTAAACAAGAGTTACAAATGTTGCAAGTAAAACTTACGGAGAAACTTTTGAGGTATATAATAGTGTAATGCCTCTTTAAGAGAGGAATGTGCTGTGAAACATGTGACCGGTATTTACTACGTGAAAAAGAAGCGCGATTCATTTTGTTTGTAGTAACTTTCAACCCGGTGTGCAGCCACTTGGTTTATTACCTGATTATCCTTTGTGAAAAAATAAACAAACAAATGTGGAATACTAAGTAATATCCTGGGTACACTGGGTTGCCCTTTCCGTGGGAAGAAAACGGAACAGGCACACTCTTAGACAAGTGGTGCGAGATGAGTTATGTGCTATGGTTTAAAAATTAGGTGTTTTGAAGAGCCCTAACCTTAAGTATGAGCAAAAGTTATCACTATTAGCAAACACCAATATTCATAGTTTTCTTATGTCCTTTCCTTTAAGTGCCAGATGTTGTCTATGGTACAAAACTAAATATCTAGGCATAAGAGCAAATTCCCTTTACTCCGAGCCAGCTAAATTAAGATCTATTAGATAACATATTGAAAAGCAGTGGCTCTGTTAAGACGAGCCTGGTCTTAATGCAAAAATAGTCCCACATTGATTTATGAATAAAAAGGTGGTCTAAACATAGACATACAAAATCCATGACTTCATAAGCAGTGTGCTCACTGCTCAGATACCAGATAGATGTGTTTCCCTGTTCACACAGATGCAAGATCCCTGTATGATTGATTTGACAAGATATGCAATTGATCTGGTCTGAGCTAAACAGAAAAAAACAACAGATATTTTGGTATAGTATAGCTATTATAGTATAGTATATAAATAGTAATATTTATATACTATTTATTTATTAATTTAAATAGCTTTTAGTTTTATTTTAGCTTCATTTAAATTTGAGTAATTTTGATTTTGTTTGTCATTTTATGTTATTGTTGTATTATTATTTAGCTTTAATTTATTTTTACTTCAGTTTTAGTTTTAGTAATTTTAGCACTTCAACATCACAGCACTTCAAATTTTCATTTCATTTCTTGCCAAGGCAACATTTCTAATTTTAGTAGTTTTGGTTACAAATAAAAACACTGAATACAACTAACAAATATGTGAATGTATAAAAACAAGCCTAAGCTACCCTTTGTTTCTATATTATACCAGCTCAAATGTAATAATTAAAAAAATGTAAAAATATTTCAGGCAGTTAAGCTTTGGTTCTTATATGGGAGATTCAGATTTGAATCCATCCTCTCCTCTTTATCTCGCCAATACTTTTCTATCTCCTCTCACTACTGTCTTCATGCTTAAAAAAAAACCCCGGAAATAAAAGCCCCCTCAAAAATGCTGCGGCTCTATCTAGTTTGCTGTTTGATGCACCTCTATCCTCAGTAAGCGGAAAGAGGGCTTCCAGTAAAACATATTTATTGAAGGGTGGTATTGACTGATGGAGCAGTTAAGAAAAAGGTTGCAAGGCCTTTTGGGAATAATGGTTTTAGTTGAAAAGTACCTGATATGAAAGGATAAAGTGAAGTATTATTATCTGATCTGAAGGCTCAGCGGAGAGTTCAGGAGAGATGCAGGGAATAAAATAGAGGGAGTTCATTCTGTTCTAAAGAGGCCGCCAGACAAGGGGGGAACGAGGGATGACTTTGTCCTCATTCTAGCCTCTCTGTTCTCCTTCTGGAAACAGCCGGACACATTGTACGATTGGATGTGACAAGGCCACCACAGGGACAGGAACTCATACTGCTACTGAACCAGCCCCCGCGCACACACACGCGCACGCGCACACGGACACAAATTATGCATATGTCAGCAAACATATAAAATGAATGATTCCTCCTGAGGCTTAAGAATATCAAAGAGACAAACGCCAATTAAGTGATCTCACATCACTCCCCTGTGTCCCCATCTCCCTCTAATACACACAGTTTAAGGGGTTTGTATAACTTTGTTGTCCGGCCAAAAGATGAGATTGTGGGCCAGAACAGGCTGTTTCAAAGGTTGTGAGTACGCTATTGCCATGGGGTCTGAAGGCTGGCTTCTTCTACTGCAGGTTACCCTGTCCTTGCCATGACACAGTTATGTAACAACACACTGACACACCTCACACACTCAGTGCTGTCAGAACAAACAAACACATACCCAGACGTACAAGTACTTGTCCTAAAAACACCATTATTGCGGTGCACATCACAGCACAAACCTTTACAAACTAAATAAAACATCAACAAGAGGTTTTCGAAAAGAGAAGTTTGGCTTTTCAGAGACACTCACCTGCAGAGAGGAAAGTCCAACCCTCTCGTGGAATGAACATGGCACGTGGGTGCACAGTCACTACATCAGAGTTCTTTCCTATACACACACCAATAACAATAAAATCATCAGTTAAAACAAATAATACAAATGAGTCAGACTTCTTAACACAATATATGATATATCACAGTATTTTTGTTTAAAACCTTGTGACTGAAACATTAAAAATACAATTTAAGCTCTAAAATCACAAAGCAATGTAATCAGTGATGCCTGATATAGTACACACATAGTTATTAGGTGAAATCATTTCTCTTAGATTTACATTTAGATTACTTTTTCCCATCATCTAAAGCGGACTTACCGTTAATTATTAAAAAGACAACTGAATAACACTGTTTTTAGCAAATCCCAAAATGAATTATCTTTTGTTTTCATACTGTGCATTATAATGCTGTGGCATCTAAATCTACTTGTAGCATTTAAAATGACTGATTTTAGTTTTTAGTGTTTTTAATTTACTTATAGCTGCAGTCCGTAGTTTTTCCTCTTTGTCGCCATCTCTGTTCGAAATGTGCAATTGCAGTTATTCGTGGAATTATCAACGTTATGTGGGTTGTGCCTCGGCACGGCACAGCGCGGATGAATCCAATGTTTTGAGGAGAATGTGCGGCTGTCAGTCACCGCGCCGGTGTGGATACTGTCATTCGGAATCACAGATTTTACTTTTTTGAAGTATGACCAACATAAGAATTTTCACCGGAAAAATGACGTCTGAACAAGTAACATCCACTTTTGTTCTGACCAACTAAGGGAAAAAAAGCATTGCAGTAAATCGCGCTGATTAAATCTAACGATCACTTATGTCAAACCATGCAAATTATACTTTGTTCTCAAATTGTTAATGTTTAACAACATCACCAGTGCGCGACTACATTTAACGCCCTTATGATATTTATCCTTGTTTTCGCATGGGCCCGGTTGCAGTCTCCTTTTTTCTGTAGCCACTCCGAAGTTCAAAGTCGTTTGCATTTTACAACGGGTAAATCTCCAGTTGTCACTGGTGATTGTCGTTTGAACCTTTCTGGATCCGACATCAAACTGATAAGTTTAATTATATCAAGTGCTGTGAGAAAAGGCTATAAATCTCCACCTCCAACATCTTCACACGCAATATAGCCTACTAGCCGAGACACCTTCTTTATGTGTACAAATGTGACGTAATGAAACAAAGACATGCTCCAAAATCCCGCAGAAATCCACCAGTACCACTGGGATTAAAAACATTATTACAAGCTTACTGTTTTGAATCAAACTAAGGCAAGCAGATAGTTTTGAACACTGGCTGGTTATGTACTTGCTCAATTTATTTTGGATAATTGTTAACCCAAAAAGTTACGGACTGCAGCTTTAAGAAAGAATTTAAATTTAATATCAGCCATTTATCAGTCACAGATGAGGTCCATATAAAGGACACGAAGAGAGAAAAACAGTGCAGACGAAGGTGAAAGTGCTAAAAAGGAGAAGTGAGGAGCAAGAGAAAGGTGAATGAAGCTCTAGGTATATGCTTTTACAGAATATATGTAAAAAGCATGTTAATGGCAACAACCAGCCTGACAAAGAAAAGAAAGGGAGTTTGGTAAAATATGACATGTGAAGGGTTATGTGGATTGTATATCAGAAATCAGAGAAAGCATTATTGCCAAGTGTGCTTGTACACACAAGGGATAATTTACCTTGGTATTGAAGCTTCCAGTACACAAATAAAACTATAACAAGACATAACATTTAAGAATAACAAATTTTAAAAAGTATAAAGACGCAGATAGGTTTAGTCAGAATAAACACATATAGATAATGAATATATATTTACAGTATTGTGAATAATAATATGAATAAATAAGATTAAATTAATTTACAAAGAAATTGCACAAAAAAGTGGGGCATTGCACTTTTACATACTTAGTTTAAACATTTAACTACTCAAGAGGGAAATATTCTGTGGGAAGAAACTTTTCCTAGATGTTCTAGTGCCTAGTGATCTGAGGCACCATTTTGGACAGCAACAGTTCAAATGAGTGGAGTCTCATGAGTGGAGTCTGTGATAAAAACTCAGTATGTATATGCGTACACTCAACATGTACGTGTGTATATAACCTAAAGAAAGCTCTATAGGCATATATTTGTATTTGAAATGGGAGCATAAGATTAAAAATTGTTTTTGCATTCATACTTTATCAACAGAAGACCCTTTCTCTTACTAAAGCCTTGTGTAGACCCTAATTGGGGTTATTTAAGTGACAACTGTCAACACTGCCCCAAAAAAAAAAAAAGTAGTGAATCGCACTTTGAAATTGATTTAGAAGCCCAAATTTTACTCCAGATCAAGACTTGAGTAGCCCATGACTGATATACAGCTATAGACACCAGCCTTCAGTGTCTGACATCCTTAAGATATTATTTAAAATGCTTTAATGTGGTGCTCAAGAATTTTTTTTATTGTTATCAATGCTGAAAACAGTTGTTCTGCTTAATATTTTTTTGGAAACCATGATAAAAAAATAAATAAAAATCAGGATTATTTCATGAATAGAAAGTCCAAAAGAATAGCATCTATTTAAAATATATAGGTCCTTCTCAAAAAATTTGCATATTGTGATAAAGTTAATTATTTTCCATAATGTAATGATAAAAAATTTAACTTTCATATATTTTAGATTCATTGCACACCAACTGAAATATTTCAGGTCTTTTATTGTTTTAATACTGATGATTTTGGCATACAGCTCATGAAAACCCAAAATTCCTATCTCAAAAAATTTGCATATCATGAAAAGGTTCTCTAAACGAGCTATTCACCTAATCATCTGAATCAACTAATTAACTCTAAACACCTGCAAAAGATTCCTGAGGCTTTTAAAAACTCCCAGCCTGTTTCATTACTCAAAACCGCAATCATGGGTAAGACTGCCGACCTGACTGCTGTCCAGAAGGCCATCATTGACACCCTCAAGCAAGAGGGTAAGACACAGACAGAAATTTCTGAACAAATAGGCTGTTCCCAGAGTGCTGTATCAAGGCACCTCAGTGGGAAGTCTGTGGGAAGGAAAAAGTGTGGCAAAAAACGCTGCACAACGAGAAGAGGTGACCAGACCCTGAGGAAGATTGTGGAGAAGGACCGATTCCAGACCTTGGGGGACCTGCGGAAGCAGTGGACTGAGTCTGGAGTAGAAACATCCAGAGCCACCGTGCACAGGCGTGTGCAGGAAATGGGCTACAGGTGGGCTACATTCCCCAGGTCAAGACACTTTTGAACCAGAAACAGCGGCAGAAGCGCCTGACCTGGGCTACAGAGAAGCAGCACTGGACTGTTGCTCAGTGGTCCAAAGTACTTTTTTCGGATGAAAGCAAATTTTGCATGTCATTCGGAAATCAAGGTGCCAGAGTCTGGAGGAAGACTGGGGAGAAGGAAATGCCAAAATGCCTGAAGTCCAGTGTCAAGTACCCACAGTCAGTGATGGTCTGGGGTGCCATGTCAGCTGCTGGTGTTGGTCCACTGTGTTTTATCAAGGGCAGGGTCAATGCAGCTAGCTATCAGGAGATTTTGTAGCACTTCATGCTTCCATCTGATTTCATTTTTCAGCACGACCTGGCACCTGCTCACAGTGCCAAAACCACTGGTAAATGGTTTACTGACCATGGTATTACTGTGCTCAATTGGCCTGCCAACTCTCCTGACCTGAACCCCATAGAGAATCTGTGGGATATTGTGAAGAGAAAGTTGAGAGACGCAAGACCCAACACTCTGGATGAGCTTAAGGCTGCTATTGAAGCATCCTGGGCCTCCATAACACCTCAGCAGTGCCACAGGCTGATTGCCTCCATGCCACGCCGCATTGAAGCAGTCATTTCTGCAAAAGGATTCCCGACCAAGTATTGACTATTGAGTGCATAACTGAACATAATTATTTGAAGGTTGACTTTTTTTGTATTAAAAACACTTCTTTTATTGGTTGGATGAAATATGCTAATTTTTTTAGATAGGAATTTTGGGTTTTCATGAGCTGTATGCCAAAATCATCAGTATTAAAACAATAAAAGACCTGAAATATTTCAGTTGGTGTGCAATGAATCTAAAATATATGAAAGTTTAATTTTTATCATTACATTATGGAAAATAATGAACTTTATCACAATATGCACATTTTTTGAGAAGGACCTGTATATTTTTTGTAAAAATATAAACGTGCACACGCATGTGAGTTTCTAATTACACATACTTTACCTTGGATGTACTGTTTCTTAGAGATCTGCAGTGGCAGCTTCGGAAGAGCTTGAAAATTCTACAGGAGGATGAAAGAACCCGTTATTATTCATTTGAAAGCGTCTGATTCAGTCACCCTGAAAAGCACATCACTGCGCCTCTCACATCCAATACCACAGCACAAAGAGTAGGTTAAATTTAGCCCTGGCTTTAACAAATATGCAGACTTCACAGCGCTTACAAAATGCCAAACGGGGCCGCTATGGCACGATGCAGTGGTGTCTTTCCAATCAGTAAATGAATGAGATCCGTCTCTTACTGGGGTTTTAAATTAATTTCAAACTGTCCCTGGGAAGGAATGTAAAATATGCTTTGCCCTCTATCAGTCTACTGAGGGATAAAATACACTAATCAGATGAAGAGAATAAAGTATTAATATGGTAAAGTCATGATAGCTTTTTGAACATGAGATCTAAACTGTTTGGCTGACAGACGGTCTTGCTGTCTCTGGATCTGAAACAGACCCCTGGCCTTATGATCTTAAAGCAGAGGGGTGGCATGAGTAGTCGGTATAGTAAAACCATCATTAGTCCTACTTTTCCTCATCTTTTTTAAAGAACAAATTAAGCTCTCAGGACCTAGGAAAAGAGCTGCTCAGCACTCATGTGTTTGTGTGTGAGAGACAGAGACAATGATGCACAGAGAAAGAACATGCCAAAGGGAAATGATGAGATGCCCAAATGTGTGTGAGAGAGTCTGCAGGTAAAAGGTTTGCATCTGTTTTTGTCTGAATGAAAGGAGAGTGCTGGTGGGAAGGTCCGTCCTTCTCTACTCCCAGTGCTTTATTTCAGCGGTAAATCTACAAACGCTGAGAGGGAAGAGATATACAGCTTCAAGGCCAGTCACAAACACTCTCCCATCTTTCTCATACAAACACAAAACGGCTCCCTCTCAGTTTAACCGTGCAGTCATGTGTGTCTTGAAGTATTTGCACTACTGAAAGATATTCAAAATTCTTCCTGCATCAAACATCTTAAAATATCTGTGCTGATCAATTGATTGTCTTTATTCTGAATGTAAAATGTGAACAGGAACATAGTGCTAGATCAGCATTTTTACCCTCACATGATTGACTGCCCCATGTCTACATCTCTAGTAGAACTGCAGTATTTGTGATACGATCCCATTCTAAAATCAGCATTGTGTTGCGGTTTATAGCATGTGTGTAGGAATGATATGAGTTGAGTATCTCAGGTTATTGTGTGCAGTAAATCTGTTGTCTGGGTGTGATAGATGCTGGTAGTCTGGGAGAGAGGAAGAGCTTTTAATAGCAGCTGAGGCTCTCTGCTTCTATTTGAGTAGCTTTATTGATCGACAGTAAAATAATACAGATAGAAGGTAGATAGAGAGAGGTATAGAGAGTCTCTGCACACGAGAGAGAGAGAAAGGGGGAGAGATCATTCCTTTCTTTCTTATAATTATTAGTAATATCACTACTACATGGCTCTCTGGAATACCTGAATCTAATTGGGCAACTGTAGCATTACAGAGTCAAATTATTTTGTATGAAGATTAATAATTAACCAATCAATTCAATATTTTTGTCCATTTATTTATTTATTTGGTATGTAGCCAATGCCATGTTGTAATAAGATGGATAATCATGGTCAATCGGTCATTTGCATAAAATAAAACAATGTTTTGAGTGTCAGACTGAACTTTATCTCCTTTTACAAATCTATTTGTTGTTATTTTCAATTATTAGGTTTTATTCCTTATGTATTTGTGACAATTCAGTAAAACTATAGTCTGAACATAGACACTAAAACATTGAAAAACACTGATTGGATGCATAAACTCAAAGATTGGGAGAAAAAGAGAAACAGAACAAGCAAAACAAGACAAAGATGGAGGAAAGCGCAGAGGAAAGAGCAGTGGTATTGATCCAAGGATCAGGCTGGACTCAGTGCTTGACTCTGACTCTAATCCGGCTTAATCTGGACAAAAAAATTCTGCTTACCATTATTTTCTCACACAAACACACACAAGGGCACATTAACACTCATACATACACACACTGGCACTGAAGACACATTTTTGAAAGTCAAGGGTTGAGAGCAATCTTCCATGTACCATTTACTCTCTGTAACCCTGATTCTTTCGTCCCACCTTCTCTCTCTCTGTTCAGTTCTTTTGCTCCCTTACACACATTCTTCACTCTCATGGCAGGTGATTTTGCTATGGTAGCAGAATTCAGACTGAAGCACACACCACTGCTCATCCATAGCTCAGGTTATCAATTATTCAATAGAGAGAGAGGGAGACAGGGCAAAAAGAAGTAGAGAACAAGAAAAGGGTAGGGGATGGGGGTAAAAAATGAAGAGTAAAACAGAGTGTGTATGTATATGGGGGGGGGGGGGGGGGGGGTTGGGTGGAAATTAAGTTGTCACTTCAAACAGCAACATTTATGAATGCAGCAATTCTTAAAGTCACCATAATATTAAAATGGACAATTTTAATTTAAGGAATACTGTAGTGTTTATTATGAGAGATTTATCCGTGCAAATCATTATTTTCTTAAAATTCTTGTGCCCTCATACTCATACTTTATCAAAAACATTCCCCTCCCTCTTTACATCTCTCATCCCCCCGCTCATCTCTTTTCTAATGATGTGCACACCAGTACGAGAGCAGGACAACCATTCCCTCCCTTCCAGTAACCTGTCACTCACATGAGCAATTAGCAAGCGACAACGATTCAATCAATTCCAGATGGACAAATACAAAGTCCAATCCTTCATTTTTTCTTGTTTGATAAGCTGCTTCAGTCGGATATACGTCACAATAGGAAAAGGACCTGAATCACAATTTCTGTTTCATGCCAACTTTAAGGAAGTCCTTTATGTCCTTCAGAATATTTATGTGCATTTATGCGTTTCTTCTTTGTACATATGGACTCAAATGGAATCTGAACACTTTATCTGAAATGGTTTGTGGGAAAAATTTGAGGAATTCCATGGAATGGATTTTAATTTTTTAACCCTATAAAGCCTACTTTATCATATGCACAGATTTTTATCATATGCACAGATTTCTAAGCCCACTAAATTATCAACATGATCAAAACTCGCTGTACAAAAGCTACAACTGTACATACCTTCTGTCATCTGATTGAGAGTTTAGAATATTTAATAAAAAAAATATTTCAGTTCATGGTTCATGTGTCGTTATGCTGTGGAATCTTTACCGTTTTTATGAAGCAAATATATATTGTAAGTAATATTTCAAGATTTTTTTTCCCCAGAATGTGAGTATTAAGCTTCATTAGGCTTTTAAGGAACATTATTTTGTACTCTCAATCATCATTATATTGCATTGCATTATGTTTTGCAACCCACAATAAAAACTAAAGAGCTTTGATCATAATACATATTAAGACATTATTGGGAGATATGGAGTGACAACTAAAAAGTTATATGCATTATATTAAAGTAGTCTGCTATAGTGTTATACAAATCTCATTGTTTACAATACAAGATCAAGATTACAATCAGAATTTCATCGTATTTTCTAGTCATATTAATATCAGCAACTACATCAAATAGCATATTTTTGCTCAGTTTGGGCCTCTGAATAAAACTGAGGTGTTTTTTTCTGCTCTAGTATTCTTCTTCTATATCATACTATCTGAGCCAAGAAAAACTTGAAAATATCAATCAGATCAAATATTATACTTAACAAAAAAAACATGTTCAATAAACTTTTCCATTTAAAAAATAGATTTTTCTGACTGATTTAAATGCCAGGCTTTAAAGGGCTAAAAGTAAGCTGACAGCTACACTCTTGATAGCTGAAAGCATGATCAAATAGTGAAAAAGAAAAAATAATAAATAAATATACAAGATACAATAGGTTACGTGCAGAAAATCGTTCAAAATATAGTATGTTCAAGTAGGGTCTATCTCTGAGAAAGTATGAGCGAAGGGTTGGTTGATCTGTCAGATCTGCCTGCTCAGCTTGATGAACAAGCATCACTGGGGGCGTGATACTAATAGTTCTGACAGCAGGGAGCAATCGGCCCAACCCTCAGAGTCGATACCCTACACGATACGAGCAACCTGCAGAGCGTACTGCAATACGCACGGCCTCAGTGGTGCAACAAACCCACCCACTGCTCTTCTCTGTTTCAATATCACCCCCAGCATAGGACTTCCCTTAATTTAAACCCTCATCTCTCATACAGAGTGCTGGCACTGCAGGAGCGTTGCCAGGGTGACAGAAGGCTGGTCTCCACCCTGCAGGCCTCTCCCCTCCTCAACATATGCTGCACCAGTGTTAACACACACATACAGGGAGTCAATAAGACGAGGACTCTCGCTCTCTCACGGTAGTAGAGGTGGTAATAGTCTATCGCTCACTGCAAACACATACATGTACACTCACTGTCTGTTGCATCTGCCTGATTAGACAGATTTTACATCCATCCTCAGGTTTCCATTCTCATTCTCTCTCTCTCTCTCTCTCTCTCTCTATCATCACACTGGCTTTGAATTACAGTGCGACATACTGAGTCCATTTCCAATGTGGGGTTGGGTGACATTGTTGGCATCACCCTGGTTACAAAGACAGATGACAAGGCAAAAAACAAAAAAACAACAACATGCAGCTTGGGTCAGCTCCTTCTGTTACTGCTGACACACACACACACAAAATCAATACGCATCACTCACACAAACGCCGCCCTTCAGTTCCCTGCAGCTGTTGAGTCAGGGTCTCTTTAATTATGAGAGTAGTTGAGGAAGCAGGAAACTGTGTGTTTGAGTGTAACTATCAGATGGGGAGACCTGAATTTATGTATGTTGAGTGTCCATGAAAATTTGTAACTGTCCTGTGAACGTGTTTGCTGAGTGGAAGAAACAGTCTCACACCTCTTCCCTGATGCAATGTTCAGTCAAAACAGTAATTTCCCCCAGGACAGTTGATTGGTTTAATTGCAAAATGTTGCAATAAGTTTTAAAATGCGGTAACACCTCTCAAATTTTAACATTAGTCCATGTATTATGTACCATTAGCTAAAAATTTTAAAGCATTTAGGTTATTTTACAAATATTCTGTACCAAAAGTTGGGGCTGTCTTTATTTGATCAAAAATACAGTAAAAACAAGTAATATTGTGAAATATTAATAGAACTGAAATTAACTGTTGTCTATTTTAATACATTTACTCCAGGTACCAGTGTCACATGATCCTTTAGAAATCCTTCTAATATGCTGAGATGATCAAGAAACATTAGTATCATCAATGATGAAAACGGTTGTGCTGCTTATTATTGTTGTGGATATCATGATACATTTTTTTCAGGAATCTTTGATTAATAGAATCAAATGTTATTATCAATGTAATGTAATGTTATTAACCCGAGATGAATAAATGCTGTAAAAGTATTGCTTATTAAAAATGAATTTCATGTTTGCTGTTGCATTAACCAAAATGAACATTATCGTACAGTATTTATTATAAAAGCACAAGACAAAGGCTGTCAGTCTCACAGCATCCCAATCAAAAAACATGATCATGCCACATTTCACAGATGCTTTTATCGAAAGTGACTTGAATGAATGAAGAATAACTCGTCAGCAATTCATCCCAACGAGGCAATAACATGAGAAGTTCTGTAATACAAGGCCCCAAAACTGCTCAGAAATTAGCAAAGATGAAAGTTAGAGACAATGACACAAGTGAAAGAATAGAATTTCTACATCTAAGCTACTTCAGCTGCTGGCACCGTAAAGATATCTACTGAAGAATAGAATAGTTGCAAAAAATATTTCTCAGCTAGCATGCCGTGCAATGGTTCTATAGCTCAAGGCTGCTGCCATCTGCTGGAGCCTTTGCATCATTGCATCTACCTCATCTTTACCGCAGTACACACCAACGCCCACACAGAAGATCATTATTACACACAGGGGTGTTGGATGCTCATTAACCGACACAACAGGGGGTTGAAGCTGAAAGAAAAGCTATGCAGTGAGAGTCTGTGCGTGTGCACACATTTGCTGTAGGAGGCGTGAGGTGGGGCGTTAATAGCTGGCCAGTACTGGCCGGAGAATCTGCTATATTGATTCAGAGGTTAAAGAGGTTTGGATGATTTATTAATTAATTGAGCAATGTAAGCACAGAATTCACCAACCAGACCTTCACAGAGTATAAAACACTATCTCACATCCTGTCAGAAGGATATAAATTATTTTAGGTTAGGGATTTGTCTGAGTAACACCATTTTATTTAAGTCACATTTCAAGTGAAATTACCCCCACTGTACACCCTTCCCTATGTTGCTTCGCAGTTTCCGTGGCAACAAACCCTTCAATCACCCAGACGATGGGCGAGATCCATTGCCATCCCACAACGGCACCCTGTCGGCATGACAACACCGAAACATGCTGCTTCTGCTGTTTCTGATACAGTAGAGGCCTCGAACACACACACTCATGCACTGTACAATATATACAAACCATAAGCTACTGCAAATATTTTGCAATGGCTTGCTTATAGTGGAAACTAACTCAATAACCTTCTAATAGCCTTGAAACACCATAGACAGGGACTAAATTATCCTCAAAGTCTTACACATCCGAGTCATCATTTTGAAGTCTTCAAAGTGATTTTCAGCAGTCTTTGGCAAATTACTGAAATATAACTATTCCTCCCTGTGGCTCATCTTTAGAAAAACCACAGCAAGACTACTGTTTTGATGCTTTGAGGCACAGATGTTTCTAAAGCCTGTGAGACAACTGAAACCACAGTAAGATGTCCCTGATGCTCTCGATCTCTCATTAGCACATGCCGAATGCACTACTGTTACTCATCTGCTACTGTTTGTGTTGTGTGGCAAAAGCTTAATAAACACAGAAACTGAGGTCCATGCAGAAACGCAATTAACATTTTAGCAGGTTGTTGTTTTAAAGCTCATCAAACCAGGCACTGTGAAAATAATAACATAGACGTGCATCTCATTGACTCTTAATGGGCTACTTTGGTTTGTAGAGTCTGGTTTGCTGTACGATGTTTTTGTTTCAGCTCGATGCTCAGTGATTGAGCACTTGTTTGTAGTGAATAAACAGTATAAGTGCTTTGTTAGGGCAGTCAGTCAGGCTTTGTTGAGGATCCCTTTTCCACGCTCCCCTGGAAAACAAATGCATTGGTGTTCAAGCAAAAAATACACACACATGCAAACACACCTGTGACGTGTGTGACCCATTTTTCTGAGTATTCCACTGATGTTTTTCTCTGCAAAGTGACTCATCAAATATAGTACATAGACACAGATGTAGTTGCAAATTTCCATGTGTGAAAATCACTATCCAGGGGACTTTAAAGTCTGTCAAAATCAAGTGGGTTGATTTTTCAGCTCACGTTTTTAAAGCTAAAAAAATAGTATGCAACTTAGCAGCTGCTCCATATGCAATTGGTGTTTGGTCTTACACCATACACGAACGAAAAGATTAATTATTTGGGGATGGAAAAAGATGTATGTGTGTATAATAACAATTCTTTACCAGCTGGAGATGTTTGAGTACTAAATATGTAATGTTAATTAGAAGATCATTGATCTTTAGCTATATGAAAGTCCAGTAACAATTAATAGGACCTAACTGTATTAACACAGTAACACAAGGTCAGTGGATCGCTGGAATAACATTAATAATGATAAAAAGGAAAAATTAAGATTAGACACCATACAATGTCATTATAGTTAATATAGCCAAAATTCTGTAACAATTTTTTCTATTCCACGCATGTGATGCACCAACATATATCTGTCCATACTTTCATTTAATGAAACATTTATTTATTGTTTTGTTCCAGAGGCCTTCAACCCTGCTCCTGGGGACCTACAGTCCAGCATAGTATATTTCTAACCCTTATCAAACACACCTGAAGCAGCTAATTCAAGCTCTTCAGGATCACTTGAAAATACACAGGGTGTGCTGAAGCAGGTTGGAAATAAACTTTGCAGGAACTTTGCTGGGTCCCCAGGAGCAGTATTGAAGACCTCTGTTTTATTCTGTATTGTGACATACATCAGAGTATAACAGATTATCAAAAAAGTAAACATTTAAGGTGAAAAGTTTTCACCAGATCAAGTTATATTTTGATTAAAAAAAAAATACTTTACTAAATTACTAAAAAAGTAAAAAAAAAAAAGAAAGAAAAATAAAACATCCATGGATGAATCGTTTACAATAAGATCAATAACATGCATTTAGAAAATAGATAGGGTGAATTTTTAACAGAGAGATACTGTATTACAAACTTTCTATCTCCATCATTTAAAGGCCAAAGCTCATGGACTCAGTGGTTTGGTTATCCATGAATTAATGCAGACAGGACGTTCATCAAACTTGATGCCAAGTGTTGGTGTAATGCTGGCAGAGCACTTCAGAAAGATCTCCCTGATGCATAATGCAGTCAGTGAAGAGAGATGACAGTATTGTGCCGAGTACAAGAATATTCTCAAGGAGTGTGTGTGTGTGTGTGTGTGTGTGTGTGTGTGTGTGTGTGAGGTTACATACACAAATGTAATCCTGCCTGCTCTCTGTGTCAGAGGACAATTTAATTAATCAGCTCACACACACACAGTGAGTCACACAGCGTTATTACACATTCCTGTGATGCTTTGATGTAGCCAACTTCAAATGACAAGAGGAAAGCCATACATCACTCAGATGCAACACCCACCACAACACTAACTCGTCCAATGGAACCCGGAAACTCTTTACATATGGAGAGAATTAGTTTCTAATTGAGTTTGTTTAATTGCACTTTGAAAACACCTTGAGAGAGTGTTTAAATGAGTGGTGAGCAATAATTAATGCAAAAAGCAAAGGTATTCTGAAAATCACATGATTCTCAGGACCATTGTTCCAGAAAGGGTTATTTATTGAATGCAAGATCAGCTCTTTAGTGTAAATTGGAAAATGTAAGGCTTTGTATAGTTAATCTATATAAAAAACTGATATGAACAGTAAAAACCATAGCAGGAAGACGAAGAAATTCTAAGAGAAAGACGTCTGTCCTCGTTCTACTGTTCTTTGGTGTGACTGTCCAAGGAGTCTGTGCTCATCTCCAGATGAAAAAGAAATGTTTGGCCTTCTGTTCAAGAACACTTGCGGAATTCTGATCCAAAGGCAGCTCATTTTTTGTTATGACTCTAAAGCCTGCAAAAGCTTTGTCTTTAGCAAACCTGTATTAATATTGAAAAAAGTTGCTGCCAGCCAGCTTAATTTGTGCCGAGGTAGATTTTTGTGCGTGTTCAAAGACAAAAGGGAAGTGGAAAAGAAAGAGAAAGCAAGAATGAAAGTGTGAATGTGTATTACAGAAAGATATCAGCACAAGGCAGCCACCCCCTCTGCGGCATAGCGCAGCATTCAAGTTTCACCAATAGTAGGGGTAGAATTCATATTACACAAAACATTGAAAATACCTCAAAAAATTCTAATGAACAAATAAAATAGAAAATACTGGTTTTGAGCATTAGACATGCCACAAAAAAATGCACAACCTATTGATTGGACACGACTTTGTCTATCCCTAAAAGTCCAAGTTTCAATGGCGAAAAAAAATGTGAATAATAAATATGGCGAAAAATAACACCCACACCCACACACTACGGTTCAAAAGTACGGGGTTAATGTTTTGGAAAGTCTCTTATGCTCACCAATGCTGCATTTCTTTGATCAAACATACAGTAAAAACAGTAAACATTGTAAAACATTATTATAATTTAAAATAACTGTATTCTATTTCAATATATTTTAAAATGCAATTTATTCCTGTGATGGCAAAGCAGCAGTCATTCAGCAGTCATTACTCCAGTCTTTAGCGTCACATGGTCTATCAATGGTGCTCAATTTTTTTTTCAAATTCTTATTCATTATTATTCTATGTTGAAAACAGTTGTGCTGCACAATATTTTTGTGGAAGCCATGATTGATTTTTTTTGTATTCTTTGGTGAATAGAAAGTTCAAAAGAACAGCATTTATGTGAAATCTAAAATCGAAAAACATACAAAGCTTTACTAATATGTAACATTTGAAGCTCTCAGAAAATACATAGACATGCATGGACTATAGCACAAAAATCAGCAATGAAAAAATGTGATTCTATTCCTTCTTAAATCCAAATTGCATGAAAGCTTCTGGCTCAGACTTGCTTAGGAATGATTTTGAAAGAGTAAGAGCAGGGAAAAAAGTAATGAAAAGTATGAAAGTGGTCTTCGGGGGTGGTGGACGAACACAGCCATGTGAATTACGGGCCAAGTACTGACAATAAATCCAAATTAAATGCAAAAAAACAGTTTGTAATATTAACTTATCCTGTTCATGAAATAAAAAAATATTTAATCTCAGGACAGATCATAAGCTTAGAACTATTTTATAACTAAAAATCTGTAAATTTAGTGACTGACTGATTTGAAAAGTTAGTAATAAAACGAAAAAGTAACACTTTACATAGAAAAAGTTTCAGGTGTATCATTTTGCATTTACACACCAAGACTTAATGCACAGATTATTTGACATACAGTACCAGATAGTTTTGTTCCATTAATTGCTATGGTTATCCCCGTCAATTGGATTCAAATTTAAATACGGTTGTCAAACCAGAAACTTTGCAATGTGTAGTTAGCAGAATGAAAAAATCTATATTATATTCAAAAAAGCAAGCAAATATCACTTCCATTGTAAACACTACACTAAGTGCACAAAGCAGCACTCTTGTGAAAACTCCTGTTATAATCAATGAAGCCATCTATGCTGTGCAATGAATCTCTTATTGAGGTGGTGTTTATACTGCATCGGCATCATACTGTATGAACTGGTACTTTCTTAGGATGCTCTCAATCTTCCCTAGACTGCAATTTAGGGCTGATAATTTTTCTCAATTCGTCCTAACAGCTAATGAAGCTAGTCCATTTATATGCTAGCTCATCAACAGAAATTAAATTCACAGGTTACAGTACAATACTCAGATGAATAAACCTCCAGAGGTGACTTGACTGAATTCAGTGTGAAGGAGACACAGATCATTTATAAACATACGTGACAAGCGTATGGTGTGAGGGATTTCTTGAGGTAAAAAATAATGACAAGTTCAATTATTCTAAAGAAAGAATGAATGGCTTGATTGATGGATTGAAAATGCGCCTAGAGGAAGCAGATATGTGTATGCTGGACCCTGAAACAGATCTAGAGATCGATCTGTCACAACAGAGACAGAGAGGAGAGAATAGTACAATATAATAGGGCAGCAAATGGTTGAGTCAAATAGTCTTATTTTGTTCAAAATGTTACCCAGGCCCAGGACTTTTTAAAATGCAGAGAGTGGGCGTGTGGATGTGTGTGAAAAAGAAACAGAGCATAAAAAAACCTAGGAAAGTGAAAGAGAGATAAAGGGAAGACAGCTCAATAGTAACCAGGCAAATGATAGAGAGTTGAAAGGAAAAAGGAGAAGTACTCACAGGATGTTTGGCAGACAGTCTGCCACTCACTGTACTGGTCTGATTCCATGTGGAAGAAATGAATGTCTGAGAAGCAGAGAAATAAAATAAATAAATAATATATATTTTTTTTTAACAATGACAATCTATTCAGATAGATAAATGGAAAACATTGAATAAAACAAAATTAAAATAAAATAAAAACATTAAATATAAAACATTTATACTGTCGGTTGGACATAAGAAAAACAACAGCACAATAAAAAAAGGCATGTTTTAAAATCAAATCTGATATGTGAAATGTCTCACCTTGTTTGTACAAGACAAAATGCCATCCACAAATGCAGTCTTGATTTTGTGAATCTGTCTGTATTCCAGTACGATTTTGGGCAGTGGATGCAGCTTCTGTAGTTGTAATAGCTATAATAGAGTGCAGAAAAAAACATTAAAAAAGGGGCAGTTATGCTGAATTATACAAAATAGATAAGACTCCTCTTTTAATTTTAGCGAAAGAATCAGACATTGTGTGCCAATAGGAGACCTAGAGAAAAAAAACATCTAATACATTAGAAGAAAAAATCTTCTGTAGCCTATGAGCCATTTGTCTTATGCTGCGTATCTAAAATTTAAATGTGTATCAAGTAATCTGAGAATTTGATATGTGTGTTAATCATTAAAACCTGCAAACTAAGGGCCAGATTTACTAACAGCTTGTGCCAGCACAAACCCTCTTTTGCCGTTAAAAAACTACTGTCAGGATTTACTAAAGACACGCAGTGAAAAGTTAGCACTGAAAAGGCATGAACAGAGTTGTTTTTGCGGCTGACCTTATTGCATATACATCTGTAGGAGTTTCCCTTTCAGACGCAAAATATATGGGAGGAGACTATTTAAATGAATCATGCAAGGTGATTTACTAAGGTTTCCACTCGCCAATTTACTCATGTTTCCGCCCAAAAAAACGTCTTAAACCAGACACTAACTGGTAGATTGCGCTGGTCATTATGGAAATGATCCGGATGCGTCTGTGCTCTTTAATTTGCGCATCGTCAGTAGATCACGCACATAACTTTTGTGCGCTTTCCCTTTGCCGCTTTTTTGGAATTGCACTCTCATGCTAATTTGCCGTTTAGCCGGGGACACACTTAACGACTGTAAGGCCGATTATGAATGTAATGTGATACTTACGACTCCAGTCGTTGGAAACAGTCTTTAAGTGTGTTCAGTTCAGTCTTTGAATGTTTCAGCTAGTGGTTAAGTGTGTCCCCAGCATTTAGTAAATCTGGCCCTAAGCATTAAAATTGGTGCAGACAATAATTAAATATAAACAATAACATCTATGACACCATCACTCATGTTCATGTGCATATATAAGGACATTAAATGTGTGCTCACAGCGGTTTCTGATGTTGACTGCTGTTGTTTGATTGTTTTGGGAAGCTTCTTATTCTCACAAAGTTCATGTAAATGCAGCTTCTCGAAGAGGATCTGAAAGGAGGAGAGGTTTGTTTATACATTTACACTATACACTCATTTATCAACAGACCAAAGACAGAACAAAATGAACTGACCGGGCACAAGACATAATAGACATTTTGTGCATGAAAAAAATGCTTTCAAGTTTAGCGAAGTCATTCAAAAACACTGACCACTCTGAGCTGAGCACTGCTGGATACCAAGAACTTTTGACCTGCAGCCTGGTGAGCCTCCTGCTCTAACTGCTTCAGCTTAGACTGAGAGAGAGCACAAGAGAGACCCTAATTAGAAGTGAGAAGCTTTACATTCTGACACTTTCAAAAACAGAAGAGAGTAAAACCGCTAACAAAGAATAGCCCAGTAGTGTTTTATTCATCCCTTCCTTTCTTCTGAGAGAACTGGGGAAGGATAAGAGGAATGTAGAAGAATGATAGAAGAGGAGGAATTGTGAAAAGTGTAGAAGCGTATAAAATTAATATAGACAAAGCACTAGAGAAAACAATATATACGTCATTCTCATGTTCTTTTTGAGCAGTGACAGATCTACTCATTAAAATTAACTACATATAACAGACCTTCCATTCCCTCTCAGGGAAATCAGTTTATAGTTGTTTCAAAGAATTACATAAAAAACAAACTCTTACCCCCAACATCTCTGAAGTCTTTTTCAAGGCCTCCTTGTCCACATGCATTTTATAGCTCTCCATTGCTGAGAGAGAGCAAGAATAAAATAATGTTAAAGCAGCACCTTAAAATTATTGGCTCCATTGTAAATGCAAAATACCCCCTGTGGTGAAAATCTAATTTTTCTTTCTTTCTTTATTGTATTTATATAGAACAATTTATTGCAACTACAGTTCCCCAATGTGCTGCACAAAGCTAATGAAATGTAATTTCAAAATACAAAGACAACACAAAATAACAAAAAACAACAGAAAAATATGAATCAACGTGATTTTAATGTTGTTTATGTCTTATGTGGTGTTTTAATATGTTTTAAGAGAAACCATGTGCAAATTCATTGTCTAAAAAATGGCGTTTGAAACAGGTGTTGTAGCGAATTCTGACCCTCGCCAAATGATTACCCCCCTAGTATTGGTAGGTTTAGGATTAGTTGTGGGGGAGGGGTTTAGGATATCAGGTAGTGACTTCAACGAGGGAGGTAATAATTTGGCAGGCAGTCAAAACACCGGCCCTGTTTCCTACCATCACAAACATGTAACCAATCCCGTCAACATGCAGGGTGGGGCTTTTCTCCACTGACTTTCTATGATGTTCAAAGCATTTCTAAGGATGCTGATTTTAGAAGGCTGCGGTCTAACTCTGAGATGGTGTAACATTAACAAAACATTATTAGCTGTTTATAACATAATCAAGCCAAAGACTAATCATATCAGTTAACGTTATGTGTCAGATGATGTAGAGAGTGATACATAAAACGCATTACTATTCCGATACATTGACTTATAGACGACCCTGTATAATTCACTCTTCCACTTCTTCTGAATCAGTTTCTGGTTCAAACATGTATAGCTGAATTAAACCAGTATTTCCACTTGCCATTATGCAGCGTTTACAACAGTAAAGTTTGAGCGAGTGGATCAGTTAGTCTGAGCTGGTGTGATTGAGTGGAGGTTCCGTGTATACTAAATGAAGCAAGGGTGTGGAGTAACATTCAAGCTATTTTAAAGCATGAAGACATTTTCACAGAAAAAAAAAAAAAAGTTAAAATGTGTAATTTTGATTATCAAAAATAAGTCCCCGTAAACCGAAGTTGCAACCGACTTTTCTCCAGTGTTGTGACGTATTTCCAAGGGAAACGGAATATTGAATAGAGGGCAGGGTTTTACTTTAGTGCACCTCCTCCCCATCCCTCGCTCATAGAGAACTGACGGTTGGAGGGGAGTGGTTAAGGATATTCAACCCAAGCCGTCAAACTGACGTCAGAGAAGGAACGCCATTCCAGAGCGAAAGCAAATGTTCAGATTTTGATTAAAGATTACCATGACATTACAATTTTTTTTCTGTGAATTAACTTGCGCAGATTAATTATTCACCACAAGACTAGTAATGTGCGCTAACAAAGTAAATAGGGTAAGTTTTTATTTCATGATGACTTTAAGGGATAAAATGATTGACTACAGGGGGACTTTAAAGCAGCGATATACAGTGATATTACATAAAAATGGAAACAAACTCATTATATCATAAAATGAATAGATCACGGATATGCAGTATGGTGAGATTCTGTAAGTTAAATCATTCACTTTTCATCTCTAGAATCGGTTTGCTCTGACCTGCCAGAACTGGAATCATCTTTTGTTCTATGCCAGAATAGAGCTGCCACAACCCCTGAGTCTATAGAGAAAAAGACAGACAGGGGCGGAAAATTGTGAGTAAGAGAGAAAACTGAGAAACAGTGTACATTATGCTTTATTTAGAAAAGATTCAGGTTCAATTACCTGAAGCTTGTTATGTAGTTCCAACATTAGCTTGTGTAGAAGAGACAAATTTGAAATCGCTTGAGTCACCTTATAAAGCAGTAAGAAGAGGGACAATGTCACCAATAAAAGTGTCGTTACCAAGTCAAAATTCAAATACACCTGCTGGGGCCTTTCCTGACCACTATTTATTGAATCAAGTGTATATCCTGACCTTGGATTGCCCAAGCACAGGTTCCAGTGTGGGCGGAACTGGATGTGTGTAGTGTTTGGAAAGCAGGGTCTGAAAGCAGGTAGCAGAGTTGCCAGGATCTAACAACCACGCAGCAATCTGAGGATCCATGACTTGACACCCCAACACTGCACAGAATCAGAAATCAAAGTCACAAATTACTCAAATATTACCCACAATTTTGTACCCAAATTATTTTAAAACATTATTAGATGTATTAAAAGTCTATATCTAATGGTGATGTCTAAATTTAAACAGTATTTCCAACTTTTGTAAATATACAGTGGGGTTCAAAAGTCCATTAGTGAGAGCACCACTGAAAATATTTCAGGACACAAAAAGTCGACGTCAAAGAACAAGTGGCGACGAAAGCTGACTATGTTGTCACTTTGCGTCAGCAGCATCTCGGCCAAGCTGCGCTTGAACACACCAAAAGGACAACAGGCGACTGTCAACTGGCATGTGCGTTCTGCACATGTGTGTAAGGAAATAACGGTCTATATCAGCAGGTATCAATAGTCTATTTTCGTCATTCAAAAGGGAAACCGAAACTAGGACTGCAGATATACAAAGCAGCACTTGCTTGTAATTTTGAATATCAATCATGCTGTTCACTTTCTTTATTCCACTCAGCTTATGTTATTATGAAAATATTCCTGCATTGGAACTCTCAGATAAGATGACCTAAAATGATAAAAGCCTTATGTCAGTGCCATCTTGACTTTGCACGCTTTCATCACTTTAGCTTTTATTCTCGTGCACTGACTCATACACTACGTTGAAAAGCAAATCAGAGTTCTTTCTTTCACCAACGGGCCAACGGCGCTTCAACAAGCTGAATCTGCAAAAAAAAATGTTAATCTAAAAATCTTTCAGAAACAACTTTTGTGCAAATCCACCATTGATCTGACCCTCGTTTGTGAAGCAGTCCGGCGTAAAAAGATTTGCTCAAATATATAAAACATTAACTAGTGATAACAGATCATCACTAGTCATGGCTGGGGCTTCCCCCTACTCTTACATAAATCTGGAACACCTCGTTTGGAGAGACAGTTTATGATTTATGGGGATTATAAAAAAGGACTGGGTGGATTTGTACCATTATAGGCTGGTTGTTTACACACACTGGGAACACAACATCTATGTTCAAACATCTTATTAAAAAAAGCAAATTTTGCATAATAGGTCCCCTTTAATACCATATCAGCATAGAAAGCTACGCTAAAAGTTTCAAAAGCTACTCTAAACAAATTAGTTTGTTCAAATTTCTGCTGCCAAAATCCTGACTAGGACAAGGAATAGGAATCACATCATTACTATTTTGGAGTTCTTACACTGGCTCCCTGTCAGGTTTCGTGTTGATTTTCAAATTCTCATGTTTACTTATAAGGCATCGCATGGTCTGGCTCCTCAATATTTGTCAGAACATTTAATCCAGTACATCCCAACGCGTGATCTCCGCTCCTGCAAAGCTGGTCTTTTAACTGTTACTGTTGTATTTCTTTAATTTTTTCTTATTTTTGTGAAGCGCTTTGAGATTTACCTTTTAAAGGCGCTATAGAAAATAAAGATTATTATTATTATTATTATAAAAGTATGAATTTCAGAATTTTCTAGTATCTGGAATGTATGCCTGTTGCCTTAATGACAGCAGCACTCAAGCTGACAGCATGATTTTAAGAGCATCTTCAGTGTTTCAAGAACATTTAACCTTCTAAAAGGAGTTAACAAGATAAGTCACAAATTTGCTTTAACAAATGATTGACTTAGAAACAATGGATTGAATATATTTATGTTAGAATATAATACAGAATTATAGAACAATATTTAAACATTTTTGATGTCTTAACCCACTGTTTACTTCCAGTTCTCTAAAAAATGTCCATGTAGTCTTAGAATTTGAATCCTACCCTACATAACATGGTAACTGTTCAGTCAGAGATAAAGGACCTTCATATGTGTCACCTTGTTTCCAGCTCAGGTCTCTGCTAAAGTGTCTCAATGCTGTACGGAGCAGGTCTTTAGCTTTAAAGCACACAAACAGCTTTGTGCCACACATCATTCGCAGCAGCAGCTCTCTAAGGACAAAAACAGATACAGAGAAACACACTGAACACCACCTACAGCATCTCTAAATATCATATCCACACATGTGCTCACCTACACAGTGACCACATTACACATGTAACAGTATACCTTAGAAAAAAAAATGAATCTGTGACAGAAAAAAAGCAGGGATAGTAAGGAGAATAGACAAACACTGTCTTTTGCTCATTTCCTCTCCAAAAAATACAAGCACACCTGGTGAAGGCATCCTGCTTTTGTATAAAGTCTTGTTGGGCCCAGGCTGGTGTCTGCTCTAGTCTGAGGTATAGCACCCTCTCCGGTGGCTTGTCCTGTAGTCCCTCTGAGTCCAAATCAGTCTTTAGCAAAACTAGCAGGCCACACACTGCAGGACACAGCCTCTTTAGAAGAGACATTGAACACACCAAGCCATTAATGCTCACATACATTACCACTCGTAAAAAACTGAAAGAATTTCAATGTGCCTTGTAGGAGTCGATTTTTTTTAATGAGTTCTGAAACTAAGGCTGCATGTATTTGACAAATACATTGATTGAACAGTAATATTCAGTAATATTTTTAAATATTATTACAATTTAAAATGACTGATATTCATTTATTATAAATGTATTTACTGTAACTTTTGATCAATTTAATACATCCTTGCTGAAATTAAGCATTCATTTCATTTTAAAAATGACTAAAGCCCACAATCAATGTTTTCCTTCTCCAAACTTATTTAGATGAATATTATAGAATAAATCTGTAAACACACCTGTTCTGGGTCCAGTTGTATGGTGCCATTTTGGTATACCATGGTGACAACTAATGCTTTCGCTTTTCCAACCTCCTCTAACATACATTCTCTATTCTCTTGTGAGAGATGGCCTGTGTCACACACCCTGGGATCAGAAATCAAACTAAAAGCCCCTCTAGAGGTTGCTGTGGTTCCATCTTCTTTTATATCTGTTTCTGAAGACATTTGATAGCTTATTTTGGATCCTGACAGACTTGGATCGGAGGGCTTGGGGAGTTTGAAGTTATTCGGTTTATTGCATCCTTGCCTCTTAGATTCTTTCTGGGGTCTGAGGAGATGTCTCTGCCTCTTGGCACCAGACTGTGGAGCTCTTGGTTTTAAGAGCTGCACTGAGCCCTTTATTTTTGCATGGCAGAATGGTGGGTTTCTAAGTGTCATATCACACAACTCCTGGGATGAAGTAATCTTACGAGCTTCCTGTAAGGGTCCAGGGGATTCCCGTTTTTTTATATGCTTTGGAAAAGAGTTTCCCTCACCAGCCTGTATGTCAAGAAAACAAATGCAGGCAGAGTTTAAGAAGAGGAGATTTGAGTTCACACTATCTCTTATTCACATGTGAAGAGAATATTTACCAAAAGCAATGCAAATAAAGTCAATTTCATAACACCAGAAAGCTTAAATCGGCAGCAGACAGCCATCCACACGCAACCCTCTATTTCAGAGTGTGGATGTCAGTCCCAGACAAATCAGCTTAAAAAAGCTTCAAAAAGAGAATATGCACACACAGTTCCCAGGCTGTCACTAATAAAGCTCTCTAAAGCTGTTTTCAGGCTGATTCACCCACACTTTTATCACTGCAAGGACAAGTCTTTGTCTGGCACTTCTCAACCTCTAAACGACCCCTGTGATTCTTTATGTAACAGACATCTGCAGTAAGAGATTTCCATTATTCATTAGTAGGCTGTTTCACCTTTAAAGATGTTAAAAAAAAAAAGCTACAAGCACTCAGGATCAAAACATTCTTGCACACTAGATAATTGATCCACAGATAATAGGGGCTTTTTAATGTTCATGCTATATAGAACATATAGAATTTAGTGATCTCTGTCTATATAACTCTGTGAGCAGGTGAAAGAATGCTGTCCTTTAGATTGTAATACAACATTGTATGTGCGTGTATGCTTAGTTTATTGTCAGTTCATCACTCTGATGCTTTCTACTTTATAACGAGTAGAGAGTGATCCTCATGCTCAAACGTTTACACGTTAACTGATCCCTGAAAGATCACTTTTTACTTGTGCTGCATTTTCTTATCACTTTAGAGTCTCACACAGAATAAACCTCGTAGATGAAAAGTTCTTTGCAGCTTAGAAAGGTCAGGACAAAAAAAACATTAACTGAAATAGTGGGGGGGGGGGGGGGGGGGGGGGGGTAAAATGATACAGAAAATTAGACTAAAAATGACCTCTCTGATGACATAACAGCCAGAACTGCCTTCTCTCTGCTCTGGAGTGAGTATGTGCATTACCTGAGAGTGGGGCTGGATGCTGTGATGCACATCACCACTGGTGGACTGTATCTTTCCAGTTCTCTCTTCAACAGGCATCAGGATTGTATTCTCATCTGGCTTGGGAGAACCTGCATGTACGATAAAAAGAAGCTAATTTCTGTCCAGTGGGTAGTGTCTGTTTGTTGTATCATTAGCTTGTATTTATGGAAAGTTGACATGTCCTGCAATGTGCTATATACCATCTAAAACTATTTTAAACATCAATCCAAAAATTATTAATTATTTTGATAAGACTCTGAAATTGGTTTAATCAAGAACTGGTTAACAATTTGTTTGCAAATGAAAACATTTTCAGCCTAGTTAAAGCAGGAACACTGGGAGAATATACAATACAAAGAATAAGTATTTTTTTATTATTTGTATTGTCTTGAAGTCCATCAAGCACTGTACTTACTAGTTCTACTCTTAGTAATCTCTCTTCTTTCTGAGTCGCTGTCTTCTTTTTCCCTCACTGAGTCCAGTATTTCACCTGGCCTAACAGGTGCATCTTGCTCACATTCAAAGACAAAGATGCTCCCACATCTTTTGGCATATGCACAACTTTCCACTGCAGCTGACAAATCAGAGTTTCGATTATCTTGCCGGCAATGGCTGGTCTCCAGATCCTGATACGTATATGTTGGTTTCTCTGCATTAGATATAAAACTATTATGCTGCACTTGTATGAACACAGCTTTGTCAGCTCTGGCCTCTTTTGAGATTTCCTCACAAATAGAATCACAGTTATCGTTCTCTGTCAACTCTGATCGACAGCTCCATAGTTGGTCTATCTGTCCATTCTTACTCTGCATGTCCACATTATCAATCCTTTTGCACTCTTCTTCGGATGCTGGATGACAGTTGTTAGTAGGCAACGTAAGCTGGCTAAAGCTGATCTTCTTCACTGGGGTAGTCTTATGTTGATTACAACCTACTGGGCCTTTTTCAATGGGGCTTGCTGGTTGAATCCACCGCCTTTTACCCAAGGTCAGTTTATGGATCTCTGCTTCTGTCATGTCTGGACTAGCCTGAGGGCTCCCCACGCTATTAAAACATAAACTGTTTTCTCCCTGTGCTACCGGTATATGAGGCTGGGTGTTGGGCTTTATGATATCACCAGCATAGTAGAGTGCAAACCTCTCATTACTGGTCTCATCCTTTAGCATGAAGTGGTTTGAATCTTCTGCCAGAATATTTAAGTCCAAGTCTCTAAAGAGATAAAGAATACATGAATCAAAAGATAACACAATCAGAGAATAATATCAATGTTAATTTGTTCAAGGCAAAGACAATCAGCATTTTAAGTTCAAAACAGTCAAATGAACAATAATTGTATTAGTAGTAATGAAAATAATATATAAAGTATTGTTGACTCAATATACAGTATGTCCAAAACTCTTACTACTCACCTGATTTTCCCAGTGCAGATGTCTTGATTTCTGTCATCTCTGCCCTGATGCTGAGACAGTCTGAAGCCTCTACTACTCAAGGCTGTAATTTTAAATTAACAGATTCCCTCAGACAGACAATTGAGTGTGAACAAACCAATAAAATTGGCCATAATTAGTCTCAAGTTAATAATATTGTTGGAATGTTTCTAACTCACTAGCTCTGCTTCTGTCTGCTCTGTGCACATACTGGAACTGAAGGGCTGCTATGATGCTCTGCGCAGCTGCAGAGAGAGGAGCTGCATTCAGACTGCTGCAGAGGTAGTTCTCCATCTCATTTCCTGCCCTCCTAGTCTGTCTTAACCCTGTAGTCACATATGCAGAAAAATAGCAGTGCAATTTAAGAGGTGCTGGATTGAAATCTGATAGTAAAGGGATCAATTGTGCACAAGCAACACTGCTGTCATACTCTTCCACTATAAAATATATGAGGGGAAATGTATTGTTCCAATGTCTGTCAGTATACTCAGATCTATCACAAGAGAACACACATAGCTGACTGGTGTTTTGTTGTGGTCTTTTTAAAAGGATGAAATTCTTAACTGCGTTTAGGCCAAAAAAAAAAAAAAAAACTGCTTTTTTAAAAAGTTTGAGAAACACACACAAAAAAATATTTGCTCCATCATTTACATCATGTTTATTCACAAAGATAGAACTGTTTAATCACAAAACATATACAAACACCATTATTTATACAAGGTGTGGCTCATTTGTAAAAGTACAAATGCAAATGAATGTGAAACTAGGCATTGAACGCAAATTTGACATACCTAAAGAACATTAACTTTTAGCAGATTAATAATGAATACATGAGAATATAAGATCTATGGAGCTCGACAACATAGAAGCAACAATGGTCCATGTCCTAATCTGCATCTAACATTAATTTCTCAGTCAGACGTATTTTTGCAGCAGGGACCTCTGTATATGTTGGCTGGTGAAGACAAAGGAGATCTGATTCTACATTCCTGCTCGAGCCTCTATATCTCTCACTGCTCTACTGAGCAGTCTTGGGTCCAAATGGAAATAGACATACAGTTCCCTCTCTCTCCTCAGGGATTCACTGCGTTCAAGTCTCCCTCGTTTGGCCTTCAAGTCTCCAACTATGTCCTGAAGAAGTGTGTACAAGGTCTTTTGCTTGACCTCTAGCTCATCTAGAACAATTGTGAGCTCCTAAACAGAGAGAGTAGGTTGGAACAAGTCAGACGGAGAGGATTTAAACTTCTAACGAACACTGATTGCTTTCTGTGCATGCAAGTGGTGAACAACATAACTACAAACTGATCTAATTCACTGCTAATAAGGTAATCATTAAAATGAGAAGTGAAGAGGAGAAATTCAATTTAACAAAATTCAATTTAACAGAAATTCAACTCTAAAAGTGATTCTGGACTAACTTTGTTAAAAAGCTTTACATGGTGTCAGCAGAACAAAACTGTTCTCAGAGGACAAAACAAATATCACAGTCCAATAAAATGTGTTTCACAGACAGTGAGGTGTTGCAGTGACAGGAAAGAATACAGAAGCCAGACAATTTTGAATCTTTTCACAAAGAATGAAAATACCAAGTCTTAAAACAGCAACAAAACAAAATTACTATGCAGAAAAATCCACCACCAAACAATGATGAGAGCTGCATGCTTTTTACAAGTCATGAATGTTGACAAATGAATCTGCTCACGTTTCTTGGGATTCATGTTCAAGGGATGATGGGGGTAAGGTTGAGAAAAAAGAAAGACAAGAAAGACATACCTGTGCATGAGGGCAGAGCTCCAGTGCAGATGTGGCTGTAGCACATACCTGCGGCCTCAGGAGAGGCTGCACAATGTCCAAGTACGCCACTTGGTCGAGCGCATCTCGGTCACTTTCTAACCGAGCTCCAGCAAAGGCTTGCTCTCGTCTGGCCCCATCCAAAGCCTCTTGTACATTGACCAGATTCTCCTGTAGGTTGGAGGCTGTTGTTTCCAGCCAACCGTAGGTTTGGAATGGATCCTGTCTTTCCGTTGAGGCCTTACCCATCTCGAGCATCTGCAGCAACCTGAAGGATGAACACAGGATACTCTTACAATCTAAACCTGCATTACATGGTAAAAAAAAATGTAAATTAAACTTCTCTCCACACATGGTGGGCTACCTGCTAAAGGCTGTGTCTTTGGAGCTCATGATCTGTTGTTTAGCATTAGGACCAAGGTAGGGGACTTGAGTCAAGTGAGTTTGTGTCAGAGTGTTTTCTCTCTGAGTAGCAGCTTCTGCTACCCCCTCTAGCCTCTTCACCATTTCATCAAGCTGCTCCATCACCCTCTTCCCCCTAAGGAGCTCAGCATCCTGGGCCAGACGCACAAGTTCGAAGAAGGCCTTTTGACTGAGAAGCTGGTTGCGAACTTCATTCTGTCTGGAGGTGTAGTAATTTTGCCTGGCTACTTGAAGAGTGAGGTCACCACGCACCACAGGGATGTTAAGGAGGCGGGCACAGTCTCGTAATGCGGAGCGGACTGGGTCTAACATTAGAGACTGAATTTCAGACTGAATTGAGAGGATCTCAGACCGTAGATCAGGCTCAAGCCTGCTCACATGTGAGTAGCACAGAGACTACGAGAGGGAGGGAAGAATGAAAATTAGAAACATTTATAGGTATACTCAATCCAAGAGACAGAAAATAATGCCTCAACTGTATCATTATTTAAAAGTCCCATTCACAAGTTTCTTCTCCTGGCACAGTGTCATCAACCGAATTTACTGGGGAACATGTTAGAATAGTGGCTAAAAAGCTGTTTCACACATCTACAAAATGGATGTCAGCTATGATCTAATACTAAATAACTAAAACTCAATGTAGGCCAGTAACCCCCCCCCCCCAACATAATAGTAATAAAATAATACAAAAACAGTAATATTGTGAAGAAAAACAACAACAAAAAAACACTTATTGACTTTTGCATGGTGTATACGTAGTCTTTGCTTCTGTTAAACTTTACTAGTCTTGAAAAATAAAGGCCCAAAGGAAATACACAGCTAGCCATAAAAAAGTATCAGCAGTAAAAACGTGTACCTCTGTGCTGCTTTTCATTTGCTGGATGAGCCAGTCTTTTGCTGCTTTGTCACCACGCTCCTCTGCCCTCTCTTTCACCAGCTGGTACTGTGCCACTATATATGCCCACTGGAGTTGTGCCATCTCTTTCCTTCTGAGCTCCACTAGTCCATCATTCTCTTCTTCCTCATTCTCACTGCAGCAGCTCAGATTTGTCAGCTGGCAGCGATTGAATGTGGAGCTCTCCATCATGTCCGAGATGCCCTGAAAGAACTGACGCTGAGTGTAGGCAGCCAATGCTTTAGTGAATTGCTCCTGTTGCTGGAGGAACGGCTCTAGAGACAACTGAGAGGGGAGTACTGGAGTTCCTGATTGAGGAACTAAAGGTGGAACGGCTCCATCTTTACTCCTAAGGAAATGAGGGCTGGTTTGGAAAAAGCCAGCCAGTTTGGTGGTCTCCTTTGACAAGTTCTCTACTGCTGAGTTGGTGCATGCGTTTTCAGCTGCCAAGGCAGAGTTGGCATCTTTTATCACACTGCCTCCTTCCTGCAGCAGTGCTTGGGATGCAGAGGAGTTCGCACCCCAGTTGGTAGCTAGCATCTGCAGCTTGTTGAGTCTGCGTTGTTTTAGCTGCTTTTCCTCACGGAGAGCTTGAAGTTCTGTCTCGAGGTCCTCAATTGTTACATTTCCCTCTCCACCCAGCGCAGAACAGCCGTGTGACCCTACACCTCCATCCACAGGCAAGCAGGTTTTAAGCAGCTCAGCCAGAGTCGCCTCATCCAAGTTGGGCTTACCAGACTCCCGGAGTGCCTTGTATGCTTGCAATTCTTCTGGCGTTAGAACATTGTTGCGGTTTAGGCGGTTGCAGACGACACGTAAAAGGTGCAGGTTTTCTGGTGCGGTGTCAAATAACCAGTCAAATTCAGAACCTTCCAGCACAGACGCCCGTGGGTAACCCAACCGTGACAATGCCTCAACGAACTGAGCCCCATCCAGCATGTCTGCTTATGTGAACTCGGCTCACACGTCAGATATTCAGTTATCCTAAGGCAGATAGTCAAAGGACATTATGGCAAGCCTGACATATTATACGCATTCACAAAAGGAGGTCCCACAGGGTTGAGTGCTGCAAAATAGTGTACTGTGTGCAAACTGGAAAACATACACACACACAACCTACCGTTCAAAAGTTTGGGGTTCAAAAGTTTGGGGTCGGTAAGATTTTTTAAAGTGTTTTTGAAATAAGTCTCTTATGTATTTATTTAATCGAAATATAGTAAAAACAATAAGGTTGTGGAAACATTATTACAATTTTAAATATATATATATTCAAATAAATAAAAAATGGTAAAGCTGAATTTTTAGCCTCCAGTCTTCAGTGTTGCTTGTTCCTTCAGAAATCATTCTAATATGATGATTTGGTGATCAAGAAACATTTCTTATTTAACATCAAGGAGTAACTTATTTATTACACACACACACACACACACACACTTACCTACCCATCCAAATGAGGATTCCTAAGGCTATTTATAACTAACTGTAACATTACATAAATATTTTTAGAATTGAAACCATTTTTATAATCAAAACAAAAAATGACCAGTACTATTGAAACAGAATTTGTATATAGTCTCACAACGCTTGTAACAACCTGAGTAAGCTATACTCAAAGACAAAACAACTATAATCAACTATAATTAAATTCAAAGTTTAACAATTTCAGGTGAACAGGATATAGGTTATAAACAAACATGTTGCTTTGCTCAGCTTTTAATCAAAGTTTCATCAGTCAAAGTGCACATATTTTTAGTTTCTCATCTAGAGCCTTTCAGCATAGCCAAGTAAGCCCACATAACCTTACGTCTGCTGCAGCTGGAGGTGCTGAAAGTGACTGATAAACAGTAATACGTCGCTGAGGTAATTTAGCCTGATATGTTCTTCTGTGAAAAACAGATTTGGAAAAAGTAGTTTCCACAAAAAGTTTTTTTTCTTCTTCTTTTCTTTTCCTACAGTATATGGTCATGACCAATACCTCAAAGACAGCTAAAGTCAAAGTTTTTTCTAGCTTTAACGTCAGAATATCAGATGAATACAATATTTTGAATATAAGAGCCGTTAAACCGAGCTCTTTATCTTGCTTTTGCCACAATTCAGTTAAAACGGACTTTTACATGTATGTCACAAAGCAGTATATAACTAAAAATATCCCTACCTTTAAAAACAGCACAGTTTGCGTTTTGATGTAACGTTATTGAAGTCTTTTTCGCTCGCGTGTCACACTTCCGAAATGCCCGCGCTTGCTTTCGTCACATGACGTGGTGGTGGGTGGTTTCTCAAATTATATTATTTATATGATTAATTAATCTTATTTATTGCCACATAAATTGGAATAATGTTATAATGCTGCTTAAAACTGTATAAAAATATATAGAAGTTGACTTACTGGGGGGAAAATCAGAAGCCTCTTCATTGAAGATGATTGACAAATCTAGTCGGCCAATCAGATAAATACAAAAGGTCACATGATTGAGATTCAGCCAAGCGTGTAGCAATATATGGGCTGTGGGAGGGCCTTAAACAAGTTCGCTGCGCAACACTAGGAAGTATAGAAGAATAGAGAGATTTGTGTACATTAACGGGTATGTGTACTTATGGTTATTTCAAAAAGAATTAAGTTTTCTGAATATTGAAAATGTAACAAGGCAATACTAAAGAATGCTTCAGCACAGTATAAAGTCTATTATGCAATTATATATGTATTTATATATTTCAAAGCAATTTGTTTAATAAATTGTAAAGTATATATACATATTGTATTTTGTTGTTGTTGTTTTAATCACTATTTGTTTTGTCCCTTGTATAATTCTCACTTTACGTGCTGCGCTTTAAGTGGGGTTGCCAACATAAATTAAAAGAAAAGAAGAAGAAGAAGAATGGTTGCTTACATTTAATCATTTAGCAGACGCTTTTGTCAAAAGCAACTTACAAATGAAGACAACAATAGAAGCAATCAGACCAGCAGGAGGGCAACAGTATAAAATATATGCTGTAACAAGTCGTTTTGACTTGACTTGCAGTGATTTTTTTTTTTATCAGAAAAACAAAACAAATAGAATAGAAACGATAAGTGCTAGTATTAATTGATCAGGTGCTGACGTAAAAAAATGTGTCTTTAGACATTTTTTTAAAATGGCTAAAGACTCAGCTGCTGGAATTGAGATTGTGAGTGATTTTGTGCCTCTTTGGGCTGGCACCACGAGGCGTCGTTCACTTATATTACTTATATTATTACGGTTACTTATATTATACAAACTGTTTACGCTACTTTTTTTAGGCTATTGCTGATGTGATGTGTAAGCAAAAAACGCAGTCTGTTGTTTTGGAGGTTACATAACTTTCTTTTTACACTTTGCATGTGTTAACTTATGTATGCAATATTATTTTTGTTTACTTTTACAGTTCCAAACAAAGAGCCATGACTCAAGCTAAAACCTGGGTTCTGAAGCAGCACTTTGAGGGCTTTCCCAAAGACACCGACTTTGAGCTGAAACTAGAGAAGCTCTCTGAGCCCAGAGATGGAGGTTTGTGCTCTTTAAATCTCAAATTATATTTTTCATATTTGCTCTATTAAATATAATTTATTCTTGCTCTTCAGAGGTTCTTCTGGAGGCACTGTTCCTTAGTGTGGACCCTTATATGCGGTGAGTGAGAAAGCTGCAATAAGCAGCTGCAACAATATCTGCATTTAAGGGCCTGATTACATGTCATACTGATCGTGCTTGTTTGAAAATCATTCCTTGTTTGATTCGTGTGATATGTTTGAGGCATTCATTTTTATTTCCCTTAAATATAAAATTGTATCTTTTTAATTTCTTCTAGACCATACAGTCGTGTTCGAATGCAAGCAGGAGACGTGATGATCGGAACTCAAGTTGCCAAGTAAAAGAAATCGCTATTCAGTTCAATAACAGTTGGCTTCATCCTGTTCAGTCCCTCTCATCAAGATTACAAATGAAACCATGATTATTCAGTCAGTGTAAAATGGGATCTTTCCAACCGTCTGGTTATCATTCGAAAAGAAATGCATCTGCAACTCATTTACCATCACTGACCATTAGATAGTTAGATCAAGAACTGGCACGATGTTAAAAGTAATGACTGTTTAAACTGCATACTTTAAGAGACCATTTAAAACCAGTTTGTGTTTGCCTCTCCTTTTTAAAGTCACAAAATCAAAATAGACCATTCTTATTTTTATGGACTGTTGCAATGCTTGTTATAAATAATTTATCCGTGCACCTCATTATTTTTTAAATAATGTGCCCTTGTAATCTTTAATGAAAGTAACTTCCCCTCTCTTGCAATGACATCAGGACAATCTCTCACTCACATGAGTCACAAGGACAAAATCAAGTCCCACCCTACAGTTTTTCTTGTTCTACAAGTTATTTCACTTATACGTTTATCACAACTTGCATGTCATGCCGATTGCCGACTATAAACTTATTGGAGTTGGTGATTTATAAACCACTTTCAAAAATAATATTTACTTACTTAATGTGATCATTTAATTTTCCAATCAATGGTCTCTTCTTTCTTCTATTTTGACTATAGGGTGATTCAAAGTAATAATCCTTCATTTCCCGTGGGCTGCCATGTGATTGGTCGATGTGGTTGGAGAACACATACTGTGTCAGATGGGAGTGATCTCAACAAGGTCTTGGTTGACTGGCCTCAAGATGTTCCCCTCTCCCATGCTATCGGAGCCATTGGCATGCCAGGGTAAGACCTAGGGATGTCCCGATACCTCTTTTTCACTTCCGATACCGATGCCGCAGCTTTGGCTATTTGCGATACCTATATTAATCCAATATTTTTATTTTATTCTATTTTATTCTTGAACTAATACTAGGCCTAATAAAATATATGGAAGCACTTTTCTCAATTAGCAACCTAAGAACATCTCACTCAAATGGAGAACAAATACTTCTCCAGTATATAGTCCACAACAACAGTTAATTATGAAAGACTGCCACCCTTTATTCAAAAAAAAAAAAAAAATACAGGCAGGCAGGCTACTTCAGTTGGCTACTTAAGCTACCAACAGGTTTAAAGTTAATCATTAACAAGCTTTAAAATTACCCATTGGTCCGTGTACTTTTGCGTCCATTCCTTTTTCCTTTTTAACCCGTAAAACGAAAAATTCACGGTTGTTGTATTTTTAAAACGCAAAGTTGAACACCAACATTTTAATTTGAACTGTATGCACACCAAAAGCTGCGCAAAAAAAAGAAATATTGACGTAAGTTATATATAAATAATTTATTTTCTGTATGACCAGAAATTATAGAGTATTTTAAGTTGTTTCCACTGTTGAAAGAAAAACGGAAGTGTTCGCGCCCGCGCTCCGTGCCATGCAGTGCGCGCTCCACACTCTGCACAAACCCTTTCTTGGATATGCGTCAAAATCCTGTGTAGCATACAGTTTACAGCCTACGGTTTATTAACTGAGGAGACGGATTGCAAAACCGTGTTTATAGTACACCGAAGGTAGTGGGATGGAGTGTCTGTTGTGAGTTTAGGTGGCACGTCAGCCAGAGATGTGTGTGTGTGTGTGTGCGTGCGTGAGTGAGTGAGACAGACTGCCAGCTGAACAGAGGGTCGCCGAAAGAAGGATCTGAAGTGCCGGTGTTTCGGCTACAAAAACCCGCCGAACTGATCTGAAACCAGCCCAATTTTTATCCACCCGCCCAAACCCATTTTTTGCCCACAAAATAGATTGCAAAACCGCCCAATATGCGCCGCTTAATTGGATGTCGCAGCAAGGGAAATGCTATATTCAAGCATTGTTGGATAGGTATCGGATCATATTTTTTCTCCCCTCCGATCTCCGATCTAGCGTTCTGGGCCAGTATCGGCACGATACCGATGCTGTGGATCGGATCAGGACATCCCTAGTAAGACCCACTGCTTTCAAACCCACAATTGCTTCTTTTACAAATGGTCTTGGAAAGGTAGTTCCCTTTCGAGAGGTCTCTCCTATTGCGTAAGTAGCTTACGCTACAGGAAAACTCCTTTTCTCGAGAATATTGAAGTCTTTATGTAAAACGCATTGCAGCTGCACAGCTGACAGCAATGAACGAAGGAACTCGGTCATTGGCTGTGCTGCGGCAACTCGCTCGAACCAATGACGGGGCGACTCTGAATGCGCGACCAATGAGCGCGCTTCGCGCCCGCGCGCGTCAGAGCCCGCCAAGATGGGCGTGGCCAAGCTATATATTGGGCGCCCCGTCATGAGAGTTCTTTAGATTTAATCTCCTTCAGCGAACACCTTCTTCGCTGGATCCTCCGGATTATTGGAAGCCTTCGCCGCCGTGGAAAAGCATACCAGCGGGATTGCTACGAGGACGTCGGCACCTTCAGCCGCCTTCAAGCACCTCCTACTGAGCCATCCGGCGCGCCATATACGCAAGTATTTTACATCTGTCCGCCCCGCGACATTTGTGAAAGAGCAATTTTCCAATAAGGCGTTGTTTCAAATGCCTTCCTGCGCGTCGTGCAGAGACCTTCTCCCGGACGGGGATCGTCACATCATCTGCGCTCGCTGCCTGGGCCGTGACCACGCAGAAGCTGCATTGACCAAGGGCGGATGCCCGGAATGTGATGACCTGGGTCTCTCCGCACTACGGGCTCGCCTCGCCGCTTTCGCCATGAGCGAGCACATCGCCACCCCTCTGTTTGAGCCGCGCACTAAGAAAAAGCGCCGCTCACAGAGGCTTCCTGAACCTGAGCTCAGTGACGTCACGGCGAGCCAGTCTCCGCGTGCTTCACCGCCGCTCTTGCCTTCCCCACCGCCGGTTCAGTTCACCCAGCCGGACCCACACCCCTCTAGCAGAGCGGTGGGCCTTGTGACTTTCGGCGCGTCCGAGGACGACGGGGGAATGGACGACAGCTTGTCCATCGACGCTGCATCTGACGACTGGCCGGGCTCCACTCTCGACCCCGCCCCGTCGACGCTAGCTAGCACGAGCGGGGGCTCCACTATGGATACTGAGATTATCCGTGTGCTCTCTAAGGCCGTGGAAGACCTCGGGCTCGATTGGTCTTCTCCCGAAGAACCAACCCGGAGCCGACTGGATGAGTGGTTTCTGCAGGGGCGCCAGCAGGCCCCTCGGCAAAGGCCTTCTCCCTTCTTCCCGGAAGTTCACGACGAACTCACCAAGTCGTGGAAAGCCCCCCACTCTGCGCGCCTAAAGCCTTCTTTTTCTTCTTCGCTCTCCTCAGTGGACGGCGCGAAGGAAAGAGGCTACGAGGGAACGCCGCCCCTCGAGGAGGCCGTGGCCAATCATCTCTGCCCGCCCTCCACCACCGGATGGAAAGCCAAAGCTTCCCACCCCTCGAAGCCCTGCCGCACTACCTCTGCTCTCGCCGGTCGCGCCTACGCCGCCGCCGGCCAAGCTGCATCAGCGCTTCACTCAATGGCGGTACTTCAAGTGTTCCAAGCCAAGCTTCTCCGCTCTATGGACGAGTCTGGCCCCGAACCCGAAGCCTTCAGGGACTTGCGCAGCGCGACTGATATAGCTCTGCGAGCCACGAAGGCCACCGCCCAGTCCATCGGCCGTGCTATGGCTAATTTGACTGTTCTCGAGCGCCATCTGTGGCTGACTCTGACTGATATGAAGGACGCGGATAAGGCGCCATTTCTCGATGCGCCTATCTCCACCAGCGGGCTGTTTGGACCGGCGGTTAAAGGTTTCGCAGAACGCTTCACTGAGGCCCAGAACACTTCACAAGCTATGCGTCATTTCCTGCCAAAGCGCTCCAGCTCATCGCAGAGCAGACAGAGACCGCCACAGCCGCAGCGGGCTAAAACAGCTCCCACCGCCTCTCAGCCCGCGCCTCAGGCTGACGCTCGACGCCGCTCGCGCTCTCACAACCGCAAGCCGCCTCCTGAGCGACGGGGTCCTCGGCCCAAGATTGTGCTGAACCCTGAGCCTCGAAAGCCGTCCTAGCCACAGAAATGAGAAGATAGAGTGCGTGTCTCGCAAAAGCCGGACCACTCTCTCTGCAAAAGCTCAAACATTACCCAGTCCCCTTACAAGCGGCTGGATATGTCCATACAGCAGTCAATGGGCCAGTCACAGAGCTCGCTCACCTGCAAACAAACGCCGTTTTTACGGCGACGCACAGAAAACACAAAAAGAGTCTTTTTCTGCCTGCATCACTAAGGGTTCACATGTCCACAAAGTGTGCATTCCCAGATACTGTCAAAACAGTGCCAAATTCATTCCCAGCTCAGGCTGCGCTTCCCATGAATGTAGATCACGTGCCTACGGTCATGTACGCACCACTACACACAAGCACTGTTCACACAGTTATAAATTCATCCCCAGTAAAAGCGGGAAACATTATAAAAGTGACGCGTGTGCCTACCACTGTTTATGCACCCCCACTTATAAACACTGCCCTTACAGTGTCAAACACAACCTCAGCTCAGGCTGCGAGTTTTACAAACACAGCGCGCGCTGTTGTAATCGCACACGCGCCCATTTACTCAGCTGCTCAGCGCGCGCCCGCGCCTCTGAGAGCTACGAGCTCAGGCGATTCGCTACCCGGGTCCCTACGTCACAGCGGCCCGCCCCTAGCCTGTATTCAGCCCATATCTGTACACGCAGCGGCATGGGAAAACATTCCAGATATGCCGAAATGGGTATTGAATATAGTAAAGCACGGATACTCGCTCCAGTTCGCTCGCAGACCACCACGTTTTACGACTGTGGTCGAGACGAAAGTGAGAAAAGTGTGTTCACATGTTCTACGCACCGAGGTGCGCAAACTAATAGAAAAGGGCGCTGTGGAAACTGTTTCCCCCTCTCTGAGCGGGACAGGTTTTTACAGCCGCTATTTTCTCGTCCCGAAAAAGGATGGCGGTCTCCGCCCCATCCTAGATCTCAGACACCTGAACAAAGCACTAATGATTCGCTCGTTCAGAATGTTAACAACCAAGCATATCCTCGCGCAATTGCGCCCAGGAGATTGGTTTCTCTCAGTGGATCTGAAAGATGCTTACTTTCACATTCCAATAGCGCCTCATCACAGGCCGTTTCTGAGATTCGCTTTCGAGGGACAGTCATACCAGTACACAGTACTCCCGTTCGGCCTGTCCCTGGCTCCCCGTACATTCACGAAATGTATGGATGCAGCACTTTCCCCCCTAAGATGAAGGGGAGTGTGAATACTGAATTATCTCGACGATTGGCTGGTTCTAGCACAATCAGAGAGTCAGATAATAACACACAGATCTTGGATTATCAGCCATTTAGAATGCCTGGGTCTAAGAATCAATTTTCCAAAAAGCATACTATCTCCCAGCCAGAGAATTTCTTTCCTGGGAATAGTTCTAGACTCGATGCAAATGACAGCGCGTCTCTCATCGGAGCGCGCGCTCACCATCCGGCGCCTTGCAACATCATTCAGAGCGGGCGCGCGCGCCCCCGTCAAACGGTTTCAGAGGATGCTCGGTCTCATGGCCTCAGCATCGGCCGTACTCCAGCTAGGATTGTTGCATATGCGCCCTCTCCAACGCTGGCTCAAGAGCCGCGTCCCTACTCACGCGTGGCGTTCGGGCCACTTTTTAATCAGAGCGAACCACGGCTGTATAAAAGCCCTGACGCACTGGAAAGCCGCCGACTGGTACCAGTCAGGCGTGAGTCTGGGTGTGAACACAAGGAGAAAGATGATAACGACAGATGCCTCCAAAATAGGTTGGGGGGCCCTTTACGAGGGCAGGCCTTTCTCCGGCTTTTGGTCAAACCCGGAGAAGCGCCTACACATAAACTGTCTGGAAATGAAAGCGGTCGCTTTGGCTCTCAGAGCCCTGCTCCCACATCTAAAAAACGAACACGTCCTGGTCCGAACGGACAACATGACGGTAGTGTCGTACATAAATCGCCAGGGTGGACTCAGGTCGAGCTCCATGCATTCAATGGCCAGGAGACTCATTTTATGGTCCCAGCACAACTTGCGCCTGCTGAGAGCAGCGCATGTGCCAGGCGCCCTGAACCAGGGGGCAGACATGCTATCCAGAGACAAGATTCTCCCAGGAGAATGGGCTCTCAACCCTCTGACGATTCAGTGGTTATGGAAAACCTTTGGCAAAGCGGAGATCGACCTCTTCGCCTCCAAGGAGAACGCGCACTGCTCTCTTTTCTTCACGAAAAGCACGGACGCGCTCGCCCAGAGCTGGCCGAGCCGCCCGCCCCTTATATGCCTTTCCCCCGATCGCGATGCTGCCACAGGTCATCAGTCGGGTCAGAGAGGAGGGAAACACAGTGCTGCTGATAGCCCCACTCTGGAAGAACCAAACATGGTTTCCAGGTCTGATGCAAATGCAATCTGCACCACAGCCGATTCCACTGAGGCCAGACCTCCTCAGTCAGGCCAGCGGGATGATATTTCATCCCGCCCCGATCTGTGGGCCCTTCATGCATGGCCCCTCAACGGGTTCCCAGGAACCTCGCGAGCGGAGCACTAAAAACCATCGCTGAGGCGCGGGCGCCCTCCACGAGACGCTTATATGCCCAGAAATGGAAAGTGTTCAGTGACTGGTGTAATACCAAGGGCCTGAACCCTGTAACATGCGAGATTACGAGTGTACTCGTTTTCCTACAAGGGCTTCTGGAGGCGGGCCGCACCCCCTCCACGCTCAAAGTATATGTGGCTGCCATCACAGCGTCACACGACCTTGTAATGGAACGTCCATTGGGAAGAAACGACCTAATTATTCGTTTCCTAAGGGGCGCCAGGAGGATGAACCCTTCACGCCCCCCCTCAGTGGCGATCTGGGACCTAGCTACGGTCCTAGACGCTCTTAAAGGGCCCCCGTTCGAACCACTCCGAACCGTGCACCTTAAACAGCTCTCGCTCAAGACGGCGCTCTTGCTGGCACTCGCCTCGGTCAAGAGAGTGGGCGACCTGCACGCGCTTTCAACAAGCGCTGCCTGCCTAGAATTCGGACCTAACGACTGCAGGGTCGTCCTTAGACCGAAACATGGGTATATTCCTAAAGTGCTCACCACTCCCTTCAGAGCACAGGTTATCTCCCTAACTGCGCTTTCGTCTCCAGCAGACGAACACGACGCTAATCTACTCTGCCCCGTTAGGGCTCTCAGAGTGTATTTGGAGCGTTCTGCCCTATTCAGACAGACAGAACAACTGTTTGTATGCTTTGGCGGCCGTACGAAAGGTTCCGACGTTTCAAAGCAGAGAATCTCTCACTGGATAGTCGAAGCTATAGCGCTGGCTTATGAAGCTAAGGGACTTCAATGCCCCTGGGGAGTCAAAGCACACTCCACCAGGAGTGTGGCTTCTTCCTGGGCATGGTCGAGCGGGATACCGATCGAGAATATTTGTGCGGCGGCAGGCTGGGCCTCACCGTCCACATTTATCAGATTCTACAACCTACAGGTCCAGACATTGCATTCCAATGTGCTATCAGCATAATGCTAGTTGAACTGCGAGTTCGTATCTAGATTATGTATGTGCTTGTGTCACACTGAGCGCCTTCTAGCCGCTCTGTATTTTTTCCCACATATAAAGCTCGCCTCTGCCGGCTAGTTGGATGATAACTTTGCTTTTTAGCTCAGGCACCTGCCTCTGGCTATCATAAGGTGAAGTTCAGCACGCACGGCGTTTTGCATGGTGTTCCCATAGCGTAAGCTACTTACGCAATAGGAGAGACCTCTCGAAAGGGAACGACTCGGTTACTAACGTAACCTCGGTTCCCTGAGAGGAGGGAACGAGTATTGCGTAAGCTGCCGTGCTTGTGCTTGGTTAGTTCGCTTCAGTCGTTTTAACCTAAAGAACTCTCATGACGGGGCGCCCAATATATAGCTTGGCCACGCCCATCTTGGCGGGCTCTGACGCGCGCGGGCACGAAGCGCGCTCATTGGTCGCGCATTCAGAGTCGCCCCGTCATTGGTTCGAGCAAGTTGCCGCAGCACAGCCAATGACCGAGTTCCTTCGTTCATTGCTGTCAGCTGTGCAGCTGCAATGCGTTTTACATAAAGACTTCAATATTCTCGAGAAAAGAAGTTTTCCCGTAGCGTAAGCTACTTACGCAATACTCGTTCCCTCCTCTCAGGGAACCGAGGTTACGTTAGTAACTGAGTCGGTCAAAGGCTTAATCCACATTGATATAGTCGTTATCTGATGTTTCATTTGAGCACATCAAAGAGCATCACAGATGTTTTGAGTAGACGTTACCGAGTTCTGGGAAAAGTAGATGTGTTTTGTAATTCACTTCTGGCTTTACGTGACAAACATTTGTTGCCCACATGTTCTCTGTTTAATGTCATTCGTTTTGGATCACTTTTAAACATATGTTCTCAGAAGTGTTTTTGGCCGATAGCAAATAAATTGTGTTCTTTTCTGACTGCCCACAAAAAGTAGGCATATGAGAATAGGGAAGCCTACACTGCAGCTATAAAGATAACGACATAGAAGAACGATGTTTTAGGAATCACTTTCATACCATTTTTTTTCAGTTGATGAACGAAAGAAACATTGACGGCCAATCAGAACCTAACCAACATCAAAATGCTCAAGCAGTAAAAGCAGCAGACCACCGCAGCGTACACTTGTAAAAAACAATGTTATCGTGTGCTGGTGTGGGTGCTAATATAGTTATCATTCCTGGTCTGAATGGACCTTAATTCTGATGCAATTCTATTTCAACTTCTTTACAAATTGTACTGTATCTTTTATTTGAGGCACCAAATAGGAATCAAACTTTATATGATAAAATGAGACATGAATAGATAATAAATAACATTAACCGTGTGCCACAGGCTGACTGCACTCTACGGTTTGGAGGAGGTCTGTGCCATTAAACCAGGAGAAACCTTACTGGTGAATGCAGCTGCAGGGGCGGTGGGCTCTGTAGTCGGTCAAATTGCCAAACTTAAAGGTTGCAAGGTTGTAGGATCTGCAGGAAGTGATAACAAGGTGGCATACCTGAAGGACCTGGGCTTTGACCAGGCCTTTAACTATAAGACTGTCTCATCACTGGAGGAAACACTGAAGAAAGCTTCACCTGAAGGATATGACTGCTATTTTGAGAATGTAAGAACTGACTGATACTAATAGGTTAATATATTTTCTAACACTAACTGTCAAAGAACTATACCTTTTTGTGGGCCTTTTTAATTAAAAAAAGACATCTTCGTAATCTTGATTTTTCAGTGATTTGGTTTGGTTTCCAGGTGGGCGGCCCTTTTTCGAGTGTTGCTATTCCACAGATGAAGGCTTTTGGGCGTATTGCTGTTTGTGGAGGAATATCAATGTACAATGACACCACCCCACAAACAGGTTTGAATCTCTTTGTGTGTGATTCTCATGGTGTGGTTAACCTGGGCTGTGTACGAAATCACATATTATACCTTTAAATAGGGCACTATTTGAAGGACAGCCATTTGTAGTGGTGTCCGTAACCATAGTGGACGTTATCGAGTGCACTCATTCAATCCCACAATGCACTGCAATAACGAGTGTACAACTGATGTACACTTAACGGCCAGAGAATACCCATAATGCACTGTGAAGTTCATGCTGAATGAATTCCCGCGTCTCGTCAGAAGATGCCGCTCACAGGTGAATCATCCATTTTCCAAACCTCTGGTCCAATGTGGGTACAGTTTAATATCATACAGGTACAAATCAAATTCCATTTTAATCGATTATTAAATTATATAAATATGGTTTATACTTGCTAGTTTCTTGATAAATCTTTGCAATACTACTGGAGTTACCAGTTTGCTAAGTCTCTAATGATTATTAAACCTCAAGCACAAACTTTACAAAAGCAGCAGCCCTTCGGCGCAATCAGTGTCCGAATTCGCTCACTCATTTTTATTCACTCCTTCAAGTGGACTATATTAATGGAGTGATGTAGGGAATAGGGAATAAGGTTATAGGAGACGATTTCGAACACAGCTCAGGAGAGGGTGCTTTGAATGACCTTTACACTATAGAGTCAATACCTGTTAGCAATGTAAAAAAAGTTTAGTCACCATTACTGAAGCATAAAATTAGACATGAAGAATTGGGTAGACATAGACTCCTGTTCATTTACAGCTGTGATAATGTGTATGTCCTTTTTAGGTCCTTATCTACACATGCACATGATTTTTAAGCAGCTGAAAATGGAAGGATTCTTGGTGAGCAGGTGGGAAAATAAAAATGAGGAGTCTCTAAAGCGAATGTTGACCTGGATGCAAGAGGTACATCCGCATGCTTGCTTGGTTGATACTAACTTTATCTCAGTATTCATATTTGGATAATGATGCAGTTTCTCTTGATTTGGCGATTTACAGGGAAAGCTGAAGTGTAAGGAACATGTCACTGTTGGGTTTGAAAACATGCCTGCTGCGTTCATGGGGATGCTGCAGGGAGAAAACATTGGGAAAGCCATCGTTAAAGTCTGATATCAAGTGCTTCAGTGGTTTACTCATATAACAAAAATCATGTTATTTTAGGCATAGATTCTGCATTAATAATGTTGTGTCCTTTATTTTGTTTTACAAATAAAGTTGATTTTTGTAAATTAGTGTCATATTTTCATCTTCTAGGACAGATATGCACAAAGCAGAAATAAAAGATTTTTATGCTGTAAGACTGGAAAAACTGGAAGATAGCGCAACTCTGAGAGAACAAAGCAAATTAACATTTGAATTTCTCTCTTGTGCACCAATCGAGACGCAAGTCTCACCCAAGCAATCCAAATCGACTTCTTTTCCCTTGACCCCCATTCTCCCATCACTCCTTCTCCCTCATGTTGAGATCACCTGAAATTCACTCAAGAATCTATATAGTTTAATGTGAATAATCTTCATACAGTATCACACGTTTAATATCATTGAAATGTCTCAGTGCGACTGGTACAAAGGTCTCATTCTCAAAGAAGTAATACGTAAGTTTGACGTACTTAAGGTAATAAGGTATTTAAGTGTTTAGAAATAATTCACATTTCCAGGCATATGGCCTCATGTTCTCAGAAGGTGTTAACTCAATGCATATTCCCACTGTTAGCAAATGGTTCCATGTAAATCAACTTCTGCCCCCAGTGATTAATGTGAATTCCCACTGTGAACTCATGTTTACATTTGAAATGAGGTCTGTCTATATAATGAATTGCAACTAGAGCTCAGGGTGTTTTCTGTAACCACTTTGCATCATGTATAGCATCTTCTCTCTTTATTAGGGGCCAAGCACTGAAGGTGCGGAGGCACCTATTGTATCTGTTCCGGTTCTTATTATTATTAGGGGCCAAGCACCGAAGGTGCGGAGGCACCTATTGTATATATTCCGGTTCTTATTATTATTAGGGGCCAAGCACCGAAGGTGCGGAGGTCCGGTATCTGTTCCGGTTCTTCTTATTATTATTCTTCTTCCGACTGGGCGTCTATGGCAGCCCATAGAACCGTTTGGGGGAAAGTTGTTTTGGTTTGACATTCTGATAGAGGACAGTCCCAACATTAAATACACCAATTTTGGTGTCTCTAACTCATTGCCTCTAGCGCCACCACCTGTCCAAAATTTCGCTTTTATTATACTAATAACTTTTGAACTGTAGGGCCTATCAACAAAATTCTTTATTCGATTGCACCCTAAGACGTCATTTTCCGTCATAAAAATATGGCCGCCAAATTGAATTGTTCAAAAAACCTACTTTTTCGAACTCGTCCTTGACGGTTTGTCCAATTTTCACCAAAATCGCACCAGGTCATCTTCAGGCAATGGGGACAAAAAGTTATGGAATTCAAGTTGATTCGTTAAACCGTTTTCGAAAAACGCACGAAAAAATTTTACGTAGCGCTTGCGAAAACAGACGTAAGGCTTTATCTCCGTAACGCTTTATCGTATTGAGACCAAACTTGGTACATGTCATCACAAGCATGACCTGAGGCTACATGCTGTGTTTTGGTACAGCGCCACCTACTGGTCCGGAGATACAGAAAATGCCTATTTTTGCTTATAACTTCTGAACAGTTTGTCCAAAAATCATAAAAGTGGTCTCGTTAGACTCAGGGCATCATGTCGAGTGGAGCGATATCCAATTTTCCCAGATCGGCCATTTTGGCTGTCGGACATTTTGAATTATGTGCTAAAATGCTGTATTTTTTGAATGCATGAACGAATTGTTACGAAACTCGGTATTGGTCATCAGTACGATGCCTTGAAGGAGCCTGAGAAGTTTGAAAACAGCGCCATTTAGTGGTAAAACATTCTTTTCAAAAGCTTATAACTCTGGGTGTGGTTGACTTATTTTCACGGGAGTCATCTCCTTGGGTTTCTGAATCCTTACCGAGTCCAAAGATACCAAACATGCTAGGTTTCGTCTCACGGTTTGTGTAGCGTTCTGATTTAGCGCTTAAAAAACATTTGCCGATATCTTCGAAACCGTTAGTCCGATCGAGACGAAACCACCGTCAGAAGTTTGCAATCATAGCTTGTTAACTAAATGTCAATGCCCAAATGCCAAAATATTGATAGTAAGGGGTAGTAAAATTCAAACAAAGTCACGTGTCAGTCATTTTTGACGCGTTTTTTCATATAAATGTCTATAACTCTGAAGTGAATTGAGATATTTTCACCAAAATTGACACACATATGTAGGGGCTCAGTCTGAGGACACATAAAAAAAATTGTGGGACTGAGCCTCTTGGTGGCGCTATAATAGAACAAAACATGAAATTCCCATTGACTTCAATACAGTTTTGTGAAATAAAATGCTATACTAAACAAATGCATTGCTGTAACATTATGAAACTCAGAATTTGCCAACAACACCATCCTCTGAAGGTACTCAAAAGATTTCGAGATAGCGCCACCTGTTGGTAAAAAGTTATAATTAAATTTCCAAAAATGCTAATAACTTTTTAATAAATCTGCCAAATAAATTTCCAAAATGGCCACCTTTATCTCTGCAATGCCTTGACATATTGACACCAAACTTTATATGTGTCATTGTCACTTCACTCCGACCACATCACATCAGTTTTGTAACTGCGCCACCTATTGGTCGAAAGTGATAATCCATTAAATCATATTTTTATTTACAGTTTCTATGATTTTTCAGCCATTTCACCTACAATTGTCTTTAAATGTCTTTAATTGCTCATTGTTGCAGTTGGTCTGACACTTTCAGCAATGTTGGCATGTCTTGTCGTCTGATTGTGCTTGGCCCCGGTAATTGCTGCTTGCAGCTATATTTATTATTCTTCTTCTTCCGACTGGGCATCTATGGCAGCCCATAGAACCGTTTGCGGGAAAGTTGTTTTGGTTTGACATTCTGATAGAGAACAGTCCCAACATTAAATGCACCAATTTTGGTGTCTCTAACTCATTGCCTCTAGCGCCAGCACCTGTCCAAAATTTCACTTTTATTATGCTAATAACTTTTGAACCGTAAGGCCTATCAACAAAATTCTTTTTTCCTCTGATTCCAGAGCTCATGACGATTCGACTGCATCCTATGACGTCATTTTCCGTCATAAAAATATGGCCGCCATTTTGAATTGTTCAAAAAACCTACTTTTGCGAACTCGTCCTAGACGGTTTGTCCGATTTTCACCAAAATCGCACCAGATCATCTCCTGGCAGTGCCGACAAAAAGTTATGGAATTCAAGTTGATTCGCTTAACCGTTTTTGATAAACGCACAAACTAATTTTACGTAGCGTAAAATTTAAAACAGACGTAAGGCTGTATCTCCGCAACGCTTAATCGTATTCAGACCAAACTTGGTACATGTCATCACAAGCATGACTTGAGGCTACATGCTGCGTTTCGGCGCAGCGCCACCTACTGGTCCGGAGATATGAAAAATGGCTTTTTTTGCTCATAACTTCTGAACAGTTTGTCCAAAATTCATAAAAGTGGTCTCGTTAGATTCAGGGCGTCATGCCGAGTCGACTGATATACAACTTTCCCAGATCGGCCATTTTGGCTGTCGGCCATTTTGAATTATGTGCAAAATGCTGTATTGTCATGCTGTATTTTTTGAACGCATGAACGAATTGTTACGAAACTCGGTATGGGTCATCAGTACGATGCCCTGAAGGAGCCTGAGAAGTTTTAAAACAGCGCCACCTAGTGGTAAAACATTTTTTTCAAAAGCTTATAACTCTGGGTGTGGTTGACTTATTTTCACGGGAGTCATCTCCTTGGGTTTCTGAATCCTTACCGAGTCCAAAGATACAAACATGCTAGGTTTCGTCTCACGGTTTGTGTAGCGTTCTGATTTAGCGCTTAAAAAACATTTGCTGATATCTTCGAAACCGTTAGTCCGATCGAGACGAAACCACCGTCAGAAGTTTGCAATCATAGCTTGTTAACTACATGTCACAGCCCAAATGCCAAAATATTGATAGTAAGGGGTAGTAAAATTCAAAAAAAGTCACGTGTCAGTCATTTTTGACGCGTTTTTTCATATAAATGTCTATAACTCTGAAGCGAATTGAGATATTTTCACCAAAATTGATACACATATGTATGGGCTCAGTCTGAGGACACTTAAAAAAAATTGTGGGACTGAGCCTCTTGGTGGCGCTATAATAGAACAAAACATGAAATTCCCATTGACTTCAATACAGTTTTGTGAAATAAAATGCTATACTAAACAAATGCATTGCTGTAACATTATGAAACTCAGAATTTGCCAACAACACCATCCTCTGAAGGTACTCAAAAGATTTCGAGATAGCGCCACCTGTTGGTCAAAAGTTATAATTAAATTTCCAAAAATGCTAATAACTTTTTAATAAATCTGCCTGTTGAAATGCCACTGGTCTTAATAGATTCCTTGGGTCAAGCTGAGAACATAGATACCAGGTTTTCCTTTTTTGGTCGAACTTCCTGTCCGCCATCTTGATTTTCAGTCAAAACCTACTTTTTCGAACTCCTCCTACACAGTTTGTTCGATTTTCACCAAAATCGAATCGTATCATCTCCAGACCGTGCCGACTAAAAGTTATAGATTTCGTGTCGATAGATGAAACAGTTTTCGTATAGCGCAGCAGCAAAGTTGAGGCATGATGCTAAAAGCACTATTCAGGCTTTATCTCTGCAATGCCTTGACATATTGACACCAAACTTTATATGTGTCATTGTCACTTCACTCTGACCACATCACATCAGTTTTGTAACTGCGCCACCTATTGGTCAAAAGTGATAATCCATTAAATCATATTTTTATTTACAGTTTCTATGTTTTTTCAGCCATTTCACCTACAATTGTCTTTAAATGTCTTTAATTGCTCATTGTTGCAGTTGGTCTGACACTTTCAGCAATGTTGGCATGTCTTGTCGTCTGATTGTGCTTGGCCCCGGTAATTGCTGCTTGCAGCTATATTTCTATTTGATGTTTGTATCTATTATCTTTGAACTGATTATGCAATTGGCGTGATACATTTACTTGACATTATAAATTGTAAACATTTGATTTTAATCGACTCGGATATTTTTTTAAGTAAAGAGTTAAAAAGAATAGTCAAACATTCGCTCACACTTGATGCACAGATATCATTAAAACCCTTTTTCATTTATGGAGTCAGATGAAATAACGAGTTAATACATATGAGAAAATGTATGTCATTTAATCAAATTACTTTGCCACGCGGAAAGACGGTAACGCGCAGAGACCTTCACCCACTGATCAGAAAACCTCCATTGGGCCGATCCAGTCGGGCTTTACAATGCCACAAAAAAAAAATTTGCAGAGTCATCATGATCTATTCTAAATGAGCTAATGTACAGTGAGTGAGTGAGATTTTTTTTATGACACTCATGCAATTCGATAAACTAGGTTACACGGTTTCTTTGGAATAAAGGCAATATGTCCAACTAACCATTATCTTTAGAATCTCATTAGGCTTCCCTTTTAACTGTTAATAAGGGGCAAGATTTCCAACAACAGTATAAGAGTAAGACTGATTCTACAAACTTTTCTAAAGGAAGTTTCTAAAAAGACAAGTTTTCTAAGAACGGTATTTTGATATAAAAGAAGAGGACTACATGAGCTTAAAAATTAAAATAAGTACGTATTTTTACTACCTCCACTGGGTGTTGGGTGGTGACGTATAATGATGCAACACAAATGTGTACGTCTCCTTTAAAACTTTAGTGAACACTGACATCTTGTGGCTATTGATGAAAAAATCGTAGTTCTTAGTAAATGTTCATAAAGGAGAGTCAAAGGAAAGATGCATGTATTTCATAATGGCAAAATTGTAGTAGCTTTTGTGTTGCATGTGTGTTGATAAAGAATGGATTTAAATACATTTTAGAATGACAGACCGCATTTTAATGGTAGGCTATATGGAATAACAACATTGATTTGATTCAGGGGTCAACGCCTTTTTGTTATATAGTAGCTAGCCTATATACAGTATGCAGTGTCATGGTAATCAGGTAATTTCGAAGTCATGCTGACTGTGCATTTAAAAGTTGTATTCTGATATTTCCGAAAACAAATCAGAAAATGAATTTCATCCACAAACCAACAACATTGAAGTTTACCACACACTCATAATGTTTGAATGTCTGTTGAATGAAATTTACTACAATCCTCCTGGAAGTTAGAACATTTAAAACCAAGAATAAATCTACTACATAAGGCCCCTCAGCATTACACGTTTTATGACTTGCACAGTTGAGGTCATCTTTCCTTTATCTAACACACCTGATTACATCGAAAATGTGCAGTGGTGATACCTTTTCTCCTGAAATGTTGTTTACAATTTTAAGGACAATTTTTTTTTAAATATTGAAAGCTTATGGTAAACGATATTGGGTGTGCTCAGGTGAGACGGTACGCACCTCACCCATTAATATCAGTAGAGGTTACAAGAATTTGCAATGTCATGCCAATTTATTAATGTCAATAAAGACCTTTTGTTATGTAAGAGTGTTCATTGTCATCAATGCAATAAAAGAAGGCGCTGTTCTCCCTTAGAACAACTTCCAGTTTGAAGACTGTGCCCTGTGCAGCTTTTGACAAACAATCATGGTTAAAGCCAAGACATGGATCCTCAAAAAACACTTTGAGGGCTTTCCTAAGGAAAGTAACTTTGAACTGAGAGAAGAAGTTCTGCCAGAGCTTCAAGATGGAGGTATAGATAATTCATATATTTGTCTTTTTGATACTTGTTCGATGCCTCACTGATTTATCATAATCCTTTTGCTTCAGACGTGCTTGTGGAGGCGATTTATTTCAGTGTTGATCCGTATATGAGGTAAAGGTGCTCTAAAGTCTTTCTTATTAGAACATATAACATCTCTTTATTTAATTAGGCTTACTACTTATGTGATGTGTCTAGCTCATGTTTCTAAATGTCTCCTGCTGTTTCTGTAGATCTCTGAGTAAAATGTGGCTAAAAGAAGGGGATGTACAGTATGGAACTCAGCTGGCAAAGTAAGGAAAACAACAAATCTTTTGTTCTGTATATGTGTACAAATCTATTGTTACATTTTATTTACACTTTTTGTAAGTGATAAACCATAGATTCAGTCCAGTTATACAGAATGTTTACTGAAAATAAAGCATGTTCATTGGTGAAAATCTAATCGTAAAATGTTCAATAATATATCGTAATATTGTTCGGAATGTCTAGCATCTGGATCTGTTCCTCAAGCTGTTCAGTGCACTCGTCAATGTGGTTTCAGTTGCATCAACCGCTAAAGACACTTCCACTTAGACGAGTGGAAAAACATCTTGAGCAACAAAGAAACTTACAGTTTACATAGAAGACTGTAGACTTCATTTAGCATCTTAGGCTATACTGCATTAGTAAGTTCAAGTATTCTAGTAAGCATTCAAGTGAGGAAACAGGTCAAATCATTGAATAAATAACTTAACTCATTGTTTGGTTGTCAGGGTACTGAAGAGCAAGGACCCAGCATTTCCAGAGGGATGTTACGTGGTTGCTGATTGTGGGTGGAGGACACACACTTTAACCAAAGCGAATGGTCCAGCCGGGCCCATCTTGACCCGGATAGTATCCGAATGGCCCAGTGACATTCCAATGTCCCTAGCCCTCGGTTCCTTAGGGATGCCTGGGTAATTTAATCACGACTTAAATGAATGCAGTGACACAGATAGACTGCAAGAAAATAAGGTTTCATGATCATGCTCTCTTTTTAAATTATTTTATTCTCAATAGCAATAAGCACACAAACACAAAACCAACACTTCCTTCACAATCATTAGGCAATTATTTTGTTCTTTTAACAAAAATATCAGTTATTTGTCTAAATCCCGTCCCCTTTTCCCTCTAGTTTAACTGCTCTGTATGGCCTGGAAGAGGTGTGTAAGATACAGCCAGGTGAGACGGTTCTGGTGAGTGCAGCAGCAGGTGCTGTGGGTGCAATGGTGGGTCAAATCTGCAAGATTAAAGGCTGCAAGGTTGTGGGATCAGCAGGAGGTGATGACAAGGTGGCATACCTGAAGGAACTGGGCTTTGACCAGGCCTTCAACTACAAGACTGTCCCATCACTGGAGGAAGCACTGGAGAAAGCTTCACCTGAAGGATATGACTGCTATTTTGAGAATGTAATTAACATTAACATGTGCAGCCTCTAACATTCAATCTACTTATAAACAAGTATTTTTAAGATTTTATAAGCTCTCAGATAAATAATATAATTGGTCACATTTTAAATGAAGGAGATCTGTTTGTGTGTGTAATGTTCTCCAGGTGGGAGGGTCCTTCTTTACTGCAGCACTGAAAAACATGAAGCCAGGTGGTCGCATCGCTGTCTGCGGTGCAATAGCCACGTACAATGACACAGCACCTCAGATGTGTAAGTCTCATTTTTACTAAAGGGACATGGTGATGGAGGTAACGTATGAACAAAATGATTCAAGTTGTTACACACATTTTCGGCACGCATTTCATATTAAGTTTTTAAAAGTTCAATAGGTAGCCTAAGAAATGTGTTTAACGCCTTATGTAACCTTGCGTCCGCCCTGGAGGACAAGCGAGCTGCCACCAACTCCCTACCACCCCCAGCAGCATCACACCCCTTACGGACGACTTTTGTCCGTGAAGGGGCAAAACCACCGAAGAGCAGCTCTACACCATCAGAGCAAGACCAGCTGCGCTTGGCCCGTGACTGGAAAATGCTAGCTGACATTGGTCGGCAACTTGTGTTTCCTCCCGAGATCGTAACCACCGCCCTAAGACCTGACATGGTGCTCTGGTCCAGTTCACTCAAGAAGGTCTTCATTATTGAGCTCACAGTACCCTGGGAGGACTCAGTAGGTGAGGCTTATGAGCGAAAACATCTGCGCTATGGCGATCTAGCTACCGAAGCACGGCAGCATGGTTGGAACACAGAACTCCGACGAGTGGAGGTGGGGTGCAGAGGTTTTGTGGCAACATCTACGACCAGACTGCTTAAAGACCTGGGAATTAAGGGCCAGAGCCAGCGTTCGGCAATCAGAGCTGTATCGGAGGCGGCAGAAGGTAGCAGTCAGTGGCTCTGGATGAAGAGGAAAGACCCCAGCTGGGCCCCGAAGTGAGAGGGCCAGGAGGTATGCGGTCAACAATGCTTGACTCAGGGAGGAGGATGCCCCTGCCATGCATAGTCCCACGGGATGTTGGCTATCAACAACCAGGCAACTCCTATGACGAATTGGGAATGGGACGCAAGCGTAGGATTGATCACCCTGTCGCTGGCCGCCTGTGGGGAGGGTGTATAGTGTGAAAGGCCGAAACACCCTAGGAACCAAGGTACACTACTGACGATGCGCTCCCCAAATTTCACGATGCGCTCCCCAAATTTTATCAGGCTCACTGTTCATGAACTCTTGGAAGTGCTTGCACAAAGGATAGTAACATCTCATCCTGTGATCTTGGAATCTACAGTTACAGTTACACACACTGTACTTTGTTCACACACACACACACACACACACACACACACACACACACACACACACACACACACACACACACACACACACACACACACAGTATAAATCATATATATATGAATAATAAATTTTACATAAAAGATGTTTACATGTAGTCAACAAGACAAAAAAATAGCCGAATTTATAAAAATGACCCGCTCCAAAGTTTAAATACCCCTGATTTTTTTTTTTTTTTTTCTGTTCTTTTTTTGTGATGTTTGTTCTTGAGTCCCTTGCCCAATGTTCCTCAGAAAATCCTTCTGGTCCTGCAAATGCTTCAGTCTTTCTAGCATCTTTTGCATATTTTAACCCTTTCCAGCAGGGACTAAATTATAGGATCAATAAGTTATGACAACATATGTTTTTACATTGCTTTTACTCATGAAAATAAGTAATTTTTTTTTTAAGCCTGTTTAATGTCATTTAAGTTGAAATGACTAAACATCTAAGTTGATTGTACTTAAAAATTTAAGGCAGCAACTTATTTTTTTTTATAGTGTATGATTTTGAAATCAATCTTTTCACACTGAGGACAATTGAGTGACTCAAACACAACTATTAAAAAAGTTCAAACATTCACTGAGAATCCAGAAGGAAACACGAAGCAGTTAGAGCCAGGAGGTTAAAACTTTTTGAATTTGAAGATCAAGGTAAATTGTACTTAATTTGTCTTCCCTTCCGAAGGGCGGTACTAAATGAAAAAAAAAAAATTTTTTAACCAACATCTTCATCCTGTTATGTTATATAACATCCTGATATTCATCCCCCCCCCCAACCCCCACCCCCGGCTCTTAACTCACATTTTAATATTAGAATAAACAAACTAGAGAACATTTATTAAATAGTTACACATTACAACCACAAGAGGACAGAAGAGAATATAAAAAATGCAAGCTATGCAGTGCAACATTAGAATATTGAATTTCTTTCTCATAGGTCCTTATCCCCACCATGAAATAATTACAAGGCAACTGAAAATAGAAGGCTTTATGGTGAGAAGCTGGAGACACAAAGATGAAGAATCTGTGAAAAGAATGCTTGAATGGAAGAAAGAGGTAAAGGACCTCTTTTTAGAAATTGACTTTTTTTCTGCTTTAAAACAACAAAATAGAATATTTGATCATTACACTTCTTATAGCTCATGACCTGAAGTTCATTGAATAATTGCCATTAATAGCTCATAACAGTTAGTACCAGCCTGTGAATGAGAAAGTGAATTGTTCCAACTGTTTCATTGCAGGGCAAGCTGAAGACGAAAGAAGTGGTCACTGTTGGCTTTGAAAACATGCCGACTGCCTTCATGAAGATGCTGAAGGGCGATGGACTTGGGAAGGCTATTGTTAAAGTCTGAAGCATGCTTAGACATGCATAATGCATCTGTTGTCTTTTTCAAATGAACACATAGCCTATTAATATACACATGAAATACAGTGACACATTTGTAGGCCTATATCTTGAAAACATGTAAACACATTTCTAACACCTAGTGTAGTCTGTGTCTAAAAACTTTGTCTCCATTTCTCAGCTCGTGTTCTCAATAAAGAATCCTGTTGAAGATACAACCGAGCCTCTTGGTCTTCACTTCTGAGTTTCCTAATGAATCTTGTCCACTAAGTGCTTTCTGTAGTAGAAATTATGTTACAAGAAGTTATATTAACTGCCTAACTGCAATATGTTTACAAATAAAGCCATGTGAAGCCTCAGATTTCATGTTTATATTTGCGTATTCTTACAAATACTGTCTGATTAATAATGTCCATTATTTCTGGGGGAAATGTTGCAAGCCAGATTCAAAACATGTCAACTGCTTTAGGCCACAGCTCCAACATACAGATATTTTGGTTACAGTTCAGTTAGTTATAACTAAACTGTGTAACCAAAAAGCTTAACAATACATTTACATGTTCCATTTGTTGAGGCTCATCCCGAAACTGCATGTTGACTTTTAATGATTTTAGGTGAATCAGTACACAAAACCACAGCACAACATGTTTGCTCATTATTAGATACATCCAAAAGTGTCTTGCATTGGACTGATGGTTCTGCCGCAAAATAATAGACTTTAATTAAATGCTACATTTTTCCACAGAAAAGTAAAAGTGCTTTGAGTAAAAAAATAATAAAACGTTGATTGCCTGTTACAGCCACTAGAGGACGTTAAAAATCAACAGGACATGAAATTCAAGGAATATTTCATTAAGGACTGGATGTAAATTAAATAGTGTTACTCACATATGTGTGCTTTCAAGATAAAGCACATGTTGTCTTAAGGTTCAGAGAAGCAGAAGATTTGAGGGTACGCCTACACATGTAGTCACAGTGATTCTGTCAAATGAAACACAGGAAGTGTGACAAAAAAATTCCAAAGAACAATACTAATACTCCCATGACTAATCTCATGATCTGGTTTTATATTACCTAACCTATTTGCTCATGAAGTAAGATTAAATAGCGTTGTTTTTAAGAACAATCTTCTGTCCAACTGTCTTCATGATGATTTCTTTTGTGATAGTATAAACCTGTTGTGAAAGGTATTGGATGTTTAGTTTTTGTACAGTTTAGCAGTCCACCACTACTCTCGGTGACGTCATGGCGCGTACAGTAGCCTAATCCCGGAATCTGTCAAGTCATTCTGACTTGCTCATAACAAAATCGGGATCAGTGATTCTCTTTCAAGATAAATACATAGGTTTACTCGTTATAGAGGTGATGTAAATATTTATGTCACAAACTGCGCAAACCCTACACATATATATATTTTTATTATATATATTTGTAGGGTGTAGCGGTAGGCGGGGATATAGTAGGAGCTCAGAATTCCATGATTGGATCGTTGTCTTCTTTGAAGGTGGGGTTACGCGACAGTGTTTATATACGGCGATAATGATGTGTGCTGCCACTCTGGCTGTCAGTGAAGCAGGATCTTTCAGAACATACAGTAGTCCATTAGAAGACAGACATTAAAATGATTGTCACAATTGAGGATAAGGTAGGAACATAATACCAGTGTTTTAGCTGTTTCCTTAACTTTGGCTGTAATTCTTTATAGCCCAATGTACCCATGTTTGACATCTGATTTCTATGGGGGAAAATATATATTCGAATAAGTTATTAATAACTTAATTTAAGTTTTATTTTAAGTATTTAGCTAAAAAACAGACAAGCGCATTTTTGTTTTGTTTTGTGTTTTACGAAACGGTGCTTGCGGAACAGCGTTAATACAAGAACATGTTTTGTTTTCCACAGAACCACAAAGCAGAGTGCAATAGTGGAATGTAAGGAAATGAAAAGTGCATTTGTTTTCAGTTAAAACGTATGATTTAGTAGCCTAGGCTAAGTGTTTGTCAGTGAGAAAATGCTAAACACTTGGAACACACCATGGGACATCTGACTCATTTAAGCAAATCGGTTCTTTCGAAGAGTTAATAAAAAAAAAATAAAAAAAAAATCAAAGAGCGGTTCTTTTTGTCGTCAAGTAATTACGTCATGGGTGTAGTATTTTTCATAGGTATTTTTTAGACTACACCAAGATCGTATTTACGAGTTGAACGCACAAGAATGCCACCACAAGTCGCAAATAGGCCTACCAGTGGGAAACTCGAGATGTTGCATGGGGGCGTTTCAGTAAGAAAATACCACAATAGGTAGCCTATTTAGCAGTTACATTATCAGACCTTTTTATTTAGGCTACAACAAAATAAGCTAATTGCCTGCAAAAAAATATGATAGCACTGTAATAGCCAATACGAAAAAGTGTACAGTTTCTTCCTAAATTAATAAAAAACATAAAAAAGCCAACACATTTTGTTCTTCATTTTCTAGAGGAGTTAATCATCGCTGTACTTTTATGTAGTTAATTAAGAGAATGTGCAACGCCATCTTGCTCCGACGAAAGTGAATTGAACACGCCTGACATCGTAAACACGAACTTCCCAGATGGACTTGAAAGCAGCAATACATGCTCTAAAACGTTCGTTTTTTTTTCCCTCGATGGGTTATATTAATAAGGATGTTTACTGTTATTTATTTAGTTTATTTCAGCAATGCATCACCTCATTAAAATGCAATTAATTTTTAGAATATTTCAGGGCTCTCAAGTCTCACGCATTGGGCGTGAGACACACGCATTTCAACCCGTTCACACGCTCACACGCCACACCTTGTATTTCTCACGCTGAGGAGTAAGGGAACTTGTCTCGCTATACAATTAATGGACGAGGCGCAGGCAAACGGAGGGAAGTTCTCTGCCGAGTTCATAGCATCTGTCTCGAGTTATACAGAGTTAAATGCTAGCTACCAGCCAATCAGAAATTAGAATTAGTTGTTTCCGGGTAAATTATGTGTTCCCGCTGCAAGCACGTTCGTTACTAGACAACACGCACACACACGGAGTGGAAGTTGAAAGAGCACGATCTGATGAATGCGGTTTGCGGACATCTTCATTTATTTTTAGCATTTTTGATTTTACGATTCCTGGACGATATCTCTTGCATGTGATCAAAGACAGTGAGAGCTGATGTTGAGGAGTATAGCCAAATTCGTGCTAAATTATTTTTGATGCATTCAAAAACTCTCCAACTGCTTTTAAAGGGGTCATCGGATGCAAAATAAACTTTTATATGGTATTTGCAAATAAATGTGTCTTTGCAGTGTGTGGACATAATCACCATGCAATGAAAAAAGTCTATTCACTTTTTTTTAATCCTCAAAAAGCCAAAAAGTTGTTGCTCATTATCATTTAAAGAGACATGCACCGAAACGGGTCACTGTGAACAGAGCTGTTTTTGAGGAGGTAAAAAGGGTGTTGTTTTACACAACCATTGAGAAATTTTAACCAAAGTATGTTACAAACTTTACATGAAGACCCAAAAGAATCATACCAACTTGTGGAAAATGGGCATCCGATGAACCCTGTAAAGGTGACCGGTTTGGGTCTTGACATGCATGCTCAGGGCAATGAGCATGTTATGACACAATGTTATGTACATTGAGCACTGATGTTCAGTTGGCTTGTTTGGGGTCAAATTTATTTTTATTTTTCAATAAATTTGTATTTTTTAAATATAACTATTTATTTTATTTGGATGAATTTGTCTTTTTATCAGATTTAACAATTGTTATCATTTCCATTTGTGCTGGTCAATTATGAACAATAGGCAAAATTGAACTGCTAGCAAAAATTGAAGCGAATTTGGTTGGGTCGAGGGACCGCGCTGCAAATATTTGGGTGGCTCCTCCCCTAAATCTCACTCTAAACTTTTGATAAAACTTGAGAGCCCTGATATTTACACTAAACAAAAAATTACCACAGATTTTATCTCTGCAATTCTCCTATATTCTCTTGCCTCCTAAGCTAGTTTTCAAATAAGCCTGGTATTGTGTATTTTTGGCTCTTTGAAGAATTGTTTTTGTTCTCTTTTCTAAGTCACTGTTGATAAAAATACTACTAATAAAAAAACATCTGCTGAATGATAAATGTAAAGTAGCATTTTATTAAATAGTGTAAGTGCATTAGTTTAAGGTTGAATCAGCTTGGTTTCGCAACTGTCACGTTTGTTTAATTTCTGTTATCGGTTCTTAACTCGTTGAGAATAAGACAGGCCAGTCTCGGTTCATTGAGTAGTGAGTGAGCCAGTGAGTGCACTCACTCGAGAACTGGGATGAGAACTCGAATCAATTCAGTCAGATTCGTGAATGAATCATCCAGACATTTTTGTCAACCGGTTAATTGAAAATCCAACTCAATAGAACGATGCACTTCAAACATGATTTTACTTTAAATTGCTCTATGATGCAGCTTACAAAGTCGTTAAGAAATTTGAATTAATGTAATACAATTCACATAGGCTACATGTAATAAATGGTTTGATTAAATATTAATTGACCATAAAGTGGTAATTGCTTGTTTTGCTTAAGTGTAATTTCATTGAAAAGGATATGAGCTGTTTTTTCCAGCATCTCATATAGAAACTGAAAGCAATGTCACCGCTTTCTGAGTATGCTTCCTGTTACCTCATGGCTCATAGGCCATAATTATGGTACTTTTGTAAAAATCTCAATCATCCTGCTTAAGCCACAGCATTATGACTCATTATGACTCATCTTCCATTTTAATGAACTTCAGCAGGAAGGAATGTCATGTTAGTTAATTATTTTAACTTTTCCTTCCTCTCTTTTTTGCAGCCTGCTTTCGACAACGCTCTGAAAAATGCCGGGAACAAGTTGGTGGTGGTGGACTTCACAGCCACATGGTGTGGGCCCTGCCAGAACATCGCTCCATTCTTTAAAGTGAGCATTCAAACACCGCATCCGAGATTCAGAGTGACATCTGGAGCTGTCATGATTCTAATGTTTATTCTATAGAGGCCTACGGAAACATTGGGAGTGGCTCTGTTGTTGTGCTGTGTTGTCGGGGCAACCGCTGGGGAAGCTTCCTTAAGAATTAAAGTGTGAATCATTCACAGAATGCAAATGAGAGGTAGTCCTGATAAAGGAAGAAGAGAGGGATAAAAGACAAAAAGAGCCTTAAAAGTGCCGATTCATTCTTTAAAGACAATACATAGCTTATTTTGATATTCTGGTGTACTTGAGAACCAACCACAAGAAAACTAACCTCATCCGCATGGTTAAACTACACAACAACATTAACCAGCTGTTCACTTTTACTTTCATTCAATCCACATTAATTTGTACCTGGTTTAGGAAATAAAAGAAAGCATATGCAAATGTCACAGATAAAACAGAAGGAACTAAATTTTAAAGCTCAAAGGAAGTGCTTTGATTGAGAGCTTTGTGGTTTGCTTTTTACTACCGCCTTTTTTTCTCCACAGGCGATGTCTGAAAAACAAGAGAACGAAAATGTGGTGTTTCTAAAGGTGGATGTGGATGATGCACAGGTTAGTCACCTGCTGTCTTTTTTCTCTGATGAATACACTTAAAAGCCCACAGACTATTGAGGCAAATGAGCAATACACCCTTTGACATCAGAGATTCACCATCTGGGTTTTACTGTTACTTTCATTTGAATACTTGCCTCACCATCCCCTCGAGTTGACACGGATGTCTGGTGTAGTATAGTGTATTTGGATACTCCCAGCCAAACCTTATGAAAGGGCCCACACACATTAGAAGATCCCAGCACACCCGTCAGCTGGTTGCTGTTCTCCAGATCGACTTGCTGATAGTGTGTTATTTGATTCACACGATAGTGCTGAGAAAGGATATTGGCTGTCATTCAGTTTTTATCAGAGGTAGATTGAGACACTGCCAGAATGGGACAATTCTGATGTTTGTCTATGTTGGTATGGTTACAAACACTAGCTATTATTACAACGCTGTGTTGTAAAGCAGATTACAGGATGTGTGTGTGTGTGTGTATAAAGCTGAATCCTTTATACATGTTTGCGATTTGTTAAAATGTCATGCTTTCTGACTGACATTTAAATCGCAAGGTACGGATGGAAAATGCAAGCAGAGTGTTTGAAGATCCTGATAACAATCCACACATCCCACAATCCAGTGGACCTTTTTGTGACTGAATTTACCATTGGCGGAAAATATGAAATAAGATGATTTGAATATGAAACAAAGCATTTTCCTAAGCATTTAAAGGATTTTAAATTTCGATGGCCATCGTGTCATGGACATCATTTCAGCCCTAAAGATCTGCCCAGACTAGCAAAGCAAAATGAAAAGACACTATTAAAGATGGTTATCATCAAACGGCAGACTGAATAAACCTATTCAGACCTGACCTCCGCTCCCTTTTTCTCTGTTCTAGGATGTGGCCTCTTACTGTGACATTAAATGTATGCCAACATTCCATTTCTACAAGAATGGACAGAAGGTAAAACATCATTCCTGGAGGTTTTCTTCCAGTTCTCTTTTGGGGAACTGTTTTTAAACTAATTTTAACCCCTTTGTTTGTTCCCTCTAACTGGGATTCAACAATTGTTTTGCAGATTGATGAGTTTTCTGGATCCAACCAATCTAAGCTGGAAGAGAAGATCAATAAGAATAAATGAAGAAAAATGAACACGCATAAACAAAAACACAAACCAACCGTTTATAACTAAATACACATAATCAAGTACAACATCATTCTCATCCTCTAATTCTATGACAGCAATATTTATATTGTATTTTATTTTATATACCAAAACTATGGTAATATTTTCCTCAAAGACTTTTTTGTTAAATAGTTTGCCCTTCTACAATGGCTGCCTCTAATGTATCTTATGTTGGCTTTGTATGAAATTAAAACTATAAAAATAAATGAAAAGCTCTTGTGTTGTGCTGGGATTGTCAAATTATCCAAGTCAAATGTTTATTTAGTCTTACGAGACAGGCAAGTAAAACAAACTGAAAGTTTAATTGAGAATTCTTCATCATTAACTGTGGTAATGAGAATTACAGTTGGTTTTCATATAGTTGTGTTTTCTGTTTTAATAAAAACATGAAAGGAATAGTTTATATACATGTACATTGGACAATCACATCAACATTTTTACACATCATACAAGTTCATGTATATAGCAGCAGCATATATTTAATACTGTTTCATTTTCTACATGAAAAAATACAGCTTTAATTTACAAAACCACTTAGGACTCTTGGAGGGAAAGAGATAATGAGTTGTGTACAAGTTTCTGACATAAAGCCATCTTGTTCCAACACATTCAGACTCCAACTCTTGTAGCGTGGCACATTAAAAATGAAAGTATCCAGATTTTCTTTTTCTGAAAGACAATAATTAATAATCAAAGATCAACTGAAGAACATTAAAACCCTTTTTGACCTAAATATTATAACCATAATCTCTAAATCAATAATTAAAACATTTATGATACCTTCCTTAAGCATGGGTAAATAATATTTGTTTGAGGCATTTGTGGATTCTGCTTTTAAATATCAAACAGATGGACCTTGAAAATGTCTTTTAAGCTCATTTTTTTTACTTCGATCAACCAATTGTCACGAACATCTAATTGGGAATCAGTCTAACCAGCTATGACGACTGAGGGATGCGGGTATCAAGTCGATTGGCTGGAAACACTTTAGTAAAACCGTCAGATCAATAGTCCTCTAGTCAGAGGCTGTATTTGCTCAATAAAATCTTGACATTAGCACTGAATCAGTGAAATAAAGATTGGAAAGGAGCAGATTACTTAAAAGAATAAATCAAAAAAGAAATGGTCCCTCTGCCAACTCAATGAATGGATTGAAACCAACTGCAGTGCCTTGGGAAATGTACGTTTATTGTAAGAGATACGCTATCATGAAACTAGGCGTGTCAGAGGCATAAATTCACATACTGACACACATAGACAAGATGGTTCTTATCTGTATTTCCTTACTCGTTTCTTTACTTGTCTTTCACAATCAACGGGAACTTCCCAGATGAGTGTTTCAGTGTTCCTTGTACAGTTAGTGGAAATACATTACAATGTGGAGGTTTATATACTGTTGGTCATCAAATATCAAAATCTCTATGCAATGTGCTTATGTCACATATATTATTTATATTTGGCCTACCTAGAGCAGTCATATCCTCCCCATCCTTGACTGCAATGACACCTGTTGGGTCGGATACACCTTCCTCCATTCAAACAGGGCGTGGAACACACCGCTAAGAACACACACAAAATACTCCTATTAACCAATAATTCACCACTAATCCAGTATATATATATTTATAGTACTTTATAACTGTGTTGCTACAACATCAAAGTAGTGCAGTTCAAAAATGTATTATGAGACTTTATAGAACTTTAAAGTTTATAGAATATGTTTATCATGGTGTGCAAAAACATGTAGCACTTTAACATTGTCTTTAGGAAAAGTACAGGAACTAAATTCTTTCTTTTATTAATGTGCATACATTCACACAATCTGTTTCGGAGAGCAACCAGGATCGTTCTTCAAAGGGGACATTCCGTGTAATTTAAGAGGAATACAGATTTTCCAGAATTCCTATACGCCCTAGAGACCTTTGTTCTGACAGAGATTTAAACCCACATCATGTAAATCAACACAGATAAAACCCAAACAGACAGACCAGCAACAACTGCAGAATGAGAACCAGCAAGCTCTGCAGGGAACACACTGTGCATATTGTGCTTGAGTCCGCAAAACCAAGTTTGCTTTAATGCATATCAACAGCTCAGCAAGTAGGTTTGTTTATCTTGGCTTTTAAAAAACACACAATTACAATTCTGCTGGTGGTGTTCTCAATAAATCTAATGAAGTTTCATTGGTAAATGTTCAAATATAATGTATGTGGTATTGTAAAGTAGTTCTTGCCCTTAGAAAGTCATTCATTATGGAGATGTTCATGGTATTGTGAAAGCAAACGCATCAATACACATCAATATGATAAAAGAAAAGAAGCAGTTTCAGCAATTAGACAGTTCAAAGTTCACTATACAAACAAAGATACTGACTTAAATGGTGACAAATAAAATCTGTTTAAATATATAAAATAATAAATTAAACTTAATTTACATTCATGTTATAAATAAGCATGAATTAACATGATTATTTCATTTAAATTAACATCTTTGACATTAATGTGTAATAATTAATGACATAAATATTCAATGAAGTCTCTCAATTAATGGGAGTTCATTAAACTAGAAGTATAATAATCGCCGTTTAAAATAATTTAAGATGAAGTATAGCATATCAGCAGTGTCACTGCTCGACATGTCATGTCAACTGCCCCTAAGCATTTTCAATAATTGTGTTTTGTTTTACTGCTTGAGCTCCTGGGATCTACTGGATATCACTATTAGGGGACTGTTGTCACTGGTGTTGCCTGGCAACAACATGAGCATGACACGGGATGACCCCAGGAGAATGAGCCACGGCCCCATCCCACCATGAGGTCCTTCTGTCTATAATCAGTGTAATCACTCCACTCCACCCTACATTTAAACTCTTAAATTGAATCGGTTTATCATAATGACTTTAGTTAAAAGCAAGAGAGATTTCCCTAAAAAGCCACTTTTACAGTTGAACTAAATGCCAATTGACACCGCACAGACAAACACGTTTGTTGGGTTTTATCGGATCAGTGTCACAATCTGTTGGTGTTGGTCGGGTTTGCTTTCACCTGACTGAACATCACCGTTTGTCTGTGTCTGTTGGGGCAGTGTCAACATATGTGTGTTATTTTTCATAAAATTCTAAATTCAACGGCCAACTTGTTTGTTGTCTGAGCAGTGTGATTTGGCCTCAAGACTTATGCTAACAGGCAAGATCACAGATAGCTTGAGGTAAATGGCAGATGGTCTCTAGACTCCATTCATTGGCTGTAATTAAATACTGTGAGGTTATCACTAATTGTTTCATTTGTCTCAACTTGTCAGGACTGGAAAAAAAGCAGATGATATTTCTACTTCCTCTGTTTTGTAGATTTTGTTATATTATTGTTTGACTGCTTCTATTATTCTACTCATTTGTAAGTCACTTTGGATGAAAGTGCTTCTAAACGATTAAATGTAAATGTATTACACATACAAGATCCACAACGTTAGAGGTTGCACATACATTGGAGCTAGAATTGTGTCTTTATTACATGCGAGAAAATAAATGATCTGAGAGAAAAAAAAAAGTTTGAGAGAAAAAGTTATCACACTGATAGCAAAAAAGCATTTCATGAGAGAAAAAAGAATATTTGAGAGAAAAAGTTTTCATACCAATAGCAAAAAATAATAATATTTGAAACTAAAAAAAGTTTTGAGAGAAAGTATTTTCTCATAGAACATAAAAAAATATAAATTTGAAATTTTTTTAATTATTTCTGAGAAAAAAAATCTCTCAAAATACTTTGAAAAAAATCTCAAATATATATTTTTTGCTATCAGTGTGAAAACATTTTGTCTAAAAAAAAAAGTGTTTCTATCAAAACGCTTTTCTTTGCTCTCGATGCAATTTGCTGCTCTCGTGTCAGGATTTTGCTTTCACTGTGAAAATTGTGTCATGTCGGTTCCTATTGGCCAGTCGGGTGAGCATCATCTTGTCTTGGGAGTCGAACTGAATCATTACACCATTGTTCGGTTCACCTAGATAGATGCCACCTCTGCCTTAGTTGAGAACGCACGGACACTCTAATGTTTGGGTAAGATGATGACACACACAACTCGATGGGTACCTGGCTGAACAAGTTCAGCATCACTGAAGATTAAACATAAAAAAATAGCACTCATATTCATGAATGAATGTGTATTATATTATTAGCTTGCTAATCGCTAGTAAAGCTAATCGCTAATTAAAAATTAAATAGAAAAAATAATTACCATGACAGTACAGGCACACACATATTCGTGGGTTGCTAATGTGAGTTAGTCTTAGACCTGCAATTTACCTTGTCAGCTCTAGACCTCGGCTAGATGGTAAAAAATATTTAGAATAAGCCCTGTGTAGCTGAGTTTGCAAGCTACACATGCAGTGTAGCTAAATGTGTAATGTTAGTGCAACAACCATACAAAGACTATTTTAAACAAAACTAGGTGGGACACTTTCAAACGGTATATCAATCACTGTCTAACGTTAGCTAGCTATAGGGTTGCCACCTTCCATGCATACTAACGTTAGTTGAAAGTTGTACAGGAGGTTGTATACAGTGGCGTAACATTGCTTTAAAAAGTGGGTGGGACAGGTGTGTGTGTGTTTGGGGGGCTGGGTTGCTAGTACAATGCTAAATCATAAATCAGATGTACCTATGAACAATAGCATGTCCAGCAATCGATTTAAATAGTACATTGGGTTTAATTTGTCGTTTATTGAGATCTAATATATGTTGATAGTACCGAATAAATATATAGATCCGACTACAAAACATATGTACATTAATGGTCCAGTGGCAGAACTTTTGCCAAGCGTGTCAGAGGTTATGGGTTCTAATCCGCACTCGTATTGGGTTTTTCCCCCCTCATTAAAACCGATTATGTTTATCAGTGATTGTATATCAAGCAGGGGCACATTTGAGTGCATTTTATTTTGTGATTTCATCAGAACGAATAGAGAGTCTCCAAAACAGATTAAAGCGCGCGTCCGTGTGAAGACTGTGCGGTGTGCGCGAGTCACGAGAGAACACTGTATCTGCACCACTGATCGCAGAGTCAACGAGCACTTTGATCACTTGATTTCAAAAACAAATTTCAGCGTGCTAGATCACCTCTTATTTAACAAACGAACGAAATGCATGCTCTGAAAGTTAACTGGAGATATTTTATTTATTTGTATTGGTACATCCGTGCCGCGAGATGTTTCAAAAGTGGTGGGGACAATATCGATCCAAGCAAAAAGTGGTGGGGACATGTCCTACCCGTAAATTACGCCCCTGGTTGTATATGATGAACAAGCAGTTACTCTTCAGGTGTTTTGAGGCTAGCAAGTGCAAAGGTAGAAACTAGCTCACTACTCACTAAATAAGGAGTGAAACTATCTAAATCAAAACATTCATTTGGCATTTGATTTAAAAATAGTATAAACCAGGTGAGTTTGCAGGTTTACCTAGCATAATGGCTAATTAGCGATTAGCTTTACTAGCGATTAGCAAGCTAATAATATAATACACATTCATTCATGAATATGAGTGCTATTTTTTTATGTTTAATCTTCAGTGATGCTGAACTTGCTCAGCCAGGTACCCATCGAGTTGTGTGTGTCATCATCTTACCCAAACATTAGAGCAGGGGTTCTCAAACTTTTTGGGACCAGGGACCAGAGGTGGGAGTAAGTCACACATGTGCAAGTCACAAGCAAGTCTCAAGTCTTAACCTTCGAGTCTCAAGCAAGTCCAAGTAAATTTTTTATAAAGGCAAGTCAAGTCAAGTCACTGCCTTATGTCAAGTCAAGTCGTAGCTTGGATCACAAGTCACTGGCAAGTCACACAAACGTTTGACGATTTCACTGAATTTATATATTAAAATAAGTTAAAACTACAGAAGTTGTGGACTATGGTTTTATTTGCAACATTTTTTTTTAATATATGCATTTCAACATATAGCTGAGTGGTTACTACAATAAAAATCTAAATGTAACTGAAATTAGGCCAACATTAAAAGCATGAAAAAATAAATATGCCTCAAACATTGCAGAAGATCATTAAAAGGTATTAAACAATTCACAATTCAAGTATTGTTCCTATGCGACCACAGGCATTCTTCCAATTGGCATCCCTTAATACAAGTTATATATTTTTAATTATGAAGTTAAAACCGCCAATAGGTGGCGCCAAATTACCGTATTAATGTACGAGTCATAGAAGCATTCATTTAACTTACGTTCAAAACGGCAGATTCGTTCTGGAACTAAGCAACTAGGTCACTGAATCACAAATACGCATAACTCTTTCTGTGGCTTGTTTGGAACTATTGTCATTGGAGAAATCGAGCAAAAACAGAAAATATTTTGAATATTAGGCTATGTCTAAATGTCACATGACAATATTCACTCTTACTGAACTGTTTTATAAAATCATTTTCACATTTGCAATCGCGTCAATATTCTGGAAATATTTTTTTTAATATCATGTTATAATTATGAAAATAACTCATACTAGGGCATTTTTTCCACCACATTTTGAATTTTGGGTGCAATGTTAATTCTGCTGGTATTTTGATAACATCTAATAGATGTAACCCCTGATAACATCTAACCCTGCTTTAAGAGAAACATAAAACACGACAAAACATTAACAGTTTTCTATGTTGTTTTTTGTCATGGAAAGAATGACATATTTGGCTTTAAAGCATGGTTTAAAAAGAAATGTGGTAAATGTTATACAAAACATATGACATCATTAATTATCATTTGAATATTGACAACATTAAGCTACATTTGAAAACATAATTGTGTATAAAGAGGCATGCTGTTTTGACCAATATTCTCTCTAGATTTAAAGATAGTCAAATTAACTATAACAAACAGGTCAAACAAGCCATAGCTTAGGCCTACTTTTAGACGTGGTGAATGAAGTTCGATTGTTCGAGGTTGTGATGGTCGTCCGACATCCCTTGCCAGTTATTATGCGTACAGCAAATCTTCTTGTATGAATATAGTCAATTTCTAGTGTTTATATCCAAAAAGAAACGATGCTGGTAGATGTTTTTGTATTTAGCGCGCTCACCGCGATGTATGTTTTTTCTGGGCTTGTGCATATGGCAAGCCGTTTTAGCTTAAATTGTACCCAGCCTTACTCGTCGTAATTGCATTTTTACTAGTAAGAATTCAATTGGAGAGCTCTCTAATTCAATTATTACTAGTAAGAATTACAATTGCAGAGCTCTCTAATTCAATTCTTACTAGTAAAAATTCCAATTAGAGAGCTCTACAAATGAATTTTTACTAGTCATATGTCTCCATTGACTTCCATTAATTTTTAATTACAGAGCTCTCTAACTGAATTGTTACTAGTAAGAATTACAATTAGAGAGCTCTACAATTGAATTATCACTAGTAAGAATTACAATTAGAGAGCTCTCTAATTGCATTCTTACTAGTAACAATTGCATTAGAGAGCTCTCTAATTCATTTCTTACTAGTAAGAATGTGATTGCAGAGCTCTTTAATTCAATTAGAGAGCTCTACAATTGAATTGTTACTAGTAAGAATTACAATTAGAGAGCTCTACAATTGAATTGTTACTAGTAAGAATTACAATTAGAGAGCTCTCTAATTGCATTCTTACTAGTAAAAATTGAATTAGAGAGCTCTCTAATTGTAATTGTTACTAGTAAGAATTGGATTAGAGAGCTCTCTAATTGTAATTCTTACTAGTAACAATTCAATTGTAGAGCTCTCTAATTGTAATTCTTACTAGTAATAATTGGAAAAGAGAGCTCACTATTCAGTGCCATCTTATTATGATAATCGTGCCTCATGTTTATTCATCTTGCATTCATATTGATCTTGTGAATTTTTCGTGATGTCTGGTCACCCTAGTTACAGTCTTCATAATGTAACAGTAGCCGAATGCAAATATATATATATATATATATATATATATATATATATATATATATATATATGAATGCAAATGCCTATATGTACGTATAAAATGTCTAACCACACCTAATATGACTTTTATTTTGAAAAGTAGGAAATGGGTGTAATCCGTTTTGCATCTAATGAATATGAGTTTTTACTAGTAATAATTGCATTAGAGAGCTCTCTAATTGTAATTGTTACTAGTAAGAATTCAAATAGAGAGCTCTGCAATTGTAATTCTTACTAGTAATAATTGAATTAGAGAGCTCTCTAATTGCATTTTTATTAGTAAGAATTGAATTAGAGAGCTCTCTAATTGTAATTGTTACTAGTAAGAATTGAATTGTAGAGCTCTCTAATTGCAATCCTACTAGTAAGAATTGCATTAAAGAGCTCTCTAATTCAAATAGAGAGCTCTGCAATTGCATTCTTACTAGTAAGAATTCAATTAGAGAGCTCTCTAATTCAGTTTTTACTAGTAAGAATTGGATTAAAGAGCTCTCTAATTGTAATTCTTACTAGTAACAATTGCATTAGAGAGCTCTCTAATTGAACTCTTACTAGTAAGAATGCAATTGCAGAGCTCTGTAATTGAATTAAAGAGCTCTGCAATTACATTCTTACTAGTAAAAATCGAATTAGAGAGCTCTCTAATCGTAATTGTTACTAGTAAGAATTGAATTAGAGAGCTCTCTAATTGTAATTATTACTAGTAAGATTTGAATTGTAGAGCTCTCTAATTGAATTCTTACTAGTAAAAACGTAATTACGACGAGTAAGGCTGGGTACAATTTAAGCTAAAACGGCTTGCCATATGTGCAGTGTCACGCAACTGCACAGAATCTGATGACTGGCGTCAATGGTTCCGTTGCTTTCATTTTGTTCATCAATTGATGTTGCGATGATAAATGTATATCAAGTCATTCTCGAGTCATACAGTTCAAGTCAAGTCAAGTCAAGTCTCAAGTCATTGGATCTCAAGTCAAAGTCAAGTCGAGTCATTTTCTTAATTTAGTCAAGCAAGTCTCAAGTCCTTAAAGGGTTAGTTCACCCAAAAATGAAAACTAAGTCATTAATTACTCACCCCCATGCTGTACCAACCTCGTAAGACCTTCGTTCATCTTCGGAACACAAATGAAGATATTTTTGATTAAATCTGAGAGGTGGATCACTCCTCCATAGGCTTCCTAAGGGAATGAAACTTGACGGCCCAGAAAGTCATTAAAGGAAATGTTTAAATATTCCATGTGCCTACAGTGGCTCAACTATAAGTTTATCAAGCGACGAGACTACTTTTTTCCCGAAAAAAAAAACATAAATAACGACTTTATTCGAACTATTCCTTTTCTTCCTTGTGGGCCTGAGACGAGAGTTGAAGAGATTTCCACGACGCATGCGCGAGAACTGAGAAGAGGACGTTCTTTTTCTAATACTTCTTGTTCAGTTCTCGCGCATGCGTCGTGGAAATCTCTTGAACTCTCGTCTCAGGCCCACAAGGAAGAAAAGGAATAGTCGAATAAAGTCGTTATTTATGTTTTTTTTTTGGGAAAAAAGTAGTCTCGTCGCTTCTAAACTTATAGTTGAGCCACTGTAGGCACATGGAATATTTAAACATTTTCTTTAATGACTTTCTGGGCCGTCAAGTTTCATTCCCTTAGGAAGCCTATGGAGGAGTGATCCACCTCTCAGATTTAATCAAAAATATCTTCATTTGTGTTCCGAAGATGAACGAAGGTCTTACGAGGTTGGTACAGCATGGGGGTGAGTAATTAATGACTTAATTTTCATTTTTGGGTGAACTAACCCTTTCAATTTGCGACTCGAGTCAGACTCGAGTCAAGTCATGTGACTCGAGTCCCCCATCTCTGCCAGGGACCCCTTAGAGCAGAGAAAAATTTCCAAGGACCCCCTCATAACAATAACTGTCTGTGATTATTATGCTTAAAACTATTTGTACTCTTAAATGCCATTGGAATTAATTGCATTGTAATCTTTTTCACCCTAAAAACTTAAGACCTGTTTTATAGAACAGAAACACATGTCAGTTTAAATCATGTTAATAACATTTATATACTTGTAAACTTTTATTCAAATTGCATTTGGACTCAATAGCATTTACACTAAGTAATTTATATTAAAAGCTTTCATAAAATCAACAGCAAGACAGCACAGGCTTGTTCTAATAAAACCAAACATTAAAATTCCCTAGATTAAAATTAAAACATTAACATTTTACATTAAAATAATAGTTCACCCAAAATGAAAATTCTGTCATCATTTACTCACCCTCAAGTTTTTCCAAACCTGAATGAGTTTCTTTCTCCTGCTGAACACAAAAGAAGATATTTTGAAGAATGTCAGTAACCAGACAGTTGATGGACCCCATTGACTTCCATGTTTTTTTTTTTAAAGTACCAGAAACTGTTTGGTTACCCACATTCTGAAACTCATTCAGGTTTGGAACAACTTGAGGGTGAGCAAATGATGACGCACTTTTCATTTTTTTGGGTGAACCATCCAAAAAATAACATTTCAATTATGTAATGTTACTTTATGTGCATCAACTTTAAAATAATGAACTCATTGTACCTTATATCAATGGCAGAACAATCAACAAATCATAACAGAATTAACACTGTTGCAGAACACACCCTAGTAATTAAGTTAAACCAAACTTTTATTTTGGGGGGTTGTAGTGAATAAAAGTTTTGTATTGTTATTATTTATGTAGGCCCAGGGGCGGAATGTTTTTAGTAAAGCCCCCGAATTATTTTGCTACCTTGTCTTTCTCATAGAGCAAAACAATTAATCAGAAAAACAAATGTAAATAAGATTACAGCTGCCGTGATTACCTAATCATGAAAATCATTATTACAGTTTTATTTACATTTTCCCCTTTGCATTAAAGGTACTTACAACGTGCTTTTGCAGCGTTGAGCATTGTAGCCAATCACAGACATGTCTGTTGAACGCATCGGCCAATCAGAGGCGTATAAATGAGTCGCTGTGCTGAAGATGTGTTTTGCGCAAGCTCACCAAGTTCTACACTTTTCGCAAACCTGTCATTATTATTGGCAATAACCTTAAGATGCAAATAAGAGTTTCACTGCAATGTATTTGATATTCTTGATGCTGCTCTGATGCACTCCATTACGCACCGCTCTGTTTGTTGGATGACTAAAAGTTCAGCGGTATAGCTCATCAATGTCAAAATTATTAAAGAAGGCGGCGCTTACCGTTCACAGAAGGATGTTAACAGTGAACGAACGCCTGGTAAAATGTAAGTAGATAAATATTTAATAACTGTTTTACATAGAAATGTTCAACTACCAACAGTATCTGGTGACGCAAATTACTCAACTTTTGAAAGAGAGAGCAGGTGCGCTCTGCCAAGAATTTCCCCGATGGTCTGACTGGATTCCGCGATTCCGTTCATAGGGCTCAAAAAATTATTTTGCGGACCCCCTGGCAACGGGTCGCGGACCCCTTGGGGGACCCCACTTTGAGAACCACTGCATTAGAGTGTCCGTGCGTGAAAGAAAAATCCTGACACGAGAGCAAGAAATTCCATCGAGAGCAAAGAAAAGCGTTTTGAGAGAAACACTTTTTTTTTTTTTTGAGAAAATGTTTTCACACTGATAGCAAAAAATATATATGAGATTATTTTTCCAATTATTTTGAGAGATATTTTTTTTTCTCAGAAATAATTTAAAAAATTTAAAATTTATATTTTTTTATGTTCTATGAGAAAATACTTTCTCTCAAAACTTTTTTTAGTCTCAAATATTATTATTTTTTGCTATTGGTATGAAAACTTTTTCTCTCAAATATTCTTTTTTCTCTCATGAAATGCTTTTTTGCTATCAGTGTGATAACTTTTTCTCTCAAACTTTTTTTTTCTCTCAGATCATTTATTTTCTCGCATGTAATAAAGACACAATTCTAGCTCCATACCACTGACTAGTCAACTAGTTCTGCTACTAATCATTATGTATGTAATAAATTTACTAGTTGTTTTCTCGATGACCATCATGAGTCATCGCATACAAACACACACTCTTACCACTGTGGCAGCGTGTGCCCGTCCATCCTGCAGGACATTCACACTGGTATGGAGCGACACAGCGGCCTCCATTGAGACACGGTAGGATGCAGATCGCTGCAAAAAAGGCACATGCATCATGAAATTATGTGTGACATTGGGGTTGATCAGAATTAGTTCAGTTAACGGTTTAAAACCAACCTATTTCACTTTCTACTTCCCATATATTCATGCATGTACAGACATTCACACCACACCCAACAGTTCTGGCTTTCCGATAAAGAAGTAGTTAAGCTATAGAGAAATGCAGCTTGGTTTTGTGGGATGACTGTTAATGAGCAAGGCTTTTTAAGAAGCTGTTGTAATGCTCGATGTTACTGTTCCCTGAACTGTTGCCAAAATGAACGGACTGTCATGTAGAAATAATCATCTCTGTTTGTGTATGCAGTTGTTGTTATTGTGGATGTTTGTGTGTCTACTTACGCTCCTCACAAAATCGGCCCATCCATCCCTCTGGACAGGAGCAAGTGTTTGGTCTTTGGCACACACCTCCATTCTGGCACTGGAGCCAACACACAGCTGCACAAACACAACATGATTGGTACAGTGATGAAACTGACACAATCTTAAAAAAAAGCAGAGATTGTACACAGTGCCACTTTCCTACAGAATTCCAAAACACTACGAAAAGACATGCAGTGTTCAAAGATCTAGATGTTAGATGTTCAGACCAGTGTGAAATTACACTGATCTGAGTTAATTTCTGCAAGCACCCAAACCATTTGACTCCAAGACCAAAAGAGAGGCTCAGAAGTACAAGGTTAAAACATCAACATGCCAAAATTTAAAGCTTTATATACTGAATCATTCATGCCTTATTTAAAAGAGTGACATCCATACCAAAGCCCATCTCAATAATCTCTGTGAGACAACGCTGTTGTTCAATGGCTATTTTAAAATAAATTCTGGCCCTGCATTTATCAATATACCATTCTCGCTATGCTAAAATAAAGTAACATCTATGGCACAAAGTAACAGTTAGCTATACTTGTATATATTTGCACAGGACCTACTGAACATTGTTATTATCTATATGTCAGGTACTATAACTTAATGACAATTAAATTTATTATAAAATAATATTTTATTAAGAGCTTAAAGTAATACTATACCAGAAGGCGTTAAAAAGAAACATTAAAAAGTTTTGGGGTCAATATTTTTTTAACTATTCATCAATGAATCCTGAAAAAAAATGTGTCACAGTTTCCACAAAAATATTAAGCAGCCAACACAATAAAAAATAAAAAATCATAAGCACCAAATCAGCATATTAGAATGATTTCTGAAGGATCATGTGACACTGAAGACTGAAGTTATGATGATGCAATACAAAACAGTTATATTGTAACAATATATTTACAATATACCTGTTTTTACTGTACAGAAAGGGAATACAACTTTTGAGTTTCTTTTGAATAAGTTTAGTGAGACTCTTGACACCAAAAATGCACAAATAGCGCTAGTAAATCTCAAGCCATTGACTAGCAGTGTTGCTTAATAGTCATTAGCTGTAAAGATGTCCAAAGTGCCCAGTGCTCGTGTTTATATGTGTAAATGTGCAAGACCAGTCAAAGGGAATAGCAGGATTTTGCAAAGATACAGAAAAAGGCTGAAGGCAGAACTCCAAGTGGGATTTAAGGGCAAGTCCTTGTGCTACCTTTGCAGGTAGGAGGTGGGGTCCAAGTGCCATTCTCCAAGCACACACTCCTGCTAGAACCCTCCATGGTGTAGCCTGCGTAACATGAGTACACCACCACATCTCCAAACTGGAACACTGCCCCACGGACTATCCCATTTGCCACGTACAGTGGTGGGCCGCAGGACACCCCTGTGTGTGATTAAATGGACCGGACCAGTAGGTTAGAAAGGAAGATTCTCAGCAAGGCTGAGCAGTCCATTGAAGAACTAAAGAGAGCTTTCTGGGTCTTTAAAGGATGGTTAAGAAATGGCATTTTCTTGAGCTCTCTAATTTCAATCTTTTAAGGTAGCTGTATTTGAGAATATTTGACATGCCTTGCATGTAACAGGAAGCCTAATTAGTGTTGGGAACATACAAACAAATCCACAAAACAGGAGATGGTGCACGAGAAATGCACATTTGAGAGATGACATCATAGTATCCTCTCACATCTGATAATAGTAATGCTACAGGCAGTAAGTGAAGTTCAACAGGTGTCTCACAGAGAGAAAAGTGAATATACACACATAATTTTCAGATTCAGGCAATAACCAACTATAAATGTGCACACAATCCACCACATACATACGCATGTCATATTACAGAGCTAGCATGCAAATTGCCCAAGGATCAAAATATCACAAATAATACAAAACAACAAAGGAAGGAACGTTAACTAACTATGACAGAAAAGGCTAGTATTATTTTTATGATAGCATGCAGAAGCAACGGGGACGGAGGAAAATAGAGGTGAAAGTTTCCAACAACACACAGACAGTACGACAGAGATTCCATGCAATGAGAAAAGCAGAGTTTACAATCAATGTGACACAAAAGCCATGTTCCAAAACCTAGTGAGCTATTGAAATTAATTTTAATAGAGTTTGGTGTTAGCATGTTGGTATGCTAATAGCGAAACATTCTCGTAATAATCATAAAAATACACAGCCACACAAATATTGGGTAAACAAATCTTTTATAACTACATTCCACTCAATACTGAAAAGTGTTGATTAATTAAATTTATTTTTAATCAAGTTTTCTCTCGTCTCATCTGCCATCTTGGATGTATTTATTTTTTACTGAACTGAATATAATGTATTCTGAGACTTAGAGTTAGGGCAAAACAAGAATCTCAGGAATAATTAGGATACATGCTTTTGCATCAGGAGCTTGCCTGAATGCCTTAAAATGCTGTCACGGTTTGGGTTTTGTGTCTTGTTCCTTGTTCTTGTATGTCATGTGATTCCCTGTTTGCCATGTGTATTGTCCATTGTTCCCAGGTGTTTCTCGTCAGCCACGCCCCCTTGTTATCTCGTTTAGCTTGTTTGTCCTTGTATTTAAGCCCTGTGTTTCAGTTCAGTCCTTGTGAGTTCTTATGTTGTTATGTTGCTGTTAGCTGTCTCTTTGTTCCTGTTCTGAGTTTCCTGTTCCGAGTCTTCCCAGGATTACCTGTTTGTATTTGTTTAATTAAAAGTGCTTGCAATTGGATTCACTCTTCGTCTCTGCTTCAACGTGACAGACACCGGCTCAGGAACAGCGACAGACACCGTCTCTCCAGAACAGCAACAGACACCGGCTCCGGAAGAGCAACAGACACCGGCTCCGGAAGAGCAACAGACACCGGCTCCGGAAGAGCAACAGACACCGGCTCCGGAAGAGCAACAGACACCGGCTCCGGAAGAGCAACAGACACCGGCTCCGGAAGAGCAACAGACACCGGAACAGCAACAGCAACAGACACCGGAACAGCAACAGACACCGGCTCCGGAACAGCAACAGACACCGGCTCCGGAACAGCAACAGACACCGGCTCCGGAACAGCAACAGACACCGGAATAGCAACAGACACCGGCTCCGGCTCCGGAACAGCAGACACCGGCTCCGGAACAGCAGACACCGGCTCCGGAACAGCAGACACCGGCTCCGGAACAGCAGACACCGGCTCCGGAACAGCAGACACCGGCTCCGGAACAGCAGACACCGGCTCCGGCTCAGGAACAGCAGACACCGGCTCCGGAACAGCAGACACTGGCTCCGGCTCCGGAACAGCAGACACCGGCTCCGGCTCCGGAACAGCAGACACCGGCTCCGGCTCCGGAACAGCAGACACCGGCTCCGGCTCCGGAACAGCAGACACCGGCTCCGGCACAGCAGACACCGGCTCCGGAACAGCAGACACCGGCTCCGGAACAGCAGACACCGGCTCCGGAACAGCAGACACCGGCTCCGGAACAGCAGACACCGGCTCCGGCTCCGGAACAGCAGACACCGGCTCCGGCTCCGGAACAGCAGACACCGGCTCCGGCTCCGGAACAGCAGACACCGGCTCCGGCACAGCAGACACCGGCTCCGGAACAGCAGACACCGGCTCCGGAACAGCAGACACCGGCTCCGGAACAGCAGACACCGGCTCCGGAACAGCAGACACCGGCTCCGGAACAGCAGACACCGACGGGGCCAGCGGTGAGGGCTCTGTGCTGGACGGGGCCAGCGGTGAGGGCTCTGTGCTGCACGGGGCCAGCGGTGAGGGCTCTGTGCTGGACGGGGCCAGCGGTGAGGGCTCTGAGCTGGACGGGGGCAGCGGTGAGGGCTCTGTGCTGCACGGGGCCAGCGGTGAGGGCTCTGTGCTGGACGGGGCCAGCGGTGAGGGCTCTGTGCTGCACGGGGCCAGCGGTGAGGGCTCTGTGCTGCACGGGGCCAGCGGTGAGGGTTCTGTGCTGGACGGGGCCAGCGGTGAGGGCTCTGAGCTGGACGGGGCCAGCGGTGAGGGCTCTGGGCTGGACGGGGCCAGCGGCGAAGGAAGCTCTGGGCTGGACGGGACCAGCGGCGAAGGAAGCTCTGGGCTGGACGGGACCAGCGGCGAAATAAGCTCTGGGCTGGACGGGACCATCGGCGAAATAAGCTCTGGGCTGGACGGGACCAGCGGCGAAGGAAGCTCTGGGCTGGACGGGACCAGCGGCGAAGGAAGCTCTGGACTGGACGGGACCAGCGGTGAAGGAAGCTCTGGACTGGACGGGACCAGCGACGAAGGAATCAGCGGTGGAAGCTCTGTGCTGGACGGGACTAGTGGCGAAGGCTCTGTGCTGGGCGGGATCAGCGGTGGAAGCTCTGGGTCGAACGAGACCAGCAGTGAAGGAAGCTCTGGGCTGGGTTCATGGGCTGTAGCTGATGTATGTGCTGCCCACCTACACAAAACAGCCATGGACACCACAACGAGCGCTGTGTCTTCCAGAGCAGACTCAAGTGCAACATAAACAGTCTCTGGCAGGGCCAAAGCCACGATCTGTCCAGCGAACTCCCGGCTCATGCTGTGAAGATCTGACGAGATCCGTGCTTCTGGATTCATGATGGGTGAGTTCTTCTGTCACGTTGAAGCAGAGACGAAGAGTGAATCCAATTGCAAGCACTTTTAATTAAACAAATACAAACAGGTAATCCAGGGAAGACTCGGAACAGGAAACTCAGAACAGGAACAAAGAGACAGCTTACAACAACATAAGAACTCACAAGGACTGAACTGAAACACAGGGCTTAAATACAAGGACAAACAAGCTAAACGAGATAACAAGGGGGCGTGGCTAACGAGAAACACCTGGGAACAATGGACAAGACACATGGCAAACAGGGAATCACATGACATACAAGAACAAGGAACAAGATACAAAACCCAAACCGTGACATGCTGCCTCTGTAGCAGCTCACTAGGGTTTGGAACAGATCATTTTGTCTTCGACACCATTAGCATTTGCACCCATATACAGTATGTCTCTAATAAAACTTTACACAATCTTTCTTTCTTTCATTACAAATGAATTTGCACTAATTGTGATGCTGCAGCCTAAATGAGGAACTGAATGAGGAGTTATTGGTTATTGGTCAAATCTTACTCCTCAAGCTGTTGTAATCAGCAGCTGTGCTTGAGTCAGGACGATTACATGATGCGGAAGTGCTTAGGGACAATGTTCATAGTTTCTTAACCCATCACAATATAACAAATCTCCAGCTCGTCAAATCCGGAAGTCTATTTGCCCTCGATTTTGTTAATAGGCAAATTGTGTGTAGAGTATGTGATTTAGAAATTTTCGTGCTGTACATGTTCAGATTTATCATGGGATAGTGAGGTGCACCAAAGAGAACCTGAAATATGTTTTAATATGGCCTAAATATCTTGGAAAAGTATTTTAGCTATTCTGCCTGTGCTGAATAATTTGAGATCGAATTGGGGATAAATTCCCCTAACATTTAGTGCAGAATGCTTTTGGGCATTAAAATAAATACATATATTAAAGCTATTTTTTTGTCATTCAAAGCAACTAATAAATACAGTAAAGATGGAAATAATGAATGCTTGTACTCACTCTCGCATACTGCAGTGATGGGGGTCCAGGTCTGATCACTCCTGCAAGTTAAAGTGCCGTTACCTTTTCTCTGGTAACCTTTGAAACGCTGACCTTTAGGACAACTGACTGGTATTGACTGGCCTACCAGGAAGGCCGTCTGAGCAATGTTGACATTGCCTCCAATCCAGCCAGGAGGAGGGGGGCATGGTTTGGCTGTGTGTGTGTGTGGGGGGGGGATAAGATTTGAGTCATATATTACTGTAAAGCCTTGCTGGATAAACAAAAAAGCATTAAGAAACATCTTAACTTCTTAGAAATGTAAATTTAGTTTGTATGTTTCTTGGTGGAAAATAAGGTGTTTTGCAATTCTCTCATTGACGAAGGTCTAACAGAAGTCTTATACTGGCTTGGTTGAGAAATTACTTTTAAAGTCTTGCAAAGTTTGTACCTATTTTTTTACAGCCTATGGTTTGTACACAGACAGAAATGTCTGTTTTAATGTTTAATGTTATAATGTTTCAATTCACTGAAAATAAATTGCACTTACTGATGCACTTACGCAATGGTGCAGTGCCAACTGCTGGAAGGTATCTATACTGAGCCTAATTTCTTACAATGGAAGTTATTTCAGCAGAAAAGACTACTCACGACACCTGGATAAATGGGGTTGCGAGTAGTTTTTCAAAATGCAAGTCACTCATCCAGAAAGCTTCCCTTTAAATATTGTCAGAGTATTTATAGTGCTTGACATACGTAAACAGACTGGGAAGGGTGAACTCCAGGAGCCGTTTCCCACACACGTGACGAGAAACTCTCCCTGCAGTGTGTAGCCTTTGTCACAGTGGAACTCAAGAGCACGCCCGTTTGACAGGTTGTGCTCGTGCACTTTTCCATTCAACAAATCTGTTATTTTCTCACAGCCTCCTGAAACTGTGAGTTTATGTATGTACATTTGTGAAAAAAAGAAGAAGAAAGAATGGAAAAAGGTTAGATAGAGCAACACGGAAAGACATTGAACTTTGTTTCTTAAAGCTAAGGAGTGACTGTTTATCTATTCTTACCTTCACACGCTGGTGTAGGTAAGCTCCATGTTCTGTTGGCTTGGCAAGTGAGGTTCTGTGAACCAACCAAACTCATCCCTGAATGACACATGTAACTCACACTACTTTGGTATGTCTGACCACTGGACAAAGTAACTGCATGGGGAACCACTGGTGGAGGACCACATGATACAGCTAAACAAAAGATGAGTTTAGAGATCAAGTAGAATGTATGTGTAATAATAACAATAACAATATAACTATTAACAACTTGTTATTAATTAACAACTTTTTTTCTTTAGCATAAACGGGTAAGAAAAACGTACCAAATCTTGTTAATTAATAAAGATAACCAGAAAACAAGAAAAAAATTTAAATTAAATTTTTTTGTTCAGTTTGAAAAAGTCTTACCAGCACACACTGGCTTAATTCCACTCCAGGTTTTATCACCTTGACATATCTGAACAGAATCACCCTGGATGATGTGAAATAAGGATATAAATATATATATGCTTTTGGCTTATTAACTCTTATTCACCACTATTATAAACACATTTATTGGGGCAATGGTTTGGGGGGAAATATGGCATTGGTAAATGGAAGAAATGGATTGATAAATAAATACGTACCTGTATTTCAAATCCCGGTAGACAAGTATGGCTAATAATATCTCCATAATTGTAGCTCTTGCCCTCAACCAAACCATTAAGAATGGCGAGAGGCTTCTCACAAATAACAGGCACACAAGCCTTGGAAGAGAAAGATGGAGACCATTTGCCAGAGATCTGGATGAAATAAAAGGAAAATAACATTGAGACATAATTAGAAAATGACAAATTTATCAGCAAATGATGCAAGGAGTGTCTACACAGAATGATGATCTTAACATATCACTTACTGTACACTCAGATAATCCAGGTCCCTCAAGATAGAACCCTGGTCTACAGGAGATTATGACTGCGCCCCCTACAGGTGTGAGCTGCTTGCCTGTGACAACTACATTGGTAAGGTTAGCAGGCAGCCTGCAGGGTGAAAGTCGACATCTGACGCTGTGTTTGGACCAGGTGCCATCACTTTCACAGGTAATTGAGTCTGTCTTTGTTGCTAACTCAAAGCCTTCTTTACACCTGTGTCAAGTGGACACATTCAGTTGAATGCATCTCAGCATTTTTATTTGTACAATTTAACTTTTATTGGATGTTTATGTTATGTCAAAGTACCTGTACTGAGCTTTGCTGCGATAGGTTAACACCACTCCTGCAGTCTCTGCATTTGGGATGAGAGGAGGCACTCCACAAGAAATTGGTTCACAGTTCAGGTTAGGCTCTCCCCATCTACCCAATCTTCCACAAGAAAGATGGGGAAAACCTTTCAAATTATATCCTGGCCTACAGCGGTAGGTGACTGTATCAATAGAGTATGCAGCACTGCCTTGTACGACAGCATTAGGCACAGCTGGGGGAGGGCTGGAACATCTCCCTCGGGTGCAGATGGGTACTCCTGGACTCCACACACCGCCCTTGTCACATATGGCCTCTGAGGGGCCAATAATTTTATAGCCATCATCACATCGGAACCAGATGCTTGCACCACAGGTGTGGTCTCTGCCGAGAATGGTGCCGTACTTCAGAATCGGGGTACTGCAGACACATGGTCTGCATTCAGGAACTTGCCCCAGCCAGACACCCTCGGCAGCACATCGTAAAACCGGACTGCCAAAAACCTCATAGCCTGGAAAGCAAATATACTCCACAACATCATCAAAATTAAAGCTTGATCCATTCAGGTAACCATGGCTAATGTCCTCAGGTGGGTCGCATGTGACTATGTCGCACCGAGGAGGAGGGTCATCCCATAGTCCATCAGCTCTGCATATTAGCGTAGGATTTCCCGTCAAGACGTAGCCAATGTCACACGCATACCTAACCATACCGTCGTAGCCATAATCCGTGCCTGTTACTCTGCCATTTTCAATTACCGGTGGTTGACCACAGTTGGCTGGAAGGCACTTTGGAGGAGCCTCACTCCAACTGCCATTGGCCGAACAAACACTTGTCGGCGCTCCCTGTAGGATGAAGCCAAGATTGCAGCTGAACAACAACCTCTTACCAAACGTATAGTCGTCTCCTCTTACTAAAACGTCCTTTGATACAACAGGGCGCCCACAGTAGACTGCTCTACACGTTGGAGCTTTGTTGTCCCATTTCCCATCAACCTGGCAAGTTCTAGTTTTAACACCCTCGAGGACAAACCCTTTATGGCATTCATAATGAATAAGCATCTTGATGTGAAAGGATTTTCCAATCACCTCACCATTCGCAATGCCTCCAGGATTACCACATGAGATGGGCAAACAGAGAGGAGCATCATCACTCCACTGCTGCCCAGAGATACACTGTCGGATTGTCTGTCCATTGAGCTCGTAACCCTCCTCGCAACTGTACTCTGCGAGGCTGCCATGTGGGCTATTTGATACCATAACTGATCCATATTCAGGGCTGGGTGGAGTCTCACATTGTGCCGGAGTACACACAGGTGCGGTTCCATTCCACGTGCCATCTTCTTGGCACATCAACACGACACCACCATTCATTTCATAGCCAGCATGACAGTGATATTGAACTAGGGAACCATGTAAAAAGCTGTTGTCTACTGGTAAATTTTGGGTTGTAAGTGTGTCATCGTCGTCTTCTTTGACCTTCGAGTAGTCACCAAAATCAATATGTGGAGGCAAGCCGCAGTCAGCAGGAGTACATTTTGGCTCAGAGCTTGACCAGCCATGTTCTTCACAAGTGAGATGATTATTACCCACTAGCAGAAAACCTGGGAAGCAGCTATAGAAGATAGTAACCCCAAACTTGCGGTCCCGTCCTTCTACAAAGCCATTGTCAATTGGTTTTGGAGGAGAACAGTAAATCTGCACACAGGTAGGAACCTCCTGGTGCCACTGTCCATTCTCCAGACAGGTGAGGGTTTCTGGGCCTTGTAAGCGGTACCCCCTTTGGCAGGAATATGTAACTGATTGGCTAAACTGAAGCCTGGAGTATCTAACTGAGCCATTGGGAATCTCCTTGGGTGCAGCACACTTAACAGGGTGACATACAGGTACACCTCCTATCCACAGTCCACTTTGACTACAAAGCACAGTGCTGTTACCTACTAAGTCATACCCTGCCTTACAGCTATAGATGGCAGTACTAAGATACATTAATCCTTGAACATCCACAATTCCGTTTGGTATGTCCTCAGGCTGTGGGCATTCAATAGGAATGCACTCAGGATAAGGTTTACTCCAGTTCCCATCTGCCAGGCAACGGACAGAAGCTTCCTTCCGGAGTGTAAAGCCATCCATGCAAGAGTAAGTCACCACACTAGCAAAGTAGGACAGTGTGTCAGATGGGTCACCAAAGGCAACCTCAGGGGGAGGTCCACAAAACACTTGTTTGCAGACAGGGAAAGAGTCATTCCACTCTTGGGATGGGGTACAACGAAGAGTTCGTGCTCCATGGAGAACATAACCTTCCTCACAAGAAAGCTCCACAGTGCCCGAGTCAGAATCCAATCCACGCAGTACAAGGTGATTCTCCTCTAAAGGTGGTTCGGGGCACTGTACTGGGGAACAACGTGGGGTTACACTCTTATCCCAATTTTCGAACTTTAAACAAGTCCATACAGAATCTCCAATGAGTTCATATCCCTCGTTGCAGAAAAATTCCACCTTGCTGCCGACTTCAAAGGTGGAGCCATGATAATGCCCATTTTTTATATCAGGTGGAGTAGGGCAGGTAAGGAGGACACAAACAGCAGGAGGGTTGTTGTTCGACCACTGCTTATTGGCCATGCATATACGTTCAGGTTTTCCAGTTAGGCGATAACCATCATTGCAAGCATAGGTCACTCTACTGCTGTATACATAGTTCTTTCTTAATTGGCCCTACATAGAAAAAAAAAATCAAACATGTTTAATAATGAATGTGAAATAATTAAGGATTACATTGACATTCGAATTCTCTATTGTTTTGTTTAAATAAATATATCATGCATCCCAGAAGACAGTATTGAATTTACCTGGATAAAACCATTTGCCAAGCGAGTAGGGCTGGGACAGGAAATAGGCTGACATGTGGGCAAGACACCTCCCCACTCACCGTTGGCTTTACAAATTCTCCTTTTCTCTCCTCGAATGAAATACCCTTTGTCACAGCTGTAAGCAATTACCGCTCCAAAACTGTAATTGCTCCCACTTACATAGCCCTTCTCAATACTGTCTGGCTTTGAGCATCTGACAGGCATACAGCCAATGTCCAAAGGTGAGGGTGTCCACTCTCCCCCTATCATGCACTTCAGGGTTCCTGTTGTGTTAAGAACAAAGCCCTCCTCACACTTATAGTTGACCTCTGTGTTGCTAGCATACTTCAGTTTGTTTATGGAGTCCAGAATGGCATGAGGTAAATCTGGGGGACGCTGGCAGAAGTTGGCAATGCAGTGAGGAATGCCAAAGCCTTCTGGGGGTGCCCAAACACCTTGGGCATTGCAGAAAAGTTTTGTATTGTTACCAGCAGAGTAGCCATCATCACAGAAATAGATAGCAGTGTCCCCAAAAAGCTGGTGTCCAGTGTCAGGTAGGGCATGGTCAACTTGGGGTGGTGGCCCACAAGACAGAGGCACACACTGGGCAGAATTACGAGTCCAGTTGCCACTTGGGAGGCATTCTTGAGTTTCTATGCCAAGCAGGGTGTAACTACAATAAGACAAAATTTACAAATCATTATAATCAAATAATTCCTACAGTGATATGGAAAAGATATTTTACAGGGCATCAAACATACGTTTTTGCTGAACTCAGACAAATTAGGGGTTGCACAGACTAGTCGACTTTAATGCTCTGCCATGTCGCTTTAAGCTTGACGTCAACTTGTGCAGATCGCGCACACACATAAACATTCAGTAGCGCCAAAATGTATTGTCAACACTGTGATTTGCTTCTTTTTAGAGAAGCTTGCAGGTAGAATTAACTCAAATGCAATGGCTCTATCACTAATGTATTCATATAAAAGTAATATTTACTGTGCTACTTTATCTGTATCTCATTTAGAACGAGCAGAAATCTGTGAGAAATATAATGTCCCAAAGACAAAAGAACTGATAAAAATAAGCTGTTATGTAGGAGCAATAGCCTTGTGGGCAGCGCTGTGTAATATGCCATAGCTGTGCACATGGCAACCTGCGTTCGAGTCTCAGCTCGAGGTTCAGGCTTATTTGTTCATTAATGATGTCATCTGCGAATAGACGTCAAGTCGACTTTCATCACAAAAATGTTTGAAGTCGTTTAACCCCTAAGACAAATATAATCGGTTCAGAGCCCTTGGCACACAAATATACACAAATTAAGTTACCCCTCTTTGCAAATATAGATGATTCTGCTACCCAGCGTAAAGTTGTTGCCCTTAATCACAGCGTCCCTCAAAGGAGGAGGTTTGCCACAGTCCACTCTGGCACAGAGGGGGGGAGGAAATGCCCACTCTCCTGATGACTCACACTTCAGTTCCATGGCACCCAGCAATCTTTACACAAAAAAAAATGGTGAGTCAACACATTCTCTGACTGTATTCTCTATTCATTCTCTATCTAGATTGTGTATAAACCAACCATACCAACTAAAATGCTTTCCTGTATGGTCCCTGCTACAATTGTATACAAAATGTACAATTTTGCTACAAAATGTATCAGACTTTACCTGTATCCCTCTACGCAGGTGCAGGTTAGCGTGGAGAGGAAGACTTTCCCATTGAGGGTACACTCAGCATAATCCACCACTGGGGGCTCACCACAGGTTACAGGCTTACAAACATGGGCCTCTCTGCTCCACTTCAAATCCGACTGACACTGGCTTTCTATTGGCTCCTGGGGGACATAGCCCTTCTCACAACTGCAGCAGAGCAAAAAAATACAAATATTAGCTACACACAAAAATATCATCCTTTCCCATTATGTTATTAAATAAAAACAGGTTTTTCATATTTAAACAGGTCTCTTAAAAGTGGCTATACAATACCTCTAGAAACTGACTACATCTAACACTGACAGTGATACCTGAAAGTCACCTTGCTTCCGTATGTGAAGTTTGCCCCTTTTAGGATTCCATATTCTGGGAGAGTGGGATGAGCACAGGAAAGGGCTATGGGAGGAGGTCATTAGAAGCAGATTATGTCAGTGTTTTAAATGCACTTCAGACTTCAGACAGAAATTGTCTTCATCATTGCATTAAATTCCATTATGTCAAAAAAAAGAATCAATGCATCTGGTGAGTATCGGGAAACCACCAAAGCAAAATGCATGCAACTTTGATTGACACAGTAATCTGAGGTTACCAGGCATAAAAGCCTCATAAAAGCTGCTGACTGAGGTTCAGAATAACGTTCAGTGTGCTGACAATGCAAAAATACTGAATTGTTCCAGTAACATGGACTGAACAAAGCTGAACAATTGCTTATCAGATAAGGTACCTACATACGCATAGAATGTCTCTATCAGGTCAGTTTCCCAACCACAAACCCAGCAATAAAATTAAAAAAACAATGTATCTGCATTGTATGTGGTACGATTACACAAACATTTACATATAAATTGGAAGCTCCAACCATTTGGATCCCAATACAAGCTCTAATTAGTTACTATTATCTAACTACTATTACATTAGTACATTAATGGAACATTTGCATTAGCTTGCCTCTTCTAATTCTAGTGAAGAATAAAACATTAACTATGTTCAAATCATTGTGTTGTGTGCTTTGTTTTCTTATTTGCTACACTACTGATTTTTAAATTTTTAAATTTATTAAAGATTTTTGTTTTGTTTTTGAAAAAAAAAAAAAAGCTTATGCTCACCAAGGGTGCATTTAGTTGATTAAAAAAAAAAAAAAACAGTAATGTAAATATTATTACAAATTAAAATAACTATTTTCATAATATATTTTTTAAATTTAATTCATTCCTGTGATGGCAGAGCAGAATTTTTAGCAGGCCTTACTCCAGGCTTCAGTGTCACATGATCATTATCATTATCTCCAAAATCATTATATGCTGATGATTTGGTGCTCAAGGAACATTTATTTTTATTTTCAATGTTGAAAACAGTGCGGTTTAATATTTTTGTGTAAACCGTGATACTTTTATTTTTCATTTATATGCTACTTTGCAGAATAAAATGATTCATTTCTTTGAAAAAAATCATATTGAACCCAAACTTTTGAACGGTAGTGTATGTAGGCAAACAGCAGGACCAGTGTACAAATCTGAAAGCTAGGCCTACCTTTGCAGTATGGGACATGTTCCTTCCATATTCCTTCCTCTGTGCAGGAAAGACGGGATGAGCCAATCAACTCATAGCCTTCCTTACAAGAAAAGACCACCTCGCTGCCCATGATGAAATTACTGCCCTCACGGTGCCCAAACTCTGGAATACCTGGATCTTTACATTTTACAGGCTCTTGTGAAAATAAAGAAAAACAAAAATAATTGTCTTCAGTTTATGAACGTATTTGTTAAGAAAAATACATTAGTGATTTTAGAAACTTGTTGTGGACAATATGTTGTCCGATTTGTGACGGAGTGGCAGACAGGTCCAAAATGCACAAATGTAATGATGCAAATGTCTGGACTGGCAGTGCACTCATCAAGAGACTGCTACCAGTGGAAACTTATTTGGCCATATACATTGTCCAACTTATAATGAGATTGTGTTACCTGTGCAGTTTCTTCCATCTCCACTATAAGGAGGTATGCACGTGCATATATGAGAGCCATCAGTGTTCAGGCAACTAGCATGTTCATCACATTCAGAGCCCAGAGAACATTCGTCCACATCTGTAATATGAGCACAAACCAACATTAGAACAAAAGAATGCAAAGTGTAAATGATAAATGAAAGACTGTATGTAAAATGATATTTCAGGTTCCATGTGTGCACCTGTGCATAGTAGTGCTTGATAACTCTGATATAGACCTATTGTCTATTCACTACCTATCCGCTTCTTTCAAATATTTGCTGTGTATCTCTTACCCAGACAGGCAGGTGGGTTGCCAATCCATTTTCCATTATTGGTACACAGCATCTTACTCTCTCCGAGTAGATAGAACCCTGGTTTACATTGATAAAGCACTGAGCTCCCAGCATAGAAATCCTCTCCATGATACTGGCCATGCTCCAAATCAGGGGGAGGACCACATTCCACACCTGCATATATTGAGAAAGGCCTTGTTAATGACATTAATGACAGTTCTGGTACTGGGTAATGAGTAACGTTAATACTACATTGTGTTTATATGCAGTACATGCGAGTATGCTACAAACGCATCTATTTGTGTTATGGCATGCGTTTATTTGCATTTAAAATTTTTAAACACAAGTTGTACGATTGTATCTCAGTACAGTGTAAGTATATTGTTGTAAACATGGCTGTGATTGTAGTTTTGAATATGTGTCACAGTTTAAACAGTCCGTGTATGCTTTTGTGTATTTAGTTGTTTATCTGTGCATTCACATCACTCACGTTCACATATTGGCTCTGCATGGCTCCACTGGCCTCTGTTTAAGCACTGCTGCACTGGCTCCCCCACCAGATAGAACCCAGGACTGCAAGAGAACTGCACCTTAGAACCTGGATTCACAGCTTTACTGGATGAGCGCAGCTGAGAAACAGAAGATTCCACCAGGGGGCAGTCTAACAAAGACCAAAACAGTGGATAAGAAATGTTACAATGGCACATGTTTAGGTTAATATGTGTTTGGTAGTTACACATCAGGATACAGAGCTGCCAACTTTTGAGTTTTGCTTGGTGTGAGATTTGTGGAGGGGGTGTGGGGGGGGGGGGTGGCTATGAGATTTGTTGACGGGACGGTGGGGGGGGGTGGATTGTAGGCTTCTGTATCACGTGCCGTTTAAACTGACGCGCTACAGCGATCTGTCACATTTAAAAGCGCCAAAACGTTATTTATTGTGTGAATCTCGTAAAAATATTGACAGAATCTGACAGCTGAGAATTTGTTCCATATCAAAAGTAACCTTCTCTGTCTTGTCTGTCGGTGTCAGTGTCCTCTTTGTCCGCGATTTTTCTCTGCGTGAGAAAATGGATGTGTGGCGTGAGAGCGTGTGAAAAGGGTCAATTGCCTGAGTCTCACGGTCAATGCGTGAGAGTTGGCAGCTTTGCGGATACATTTGATAAAATCAGATAAAATGTGAGTACTGTTGTTATTGTGTAGTAGTATGAAAAAATCCCAACAAAGACCTGCAGAGAAACAGTTTTGTTCCCCAATGCACAATAATAGAAAAAGTTGTACTTCATTCTTACCAGCGCAGAAAATGCTCTTGCTGCTTGTCTTTACTCGGCCCGTGACCCCTCCTAAGAAGTCAGGCCAGGCAAACACGTTCCCTTTCAGCAGATCACGTGGACAGCTGCTGGCCAGAGACGTGATCTGAGAATAGTGGAAATATGCTTAGTTTCTGATGTCAGAGAAGTTCAGAAAAACACTTTTGTTTCAGTCTTGTTGAACTCAGTACACTGTTAACATGAAGAGTAAGAGTAAGGAATGTGTATAAAGTGTTACCTGCTGTGGTGTTAAAACATAGTTCCATATATTAAGCTGGCTAACAGTGCCCACAAAGGACTCTACTGGGTTGAAACCATCTCCCCTCTGGTCCTGATCCTGTCCAAGTACCAGAGCGCCCCCTCCTGTTTGATGTATAGAGCAAATATTTCATCTTCTTGATGCACACTCTCTTTGAAGCAACATAAAGCAATAAAAGTGTCTTAATAAACTGGCTGTGTGTTTAAAATGTTTATCAGGTATTAAGGTCAACCTGGTATGGTAGTGCCGACTGATAGTCCTTTCCCTCCATCTGAAGGGATCCCATCAATATAGACTCTCCAATCACCATCCTTGCTGCGCCATGATACACCAATGTGGTGCCAGAGGCCATCATTTACTGCTGGGCAGTCAGTGATCCGCTCCTTTCCATTAACATACAACACCCACCTGAAAGTAAGATAGTAAGAAAAACAAGGGAAGACAGACATGAGAATGCAAGAAAAAGAGTGAGGATTAAACAAGAGTAAAACCAAACCCTTGTTTGGCTTTTATATTTCTTTGGGTGTTGGTAAGACCAACTTACATAATTTAAACACGTTAAACAGGTCATAGCATATACGCGTATTCAATTGAGGTATGCAAATGAAAACACAGCTCTCACCCATTATAGTCGATGAGGAGGAAGGCATTGTCACTTCCCTCTACAGCGTAGGAGATGGGAGTTCCATAATTAACAGTGTCCGATGACCTCATCCAGAATGTACATGTGATCTGTGTAAGAGATGGCATCTGACCATCCATCATCACATAACCATGGATACCAGAAACTTCAAACTCCAGATCAAAGGAATAGGGCAGTTCTGTTTAGACAAAAACAACAACAACAACAACAACAGATGATATACAGTATTATACATTCATTTTTAAATTATATATATTTTTTGTGTCTGAGGTTAACTTATGTTAATTAGGTTTAACATAACCCAACTATTATATAACAAATGTATATAAACATATATAATTATAAATTATAGATGAATGACTTCATTTGTTGGATGTCAGAAAGATGCAGAAGTTCAAAGCAAATGTTTCTGTAGCTTAATTCTAATAAATAGTCTTTTTAGACTGGGGAGGAAGTCTGGTTCTGAGAGTTATGGTTTGTTGTCACAGTACATCAAACTTTATCTGAAAACATAAATGAAAAATTGATTCTGTATAAAAGGGTGTGAAAATGAACAGTCTATTGGATCATTTTAAGTGCTGCTGGGAATTTTCCAAACTTTTCTGGGAACGCATCTAAATTAAAGTGACACTATTCTGTCTCTAACAAGCCTTTGTAAAACTTCTCGATGATGATGATTTCCATGATTTTTTCATCTCTTTCCCTCAATACCTGTCTCACACCTGGTTCCGTTGAACCCAGGAGGGCATCGGCAGGTGAAAGTAGCCACTCCATCCACGCAGGTTGCGCCATTCAAACACAAATTTGGTTCACAGTCGTCTACGTCCACCTGGCACAGTCTGCCTCTGTATCCATTCACACATTCACACCTGATCGCAAATGCGAGACAAAGTCAGTTATCTATCATATGTCTGTTGTTGATTGCATTAAAAACATGCATGAACAGTTCTCACAAAGGTTTCCTCACTAACCTGAAATCATTGACAGCATCCACACATGTTCCTCCATTCAGACAGGGGGCGCTGTAGCACTCATCAACGTCAACCTCACAATTGTCGCCAGTGAAGCCATGAGGACATGTGCAGAAATACCCACCCTCCAAATCTTTACAAACACCTCCGTTTTGGCACGGGCTGGAAGCACACTCATTTATTTCCAACTCACAACGTGGACCTATATGTAAATGACAAAAAAGCCATTGATTACTGTGCTACAATTTAAGAGCATTCAATTCAATGTATTATACTATATTTGAAATTATATTCAAGTGAAGGGGTGTGGCAGAGGTGAGGTGCTGACCTGTGAATCCATCTGGACAGCTACATATGAAGTGATTCACTTCATCCACACAGACTCCTTCATTCTGACATGGAGAAGAGCTGCATTCGTTCACCTCAGCCTCACACAGCAAGCCTTCCAGAGACAAAACACACACAAAGACAAGTGGAAAATCATTTTACCTGATACTTGGGACAATTAACAAGCAAGAAATACGTTACTATTTCTATTATAATTCATGCTGCCATGCATGATCACAGATCTTGTGTTAATGTGGCAGGTCCTCCTCTCACTTTTCACCTGTATTCTGCTGTTACACCCTCACATGCATGGCATGGTGGGCCACTTTGAGAACTCAATGAGCTCAAGGGAGACGAAAGAGATGTCTTTATCAGCTGTTGTCACCAGCCTTGACTAGCTACAAGTTTCCATCCAAGAATTTTTAACGCATCAAAACGTTCACAGATATGGCTGATAGAAATGCTAATTAACGATAAAATTGCGACAAAGTGCAGACATAATCTCTGTTTATTTGAATTCAGTGCATAAATTCTATGTTCATACTTCAAACCATTTTTCACTGTATCAGTATTTTTAATGGTTCCATTACATGGTACTCTCTCCATTTTTTGAGAACATGTAGGACACAAAAGGTAGATAATTTGCGATACACACAAAATTATATATTGAAGTGGCACAAGGGCAGATTTCATTTGTGATACACCAAAACTTGTATGACATTTTTTTTTAAGGATGACATGATTACGCACACTATTTTATCTGTAAAAGGCCAATTGGATGCAAACAGGCTTGAGAAATGTACCAGGCTTGGGGGAGTTTGCAAATTTTGCAAACTCCCCCCCCCCCCCCCCCCCCCACACACACACTTTGTAGATGAGGTGGATGGAAACTTGGCTAATGTTGCATAGTGTTACTTTTCTTACACACTGTTTAAGCTCATATTTCATAATATTTGTTTTGATTCATCCTTGTACTTCCCCCCCCCCGTTTTTTTTTTAAAGATGTGTCTCTTTTGCCACCTTGGACAAACACCCGAGACACATACATAGATTTGGAAAAGAACAAAAATACTTCAAGTCAAATTCTCCATATCTAGGGCAGCCACAGGCTTAATCATGGCCACGTCTTAAAGAGGAGAGACAATGGCCTGAATGGAAAAGTGCTGTAAGGTTCTGAGAATGAGAGCTTGTGTAATTTCACTGCCAGACTCAAAAGATCCAGAGACAGCTAAATCCATCACAATAGTGAGACTCAAGGAAACTTTCAGGACCTTTAACAGAGAGGAATTTTGGGTTTGGGTTTTAATTGCCTCAAACATTTCACTTGTAGAACTTGGTTTTTGCAGTTCTATTGGGATTCCCCAGTGTAAAGCTGAGCTGTCAGATTATGTGAGAGGACTTTCTCATACCTACAAACCCAGGCTGACACTGACATTGGAAATCTCCCATGCCATCTCTGCACAAGCCGTCATTTTGACAAGGAGCAGAATCACATTCATCAATGTCGCTTTCACACTTGGCTCCTATAAGGCAATGAATGAGGAAAATATGAAAAAAGTAGGCAGTGATTGGCAGTGATTAAATCCACCCCAGAGGCTGAGGTAAATCTATCAAAATTATATAGCGTAATACCAGACCAGCTGAATTATTTAAAAAAAAGATTGTAGTCTTAGCTGAGTTGTCTTAAATACACACATTGCCGTACATAGCACAACAGATAGTTTGAGAAAACAGTATATAAGGAAACAATAAAAGTTTAAAAGTTGTTTTCCTTAAGCCAACTGAACTTAAGATCTGGTTTTTACTTGAGTTATGGTTATAGAACATGCCACACCTGTGAATCCCGGAAGACAGGTGCATACATATCCGACCCCGACTTCCTCACAAGTGCCTTGGTTTTGACACGGATTCAGGAGACATTCATGGAACATCTGCTGGAGAGAGTAGAGCTAAATTTTCAGCTATTTTACTCCAGCCCACAGAGGGCATTGTGACATCAACAAAAATGTATAAACACTATCCACTGAATACATAGCTGAATGTCAACTAACTTGCATCTTCAAACAGATGATGCAAAAACTTTCTTCAGCACTAACTATTTTAACTACAGTATTAACTATTTAATGGCTGTATGATGGCAGTTCAGTCAGTGATTTTGTTTGATGTTTTATCTGTGCTATCTTTCTTTAAAATAAAAAACTTGTTATTTGGAATTTATATCAATGGCATTCATACATTTATTGGTGTGAATTAAGTGTCCAAATATATTATAGGCTTACTATATGTGATCCAAACACAGCAGGAACAAATTTCAAAGTTCAGAAGATTTCCAGATTCAGGTACCAACCGGTGAAAGGGAGAAGACGACTCACCTGGCTACTGGCTTGATAATCCTTTCTCAGGACCACTTCTGGCACTGTAGTTGCACTTTCCTCCTTAGGCAGGAAACTAGAGCCAAAGCCTGAGTCAGACCAAGAGAAAAGAGGGAAAAAGTACAAGGAGACAGAAATGAGAAAATGAAACAGACAGAATAAGCACAACACAGACATAAAAAAAAAAGATGTGAAAGAGGAGAATTTCTGCTGTCAAAACTGGAAAACATTTTCCAAAGGCATTCATCATCCTCATCTTTTCCACATTGATGCACTTTTTCCCTGCGTGTACAGAGAATCAGATTCCATTATGTGCATTAGATTCTCATTGCAAATCGTTCACACACCTACCCAAAGCCTGAAAATGAGCCATATATTCCACTGGTGAATGAATGAAGAAACCCTCTGCACACCATTGTCTTACACAACCAACACCTTATAAAACATTAAAGGTGAAGCGTGTCATTTTTTATGATAAAAAAAAAAAAACTTCCTCTAAACAACCAAGTCTACCTATAATAATCTCTTTGTTCCACCTCGGTTTAAATCGTGTTCTGGGGGCGGGGTGGTCAAAGTACCAGCAACATGTGAGAAGTAAGAAAAAGTGAGGGTACGCTACAGTACCCACTTCGAGCACTGCTTTGATCAAATAAATGCAGACTTAGTGACCACACACGTCAATCACCGACCACAAACATTAGAGTAGGGAAATAAGGAAAATAACTAAGGAAAAGATACATACTGGAGCACTGTTGGATGGCTTTGGCTCCTGTTATCGTGGTAGTACCGTAAAAGGGGCAGGAGAGGCAATAGGAACGACCCTCCTCAGGCTGGTAATAATCTCTGGGACATGGGTAACATGGAACCAGACCCGTACGAGAGAAATGACCCGGGGAACATGGTACTGGGAAGACAGAGAGAAAGAGAAACCATGTATTCAGAAAGCAAATGGAACTATTCCCCTAAATAAACATTGTATGTTAAAGTAATTCATATGTATTTATTCAATTGTTACATCTCACCACCACACTCATTGACATCCAGAGCCCCTCTATTGACAGTGGTCGTGGTAGGAGGGCAGGACAGACAGACCTGAGAGCCGAAACCTGGCTGGAATTCCCCTAAAGGACAGGACTCACACGTCTCCAACCCAGTAAATGATGAGCTGCCAGGCTGGCACTGCGCTGGAAACATGCACACACATGCAGGCATGCACACATACAAAGATGGAGACACACTTAGAGATCCCGTTTATAAGCAGCCTTCTGCTGGAATGGAATAGTGATGAGACTGTATGATATAGACTGCTGACTGATTACCTTTGCACTCTGCCAGGCTGCGTGAATGGAGGTAAGGAGTGGAGAAGCCATCTGAGCATGACTTACACTCCATCTGCCCCTCCTCATCCTGATATGACCCTCTCCAGCAGCTCTCACACTCAGCATACTCCAGGGAGAAATACGTCCCTACTGGGCATTGCACTATGGGTCAAAACAAACAGGGAGATAAAAAAAATGTTGTGGTTAGAACTGCAGTTAATTTGTGGCAAATTTACAAAAAATCCAACAGTTTGCCACAAATGTTTTCCAGACGTTCACAGATCTTCACCCTAACCCAAAAACGCTTTAAATGCTTGTCATATTTTTCACTACTGAATCTATATCAGATGTGCCCTGTTGAATGTGTATTTCATTTTCAAACTCACCACACACCCTGCCTTTGAGAACAGACCCTGGCCGGCAGTACAGTGTAGCCTTTTTACTTTCCAATGATTTGGGGTCCGCTACGATCATCTCTGACGACACATGGAAGGTAGAGAATGGTTGCTTGCTCAGTGTCCGCTTAAGCCGATTGGTCAGTTGCTCAAGTGCCCTCAGTAAACGTTTTTGATTGACCATTTCCGCAGAGTCGTTCCTCCACAAGGGCAGTGGGATGCTTGCTGGGAAAAAGGAATGGTGTTGGGAGAAGTTGCAACTGGATTTAGGTGTAAAACTAAGGCTCCGTTTACACTGCAAGTCCTAATGCAAAGATCTGATCTTTTGACCATATGGTTTTGTCCCTTGGGTTTTGAATGGTCTTACTAAAATTATTTATATAATTCACATCGGGTGGAACCATGATTATTTGCCAAGATGGAGAAATTAAAAGCTGTCATGGCTGATAGCAGCGCAAAATCTGGCTGAACGGATATAGACCGGAAAATAATGGTAATTTTCAGTTGTTATTTTATCTATGGCTTGTTAGATCTAGAATTCTGAAGTGAGTAAGATTACATCTATTTGAATGAATTCAAATGAATTCACGAGAGAGAGACAGAGAGAGAGAGAGAGACAGAGAGAGAGAGAGAGAGAGAGAGAGAGAGAAAGAGATAGTGTTATTACTTGCATGCATCTGTATAGTGTCTCTATGTAATAGTGAAGCATGCGTGTTTACTTACAAAAAAGCAAAGTTATCACTGTTGCTGAGAAACAATGTAGCTTTCAGTAGCGAAGTTGTGTTATTTGTAAAATTCACTGGGCAGAGGTTGAAAACCAGTTTCTATGCTCCTGAATGTTTCTATGTGTGCACAATTTCTTACCTATTTAGTTGTAATCGAAATTATACCACTCCCATTACAAATCAGGTTTATTGGCAAAATGTACAGACTTTCAGCTGTTTGCAATGAACACAAACAAGTAAATGAAATAGCCCAACACAACAAATGTTTCAAGTGGTTTCAACTGAAAATGCAGTTTTTAATTACTTCTGCGGTCCCAAAATTATTCAACCCCCTGAATAAAATCCCTCACAACAGCAAAAATCTGCAAAACAGGTGTTGTCTCAAGCACACCTGATGCAACTAATCTTCAACTAAGGGCTTCATTAGTTGCACCAGGTGTGCTTGAGCTAGAACACATTAAAAATCTGAACTTGCTATAGGTTTGTTGAGTGTCACGTTTGACTGCATGTTAGAAATATGGCTAAGTCAAAAGAATGGTCTGAAAATAAACAAGAAACGTGCTCAAAATCATGTAAATAAGCCACAGAAGTTTTGGAATTCTGTTCTGTGGAGCGATGAAACAAAACTAGAACTTTTCGTCCCTATGGGTCAGCGGTATGCAGAGGTGGAAAGTAACAAATTACATTTACTAGTGTTACATAATAGAGTATTTTTTTGTGTACTTCTACTTTAAGTACTTTTTAAAATCTGTCATTTTACTTTAGTATTGAAGTATTGTACTTCGCTACATTTTAAATCATATCTGTTACGGAGTAAAAAAATAAATAAAATTAAAGCTGCAAGCAGCGATGAAAAGGGCCCTCGCACCCGTGCCACAGCCACCCGGCGGTTTTAGGAAAAGAGAGCACGGTGGGCTGTACGTAAATATAGGAGGACTTTGTTAAAGTAATTTGTATTTGCCACACTTTCTGCTACCAGCAGGTGGCGCTATTACTATAACCGAATATGAGCATGGTCATGTGTTCAGGACAGGACAAGACAAATTTGAAGAGGATCATATCAAAACTGTAGGAGGAGTTTGTTAAAGTACAAAGCCTGAAAATGGCTAAATCTGCACAAAAATCAGAGAAGAAATTCAAAATGGCAGACTTCTGGTTGTTTAGGGCTATGCTCCTCCAATATACTTTTTTAATAGGTATTGGGTCATTACATATATGTACCGAATTTTGTCCACGTACGTGAAACGTAGCGCCAGGGGCAATTAGTCAAAATATTTGTTTGCCCCACTTTTTGCCCTTTTGCCCCACCCAATTCTGGAATCCATATCAGATGTTATCAACATGTTATCAAATTTCGCACCCGTGCCACCACCACCCGGCGGCTTTAGGAAAACAGAGCACGGTGGGCAGTACGTAAATATAGGAGGACTAAAAGTAATTTAGTTAAAGTAATTTGTATTTGCCACACTTTCTGCTACCAGCAGATGGCGCTATTGCTACAACCGAATATGAGCATGGTCATGTGTTCAGGACAAGACTCTTATCAAACATGTGAAGTTTGGGCCAGATTGGACATTGTATGCCTGAGTTACTGCATGCTGTTTGTGGTTGCCTAGCAACATCGGAACTGCAAGCAAAATTTACAGAGAACTTCTCTAATGATGCATATTTCACCCAGAGGCTGAAATTGGGTTTGCACAACTATATTTGTCAGGCCGCCGAGGGCACATCCTTCAAAGAAAACTCAAGATCTTCGCAATTTAACGTCGCAAAGGCCTTAAGATTACACTCACCAAATTTGAAGAGGATCGGATCTAAACTGTAGGAGGTGTTTGTTAAAGTATAACATCTGGAAATGGCAAAAACTGCACAAAAAGTTAAAAATAGCTGACTTCCAGTTGTGTTTAGGGCTATGCTCCAAGAGACTTTTTTGTAGGTATTGGGTCATTACATGTATGTACCGAATTTCATACCTGTACGTGAAACCTAGAGCCGGGGCAATAATTTAGGGGGGGCAATTAAGCCATTTTGCCCCACCCAATTCTGAAACCCATATCACACATAAATTTTCACCACTTCTGAAGCGTGTGCAAAGTTTCATGAGTTTTCGAGCATGTTTAGGCCCTCTAAAAAGCGATTCATTTAGGAGAAGAAGAAGAAGAAGAAGCGGAATTAAAGCTGCAAGCAGCGATGAAGAGGGCCCTGCACCCGTGCCACCACCACCCGGCGGTTTTAGGAAAAAAGAGCACGGTGGGCAGTATGTAATGATAATAAATATAGGAGGACTATGTCAAAATATTTGTATTTGCCACACTTCCTGCTACCAGCAGGTGGCGCTATTGCTATAACCAAATATGAGCATGGTCATGTGTTCAGGACAGGACTCTTATCAAACATGTGAAGTTTGGATGAACCCTGCCAAGTTCATCGCTTCCAGTTGTGTTTAGGGCTATGCTCCAAGATACTTTTTAGTAGGTATTGGGTTATTACATGTATGTACCGAATTTAGTCCACGTACGTGAAACGTAGCGCCAGGGGCAATTAGTCGAAATATTTGTTTGCCCAACTTTTTGCCCATTTGCCCCACCCAATTCTGAAACCCATATCAGATGTAAATTTCGCACCCGTGCCACCACCACCCGGCGGTTTTAGGAAAAAAGAGCACGGTGGGCAGTATGTAATGATAATAAATATAGGAGGACTATGTCAAAGGATTTGTATTTGCACACTTCCTGCTACCAGCAGGTGGCACTATTGCTATAACCAAATATGAGCATGGTTATGTGTTCAGGACAGGACTCTTATCAAACATGTGAAGTTTGGGGGAGATTGGACATTGTATGCCTGAGTTACTGCAGGCTGTTTGTGGTTGCCTAGCAACATCGGAACTGCAAGCAATATTGAACTATATGACATATTCATGCACAAATCACCAAAAGGCTGAAATTGGGTGTACATTTGTCAGGCCGCCAAGGGCACACCCTTCGACGAAAACTCAAGATCTTCGCAATTTAACGTCACAAAGGCCTTAAGATTACACTCACCAAATTTGAAGAGGATCAGATTAAAACTGTAGGAGGAGTTCATTAAAGTACAACGTCTGGAAATGGCAAAAACTACACAAAATCTGAGAGGAAATTCAAAATATCAGACTTCCTGTTGTGTTTAGGCTTATGCTCCAAGAGACTTTTTTGTAGGTATTGTGTCATTACATGTATGTACCGAATTTCACACCTGTATGTCAAACGTAGAGCCGGGGCAATAATGTAGGGGGCGCTATTGAGCCATTTTGCCCCACACATTTGTCAGGCCGCCAACAGCACACCCTTCGACGAAAACTCAAGATCTTCGCAATTTAACGTCGCAAAGGCCTTAAGATTACACTCACCAAATTTGAAGAGGATCAGATCAAAACTGTAGGAGGAGTTCGTTAAAGTACAACATCAGGAAATTACGAAAAATGCACAAAATCTAGGAGGAAGTTCAAAATAGCTGACTTGCTGTTGTGTTTAGGGCTATGCTCCAAGAGACTTTTTTGTAGGTATTGGGTCATTACATGTATGTACCAAATTTCATACCTGTACGTGAAACGTACAGCCGGGGCAAAATGTGGGGGCAATAATTTACAGAATTTGCCCCACCCAATTTTGAAAACCATATCGCACGTAAATTTTCACCACTTCTGAAGCGTGTGCAAAGTTTCATGAGTTTTCGAGCATGTTTAGGCCCTCTAAAAAGCGATTCATTTAGGAGAAGAAGAAGAAGAAGAAGAAGCGGAATAATAATAAACGGAGCAAAAACAATAGGGTCCTCTCACCATCGGTGCTCGGGCCCTAATAATAATAAACGGAGCAAAAACAATAGGGTCCTCTCACCATCGGTGCTCGGGCCCTAATAATAATAATAATAATACAAGGGGGAAGAAATCACGCTCCGGAAACTACAGCATTGATTGAAGGGCGGGAGATCAAACATGCAAAAAAGGTGATGCAGACCCAGCTGAAAGTGAAACGCTGTCGAATTCTTATGAACCATGGCCAATATGGGAATACTTTGGATGTAGAAAAAACACGTGGTTGTCCTCGATGATATTCAATTTGCAGAAAATGTGGACATGAAGTGGCTGCAAAAGGAGGAAACATAGAACATCATCCCTCCGTGCAGATAAAGGTATGTCCCTTTTATAACTTAAAGTGCCCCTATTATGAATTTTTGAAAATTACCTTTCATGTAGTGTGTAACATAGCTCTAAGTGAATGAAAACATCCTGCAAAGTTTTAAATCTGAAAGTTCACTGTATATAAAGTTATTGTTTTTCAAAAGTTAGAGTCGACTCTGAGTCAATGAAATTAATAGTTTTTCAAACGAATCATAAGCCGTTTCGTTATAACGTCAAGACAAAACAATAGCATATTGCCCGCCCAATTGCGTGCACAGACACCAGGGAAAACTTGAACCCCCTCAAACATTTTAGCTGATTCTTGTGAATACTGGATAGCATCATGTCGAGAAAACGCTGTGCTCTACAATGTGAAAGTAAAGCCATTTTTTTCACTGCCCAAGGACGAGCATGAGAAGAATCAGTGGTTAAAATTCATCTTTACCACGATACCACAGCAGTATAATCCTAAACTTTTGCTGTGTTCCCTTTATTTTACTGACGACTGCTTTTCAAATCTCGGAGTTCAATGCAGGATTCGCAAACCGCTTGCTATTGAAAGATGGTGTTCAAAATACTTAGTTTTGAGTTTTATATTGTGTAGTTCTCCTGCTAACTGGTTAACTCACTTTATTACAGTCTTACTGAAATACTTCTGCTAATCAGCTGTGGACCACTATTACCTAAAACTGTGTCTATTAATGCAGATTGTCTGTCGTTCTTACTACTTTGTGGAAAGATTAAGCATGGAGCAAGGTTTGTTTTACCGTTTTAACCGTTTTAACGTTTATGTTACATCAGTCATTCACGCTAGAGCTTGGCTAATGTATGCACTGTAATTGATACAGTTTCCACATGTTCACCACAAAAAATTTGAAAAATACTCTGTAAATAAATAAGTATAAGTAAAATAATCGGTTTGTTGATGGACTTGCACTTGTTAATGCTGACGGTGAGGAATTACAGTTGCAACATCTCATAATGTACCTCAAACTGAGTAGTTTATACCTGAGAAACGTCCTGCTCGAGTCGTCCTTGTGATGGAGGTTCGGGTTGAATGAATAGTTCTTCCAGTGTTTCATCACCGGACTCGCACTCTGATTGATATGGTAAAATCAACGTCATTGTGCGTTACTGTGTTTAGTTTACGGTGTAGGAAGCCTCAGGACACGCAGAGCTGATGTTATGGCAATGGGCGTTTTTGTTTTCAACACACGCTGTACGGGGTAGACCAATTATTTTTTTTTACATTTTTTTATTTTACCTTTATTTAACCAGGTTTGTCTCATTGAGATATAAAATCTCTTTTTCAAGAGAGACCTGGCCAAGATAGCAGAACAAATTAGATCACACAATCACAAAACAAACACAAAAGAGGCAAAGACAACTCAAGTACATTTAAATTTAAATAAAAGTGCCATTAATTAAAACATTTGCATGTGTGGATGGGCTCATGTTCCATAGTTTTAACACAACCTTTAAAATAATTTAAGGAAATTAGACACTGTAGTTTAAGTGTTTTCTGTAGGTCATTCCAAGTAGAAGGTGCAACAAAAATGAAAGCCTTTTTGAACAACTCTGTCCAGGCTTGAGGTACATTCAATTAAATTGTTTTCTGGGACAGTAAACCATAGGTACTCTGTGTAAAAGAAAGAAATTCAGAGATGTAACATGAAAGCCTGCCTATAATGCCCTTATATATAAAGATATAAAGGTGAGTAAGGCGCGATTTGACAGAGAAGGCAAATTCACTGTGGAGTAAAGTGTACAGTCATGAGTGAGGGGTCTGCAATTTGAAATAAATCTTAAAGCTACTTTAAGGCCGAATGATTTCCGTGATGCAGAGGGAATCCCGGAATCCAGTCATTAAAATGGAAATTACATAATGCAGATGTCACGTAAAACACGCAAACTGATGTATGGATGAATAAATAGAAAGTAGATCTGTGCAATAAATCCAATCGCGACATGGTCTGTGAATATTAAAAGCGCAAAAAAGACCAGTGTTGGGAGTAACGCGTAACAAAAGTAATGCATTGCAGTAACATATTACTTTTTGCTGTAACGCAGTAGTGTCAGGCATTACTAATCAATTTTCAGTAATATTTTACTATATTACATGTTCAGTCAGGCTTGCGTTACAACACACTTTTAGTTTTAATTGTAAAAAAAAAAAACAACAAAAGACTGCGAGACATTAACGAATGAAAAATGCAATAGGCTAAGTTACCTATTCGTGGTAAGTCAATAGCCGCGTGGCGTGTGGTGTCTAAGTTTGTAAATAAAGACTAAATTGCAGCGTCTGATATATTTTTTATAGCGATTTATTTTTTACAGGAGTGCCGTGAGGCATGATTTTGGCCTCTGTGCTCGCGCTGGCCAGTGGAAAAGCGGCTAATGGGTTAAGAAGAAGACTGTACATTCGCGAGATGGACGTATGCGCATTAGGCTACTCCATTTGTTCTGTGTTTTCTTTCTAAACAGTTAGGCTATGTTTAGGTGGTATTTTTCTTGTTTTCATCACGCAATCATTTTTGATGCGGTGGTGACGTGTTCACGTAACATGATGTAAGGAAAGCAACTAAAAGCTGTCACAAAGAACCGGCAAAAGCAATGATTATGAATATGTCAAATATAGCAAGAAGACATTTTAATTGTTTATTAATAAAGATGAAGTTGACGTTGCTGACTCGCGATCTTCGCAGTAGTGAATGCGCCAGAGAGAAATGCACATTTCATACAGATAAGCAGAGAGCAGTCCGTTTTCTTTCGTTTTGAATAGGCATGCACGATCGCTTCCGCGTTTTGTCTCAGCCCGCCCAGTTACATCCGGTGCTGCGTCAGAAGCCGGTTTTGCATTAGGTGGAGATAATTGCAAATTACACTTGCTGTTTACAAAAACTTCCTGCGGTTAATGTGAATGATGTTAACAACACTGTGAGGCAGTTAGCTGTCACACATAAGAGCAAGAAAGAGAAGAGCTTTAAATTATATATTTCGACCTACATCGACAACTTTGAGGGTGAGTATTCTCTCATATCGTGCAAAATCCGACTAGCGAATCAGTTTCTAAAATCGTTGTCTCCGTTTCTGAGAAAATGAATTTTATTAAAGTTTTGCCGCTATACACTTCACTATAGAACGCGCTATGCGGAAGTAAAGCAATGGCTGAGATCCCACCGGAAATACGTCAGCAGCGTTCGTGCATAGAGCGTATTGTTCTGTTTACAAGTAGACATTTCAATATATATATATTTTTCAGGTCTGTGAAGTAGGCTAGGCTACCTTATAGCCTACACTGAGTTTCGGTTAATTTATGAGACGCGCTCCAGTTCACGCGCAGGCGCCTCCGTGTCGTGATTATCTATTGTCGCTATATTTACTTCTTATTTATTAAATCCAGGCAATTGGTTGATGAAACATTGATTCAAATTAAGATACAATTAGTACAAATTGAAATTCACTTTAAAGAAATTTGTGTCTTCTGTTTGAGGTCTCTGTGAAAGTTTTAAAACAGTCTTTTAGTGCCGCTTCAGAGCGTTCGCGTCCGTAACGGAGAACTTTCACGTCCTTACATTGTTTTTTCCTCATAAATGCGAACACGAAAAATAAAATAAAATGAATATTTTATGTTCTGTGGAGAGCCAACCCTTCTTCATCCGGTGGGTAGTATTACTTTTGATTGCGCAGTGTAATTCACAGAATTACAAAAAAATATTTTGCCTCCTAAAAGTTATGAATGCGTGTGTATTTCCCTCATATTAAATATAAAACGCATGTGTAGACTGATATTTTTCTAATGTCTGGACTCTTTTAAGGGGGTATCCTATGGATAAACAGACGTTTCAATATATTGGTATTAAATGCATTTTCTAAGAATTTATATTTCAAGTTTTGACTGCAAATGTCACGTCCAAAACGCTGGAATTCCCCAATTTTAAATAATTTATCCTCAACTAGTTTTGTGGTGTAGGTCTACGTATTTTATAATGTTAACTTCAAAATTCAAATAATACTAATAGTAATTTAAAGATGTGGTAGCATTGGATCTGGAGGGGAAGGATAACTCTTGGAGTTGGAAGGGGTGTGTCGCCATTCTGCAGGTTCGTGGATCTGAGTGTCGCGATTTCGGTTTCATATCGCATATCATTACAGCCTTAGAATGTTAAGTTCTACTACTGTATAGCTATTTTGGTGAAAGTAACTCAAAAGTAATACAGGAGTAATGTAACGCATTACAATTCTGAGACAGTAATATTGTAAGGTAATGAATTACTTTTAAATTACAGTAACAAGTAATGTATAATGTATTACAGTTTGGAAGTAACTTGCACAACACTGAAAAAGACTGCTATGTAAATATATAATCTGCTTGTTCTGTGTGTCTCTGTGTGAATGAGTTGCGCCGCTTCGTCTACTACATACTCAAGTACGCGTGATGCTTATGGAGTTTTCAGCTTCTCACAAACAATACGAGGACATGATTACATGAACATTTCCAGAGCTGCTCTGAGGGAACGCCTAATGATCATTTTCATTATTTCATTTGAGGAAAAACCATTGTCAAATACAGTCTGAAACAGGTATTCACTACAACTCGTCAAAATAAAAGTTCGGTTTAACTAGGAAAAATTATGACAGAAATATATTACTATTGTAGGCCTACAATAGAACGTACTTCTCAAAATAATAATACAATTTATTTAAACATTATTTAAGGAATATTTTTTTTTGTCCATGGTTTAATTTAGTAAATCTGATAAATCAAAGATAAAAGGATAAAAGTTTAAATTTTCATTTGATTACCACTGTTTGATAATATATTTTTATTAAATTATAAAAATAAACATTAATTTTCTGAATAAAATACATTTCATAGGACTCTATTATTATTATTAAACATTTGAATAAATTATTAATGTTAAAAATAAGTTGTTAATCTAATTCATTATCAATTATTGAATTTAATTGATTAGATATGTTTTATTTAAATTTTAAAAAACAAAACAAACAAATGGTTTCAAGTTTGTTATAATAAAAGCATTTGTTCAACCAAAAAAAAAAACCTGTTTTCATTTTAACTGATGATAATAGTAATAACCATAATTTAATAATACCTTTTATTTATTTAATAAAAAAAAAGATTAATACAGTAAACCGTGATATTTTCTGAGACGTTACCATACTGTGAAAATCTCATACCGTCACAGCCCTTTCACGGGAGACTCCCCAACCCCACCCCCGCTGTTAAAAAAGTAACTCAGTGACTTAATAAGTAACTAAATATTAAATGAGCTACTTTTTACTTTTACTTGAGTAGATTTTTAGACCGGTAATTTTATCTTAATTTTAACTTTATCTTTGAAGTAGTAGTACTTTTACAATAATTAAAGAACGATGAAGCATGTGCTGAAAACAACACTCTGCCTACAGTTAAGCATGGCGGTGGCTCTGTGATGCTCTGGGGCTGCTTTGCATCCTCTGGCACTGGAAACCTGCAGATCCTTAAGTATACCTCAAATTCCACCAAGGCCTGGTTGCAAAATGAGTCCTGGAAGATTCTACAGTGGCCGACACAGTCACCTGACTTGAACGCCATAGAAAATTTCTGGTGGGATTTGAAGGCGGTGGTTGCAGCACGCAAACCCAAAAATATTACTGAACTGGAGGCCATTGATCATGAGGAATGGGCTTAGATTCCTCAGAAATGCTGCCAGAAGCTGGTGTCTGGTAATACATCTCGTTTGCAGCAGGTCATAACAGCAAAAGGGTGTTCTACTAAGTACTAAAGATGGTTGCCATGAAGGGGTTGCATAATTTTGAGACTGCAGAAGTCATTAAAAGTTGCATTTTCAGTTGAATTTGAGGAAACCACTTAAAACATTTGTTGTGTTAAGTTAATTTCAATTACTTTTGTTTGATTTGTTCATTTCAAACAGCTGAAAGTCTGTACATTTTGCCAATAAACCTGATTTGCAATGGGGGTCGAATAATTTCGATAACAACTGTGTAAAGTTTCCACCTCAAAAAACAGCTGTGAGTTTTAGTGCGACATTATCTTTGTGGGCAAACGTGTCGCCCAGTGTCGTGTTTAGACATAGGTCAGATGTTCAGATATTGGATATGTATCTGATTTAAAACCACATTTGGAAGTGGCTCAGAACTCATGAGAAAAAAAACAGATCTCGTGCGGATTTATGTGTTTACACGTGTGCATCAAATTCTGATCTGTGTCAGATGCTAGTAAAAAAATTCTGATTTTTTTGTGCCAGTGTAAACGCAGCCTAATTATCAACGGGTGCAATAACAACACAGGGCCTAACTAGCCCAAAAGTTGGTATTTCTCTACCTGTGATGTTGAAATGGATTTGTATCTTCTGCTCTCTGGTAGGGCCAGTGGTTTTCCTATGCCGTTTGGTCCTCATGTGATAGCCATGTTGTGATGAGCCATCTTGCTGTAAGTGGTGCTCTGGAGCAAAACCAGTGTCAAAATATGCATAGTCATGACCATTCTGAGAGCCCCAATTACTGCCCCACCCTCCAGGACCTGAGGAGAAGAAAAAATGATTTTTTATTTAATCTATAACAAAATAATCTAAAAATGTAAGAAAGAGTTTAAATGAAAAAATGAAATGAAAAATTTAGAGTTTAAATGAAAAAAAAAAAAAAAAAGCCAAAATGAAAATCTACAGAGTGTTTATACATTATGTGCAACAAAATGCTGATAACAGTTTAATTCATCTGAGCTTCATTCATTTCCCTAAACCATTCTATATATTTTTTGCTAATCGGTGCATAATCAGAATAAGATTGTGCATGTAAACACTCATACATTGCTCCATGGATCAGAGATATTAAAATAACTTCTTGCTAACATGTGACCATTACAGACAATCCCCAAATATGAAATAAAATTTAGTTTGATTGAGCAGAAAAATTATGTTATAATGATGAACTCACTTTAGATTAACAGCTTTTGAGAAATTACCAAAACAATACTGTGACCATTTCAGCTTGTAAGGCTTGCAGGCTCAACTCTTTGGCTCCCCAGTGGATTAATTTATCATCAGGTAGTAGAAATTGCCCGTTGAGGTGCTTTTTGAGGATAAAGAAGCACTTTAACAATTAGTCAAAACTTGCTTCATTCAACTTGGTGACAGTTTTATTTTAGTATTATGTATATACTATTATTAGTGTTTATAAATATTTTGATTTAGGTTTTTTATTTTTACATTTTCAGTTTTCATTCTAGTTTCAATTGTAGTCATTTTGTTATATGCTTCTGTCAATTTTATTAGCTTTTTTTGTGTACATTTTTTATTTAGCTTTTGTTTTAGTTTTAGTCATTTATTTAGCACTCTGCAACTTAAACTTATTTCGGGTAGTTTCCAAATCAACAATTCTAATTTTCATTTACGTTTTTAAGTTTAAAGTTTTTCATCTAATATTATATTTTAATATAGCTTTATTTCAATAATCAAAATTACACATTTTTAATAGTTTTAGTTAACAATAACAACATTGCCTGGCAAAAAGAATCAAATCATTTGACATTAGCATGCCATTATTTACCAATAGCAAATCCATTTGGATAGTCGTAGTTATACTCTAGGCATTGTCCAGGTAAATCCATTTTCAGTTTGCAGGAGACCTCATCTCCACCGCAGATGTTAGGGACCTGTGGGATTATGATTATTGTTAAAAAAAAAAAACAATGAGGGTAAACAAGATAAAATGTCATGTTGCTAAAGTATATGTGCATGTCTATGCGTCAGATCTCACCATATCTTTAAGAACAGTTGAAAACTCTCCCGTGAAGGACTTTAGCAAGTCAATATCATCGCAGCGGGATGCTTTAAACAGCATCTCAAAGGGCTTAAACCCATTGTTTGCAATTCTGTTCACTGTACACAGGAGATACATAGAGCAAAATGCTTACAATAAACTAAAAAAAAAAAAGCATAGAAATCAAGAGATTTGTTTGTGCACTGTGTAAGATAGTATGTGTATGAATATGTGAGTGGAAAGAGGAAATTATGAACAGTAGAGCAAAAATTAAAGACAACTGTTGAGTAACAGTGAAGCAATCCTCACGGGAGCAATCAGGTCTGTCTGGTGAGCGGGGCGGCTCCCAGATTCCATTATTGGCGCAAAAGTAGCTGCGCACAGCATCCTGGGCAAGACTGTAACCCTGTCTGCATATCAGAGTGCAGTTCATCCCTTCCTCCGTCTTGGCACATGAGAAATCTGCATTCACTGGCACGAATGGCTTCTCACAGGTTGAACCTGAGGTTAGAAACATCCTTCAGTGCCAGTGAATTAACTCGTTTTTTTAAATAAAGAACAGTGTAATCTGGAAAACTTCACAGCATTTAGCTTAACTGGCTAGACAGATCCAAAGACAGATTATAGCAGAGTACACTTTCTTTAAGAAAAATTCTTGGCATGAAAAACAAACTAGAATAATAGACTGTAGCATGCTTTGAGGAATGAACTTCTTAGTCAACAATGAGAAAGTTTATGTAAAATCCTTACTGTACATACCTTGTACAGTAATGATGAGCTCACAAGTTCGATTGTTGCCGGAAGGGTCAGTGGCTATGTAGTAAACTGAAGTTTCTCCCACAGGAAATACATCACCGGATGAGTGAGTACTGGAGATATTCAGATAGGCTCCTGAGAAAGAAAAATAAACAAATTAATAAGAGTCAGTGAGATGTTTAAAAAAAAAAGAAAAAAAAATAATACTTTTATTTAGCAAGGACGCTGAGTTGATCAAAAGTGACAGTAAATACAAAAAATATATTTCAAATAAATGCCGTTCTTTTGAACTTTCTAATAATCAAAGAATAGAATGATATATCTGAAAAACATGTATCATGGTTTCCACAAAAATATTACGCAACATTGATAATAATAAATGTTTTTTAACCACAAAATCAGCATATTAGAATAATTATTGAAGGGTCATGTGACACTGAAGACTGAAGTAATGATGCTGAAAATCAGCTTTGCCATCACAGGAATAAATTGCATTTTAAAACATATTAAAATAGAAAAAAAGTTATTTTAAATTGTAATAAAATTTCACAATACCACTGTACTTTTTGATCAAATAAATGCAGCCTTATTGAGCTTATAAGAGATTTCTTTAAAAAAATGTTAAAAAAATCTTACTGACCCCAAGACGTTTGGAATGGTAGTGTACAATACATACTGTATCCTTTAATATAAAAGGATGTGGACATCAACATGCCCTTGTATATTTATTATCAAAACCATCTGTGTATCTCTCTTTGCAGCTATAACATCTTACAGACTTCTGGGAAGGCTTTCCACTAGATGCTGGAACATGGAAGCAGGGTTTGTTCTCATTCAGACACAAGGGTGTCCAAATCATCCCAAAGGTGTTCAGTGGAGGGCAGGTCTGGGCGTTGTGCAGGCCAGACAAGTTCTTAAACACCAGACTCAGTAATCAGTTTCTCTGTGGACTTTGCTTTGTGCCCTGGGGCATCATCACGCTGGAGCAGAAAAATGCTTTTACCAAACCACTGCAACAACTTTGGAAGCACACAATTTTCTAGAAAGTCACAGTAATGTTTAACATTAAGATTTATCTTCACTGGAATTAGAACAGCTAAACCTGTTAATTAGAAGTGGGTGTCCACATACTTTTGGCAATGTAGTCTATATACTGTATGTCTGCATCTGTTTGCAATATCGCAGACATTGCTTTAGTTGTGCAATCTGGCAATAGCCAATGATGTAACAGGTACTTTCACAGACATTTACCACAGGGAGCAATGTGGAGCTCCACAAGGACTCGCTCTGGTCAACCACAAAGTCCTACAAAGGGTGATACGCTACTGTACAGGTCCTCGTGAGGCCTTGGAATAACAGGCCTTGGTGCCAGAGGAAAGTAATTGCTAGAATGTTTAATGACATAGAACTAAGGGTGCTACACTGCGGTCAGACAATAGAGTCTTTCAAGGATCATATACTTCAAACACTCAAAAGACACAAACATACACTCACACTTATTTGCATGCACATATCAGTACCCATAACTATAATGAAACCTTCATACATTTATCCACAAAAATAAGGTTTTGTGACCACACTGAGGCTGCTTGTCGACGTCACACCACGCTGCCCCAACGTCAGCATGTTTTGTTTTTCCATGCCCACACCCTGACGCTGGTTTATATTTAGTGCAGACAAAACTCCCTCCAAAACCCGCCAGACCCAGACATTTGTCAGACAGTTTGGAATAGGCCTGGAACTTCTCTCTGGAAAAGTGTGTGTGTGCATTCACGTCTGAAGTGGTTAAGAACAAAATGAATTATCTTGCGGAATTTGGAGTGCTTGTGCATTTGTACAAATGCCTTTATGAATTATTTCTCTTATGTTTTCTTATCTTCTTTTATCCCAATAATTTCCATACACCATAATCACCATATCATACACCTAATTTCTTTCTTTGTTCACTGGATTTGCAGTAAGAGTATAAAACTAAAGCCATTTCACCTGTCTGAGACCAAAAGAATGATTCCAATCCTTATCACTGCTGATGTAGTCAATTCAATAAATACTTTTTGCAGGAAAACATTTCCTTCCCAGAGTTCTTAAAATGTTCATAAATCAAACCATTTCCATTCTCTGTAGCTACTGTAAAAGTTAATTCAACCCTGTTCAACCTCCACAGGTGTTCTGAAAAGAATCCTCTCTGTGATGATTTTACCAAACGTCAATCCCTGAAGATTGATTTTTCTCACGCACAAACGGTCCGATTCAAGGTCTTTCCAATAAGGCCTACATTTCTTTCCTGGACCCAAACACAAAAATAAACTGTAAACAAGATAAGTGTGGCCTAACAGTTGACATTCTTCCCCTTTTTGCTGTTTTTATTTGTTAAAACAGTAAAACATCATGTTAAATTATTTAATTTCTCCTTTTCTCCTACTCTTTTCCCACTCTCTTATAAATTAATTTATATGTACCCGAGTTGTCTGAAAACTGAGGTTCTTCCCAGTATACTGTAGTTTTTCTCCCAGAGGCCTTAACAGTGGGTGGAGATCGACACCTGTCAATCAAAGGTGGTTCCGTATCTAAGGAAACAAAGATTTTTGAAACAAAGACTTTATTTATTTATTTATATTTTAATGTAGCAAAAACAAATGTCTTGTTTTTTTGCTTCTATTTTGTAAATTCTACTATGTATACATTTTTTTTGTAGAAGACAGGAACTGTACAAAACAAGATATTTATATAAATAGTGAATAATAGTCATAATAGTAAATAATATATTAATTATGTTGTAGTTTTGTTTTTGCAAAACAATACTACATTTAAATATGACCATATCAATAAATATTAGTTGTACAAGGAATCCAACCTCACCAACTACAGTAACAGTGAAAGAGCAGTTAGCCTTGTTTCCTGTGCGGTCGGTTGCTGTGTATGTTATGAACTCAGTTCCTATAGGGAAAGGCTGCATGGGGTTTAGAACGGGGGTCACCTGCACCACAACCTGAGGAAGAAAGGCATGACCTCATTGTAAAACGACACGCACAAACCTGTGTTTTTAATTTGAAAGGGGGAAAATAAAGCTGATGCAAAACTCACCTCATCTCCAGAATTGTCTCTCAGCATGGGTGCGCTCAAACTGACGTTAGCTGACCTCTGATGTTCATCGGTCTCTGTGATGACATCACCAGGGCACTGAATCCAAGGAGGCTCTATATCTACAAAAGAGGAGAAAATCAGTTCAGGCTCAAAAGTCTCCATAACGTCAACCCCATTACCAATTACTGATTCAATTACTGATGTAAACATGACATTGATGTCACTCATTACCTCCAGCCATCTCATATTTAATCTTATGCTCTATGCAAAACATCTGTAATGTAAAAAGATTTCATCCCTTTTTGAGCTTGACGGCCTCCGCTTACTATATGTCCTTGTAAACTGCAAGAATTTTTTTTCTTCATTAGCAATTGAAATACAAACTTTTTTCTTTACTGTTTTAAACAAGTCTAGATATCTTAAAGGGATAGTTCACACTGTCTGTTGTCATTTACTCACTCTCATGTTGTTCCAAACCTGTGTGACTTATTTTCTTCTTCTGTGGAACATAAAAGAAGATATTTTGAGAAATGTCTCTGTTTGTTCGTCCATAGAATGAAAGTCAATAGTAACCAAAAGGTCTTGGTTACCAACATTTGTCTACGTAAATATCTTGTTTTGTGTTCAACAGAAGCAAGTCGGTCATACAGGTTTGGAAATGAGTAAATAAATTATGTCAGTTTTTATTTTTAAATGAACTATCCATTTAAACAATTTTGCTTCTTAAAAGATAAGTTTGCTGAATTTGATGTTATATGTAAATGAACAAAGTGTACTCTTTCTTCATGTTATCTGCACCTAGATATCCTTGTTTATTTGTCAGCCAAAGTCTGTCGGATAACACAAAACGTGTTACTTTGCATCATCCAGCAGACTCTTGACAGCTCCACACTGAAAAAAACAATAAGTAAAATTTACTTAATTTTTCTTTGGCAAGTTTTTGCACGCATTTGCAATACATTTGATTTCACTCAAAAATGTAACATTGCATTAAACCATACTTTTAAAGTATATACTTTACTTAGAAACATCTAAGTAATTAATACAATATATAATCTACATATAAGGTGTCACACGTCCCGTAAACGCATACAGAGACCTCAATACTTGGTAGAAAATACACAATGAAAGTAACATTTGATGGATCGTTTTTGTGTTTGAATGTGTAATTTTGAGTGGAAAATGGACTTCAAATGTCACAAAATGGCAAGTTTACTAATCCTAACAACAAAAGCAATGATGAAAAAGTATAAATACAGCTGGAAAACAGTGAAAAATCAACCTTATTAATTATTCAAGGCCCAGTGCATGATGGTAACACCAGTATCAGAAAAGTTGAGTAATTTACTTAATTTTAAAACGTTGATATTTACGCTTTCATTTCTACACATTTGAGTTGAGTACTAATATAGAATTTACTTAGTTTTTTTTATTCTTGCCAGAACTAACTTTTTCATGTAAATTGTAAATCGTTTTTTTTCTGTAGTATTTACTTCAGGCTTTTGTTAAAAATACAGGGGCCAGTTGCATAAACTTAGCCACTATGTTAAGACTGTCTTAAGAAGTTTGACTAACTAGCAGTTAACCAAGTGGCATGAGTTGTACTTTTCCAATTCAAATTAGACTGATCTACCTTTTTATGTAACTGACTTTAAAAAGTTACATAAAAAGGTAGATCAGTTAGTCAAACTGACTTTAAAAAGTTAGGACCAGTTTTAAAGAAAAAAATTAGATGACTAAGTTTTAATACTAATCTAAGCAGTTTATGAAACCGACCACTGATCAAATTTTCACATTTTTGTATTCCCGTCCAGAGACAATCGGATCGACAGATGGGTGGGTGCCCTTTTTCTCTAGTCATGTACCACAGGTTTACATTTTTTTCACGTTTCTATTGCATAGACAGAAAAGTTTTATTAAAGCCCATCTTGCCAGCAGTGAATTCCCTCTTTAAGTAAAATGAAAGATCTTTAGGGGTGTTTAGATATATTTTTGGAGTGAACTATCCATTTGATGATAATGTGACTCTAGATTCATGTCACGTTGTTGGTGTTGAAGTGATATGACTTATATAGAGGTGTTTCATTATCACATGCAGCTCGGAGTAGAACTTACTAATCACATTATCCGTGTTTTGTCACTCCAAGCAAAACAAATACTTTATTGTTACAGTAACTGGGCCAAAAAAGAACAAAAAATTTAAGTTCTGTCACAATTTCCTCACCATAACATCGTTCCAAATTAGACTATTCATGTAGAGTCTATGAGCAAAGACCAGTTGTTGGGTGTTGCTCTGTTGAGAGCTATTGACTGAACTGTCAATTTTTATCACATCCAGGTTGGAGTAGAGCTTATTAATCACACAACCTCTGCTGTCCCTCCAAGCTAAACAAATATTTCATATTTTGTCAGCCCTAGAAAAAACCTAGATCAGACGAAAACACCCCGTCTTTTCCTTTCTGCCCTGATCTCTATAGACACTGATGAGCCACAAGCTCACAAAAAGACAAACATAATCTCTCCTCTCATCAGTAAATCATAGAGGTTCAGGGGTGAAAGCCAAAACTAATTGATGCTTTGTTCAGTTCCAGCTTGGAGGGGCAATTTTTGAGTTTTATGATCTTGGAATCCTTTAGTTTTACACACTGGTGTACTTTCTTTGATGATCGTCCACTTATTTTGTTGTTCATCATCTTAAAGATTTTGCAGCAACAAATTGAATGCACCTGTTTCACTGGCAGCACATCTGTCCCATTGCAAAACATCAAATTACAGCACTAATTTAGGATCAAATAGGGTTTTTTCAGACACATGTATATGGACAGGGTCATGCAATACACATCCTTGCACATCCTTATAAGCACAAACAGAAAACAAATCACCTGTACAGGTTGCTTTATGTAGATTGTCACTCCAGATTCCAGAAGGCAGACATTTGACTTCAGAGTCACCAAGGAGACGATAACTACGGGGACAGGTTAACTGACACGATGTTCCGGTCTTGACCTCATTCTCCCCACAAGTAGGTGGCGACAGATAAATATGCTTCAAAGTAACAATCGGAGGACAGCGTACCTCTTAGAAAGAGAGAAAGAAGAGGGACACAGTAAAAAAAAAAAAGAACAAACATTTTCCACAAAGATAAATCAAAAGAATGAGAGAGCAAGAGAATGAGAGAGAGCATGCAAAAATATCTCCAGAAAGGGAAATGTAAGAGCGGTTGTTGACCACACTGCTTGACATTCTTGGAAAAAACCTCAACACAGGCATACTCGCACAAACAAATGATTTTCAATCTGACATCAGGATCACCCTGTACTGCCAAAGCAAGAGAGATTGATAAGCACAGAGAGAAACAGAGTAAAAGAATTACAGTGAAGACAGGAAAACATGTCATACGACTCAAACGGGCCAAAGGCTGGAGTCAGGGGCGGTTCTAGGGTGAGTGGATATCCGGGGCTTAGCCCAGAGAAATCCATGTATGTGTCACGATACAAGGAATAAACTTTAAATAAACATTTTATATTTGTTTTGTTTTTTATTGTTTTTTAACAAGGTAAATATTTCTGGCTTATTAAAATTAAAAGTCACAATGTCCACGGAATGCAATCCCCTGCTTCCCCAGAAATGACGTCACAGCAACAATACGATGGAGGTATTCACGTCTCTCAGTTATTTCTCCTACACTGGCTCTATGAAGATGTTCTGTTATATCTCCATGTATTTGAGCTGTTTTGTAGCTCTTCCAGCATGTCATGGAAGCCTTATGAAGGCTAATTTGTTCATGCTCTCTGAATGATTCTAAAGCCCTTTTCCAGTTAGAGAAACCTGCACTTGTTAATGTGTCTTTGCTGTTTCGGATATGATGCTTCCCAAAGAGACGACAAGAAAAGCAGAATGCAGAATTTCTGGATACGGAATACTCAAGCCACTGAAATGCATCTAGCCAATTCTTATTAAAAGCTCTCTGCTGTGTTCCAAATTGGGTAAAGGGATACTGCTGAAGCTTCACGTGTTTTGGGCCTGTCTGCAGTGTTCCTAGATCATCCTCCCTTTCACCTTCTAAAGCCTCTTCTTTCCTTGCTGACTCATCTAAGACATGGTAAAATAGCAAGCTCAGCTCTATTATTGTTTTAATAAATAGCCTTCACTTAACAACATGATTTTTGTGAGAATAGATAAAAAGAGGTGACTAAAGAATCTCTATAATAACAAAAAAAATCTTCACCCATTCTTCATGCACATATTACATTTTATAGGCTACCTTATTTTTATTTTATACATAATACAAACATTAAAAGCCAAGTATGCCTAAAATTAAAACACATGGCTCTATACACATATTTTTGAAGGAGCACTTGTACATGCATTTTACACAGCACTTACAATTTGCATAAATAATCGTATGAGACTAATGTATCAAATATCAAATTTTGAATACAGAATTAGAAATATGAAATATTGAAAAAATTAAAATGGTACTTTGCCACTAGATGGCGGCAAGCCACTGCCTTAATGAGTGAGTCGCTTTTATTCAATCGATTCGTTCAAAACAGATGATTCATTTAGAAAAAAAGTAAGAAATGTTTTTGAATGGCGGGGTCAGTGAATCGTTTACAAGCAAATTCATTCAATAAACACCGTGATGCTTAGTTTGAAACCATTTTCGTTAGAGAAATATTTTCTTTACGTTTATATTATCTTTTCTTATTGAATCGTTGCCCTGACACCTGCAGGCCATGCTAACCAAACATATAACGCTCTAAAAATGCGTGTGTGTGTGTGTGTGCGCGCGCGCGTGCTGCACAAACTGTTAAACGATCAAAATGTAAATCAGACAAAATTTAAAACCGAATAAGAAATATAATACTATGATTAAAAGTTACAGATACCTGCTGAAGCTGTTGTATTTTGTTTTAGTGATGGCTGGGGTGTTTTACTTCCTTTTTTTTGAAGAAGAAGAAGAACTTTCCTATATCCATTTTATTCATTCATCATTACTAACTTACACATCAACAAACCGCCTGGCTCCAAAATATCTAATTTCATTGGCTGGATCGTACAGACGCTGAACTTCTCATCGATGGTTGGCCAGTTTACATGTCAGTCAGAAGCACTAGCCTGAGTGGGCGGTTCTTGTCGGTTGTGAATGACAACGCGTATGTTGACGGACGCTTTAGATGCGAGAGTCGAGAGATATACATTTAATTAATTAAATTCTAATAAAAATTATTTCAATGCGCATGGAAACTCAGTGATGGTGCGTACAATGCATGGTAATAAAAACATTCGGGGCTTTACTGAAAACATTCGGGGCTCCAGCCCCCTTAGCCCACCCCTAGCGCCGCCCTTGGCTGGAGTATCAGTTCAAACGATCTACAAAAGATCAATGAAACCGAGAAGAGCAAAGTGATGCTGAATGACAGTCAGTAGAATGTGGGACAGATCAAAATAGATAAACAGTTAAAATAAAATATATAAAAGATTATTTTGGCTGGGCATGCTTACAAATTAGGGATGCTAACCGATGACCATTTGACCGATGGTTGACCGTCTCAACGTTAACCGATCAAAGTTGTCGGTAAAAAAAAAAGTGATCTCTAAATTAGGCTATTAGCCTATAGACAGTGGACTAAACGCTACTACAGTTAGACATCTCATTCCAAGATATTTTTGTGTGTGTGAAGTGAACAAATCCCTCACACTCATTTTTTTCATAACTCGCCTGTTTGTACTTAATAAACCAATAAAAAATTGGCGCGAGGGTTCGCGCATTTGGGTTCGCGCGCTCACAAGGTTTGAGAAAAGTAAAGGCTAACGTTACAGGCTAAAACACTGGAGGTTAGAGCCAGGGCAGACGACAGGATGAAGCGTGCAAAGAAACGTAGTGTGTGCGACCATTTCACCAAAAAGAATGACACAGTAAGTTGCAACTTGTGTGATACAGTGCTTAAATACAGTAGTAATACTGTAGAAATACATTACATCTACATGTCAGTGGTAACAGATAAGGTGATGATGATCATCATCTTTCTTTGTTAGCACTACCTCAAACTAAAGCGGCGTCTCTTCGGAGCTGTCATTTTCGAGCCGCTGCAATGTTTCAAATGAGCTTCTAACGCTAGACTAACGCCTTTATTTTCAACGCGATCACCTTGTACCCAAACCATTTCAAAACTAAGGAGCCATTTGTCCTCCGATTACATAAAAGCTCCTCGGCGCCGCGTTTGCGGGACTCATGTTTCGCGCTGTAGGGGATTTAAAAAAAGTGACGTGAGTGGAAGCGCGGCGCCGGGGCAGTGTGTGTGTGTGTGTGTGTGTGTGTGTGTGTGTGTGTGTGTGTGTGAGCGGGAGGCAGAGAGAGACGCGACAGAGTTGCGAAATTGCAGGCGCGGCTCGAAATGGCTGTTATTTCAAATAGCGTGGCATATTTTAAACTAATCGGTTTCAACCGGCTAATGAGGCTCGGTGGTCGGTCAAGAACATTTTTAGTTTTCGCCATCCCTATTACAAATGTCATTTGCTTTTATATGGGAAACCAAGCAGGAGGTACGTTTGTGGGTAAAAACTAGCAAAGATGCTGCCATAGCTTAGCTGTGTGTATGTTTATGTCTGATAAAGCAGTGAGACAGAGAGAGAGACAAAGAAACACCCACAAAAAGGCACAATTATGTATTCAGTTACATCAGACTGATTGACTGTCTTGTGGAGATCAAAGACATAGTTATAAAAACAAAACTTGAGCCTTCTTGTAGGACTGATGCCTATGCCATCCGTAGGGGGTCGAACACTGTGCAATTTTAACATCGCGTTTTCAAAATAATTTCTACACAAGCTAAAATTTAAACAAGTTAAATAGATTTGTAACATGCAAAGGCTCACAAACTCCTGATTGTTGGAACTTACTAACTTATAAAACACAGCAGCTTCAATTGATGTACGATTGATGTATGAATGTATGTAATTTACACTATCATTCAAAAGCCTGTGGTCAGTTAGAATTTTTTTTTTGTAAGTATCTTCTGCTCATTAAGGCTACATTTATTTGATCAAAATACAGTAAAAACAGTAATACTGAGAAATATTAATACAATTTAAAATAACTGTTTTACATTTTGATATATTTTAAAGCGTAATTTACACTTTGATGGAAAACCAGAATTTCATTACTCCAGTCTTCAGTGTCACGTGTTCCTTCAGAAATCATTCTGATATGCTAATTTGGTGCTCAAGAAACATTTCTTATTGCTATCAATGTTTATAACAGTTTTTTCATTATTTTTGTGGAAAATTTGATAGTTCTTTTCTCCAAGATTCTTTGATGAATAGACAGTCCAAAAGAACACTACTTTTGCAACAATGTAAAAGTCTTTACACACATAGATCTACTATCTTACCAGCACACCGGGGCTGTGGTCCACTCCACTGTGAGTTGGCCAGGCAAGTGAGTCTGGCTCTGCCCTGCAGCCTGTAGCCCTGTTCACAGCGCACCGAACACTCCAGCCTGTAGGGGGCAGTCCGCTCACTGCAGTTCAGTACCCCGTGATGTGGAGGAGAGAGATCTGGGCAAGAGCGAACTATGGGAAATACCACACACAGGGGTTAGAGCATCACACAGAAAGTCTGGTCCTATGTTATTAAAACTTCACTGTATTGAACAAACTTTAAATTATTCCATGGAACCATACAGCTAAAATGAACAGCCAGGGAGAAACAAAAATGGAAAAGATGGACAGGCTAGAGAAGAAGAGAGATTTTAAGAGAAAACAGGAAAAAAAGAAAGAAAAAGAAGAGGGTGGCTGGTAGCTAAGTCTGTGGTTAGAACTTTGAGACCTGTAATTTATTTCCAAACAAAGAACATCCCAAATGTTATTTCAGGGCTGAGGTCACAATAGAGGGAACTCTTGACAGGTCAACTTGCATACATACATCTGTCTGAGCATGTGATTTGGTGTGTGTGTGTGTAGGTGCATATTCATATTGTATTCATTTGTCGGTGTGTTGAAGTGTGTTAGCACTCACATAGTTGGCAAAGCATTCGAGTTTACTTTCCAGCTATCTAAACACACATGAACTCAGAGCTCTGCAGGCAAACATGCAGAGAAATAGCTTTATGAGCCGAACTGCACACACACATACATACTCACGGGCTGCACTATATTACCGTTTCTGGGGGTGATGAAACATATGGGGAGACTCAAAGCCCTTTGAGCTATCCATTGTGTAACACATAAACTGACAATAAAACCAACATGTTTTTCGCTTAGATGGAATTAGAGGCAAAAATAGCACAAAAGAGTGGAGAGAGCGTGAGTGAACAAAAGAATGAGTGAAAGAAAAGGAAGAGAAAAGAAAAACAATTAATAAATCAATTTTCACTTTACAGGACTGGTGATGTCATAAAATCCAGGGCCCGGTTGCATTATAAGGTTAAGGGTACCCTTAAGCCGGGTTCACACTGTACGATTTTGGCCACAATTTGGCCATCTGAGACTAATTTTGTGAATCCTAAAAGATTCCTCGGATGCTATAGGCAAAAATCTAAAGTCTTTAATCGCTAGTTTGATATGTTCACACACAGCCGATTAATGACCATGTGTCACGGATTGATGATGTTAAACGGCGGACGAGTCTTCTTGCATGCGTCCGTTTTTAACAAGTCTGACATTAATGACAACTGAGGTCCCACATTGTAACATGGCTTATAACGGGGATCATGTTTGTATAGTCTGATAAACAACAGTATTAAGGTTAACTGTTAAAAATTTTACAGTGTGCACCCGGCTTTAGTGAAACATGGGTTGCTAGAGAAAACCTATGGGTCCACTTAAGGAACCACAAGGCTGTCATTAAGTTTTTTCCCTTAATTACTTGTTTATCCATTGCAACAAAGTCCTTAGTAGCCATTTAGCCCTAAACTTTAAGGGACCAAAACAGGTCCCTCAAGTCACCTGCTGAACTCAGACACGATGGATGATTTGGTGTTAATTGAGGAGGAAGTATTTTTTGATCAAATTTTATTGATCGATTTTTTTGATCAAAATAAGCCTGTTGAAATTATGACATGAAATAGTGTGTATTGTCAGAAACAAAATTGACATAACAACATTTTTATATTTTTCATCACTTCCACTGTGAGGCTTTTGTCAAGTCAAGTCAAATATATTTATATAGCGCTTTTCACAATACAGATTGTATCAAAGCTGCTTCACAGTATCAATCAAAACAACTTAACAATTTTTGTTTATTACTGGAAAAAAGACATCCAAGTTTGGTAGAGCTGATCAATGGTATGATTGGTTAATTAATTTGAATATCCCCAACTGAGCAGGCCAAAGGCAACAGTGGCAAGGAACCGAAAAACTCCATCCAGTGACCTAATGGTGTCCTAACACCCCATCAGATGACCCAATGGAGAAAAAAAAACCTTGGGAGAACCCAGGCTCAGTCGGGGGCCAGTTCTCCTCTGGCGTTTATGAACTAGAGGCCGAATTTACAGTAACTGTAAGATAAAAAATTTATATGAATGCCTGGCTAAATAGATGCGTCTTCAGTCTAGTTTTAAACTGGGAGAGCGAGTCTGAGCTACGAACAATATCAGGAAGGCTATTCCAGAGCTTCGGAGCTAAATGTGAAAATGCTCTGCCTCCTTTGGTGGATCTGGATATCCTAGGAATGACCAGAAGCCTCGAATTTAGTGATCTTAAAGAGCGCGATGGATTGTAAGGCGATAGAAGATCCGTTAAATAGACTGGAGCTAAACCATTTAGAGCTTTATAAGTCAAAAGCAATACCTTGTATTTAATACGGAACTTTATAGGTAACCAATGAAGTGATGATAAAATCGGTGTTATATGATCATATTTTCTTGATCTAGTAAGAACTCTAGCGGCTGCATTTTGGACTAACTGTAGCTTGTTTATTGAAGATGCAGGACAACCAGCTAATAAAGCATTACAGTAATCTAGTCTCGAGGTCATGAATGCATAAACTAACTTTTCTGCATCAGAGACTGATAGCATATTACGTAGCTTAGCAGGTGGAAGGTGGAAAAAGGCAGTTTTTGTAACATATGAAATATGCTTTTCAAAAGACAGGTTGCAGTCTAATGTAACACCCAGGTCTTTTACTGTAACGGATAAAGTAACAGGGCATCCTACTATGTTAAAGTCGTGCTGTGAAAGGTTTTGTGGACGGTTTTTAGAACCGATAAGTATTACCTATTGTCTTGTCTGGATTTAATAAAAGAAAGATATAAAAGATTGGATGACGCGTAATTTTAACACAATCTGTCAATTTGCATAATTTAGCGTATTCATCTGGCCGTGATGAAATATATATTTGAGTGTTATCAGCATAACAATGGAAACTAATTCTATGTTTCCTTAGAATATTACCAAGTGGCAGCATATATATTGAGAATAATAAAGGGCCTAACACAGATCCCTGCAGCACTCCATAGTTTGCCGAAGTTATAATCGATTTTTCTCCATTTAAGTAGACGAAATGGTAGCGGTCAGATAAGTATGACCTGAACCAGCTTAATGCTTGTCCTTGAACACCAGTGTAATTTTGTAGTCGATCTAAGAGTATTGTGTGATCTATAGTATCGAACGCAGCACTAAGATCAAGTAAAACGAATCGGTTACCTAACGTAACCTCGGTTCTCTCTAGATGAGGGAACGAGTATTGCGTAAGCTAGCTTACGCTACGGGAAAGATTCATCTTTTCTGAGAAATTGAAGCCAAAAATTATCCTATAATTTTGTATCTATTCACAACGCAGTTCAGCTGCAGCAGAGCATGAGCAGGCTAGCTAGCAGCTCATTGGCTCGCTCACAGGGAACTGCTTAAGCCTATGAGGAGACACGAATGAACTCTCGGCCAATGAGAGTCTGACCTGCTCTCATTGCGTCATAGCCCGCCGAAACGGGCGTGGCCAGAGAGTATAAATTCGCCTCTCAGGCTGTAAATTCTGGTTTTCATAGAATGAAGCGAGAACGCTAGTAGCACAGCACGGCCAGGAACGCAATACTCGTTCCCTCATCTAGAGAGAACCGAGGTTACGTTAGGTAACCGATTCGTTCTCTTACGAGAGGTTCTCTCGTATTGCGTAAGCTAGCTTACGCTACGGGAACACCTGGTCAACGCCGTGCGTGCTAAGCATCCACTATGAGTCCCAGGGGGGACCCCGGGGAACCCTTATGAGTGGGAATAAAATATGTACATGTGACAAAGGCCAGCGGAGCGGGCCGGGGATTTGTGAAGTACATAAGCACATAATAAGGAGGGACAGAACGAGGCCGGTCTGCGTGAATAACTCCCTATAGTGCAGCTCAACCAGAAGAGCTGTAACATACTAGACTGCTAGTAGTTTAGCCTGCAAGGCGGGAACTTCCAGATAGTAAAATCTGATAAAGGTGGAGGGGGAAGCCCATCCCGCTGCCACACAAATATCATGAATGGAAATTCCGCTGGACCAAGCCCACGATGAGGCCATGCCTCTAGTGGAACGGGCCCTGATGCCCAGAGGGCATGGCAGGTCTTTTGACGCGTATGCGGCTGCAATGGCATCAACTATCCATCTGGACAGAGTCTGTTTCGAGGCGGCCAACCCCTTGGTGCGCCCACCGAACGAAACAAAAAGCTGCTCAGCACGTCTGACCGGAGCAGTGCGAGTAAAGTATAATCTCAGGGCCCTGACCGGACACAGGAGATTAGAGTCAGATTCGCTATCGGATGCAGGCAGAGCCGATAGAGAAATAACTTGTGCCCTGAATGGGGTACCAATCGCTTTTGGGACATAACCATGTCTAGGTTTGAGAACGACTAAGGAGTCATTGGGCCCAAACTCCAGACAGGAAGCGCTGCTGGACAGCGCGTGAAGGTCCCCCACACGCTTCACTGACACGAGCACGAGCAGGAAGATAGTCTTGAGCGAAAGGTATTTGAGCTCCACGGTGTTTAACGGTTCGAATGGGGGGGGCTTTCATAGCTTCGAGAACTATGGAAAGGTCCCAAATCGGCACCTACGGGGGGCGTGAGGGGTTCATCCTTCTAGCTCCCCTGAGGAAGCGGATGACTAAGCCATCTTTGCCCAGTGACTGGCCACGCCGGGGTTCAGCGAACGCCGCGACGGCTGCCACATACACCTTGAGAGTGGAAGGGGACCTGCCCTTATCCAGCATCTCTTGGAGAAAAACTAGCAAGGAAGGAACCTCGCATGACCGTGGGTCCAAGTTTCTGTCGGTGCACCACTTAGAGAACACAGACCATTTAGACGCATAGAGCCTTCTAGTAGAAGCCGCTCTAGCCTGCATGATCGTGTTTAACACTCCTTCTGGCAAAGCAACGGGTAGTCGTTGATCACCCACGCATGAAGCGCCCAGCGCTCTGGGTGGGGATGCCAGATCGTGCCGCGAGCTTGGGAGAGGAGATCTGTTCTGACTGGAATGGGCCACGGGGCTGTCTGTGACAGCTGAGTGAGCTCCTGAAACCAAGTCTGACCTTCCCAACGCGGGGCTATGAGGAGCACCGAGTGGCGTGTTTCCCTGATTCTCTGAAGCACCTGTGGTAGCAGAGACACCGGAGGGAGTGCATAAAGCGGGCGGCTGGGCCAGGTCTGGGCTAGCGCGTCCTCGCATTTTGAGAAAAATATTGGGCAGTGGGTGTTTTCTTCTGAGGCGAAGAGGTCCACCTCTGCTCTGCCGAATATTCGCCACAGCTTTTGGACTGTAAGAGTGTGCAGGGACCATTCGCCAGGGGGAATGGGGTTCCTGGACAGACTGTCTGGACCGTCGTTCAGATGGCCCGGCACGTGCGTCGCTTTGAGCGAGAGCAGGTGACACTGGGACCAAACTAGGATGCGTTCTGTCAGCCGGAAGAGAATTCTGGATCTGACGCCGCCCTGACGGTTTTAGATAGGAGACCACACCCATATTGTCCGAACGGATCAGCACATGGTGACCGTGAATGCGCGGCAGAAAGCGCGTGAGCGCGTTCTCGACCGCCAGCATCTCCAAACAGTTTATGTGGAGGAGACTCTCCTGAGCTGACCAGGGGCCGAAGGCCGGTGAGCCCTCGCAGACCGCACCCCAACCCATGTTGGATGCGTCTGTCGAAAATGACTTTTCGGCGAGAAAAGGTCCCCAAGGAAACGCCCCGCTGAAACCATTCTGTCATGGTCCATGGCTGCAGAGCTGTGATACAGGTCTGCATTACCTTTATCAGCTGGCGGCCCGTGGTCCACGCGCGGAGACACACAGCTCTTCAACCAGAACTGAAGCGGGCGCATGCGCAGTAACCCCAGCTGGAGCACTGCGGAGGCTGAGGCCATGTAACCCAGCGCCTTCTGAAAAGTTTTCAGAGGTGTGAGTCTGTTCATCTGAAAAGATGCGGCGAGACGCTGCACACAGCGCGCGCGCTGTGTAGACAGACGAGCCGTCATTGAGACCGAGTCTAGCTCTATACCCAAGAAGGAGATAGTCTGACTGGGTTGAAGTGCGCTCTTTGTCCAGTTGACAGAGAGGCCCAAACTTTTCAGATGGTCGAGGAGAACTGTACGATGAGACAGTAGCTCCCTCTGTGATTGTGCCAAAATCAGCCAGTCGTCCAATTAGTTCCGTATTCGCAGCCCGACTCCGCAGGGGGGCGAGCGCCGCATCCATGCACCTCGTAAACGTGCGGGGTGCTAGGGATAGGCCGAACGGGAGGACGGTGTATTGATAAACCTGGCCTTCGAAGGCGAAACGTACGAATGGCCTGTGAAGGGGATTTATCTGAATCTGAAAGTAGGCATCTTTCAGATCTAGTGAAATGAACCAGTCCCCCTGGCGCACATGCGCGAGGAGTTTTCTGATAGTGAGCATTTTGAACGGTCTCTTCATGAGAACTTTGTTCAGAAATCTGAGGTCTAAGATTGGTCTGAGGCCGCCGTCTTTCTTTGGAACCAGAAAATAACGGCCGTAAAACCCCGACTCGCTCATAGATAGAGGAACTCTCTCTATAGCCCTTTTGCACAATAGTTTTGCTATCTCTGAACGGAGCAGAGTCACTGCTTCTGGGTTCACAATAGTTTCTAGCCGCGCTCGGAACCTGGAGGGCGGCGGTGGAACTGTAAGCGATAGCCTAGCCTTATTGCGTTTAGCACCCACTGGGAAATTCCCGGAATAGCTTCCCACGCTTGAAGCGTAACGCTAAGGGGTGAATGGCTACATGGTCCCCGTTGCTGCACACAGCGGGCCGCGCTGGCGCGCTCATAGTGTTTATGACAGCGGGACTTACACTCAGAGAGGAGTTTAAGGGCCGTGTAACAGAGTGAGCAGAGGTGGGACGCGCACACGGGCTCGTGGGCGAGCTTATGCACTCTGAAACTCGAGCGGGTTGGAACCGCTTTATGAGAGTGGGCTCTGTGAGACACACGGGAACTGAAAAGCTCTTGTGTATGAGTGAACACAGTGTTGTGGGCACATTTTCTACACGTGAGGCTTTTATGCTCTTTTTGAGATATCTCTGGATCGCCGTGAAAACGGTGTTTGTGCACACGCAGTGCTTTGTGTATGAGTGAACACAGTGTTGTGGGCACATTATCTACACAATAGGTTTTTATGCTCTTTTTGAGATATCTCTGGGTCGCCGTGAAAACGGTGTTTGTGCACATGCAGTGTTTTGTGTATGAGTGAACACGGTGTTGTGGGCACATTATCTACACAATAAGTTTTTATGCTCTTTTTGAGATATCTCTGGGACGCGGTGAAAACGGCGTTTGTGTACATGCAAGCGGGAAAAAAGACCGGCTTGTTGATGGCGGTGTACACTGCTGCAGTAGTCGTGTGAACGGGGACTGACAGAGGGCGAAACCTTGATGGCGGTTCAGCCATGGTGAGAAATAGCCGTCCTTTTCTCAGCTGAGGCTGGTCACGTGAGCGGCCTGCAGCGGGATATATATATAGCCTGAAATCAGCTGCACTTGTGACGCGCCGTCGCGTGCAAGTGCGTGTTAGAAACGTGAGCGCTGCAAGCGGGCACAAGACTATTTTTAGCCTGCAGAGGCTGGACTTGTGACGGCATAAAAATTATCTGCAAGAGCCGGAATCGAACGCGGGTCTCTGGCGCGAAAAGCTTTGTGATACACCACTGAGCCACAGGGGTAATGACACAAGCACAGTAGCGCGAGCAGATAAGAGGGCGTGATAGCAGTAACAGGTTCGGCCTCAGCGGAACTAACACACTATAACCCATTTGTCCAGCTTTATGCTCGGAAATGAGAACGTTTCTCATGAGCGCGGGAGAGCGCGGCCGCTTTCTGTCACGTAAGAGAGCTGGGCGCGAGCTCAGAGCAGCATAAAGATTATCTGCGAGAGCCGGAATCGAACACGGATCTCTGGCGCGAAAAGCTTTGTGTTCCACCACTGAGCCAGGGGTAAAGACACAAACATAACAGCGCGAGCAGATAAGAGGGCGTCATAGCAGAAACAGGTTCGGCCTCAGCGGAACTGATACACTATAGACCCTTTATGTAGCGGCGTTATATGCAGGCGGGAGAGCGCGGCCGCTTTCTGTAACGTAAGAAAGCTAGCCGAGAGCTCAGAGCTGCATAAAAAATTATCTGCCAGAGCCGGAATCGAACACGGGTCTCTGGCGCGAAAAGCTTTGTGTTCCACCACTGAGCTAGGGGGAAGACACAGGCTTAATAGCGCGAGCAGATAAGAGGGTGTGATAGCCGCGACTAGTTCGGCCTCGACGGAACTAACACACTATAAACCCACTTGCCGGTGTATGCATGGGGCCGGGCTAGCTCTCTTGTAAGTAAAGAAAGCTAGCCGCGGTTGGCACAGCTGTAAGCGGCTCGTCCCCCATTCAGCGCTCGTAGGCGGTGAGAGGGGGAGGCGGCATAACGCTTCGAGTCGAGCCCGCAGGGTCAACAACAGAAGCCCAATCGCAGAGGAAACATCCGCCGTTGGCGAGAGAAAACTCTGCGTGTCCCAGTCCCAGGCAGAGAGCGCAGAAGAAGGCGGGCTCTGGCGCTGAGAGGGACGCGGCATGAGCCGCAGGTGTGCGAGGTATCTTAAAAAAGACGCTCGCTGCTCTTTTAGATACACACACACAATACAAAAAGCTTTTTTGGTAAGGATATGAATCCGTCGGATGGCGCTAGCTTGCAGGACGGCTGAAGGTGGCGAAGACGGCCGGCTTCCTCAGACTCCCAGATGCTCGCTAGAAGGTGCCTTTTCCACGACGGCGGCTTCTCTCAGGATCAGCAGATGCGTGTAGCCTCGCTGAAGATATGAAAAATCAGAATTTACAGCCTGAGAGGCGAATTTATACTCTCTGGCCACGCCCGTTTCGGCGGGCTCTGACGCAATGAGAGCAGGTCAGACTCTCATTGGCCGAGAGTTCATTCGTGTCTCCTCATAGGCTTAAGCAGTTCCCTGTGAGCGAGCCAATGAGCTGCTAGCTAGCCTGCTCATGCTCTGCTGCAGCTGAACTGCGTTGTGAATAGATACAAAATTATAGGATAATTTTTGGCTTCAATTTCTCAGAAAAGATGAATCTTTCCCGTAGCGTAAGCTAGCTTACGCAATACGAGAGAACCTCTCGTAAGAGAACTAGTACTGAGATACAGCCTTGGTCCGAAGCTAAAAGTAAATCATTTGTGATTCTAACAAGCGCAGTTTCAGTGCTATGATGTGGCCTGAATCCAGACTGAAACTTTTCATAGATGTTGTTTTCTTGCAAGAAAGAGCCGAGTTGAGCGGACACAACTTTTACTAATATTTTTGACATAAATGGAAGATTCGAAATGGGTCTGTAATTTGCTAGGTTATTTGGATCTAATTGTGGTTTCTTAATAAGAGGTTTTATAACTGCCAGCTTGAACGTTCTTGGAACATGACCTAAAGATAAAGATGAGTTAATAATATTGAGAAGAGGCTCTTCCACTATAGGTAACACTTCTTTCAGTAGTTCAGTTGGTATAGGATCTAATAAACATGTTGTTGTTTTAGATGAAGTGATAAGTTTATTAACTCTTTTTGTTCTATGGTTGTAAAGCATTGTAATTGTTCTCGCGGGGTGATAATTGCGGCCGAATTATAAGGCGCGAGCAAAGATCGAACGTTTACGATTTTGATTCTGATGCTTTCAATTTTCTCGGTGAAGAAGTTCATAAAATCATTACTACTAAACTGTAACGAGGTATTTTGTTCAGACGACGTCTGTTTATTTGTTAGTCTAGCCACGGTATTAAATAAAAACCTTGGATTATTTCAGTTGTTTTCTATTAATTTGCTGAGGTGCTCAGCCCTGGCCGTTTTAAGTGCCTTTTTATAAAGTGACATACATGTCTTTCCACGCGATTCTAAAGACCTCTAAATTATTTTTTTTCCATTTACGCTCTAAATTACGGGTTTCTCTCTTTAAAACATACGTAGTATTATTGTACCATGGTGCTATACTTTTTTTCTCTGACCTTTTTTAATCTAATGGGTGCAACAATATCCAATGTTCTAGAGAGAATGGTGCTCATAGTGCAGTTAGTTCGTCTAATTCATCTGTTTGTTTGGGTTCAGGCAGCAGCTGAGACAGATCAGATAAGCTATTTGATAAATGATCTATGGTGGATGGACGAATTGTTCTACCTGGTCGATAACGTGGCGCAGCATGACATATTACAGCAGTGCGTAATATGCAAGTTACCAAGTAGTGGTCAGTGACATCATCACTTTGTGGAATGATATCTATATCGGTTGGATCGGTTCCATATGATATAATTAAATCGAGTGTATGATTAAGACGATGAGTTGGTCCGGTGACGTTTTGCTTGACCCCGAAGGAGTTTAATAAATCTGTAAACGCAGCCCCTAACGCATCATTTAAATTATCTACGTGTATGTTAAAATCTCCAACAATTAATGCTTTATCGACGTTGACCAAAAGATCTGATAGAAAGTCAGCAAACTCTTTTAGGAAATTGGCTTAAGGCCCTGGAGGTTTATGTACGGTAGCCAATGCTAGAGATAATAGGGATTTTTTTCTTACATCTAAGAGCGTAACATTTAGCACAAGCACTTCAAACGAATTAAACCGATGACGAGTTTTCTGAGTAACATTAAGGATATCTCTGTAGATTGTTGCAACACCGCCGCCACGACCGATCAGACGGGGCTCATGCTTATAACAGTATCCTGGCGGAGTAGACTCATTTAGACCGAAATAATCATTTGGTTTAAGCCAGGTTTCAGTAAGGCACAGAACATCGAAATTATTATCTGTGACCATTTAATTTACAATAACCGCCTTAGGTGTGAGCGATCTAATGTTTAGAAGACCTAGCTTTAGAAATTGTTTTTGTTCACTAATAGCGAGATTTTTTGTTTTAATAACAATTCGATTTTTTCTAGGTCCCGCAGTAGATTAATTATTTGATCTTAGTAAACGAGGAATAGACACAGTTTCTATGCAATGTTCTACACTAGTATTAATATCAATTAAATTTGTGCAGTAGAGACTGTGATTTGGATTTTTGATTCTACTTGGGTGTAAGCCATCAGCGCGGAAGAGCCTTGGTCGCTCCCAAAACAGATTCCAATTATTTACAAAAATCAGTTTCTGTCCAAGGGGTCCTCTTTCATTTCGTCTTTCATGTGCAAGAGTGACTGATTATAGCAGCAGGCTTGGGTTGGGTGTTTCCCCTCTTCTTCTAAAAGAACAGCTTTTTTTGTCCTTGGTCCAGTTTGTTTTTTGTGTAAAGCTCGTTAGTACACAGGACTAGATGATGAGCTGCGTCGCGGCTAGGACCACGAACACCGGATGCATCATTCTGTACTTTCATGCTTAAGTTCAAGGGGCCAAAATCAGTGAATCTAATCACCATACAGGCAAAGTGGCGTCGAGTTGGACAAATATAATGTAATTTATTGGAAAACTATGTGAGTGGCACGGCAGGATTCTGAGCATCCTCCTGTGTCGTAGCTGGACGCCGTCAATGTGTGTACATTCATAGAAACAATGTGCTCAAATTTTAGGACACTCGGTTTCATCCATCAGACCCCCTTTAATAATCCCCATAACTCAAATATTGAAGTACTGCTGTATAGTTTAGTAAATGTTTAACTTGTCTAAAAGTGAGTGGTCCGTTATGTTCTGTTTATTGTGGGAGATTTCACAACTATAGCAACCGCTTCTCCACTGCGGTGTTATGCCAGAAACTATCGCGAAATACTTTGTATAAACACTTAGGTAAGGGTGACGGTTTAAGACGTTTGTTGCAACGCTCTTAAAGTAACTCCTTCCCTCGAGGATTTTTTCCCCTTCAGGGATACCTTTAAATCAAACCACTTACTAGGTTTCATGCAACCTGTCCCAGGTGTGCCCATCCTGGAGAAAATCTCTCACCTCTGCAGCTTGGCTGAACTCCTGACCAGCTCCCGTCTGGCTGGCAGAGTCTGATTCCATCTCCCTGTAGGTCAAAGCCCGTGAGACAGCGCACCCCACATGCAGAGTTAAACTGATTATTACACACATTCTGGATGAAGAAGCCATTCTCTGGAGGAGAGAGAACTGGACAGACCACCACTGCAGTAGGGAGAATAGAGAACAAGAGAGTAGGAGAGTTATATGATTATATTTTGTGTTTGAAAGGGCACGCATACAGACATATCTATAAACAAATGTTAGCAGATGTATGGTTAAAACAAATAATGCAGATAGATCAGCACCTTGGCATGTATTGTTGTGTGGTCTGTAGCCTTCCATACACACACAGTCTGATACATCTGTACTCCCAGGTCTGGATGTGTGATGAGGGTCTGGGCAGGGTAGGCAGGTACTTGTACCTCCAGAAACTGATCCAGGTTTATACGTGCCAGATGGACAAGCTGAGAAAGAAAAGTAGACACAAACCCTTGTGATAAGATGTGGTGTCAGATAACATGTTACTGAAATGAAAGACTCCCCAACACTAACTTTCCATTTCTTAAATTACACATACAGTATGTTTTAGAGGTTAAGACAGGATTCATTAAATTCCAAGAGTATTTTTCAGACTATTTAGAAAAGTAAATGAAGTGTTTTTCACTGGAACAATTTTGGCTGAAATACCTAAAAACCTCCCCACATAATCACATGCAAAATATCAAAGACATTTCACTTGTGGAGGGAGGAACAACCCAGACACTCTTTATCAATAGCTGCTCTGTTCAGTCAGCCAGACATCTCAACTTAGTCAAAGTTGTTTGTTTGGACCCCAGTTGGAGATTAAATTTAAGTAATTGGTCACTTTTTTCATCATTTAAAAATCAGTCACATTCTTTCTCCTCTCTCAGTCCATCTCTCCTTCCCTCCAATGGTACCTACTGTCAGAAGACATCTTGACAGGCTATCTGGTCAATTAAGCAACAAAACCCACATTTAACTTAACAAATTTCCCTTTGCAGGTGTTGTTGATATTAGTAACGGACTCCCGTCAATCACTGAGCTGACAGCTCGAGCGGCTAGTCAGACAACTACCGTTTTGTTTCACTGGTTACATAACATGCAGTATGCAAGAGTAAATAAGGTTTCCTCCCAGTATCCTTGGCATCATTTCTAATATATCACTTTGGTAATTTTTCATGCAAATAACACCCAGCTGTTTTTGAAAAAGTTGCAATGCTGTGCTATTCTGAGTTTTGATGAGGGAAGACAGGTTCTATAAACTAGTGCTGATGGGTGGCCATCCGCTCTGAAACACTGGGCCCAAAGAACAGGCAGTTGGACACAGGGCAAAAAGACAGAGAGAAAGAAAAGCTAGCAAACACAAAGACACAAACAGACAAGCAGATGGTGGAATTTATGTAAGAAGAACTGAGAGATTGACAGTGAAACTGAGAAAGGAAGAGAGAAGTAAACAGACAGATGGTGAAAAAGAATGCAAGACAGGAATACAACCAAAACCAATAAAAAAAAGTGCATCTGTGCTTAAGCGAGAGAAACAGACATACAGATGAATGGATGGAATAAGTTAGATAGAAGGAGAAATCAGAAAGCTCCTTTCTCAAAAAAGTGCTGGGAAAAATGTTAAGCAACTGGTTATTAAATTTCGCCACCTTTACACACATGCCCTGATGTTTTAATGCGTCTATTGAAGATATTTTGTCACTCATCCAAATTGCTTTTAAGAGCTGTCTGATGACTGGAATTCCCCAGAATCCAACAGCTGATGAAGTCATTGAGAAGGGTGGTGAAACATCTTCATCGGAAAGTCGAATTGCTTGCGAATACATTCTTCCAGTCATTTTACACTGACCTGGTTTAATGAAAGTGTTCATAGACATTATGCTTATGTTACAAATAGCAAGTATGCTGTATTTTGTCAAATGAAATACACTAAAGTGACAAAAGTTTATCCATTGTCTGTTAAATTACACCAATCAAACCAAACCGAAATCCAGTCTGACATCACACTTCCGCTGCAGCCTGTATCAATGGCTGTGCCCAGAGCATGGGACTGTTGTTGTGATTTATTCATGTAAAATTCATAACAAATATTTTTAAAGACACCAACCTCAGTTATTTGATACGTTATATGCACATTTCGTGATTTAAATGGGAGCACGCAGGCCATCCTGTATGTGGTGCATTTTACTTTACGCACTTTGCACTTACTTTACGATGCAATCATCAATAATTAGATCAAATTGAAGTTGTTTAAATAAAGGAATATTTCCATTATTAAAATATGAACTGGATTGATCATCGTAAACGAGTCATATCCTCCGTGTTTGAATGCAATTATTGGATAACATTAATTATACTGTAGACAATAATGGGTTGTAATATAATGCATAAAATTAAATCAGTCTGATTATTCCCTCTGGCAATAACTTAACCTACGTGCTGCTCGTTAATCTTATGACTGGCAGAACACTGGCAGCGCTGACAATCGCGTCTCTCAGTCTAAATAAACAGTTTTAAGTATTGATGTTTATTGTTAAATTCAAATAAATTTGTTTAATTTTCTTCTCAAAACTGGTGTCCGTCCATTGACAATGGCGGAAATTCTATTACACTCCTAATCTGAGCCAGATGCGATGAAACACGGACTGTGTAAAGGCCTATAGTAAAAGCAACTCTTTTCATAAAAGATTAAGCTACTGTCTGAACCGTTAGCACAATTGTAGTGTTTAAAGCACATGCACCTATACAATTACCTCATGAAACTTTAGCCTGTCATTTCTGTGATATGAAGCAACTGAAGACACACCTTTTCCACATAAACTTAACCACTACAACTTTAAACCAAGGCACTTGGCGCACACACACACACACACACACACACACACACACACACACACACACACACACACACACACACACAATTCACCTCTGCTCTAGCTTGTTTCCTAATCTAATTTTCTAATAAACCTGGCATTTGTACACATTGAATATTGTTGGCTCTGACAAATTGCTTGTGTTGTGCTTTTGTAAGTCACTCTGGATAAAAGCTAAATTTATAAATGTAATGTAAATGATATGTGTAAATGTTATAATATTCTCTAATGGCCATGACAAGTCCCTTTTAAAATAGTCCAAAGTCAACAGCTAATATTAGCATGTGTATAATAGTGAATGTGTAGCTCTGTTGTATATCAGGTTATGTCAGGATAAGCTAGTGTTTGATAATGATTAGAAACTTGTTGCAACCTGGAACCTTTAGCTATATTTTCTATAGTTTTTACAGGTTTAAAATAAGAACTTCACAAGTACAGTAGCTAAGTCCTGTATTGGTGGTAATTTGGACTGCTGTTTCCATGTCTCTGCATGTCTCATAACTCTGAGGCAATCAGTTCAAAACCCTCGTCCTTCTAGAAACCCAAAATGAAAGAAAGAAAGAGGATGTCAACCCAACAGATGGACAAGAACTTACAGTCCAAAGAAAGGATGTGAATAAGAAGAGAGAGTGAACTAGGAAGGGGAAGGAGGAGGTTTACAGTGCTAGCATGTCTTTAGCATGTCAGATGGTTGAGTGGCCATGTAAAGACTGGTTCACACGGGACGATTTTAAAATTGTCGGCCGATTTTCCAAACCTGAGAGACCCCACACACGGCGATAAAAAAATCACGGGTCTAACAGTTTTGGTCGTACAGTGTGAGGTGCGCAGCCACACGGCAAAATCAACACATCACACACGACACGAACCGATTTGACTCCCTAGCATTCCCAGGTCAGACAGAAAATCTCGCAAAATCCCTCGAGATCAAACGTGATTTCAGAGTAAACAATCATGGCGGACGAAGAGGATGCAGTGGCGATAGTTTGTAGTTTGTTTTTAACCGAAAAAAAAAAAACATTATCAAAAGAAAAGGCGATGGTCAAAGAAGTGGAGACAACGCGAGCATGGATGGCTGTTTTGATTTTGTTTCCCGGTGCTTCCTCTGCGCCTCGTCACCTCGCTTTCTGATTGGCTACACGCCACAGTCCACAGGCTGCGTGCTCGTTTGTCCCTGGGGGACACGACACACGAGGAGAAATCGGGCCAAAAAAATCCAACATGTTGGATATCCCCGATTTGAGATCGGAGCGGTCCCGACGTCCTTCCGAGCAGACGAGAGTACTCTTAACACACCACACACGGCAGGAATATCTGATCAGATTATTTTACCATAATCGGAGCATACTTAAAGGCGGGCATACACTGTGCGATGTCTGTGCGATTTCAGCAAGGTACCTACTCACACTGAACGAGTAACGTTAAATCGCATGCGATGTAAAGCCAAAGCTCGGGATTTATGTGCTCACACTATACGGTCCGAACGTCGAGCTGCGACTTGACTGCTCACACTACACGTGTGAAATATGTGCGCGATAAACCCCTGTGCTGGGTTGCGCCTAGACTATATCATGTATCCAGAGATATTGTCAAAACAAGCATCAGCTATCAATGTCAAGATGATTTAGCACTTCCAATTTATGTATTAAATTATTATTAGTATTATTGTATTAGGGAAGGCTAATTTTATTATTAAATTGATCTGCTATTATAATTAATTTGCCACGCAATAATTTCACAGCACATCACCGCAATGCGCTGTGAGGATAATAAAATATTACATAGAAGCTTACTCCACGAGTAATAATAAAATAATAATAATATAATTATATGCCTATAATTCATTGTAATCGACCTAAATGTTTTAGACAATTTTCAATGAGGATCCTCATTGAAAATTGTCTAAAACATTTAGGTCGATTACAATGAATTATAGGCATATAATTATATTAACAGTCTATAATATGTCCGAACACAGCTATAATTAGTCATCAATGAAAATTAAAAACAGGTTCATTTCAAAAACATTGTTTAACAAATTAATAAAAGAGGCATGGTGCTACATCGCAGCTTGGAAGACGTGGGTAATAACTGGGCAAACTGGAGGTAAGCAACAGTAATTTGTAGCTAGTTTGAACTACAGAACTTAAATAGTTCCCTCTTTTCGTTTTTTTATTTCTTTCTGCAGATTGAAATGGTTAAAATCTGTTTTCGCGCAGGCGAAGTGAGGGAAAAAACACTGAGTTTAGGGCAATCGGTTCAACTGTGCGATATAGTCACGAGGAGCGACCAAAATTTCTGACATGCCAGAAATTCATCCGACCATCCGATTGCCGATCGGGAGAGGTTAATCGCCTATCGTTTCCCCTTGTATACTGCACGAACACTGCACGACAAACGACGCACGACAAAACTGAAAATCGGCCCGACCCGAAAAAGAGTCGCACGATTTAGAATTCGGCTCAAAATCGGACGAAATTCGCACAGTGTATGCCCGCCTTAAGATTGTCGGAAGGGGTAAATCGGGGCTAAAATCGGCCTAATTATCCTGCCGTGTGAACCAGGCTTAAGTTTGGTTTATTTTGAGTTTCTGGTGATGTTGTAAAAGTCAAACCCAACTGAAATAACATGTAATTCCTGACAATGGCAATGCTTTATGTAGCATAAAACATAGCAACATACAACAAAGCTACAGCCAAATGGATATAGCTCAGATGGCTGACATTTGTCATGATTCTACATGTCCAAAACATGGACGAAGATGTTTGGGAATCAAAGAAAATGAGGACACAGGGTAATTTTAGAGTTCAACCACATTACAGGCCCCACTAGAATTATTCTGAACAACTTCAATCCTGTCTACTCTTAGTGGCACAGAGAATAAACAACTTCATCATGCTATGTTGGGCTTGTAAAAAAAATATAATATAATATAAATTCAAAAGCAGGTCTACATATCAGAAAACAGGTTGCAATACAAATGTAAAAACAATATAGAATATACAACTTACACTTCTCATAAGCCGCAAAAATTGGACACAATGACCTGTCTTTACCCGATTGAGTGCGTGCATGGCATAAGATTATGGTAATAAACAATAATCCACATCTGCAAACCACAGGATGCGACAGATGCACCTTATAAACTATTGTAAGTAAGTGTTCTAAATGACATCACCATTCATGCTACCATCGGTTCACCACATTCTCCTGTTTTCAGCCACAAAAATGTCACTCTGCATGTTTATATGGATCTCATCCTTTCCCCTTTGTTCAGGGTTTGAACATGAGGTCAACCTCAAATGCAATTGTTATGCTTTGTGTCATGACAAAAGATTTCCTGTCTCCATCTGTGCTCAGATCTGGATTCTGGAAAGCAGTAATCTTTGTGTGTTTAAGTGCTGTCACTCTTGTCAACCTTTAACAAATTAGTTCACCAAATAATGAAACTTCCGTCATCATTTACTCTCATATCATTCTAAATCCCATTTCAGTAAATTTCTTCCCGAAAAACGTCTCTCTGGTGTAGGTCAACTTGTGGCAAAGGGTATGAGGTTCAGTGGCAAAGGGTATGAGGATCAGTAGCAAAGACCCTTATCTGCAGTGAGTTATAGCATGGTCTTGAAAGAGGGGCCTCCTAAAAGCACATACTTTGATGGACAGAGATGAAGGATGCAACACACACTCACTACTCATCTCTTTTGTACTCTTTTTGTCTTGCTTACACATGCGCACAAACTCAGACTTACAAACCAAGAAGAAGGCACAATTGAAAAATTAAAAGGCCACTCCAATGGAGAAAGGCAGGAAATAATGACATGACATTGGGAGAGGTGAAGAGGTGAAACTGACAGAAAAATAAAGAAATAAAAAGGAGAGAAAATAGGGTTGTACTTTCATAGTAAGCCTTTAAAGCCAGAGCAGGTATCATAAAACATTTACAATGGGATTTTTAATGGCAGTGAAGTCGAAATAAAGGGCAGAATAACCATTACAGCATCCCGGTCTGGTGTGACACTCGCAGGTCATTCTCAAGAATGGAATCAGAGCGGAATTAAATAGGACTGTTTGGCCATACTGTAAATCTCTTTTTATAACTGGATACACTGACAAAGTGAGCTACTCTGTAATTGGCAAGGGTAAAGGGGGAAATAAGAAGTAAAGAAAAAAAAAAAAAAAGATGGGGGAAGAACACTTGCAAGGTTCGTTAGGTTCAGCTACTGACTCCTTTCACAAAATCCCATTTGTCACCCCCACCTGCTGTTGGCCCTAATTGCAGCCAGTTTACAGTCAACACACACACACACAGCTCCTAACAAGCAAATTTATGGTCATGCACATGCCTCCCGTATGCACAAGTGTCTATTTATGACCCAAAGTAAAAGTTACTTTACAAGATCACACAGTTTCTACAACCTATAAACTTGCCTCCTTTTTCCAAAGGTATTAATCAACACAGTTTACCACACAGTGGCAGGCTGAGGAATTCTTAATTTGTCACTGAGGCATTAAGCTGCTCCAGATAGGAGCCACTGACCTCAGACCGGCAGTCACTTCAAATATCTAACCATTACTCATTTCCACTGAAAGTGAAAAACGGACGTGAGGTCAGCATAACAACGCAATGTCTCAATAACCAAGAGACCTCATTTAGAAACCTTCAAATGCCTGTCTTTCAGGAACAAATTAAAATCTTCACTTTAATCTGATCTAGTTTGAAAAACTGAGGTGAACCCAATTGACTCTGAACCTTTGTCCTTTGAGATCCAGAGGCATCTGCTCTTTTTGGCCAAGACATCCTGGAGCAGAGCACACCAGGAGTTGAGCAACCATCCTCCTTTATCCGAAAAAGGAATTCCAAAGTAACTGGGTTCAAATGATTTTTTCAGGAGTACTTTAGAAGACTAATCATGCATTTTTTGTAATTGTGCATTTTTGTACAGCATTTAAAGCTGTCAATTTTATGAACACAGTTGTTGTATTTCAGGCTTATAATATAGGGATGTGCGATATTTTCTAAAATAATATCGTAATTGTTGTTTTAAGACACAATCCCCCGGTTTCACAGATAAGGCTTAAGCTAGTCCTGGACTAAAATGCATGTTTGAGCTGTTTTAACTGTAAACAACTTGCAATGTGTCACGGCTTTGCCTGGCTCCTCCTCCTGGCTGTGTGCTGTGTCTGTCTCCTACAGGAGAGCTGGGCCCAGGTGTTTGGAGTTGTGATAATCAGTTCCTGGGCCTTTAAAGACGCTTCAGATGAGACTAGGAAGGAGAGAACCCCACCTCCGTTTCATCTCTCCCGCACCGTTTAGGATTTTGTTTTGTTTATTCATTTCACTGCACTACACTGATTGCTTATACTTTTATTTTTCAAAGCCAACTTCATTACTGGCTGTATAAAATCTATTCTGTTAAGAGCTATTTATTTAATAAATCTAGTAAATCACGATTCCGCGTGTGGCCTTTCCCTACTCTGTTGCTTGCTTTGAGCCAGGCTCGTAACAAATGAGATATCTTAAAACATATCAGTGCCATTGTTTTGTCTCAAGATGCACACAAGTAATGTTTTTTTCTAAGGCACGTTTATAAAATAAAATTTAAATGCCTTAAATTGAACTAAGGTCTAACCCTGGCTTAATCTAAGCCCTGTCTGTGAAACAGGGCCTATATTGCCAATATTGTCTGTTTTTGCTCTATTTTGCAAATGAAAATAGTTCCAAACAAAGCCGCAACAAAACCGTTGTGTCTTGTTCACTTGTTTTGTTCCAGAATGAATCAGCCATTTAAACAATTCGGTGGAATGAATGATTCAAAACCTCACTCATTAAGACAGACTTTCCGCCACCTACTGGCAGTTTAAGTTTGATATTTGAAGTATCATTTCCTTTAAAAATAAATTATATATTATATAATAAATTAATCAGTCAAGGTACCAGCACAAACACACACTTAGCAAAATAACATTAATTATCGTTTTTGAAAAAATCCCAGAAAGAATTGAAAAATAATTTGACAATATACCAAATGATAACATCGTATGAATGACAGGCACACTAGTATCTAGCATCATTCTAGCATTACATTAGAGTCATTAGTTCTCATTTAGTACTAAGATTTGATTTGAATAAACCTCTAACCTCGAAGTATTAAACTTAGGCACATAACCTGTCCCAAACCATCTGTGGACGTGACATATTTCAATTTGTTAAAGGGGTGGTTGATTATGATTTCACTTTTCTAACTTTAGCTAGTGTGTAATGTTGTTGTTTGAGCAAAAACAACATCTGCAAAGTTACAACGCTCAAAGTTCAAAGCAAAGGGAGATATTTTATTTGAAAGAAATTGCTTTTTAAGGACTACAACAAACCGCTGGTAGGGACTACATGACATTACTCCCGGGTTAGTGACATCACCAACCCTAAAATTTATATCAACCCTGCCTCCGGAAAACGATTTGAAGATTATCATGACAGAATATGCTAACCAATGACTAGAAGATAGTTAACTCCACATCAGCTACATAAATTCATCAACTAACCATTCAGAAATGTTGTCCGCATGTTGTCACTTCTTCTTGAGTCTCTCCATCTTTCTGACTCCGGTTAGAACATAAAAGGCTAAAGGATTTTGAAATTTTCAGTGCATGTCTGTGTGAGTGCAAGCTGTTGTAGCTCCGTCCTCTGTGCCGGGAGCAGCAGCTCATTTGCATTTAAAGGGACAGACACAAAAACGGTGCGTTTTTGCTCACCCTTCAAAAAGTGACAACTTTATATAAAAATATCTGTGGGGTATTTTGAGCTAAAACGTCACATACTCACTCTGGGGATGTCAGAGATTTATTTTATATCTTGTGAAAAGGCCATTATACCACCCCTTTAAGGTACTGTATGCTTTTACTTTTCTAAGTTAGGAGTTATTAGCTTTGTTTAATGACAAAACAGGCGAAACCATTCATTGTCTTGAATGTGGGACAAAAGCCATATTTGATCTGAATACGAATGACATGGCTTGGGTCTTTTGACCTATCGAACACCTAAGCCTCCCTTACAACCAACTTGCAATACCCTTGCAACCACACACAACACCCTAGCATCATGGCAGGGAGTTTTACATGGCAAGCGTCATCACATATTCTTCAGAAAAATAAAAAAAATGTAAATTAAAATCAGTTTGCATTTACCAATATACATCAGATGATGCCATGATCTCAACAGTCCAAGTCTAGCATGAGATCAGTGGCCTAAATCGAGCTCTTTTCTTACTCAACTACGCTGATGAAACAGTCCAGTCCAGCTAGGATTAAGAAGGATGACTTCATTCAAAACAGTTAGGCAAAATCATGAAAGAAATGAAAAGGGCTGACAAGTATAATTAATATATCATACTCTATAAACCTGAGAAACAAACACTCAAGAGCAGAAAAGTGGTTGGGGTTTAAGACAAAGTCATTAGTATCACACTTCATAGAACACAGAGTACTTGGAATGATAAAACCACACTAAAACCTTTTCCCAGATTGTTTTCTGAAGCCCAGGTTGGCTCTGCAATGCAGCAGAAATAAAAGGTCCCTGAAGCCAAACACGCATTACAGCATCTCTTCTGACTTCATTGCTGGCTCTAAGATATCGAGGCAGGTAGGAAACCAGCACAAAGTTTTATTGTGAAAGGAAGAAGGAAAAAATGATAACAAATGGACAGAGGGGTGAGAGGAGAAGATATTAAACAAAAGAAGAGACATGGCCATGTGCCATGGAGGTTTGGATAGTGAGAGAGTGATGAGGCATGAAAAATGAGAAAGAAGAAAATTATGAGGCCTGGGAAAGCACTGATCCATTTGTGAGATGGGATGTTCTCCTTGTGTCTGGTGTGTGGTATGGAAGAGATCAGAGATACAAATGAAGAAAGAGGAAAGGAGGAGGAGATACAAAGTGGAAGATTGGAAGAAGAAGAAGGGGCAAACAGTATTAACATCAGTGCACAATGCAGACTAGCTCAAATGGCCACAACATTTACAACGAAGGGATGAAACTGTTCTATTCAGTTCTTTATATCGAGAATGCATCGAGTGCAGACATGAGAGAATCAAACCGTTAGAAATCCCAGAAGTCATCGTGGGCGCACGACGTACAGAATTCTATAAGCTTAAACCTTGATTGTTCTCACTCAAGAGTTTCTCGCTGAAAGCTTGTATAAACGGAGGAAGTGTTTTTTGTTAAGATCTAGACGCCTCGGTAGTTTATCTATACCTACTCCCTTCCTATAGAGGGAGTTTGTTGCAGGCTAACCTCCTTTGCATAGTGTTCCACGCAGCTACTATAGGGTGTGGTGGGAACTAGGAAGTGGATAAAAGCAGCGTGTAGGGTTGATTAATTTGTTTTTGGTTGGGCTGGTCAGCGTGCGTCAAGCGCGAGCGGGTAAAAGTAATTTATACAGGAATCCAAATTCTCGTCTTCTGTGTCAGGCACAGCTTGTTAAAGTTGGACGAAAGTCCATTTATACTGGTCGGCGCATCGCCTAAGTTCACAACAGTGAGCTGGAGCAACAAGAGTTTTTCATTCACATTGGCGACGTATTGCTGTTCGTAGCAGTAAACAGGAACGGTAAGCATCCGTTTATTGACTGTTGCGTGCAATTTAAGAAGCTCGGTAACCGAGGACAAACTTTAACAGAGCTATTTTCCTCGTCCTCAGCCACCTCGGTTTCAAACGGAAAACCTAGTTGCAGAGCGGGGATCCTTAGTGCAAGGTACCTATTCATTGAGGTCATTTATGTAATGAGTTAATTCATTAATGTGGGATGTACTGTGCTATTTGTTTGTGTCTTCCCTGCTTAAATGTGGTGAATTATTGCTGTGGGAACAAAACAGATGGTATATATTTATTCTGTGTGGTATGTTGTAGGTGAGATATACAGTGCGAAACACCATTTTGTAACCCAGGGAAGGACAATACAAAGCGGCAGTTCACCATCTTCACGGAGAACGTGGTTGGAGACTCGTCAGCAAGTGTTCATTGAAGATCGGCCGAGACAATGTCTTCTCCACCTGGTATGATGGAACTGCATGAGCTAATGGACCAAATTCGACAGCTTCAGGCTGAAAATGAACAATTGAAAGCACAGAGACAGGACAGAAACAGGGATACTGATGCTTCTACTTCTAACAATGAGTCTCGTATAACATCTGCCTCTGCTGATCCTGAACAGTCTACATCTAGTAATGTATCTGGGGCTACTTCAATTCCTGCACGTTATGTTTATGTCCCACGAGAGCGTAAATGTTCTAAATTTACTGGTAAACTGTCTGTTGACCTAGTCACCTTACATCAATGGTTCACTGAGGTCCGTAGATGCCTCGAGGCCAGGCCTATGTCTAATGCTGAAAAAGTGTTGTTCCTGTATGATCATCTTGATGGGGGGGCAAAAGCAGAGGTTAAGTTTCATGACACTTCAGATAGAGATACAGCTGAAAAGATTAAGATTCTTGCTGAAAATTTCAGTCGTTCTCAGTCGTATGTGGCCGCACAGTTGTGTTTCTTTCAACGACACCAGAAGGAGGGGGAGTCCCTACGTGATTTTTCTCATGTTTTAAAATCTTTAATGGATGCTGTAATAAAAAAGACACCTGGGGGAATTCTAAATCATGACTTAGTGCTGCGCGACCAGTTTGCTAAAAATGTAAACGATGACATGCTGAGAAGGGAGCTAAAAAGACGGCTTGCATTGGACCCTGATATGAGTTTTGTTACACTCCGTAGCATAGCCATTAAATGGGGGGACGAGGGGAAACAAGGAAGAAAGACTGATATACCAAAAAATTATCACCAATGGCATGGTTAAAATGTTGAATGTTTGGCAAATAATACTATCCAGCGGCACACAAATGCCCAACAGCAAGGCCTCACTATCACACAGAAACACAGTGCAACAGACACCTCAATCTCAGTTAGCACAGCACTCTAAATAGGAAAAAACTCTGTACACAGCAAGCTTGGAACTGAATAGTACATATGAAACCACACCAAATCTACACTAGAGGCTAGCTTTGGGCAAGTGCTGCACAATGTTATGATACCGTTTGCCAGACAACAAAACAACAACAATCCCTTCAGAAAAGAAAGAAAAGAACAAACAAAACAAATAAACAAAATGTACAATAAAACTTGGAGGTACAGTATAATTCTTAAAATTACAATAGGGGAAAAAGCGGCAATTACACCCAGAAGCACTCAGTTTCTGCAACAAATCACAAACATACCATAAACACACATAACATAAAACCAACTGCACACGTTTAAAACCGAGGTGGCTGAGGACGAGGAAAATAGCTCTGTTAAAGTGTGTCCTCGGTTACCGAGCTTCTAAAATTGCACGCAACAGTCAATAAACGGATGCTTACCGTTCCTGTTTACAGCTACGAACAGCAATACGTCGCCAATGTGAATGAAAAACTCTTGTTGCTCCAGCTCACTGTTGTGAACTTAGGCGATGCGCCGACCAGCATAAATGGACTTTCGTCCAACTTTAACAAGCTGTGCCTGACACAGAAGACGAGAATTTGGATTCCTGTATGAATGACTTTTACCCGCTCGCGCTTGACGCACGCTGACCAGCCCAACCAAAAACAAATACGCTCTATGCACGACCGCTGCTGACGTATTTCCGGTAGGATCTCAGCCAGCGTCTTTACTTCCGCATAGCGCGTTCTATAGCGAAGTGTATAGCGGCAAAACTTTAATAAAATTCATTTTCTCAGAAACGGAGACAACGTTTTTAGAAACTGATTCGCTAGTCGGATTTCGCATGATATAAGAGAATACTCACTCTCAAAGTTGTCGATGTAAGTCGAAATATATAATTTAAAGCCCTTCTCTTTCTTACTCTTATGTGTGACAGCTAACTGCCTTACAGTGTTGTTAACATCATTCACGTTAACCGCAGGAAGTTTTTGTAAACAGCGAGTGTGATTTGCCATTATCGCCACCTAATGCAAAACCGGCTTCTGACGCAGCACCGGATGTAACTGGGCGAGCTGAGACAAAACGCGGAAGCAATCGTGCATAGAGCCCATAGACATCAGCCGTTTCTCAATATGCGTTCTTGTCTGTACTTGTGTTCTTGTGGACTTGTGAAACGTCATCAGTCACTGCCCAAGTACTGTCCCAATTCAAAGTTCACATCTAGCCAAGTCCAGTTCAAATCCCCGGATGTGTTCTTGATCCGCCCCTTTTACCGAGGATGCATCAAGAGGTGACTTGTGCGGACTTAAGACAGCCATGTATCCCAGAATGCATCTCGCACCAACCAGCAAGCGTCAATACCAGAGGAGAAAACCCGCGTAATATCAAAATACTAGTGTTATTGTGTCATGAAATGTAATTTTAAGAGTGTTTCAGGCGAGAATGTAGTTGTTTAAAGGTGAAATCTGTAGTTTGTTTATAAAGATAGCGCCTATTTGAAAAATTGATCTGACGCTTTCGGAGTTGTAAGATCCAGGCGATCACCGGGAGTTCAGTGCTCATTAACCCCGACTGGAACAGCTTTTCCTCGGCTAGTGCTTCTGACGTGTGCCGCTGGCTCTGGTGTCTCTAGTCTAGTGGATAAACATGACGTGTATTCGTCTTGCGTCGATCTTTGGTCTTACTCAATCTATATTTGTTCCATGGCAAATCGTTTTGGCTGAGGGCAAAGTGAAGTTTCATAACTTTATATATTTAGGCTATTTAACTTTAACTTTGTAGCCTAATTGTTTGCTTAATTTCTCATTGTAAGTTAGCTTCTTATAGCCTACCTTTATACTGGATATTATTGATTAGTAAAAATGACATTTAACAAAAAGAGACAGGGTTGTTTTTTTATTTTATATACTTTAAAATATATATATATATATATATATATATATATATATATATATATATATATATATATATATATATATATATATATTATATTTATTTTAACATTCTCTTCACTATATGTAAAATAAAATGACACAACCCTGTCTCTCTTTGACAAATGGAAATAAAAATCAAGAATCTTTCATATTTTTAAAATAAAATAAAAAAGAAGCAGGGTTGTGTTTTAATATTTCATGTTGTTATAAATATGCAGTGAAGATAATTAATGTACACGTTGCCTGAACCACAATTGTGTGGCCATTTAGGCTAATATGTTTAAGATTTTTTTTTTATGAAAAGAGGCAGAGTGGTGTTTTCTAAAATATTTTGTTTTATTGTTGACGAAAAGAGGCAGAGTTGTAGCATATTTCGTTTGATTGTTGCCTAAAATATACAATTTCGTATGCTATTTCATCACTCAATTCACTTCTGAGAACATTTGATGCGAGAAATCAACTGTGAAAATTTCAAATATTGGCATATTTACGAAAATGTATGGCGAGTCGTAAATGTTTGAGTTCTGTATGAGGGTATTGCGCAATACCCGCAAGAACACCTCGTCTCAAACTGTCAGCAGCGTTCTGTGTGCTCGTCACCTTGCAAGTTCATTCTTCCAAGAACAACCAGCAAGAGCGTTCTCCCCAAGAACACAAGTCCGTTCTTTGCATTCTTGGTTTTGGAGAAACACCCATCATATAGATAGACGCCCTATCGACCGCTACTGCCGTGGGGCCGCCATCTTAAACCGGTCACCCGCTCCGCTCAGTGTAATCTGTTTGGCAGGTGCAATGAGCTGCCAGCGCTTTTAATTAATCTTATCTCACTTAATACCGAACTGATTTTCACGCGGGTTTTTTTGCTGCAAAGGTCATACACGTAGCTACGATACAGGACACATTGAATATTTTGTTCACAAAATACAACCAATAGTACGGTAATGATAAATGTTATCTTACTTGTTGAAAGTAATCACCGAGTGATGGTCCGCCGATTTGAGCAGTAATATGCTGCACAGTGCTCTGGCATCTACTGCTGCTATGCAACGCAAATAGGAGTATGACCGGTTTAAGATGGCGGCCGCATTTCTCGCGCCACAGCGGCCAATACGCTTATTTCACGCAGCCGTTATTTTGAAATCGAAAGCGAGGCTCCGGTGGGCGATATTTTTTTTCACAGGATGGTAGGGGAAGACTCATGAATATTCATTAGGGAACTCATCCCTGATTGGTCTTAATCCCAGTGACTGGTAGGTTTAGGGGCGGGGTTAGGGGTAGGTCATCAGATCACCAGTGATGGGTAGGTTTTGGGGCGGGGTTAGGGGGTAGGTCATCAGACCAATCAGGCATGAGTTCCCTAATGAATATTCATGAGTCTTCCGCCTCCGGTGGGAAGAAAACCGGATGTGTCGCCTTTAATCATAGGAGAGTCGCGAATGCGATGGCGTATTGTTGTGTTTAATGTAGAAATTAGTTATTCTAAAAATGTACATACATTTCTTTCATACTTTAGACTATATACAGTGAAAATCATTTATAATTTTTTTTTTCTTCAGAAAGTAAAAAAATAAGCAGGAACGAACTATATCTACATATCCTATATAAATCGCGGCAGCAGCTTCAGGTTGGTAGTCCAAGGCATTGTTGTCTATCTTTACTTCCGGGGTTCTTCCCACCGGAGCCTCGCTTTCGATTTCAAAATAACGGCTGCGTGAAATAAGCGTATAGGGCATCTAGTCTCTATATGATATCTATGATAGAGCCTATTAATCAACCCTACACGCTGCTTTTATCCACTTCCTAGTTCCCACCACACCCTATAGTACCTGCGTGGAACACTATGCAAAGGAGGTTAGCCTGCAACAAACTCCCTCTATAGGAAGGGAGTAGGTATAGATAAACTACCGAGGCGTCTAGATCTTAACAAAAACACTTCCTCCGGTTACACTCGTAAATACGTGACGGCTCATGAAAGTAAATATTTGTTGTTTTGTTTGGCATAATGTTAATAAAGTTCTGCAGTAGTTTTTAATTGGCATATTTAAAAGAATCTTAACGTTGACAAAAGATAACGTTAAATATACATATTCATTTACACAAATACCCATGTAAAAAAAATATTAAAAATAAATAAATAAATAAAGGATTGATAAATTACTCTGCTTTAAAACAAGCAGATGCAGATTCATCATGACGTGACAACTTCTTACGCAAATAAGATTGGGGAGACAGACGTTAAGTTTGATTGGGTTTATTAATTTATTTACAAATATAAAAATTAAAAATGTATTAAAATACCAACATTATATGCATAATTACTTTCAAGTTGAAAATATCATATATTTGTAAAACTATATAGTAGTCCCCATGTGCCCATGTTCAGCCTATGACTAAATACGAAGATGTCTTCAACTGGAGATGTGTAAGACTGTTGAGCTGGAAGGATCGTGATTCGTGCTTGGAAAATACTAGAATCAAGAGTTGGAGACGTATTCGATTTCAGACTTGGAGAGGTATTATACTGTAGAGTTGTTTACTGGAAGTCTGCCTGTCCCCTTGTCTGATGAATGTTTTTACTCTCACTGCGGCCCTCCAATGTTCCCATGTAATATATCATAACTACCGACGCGTCTCTTGATTTAAAACCAAATGCATGTTATTACGAGCAAGACTGTGCCTGTCACGTGTGCACAAAAGCATGCACGATTATATGCAAACATATGAACAGAAAAAACAACACGTTCAGCTTTACAGAAACTAAATCTAGCGAGAGTACATTTTTATTGACTCTAGAGACCATATGGGGTGTTATTGGTCACAGGGTGCAGGGGGGTAAAAAGGAGGAGGAAATAGACAGGGAGCAGGAGGAGGTCAAACACAAAAAACACGATTGCAAAATTTCCTTACACAGTACCAAGCCAACATTTCCTAGATTCCTTCTACTTTCCTCTTTTCTGGAAGTTTTTTTTCCCCCTGGGATAGATTTATGTTTATCTAGGGGCTTGCATGTGGAATCTGGGGCGTTCTGCTGAAGGTAAATATTTACGAGCCCCGATTTAAGGAAATAAAACAGCGTCTCTTCTTCAACTAACCTTGACCTTTGACATTTGACAAGCGGTCCTTGTCACACACCAGCTGAGATGCATTATGGTGTCTGGTGATGAATTACACGGGCTAGGTTAACTCTTAATGTGACACTGGATAAAATGTCAGGTCATTATAGCACTACTGGAATGCTAGAGTCAAACAAAACCCAACACATCTCTACAAATTGTGTCATTCATCTTTTCTCTGTATCCGTTCATCCTGTTTTACTTTAAAAAAAATAGTGGCAAGAGGTCAGTTCAGATAAAATGGCCTTTAGTCTTATGAAGCTCTATCAAGACAATGCAGGCTTTCCAGTAAATTCTAATGATACTCAGAGCATCTTTCTTCTTAAAATCCCTACGGATCAACTAAAGATTAAAAACTTGACCTGTGGGAACAAATTTGATCCAGGCAATAACTTTTCTCTGCACAGAAGCAAAACAAACCGTCCGGAAAAATACCGCTAATATCTGTGACTCAAAAACATGACCTTTCCAGGGTCAGCCTTTTGTCTTTCTGCTTTTGGTGGTATGATATATTGCATTCATTATTAAAACAGCACCCAGATCCAACAAAAAAAAAAACTCTGGCCTTCATTTTGTTTTTCCGGTGGCTTCCATAGAGAGAGCCAACCCCTTCTGGCCTGCTATGAGTTTGTATTCAGTCATTAATTAAAGCATTCTGCTGCTAATCAACTGCCAAGCCAGAAGTTAATTGTGAGAAATGTTATTGCCCTGACAACATTGAGTTTATGGCTATTGTTATCACATCCAAAGTAAATAGGACAAAGGAGAAGTACAGCTGATCTTCAGATCTGCTTTGGTCAGTACCAAAGACTTTAGATATACAAAGACGGTGCACTCATATTACTATAAATGGAAGAAAGTGCAGTGCACATATTTATAGCAGAATAAGGACTTATGTGCATTCACACATCAACGTCTGCTCTCGCGTCAGCACAACACGCAACCAACACGTGGTGCTCTCGTGAACGCGTGTTGTTGGAGACTATCTCTTTAAAAAGTCTCGAGATGGAGTGGTCCGTTGCATTCATTTGCATTCCATCTGTTTCGTCTTTTCAGAAAATCTATTTCAAGAAGTTGAATTTAAAAAAAGGATAAAAAGAAAAAAAATAACATTTGTTAAGAATTTTTGGAAATACGAGTATTCTTAATTTTTTTCTAATTTAAGAAAATAATAAGAAAAAAGCAGTTACACAGAATTTTATTCTTAAGAATGTTTCATGAATCCGGCCCCAATTACTCTAACAGCACTGCAGATTAAAGAGTTGGCAGCATTATTCCGTGCAGTCAGGCAGACAATCATTTCTTTTTTTTAATCATTTACAGCATTGCAAAACTAGTTTGTGGTGAGATGGGTTGATTAAGCTGTAATAGCTTTGATAAATCTAAACAATTACAGTAAGAACACTTTTAGTCAAAGTTCGCACTATTCCAAAAATATTTCTGTTTAAAATTATTTCTGTTATGTCTGTTTAAAATAAAGACTTAAAAATAAGATTTATAATAGACTTCAATGCATTTACACATGACATCTCATGGGGATTGAGTGTCTCTGCTGAGATAGAGAAAGAAATATCGCTACAAAGTGGGAAAGCAAACGAGCAATAAAAACATCTGTTGAAAGGTTAGCCCTCCATCACATAAAATCTGGAGTTCACCCCGTGTTTGTACATCTAACACTTTCCTGCCACCTCATTCCTCAGTTTAATTAGTCAGTTTGATTATTTTAGAACTGTCTCAATATGAGCTCATTTTTACCACAGCATGAAAGATAGCTTTAATAGGGCCGCACTTCATGAGCGTAAACAAAAATAGATCTTAATTTAAATGAAGCATTGCTTTTTCTTCAAGGATTTTTATGAGGTGGGCAAAAAGTAGGGATGACAGATTAAGATGAAGTTAGGTAAACTGATAAAAAATGTTGACATAGCATATTATGTGGTATACTGCAGTGGACAAAGAGGTGATTGTGAATGTTTTAAATCATGTTTATGGTTTTGTTATGAAAGCAAAAAGGGAGCTAAAGCACCACTTTGGCATCACGCTTCTTTGTCTCATCTATTTGTATGCTGTTTTCTCTGTCACTATGGATATTTGGTGGAAGTGTTTCTTTTACTTCATTTCAGGAGAGGAACTGGCATTCAATTCACATTTCAGCCTTATACATCCCTAAGTAAATTTACTGAGTAATAAACTGGACTTGTCTCTAGGAACTCATTCCATTTCTTCAAAGCTTTTAAACTGAAATGGAAAACCCAAACTTTGCACACAGGTTACACTCACAACCCTTACCTGTGCACTCATGTTGAAGTCCTTTTCCATAGTATCCCCTCTCACACACACAGTCGTACTGTCCTGTGTGTGTACCACATTTACAGCTGGCCATTATGTCACAACAGTTATTTTCCTCTTCACACAATGATGAACACTGGGCTGGATCTTCCTGAATATAACTTCCAGTTGGTAGATCTGGAAGAGAAAATGGCACTGAATATCAGACTTTGGACTGTTCTCTGATGCAAAAAATAATAATTTATTAGCTCAAAAAAATCATTTTGGCCTCACAATTTATCCAATCCTACCAGTCTAACTGAAGTCCAAGCTGCTCTGAAAAAAGTGAGCTTGTGTCTCAGCATCTTCTGCATTACTAACTATAAAAACCTCCACTTTGGCAGGAGCATTTTGTCTCCCTAAATACAAACAAATGCACTGCTCCAGATGTTGGGATACATAGACAGGCTACGCAGCTGGAGGAGTCTGCACAATCTTGGACAAAGGATACGACAGACATGATATCTCAACGGGAGGTGAGAACAAACGATGCCACCGCTTAGTCGGGCCTTCCCTTGCCCAAAGCTAACGAGTGATCTTTTGCGATCCAGAGGGGCTCTTTGTTTTATATCCCTCTAGGTTTAGCGTAAGTGGTGATATCATTGTGAAGAAAGGGGTCTTTTGAGTTCATGTTGCTGACTGAGCTCAGAGCTCTGTGATAAGAAGAATCTACTATAGCCAGACAGCCAAAGGAAATAATAACACTGAATTATTTTCGCACCAGTTTTCTTTTACACTGGGATTAACAAGGGCTCATATTTGTCAGGCTCAGGAAAAATTAGATGAATTGGCCTTCAATTTGACTTTACAAAGTTACAAACATTCGCCACGGTAACCATAGTTTCTATTTAAATATCACAGCTACTACAATAATTATTACTACAATAGATTAGTATTAGTCACACTGACATCCAAATAAAGTTTTGATTATGACGCCATTCTAATGTGTCATGCCATGATGACTATAGAATTTAATGAAAACTATGGTAAATATTATAAAATATTAGATGTCTATAAAGATTTTATATAAAATAGCACTATAGAGTAGGCTACTTTATAGCCTTCGCACACTTACCCGTTGGTTAACAAAGCCCTGCTTTATGATCTAACGTTACTTTTTTAATTTTGGCAGGGGTTTCAGCTCCACTTTTGATAGTTGCACCAAAGTAAGTAATAGGGCTTGGGCGCCGCGTTGCATTCTGGGACGTGGCGGCCATCTTGACAGCTATACGAATGTAAACATACAGCAAGCCGAACGAGGAGAAGCAGAGTTGAGAGAAAGAAAAGAAAATAAATATGTTAAAACACCTAAAAGGATGTGCAATTTACCGTGATAGGTTATCTAGGGAAGCCAGTGACCAATATGTGGACAAAATCGCCATTATAAACGGTTTGGATCCTTATGAAATTTCACATAAAGAGTGGAGCACCGACGAGGACTTGCTGCCGCAGTTTTGTATAAACGACATATTCAGCTACCTTGTTTGTGGTGTGAGCGCCTACACCTCTGAACAGTTCCGAAGCTACAAGGCATTGGAGTCGCATGTTCAGTTCACTAATGGATGGGTTCAGGAGCTGCAGATCATCATAACGAACAGTGGGAATGCAGTAATCCGGACAAAGGTAAGGTGCGCTCCACCTAGCTGCTAGTTTAGTAACAGTTAGTGCTAACAACCATTCACACATGTAACGTACTTATAACTATGTGTTTCAAAAGTGTAGTTAGTAGCTGTTTTAAGCAAAACTTAAGTTAGTAAGCAAAACGATGCTTAGGGCAAGGGGGTAGCAACAGGACAATAGTACAGAGACTGACAGGTCAGATGGAAGGGCTAACGTTAATGTTATGAGAGTATTAAAATATGGGATATTTTACAGGAAAATACTAAAACGGGAAGACAGTGGGAAAAGAGCTCAAATACGTGAGAAATCCGGAAAAAACGGGAGGGTTGACAGCTAACGTTACTAACTACAGATTTGAAACACATAGTTAAAAGTACATTTGTGAATGGTTGTTAGCACTAACGGTTACTAAACTAGCAGCTAGTTGGAGTTATTTTTTATCTTAAAGTTATTTTTTGTCCGGATTACTGTGTTCCCACTGTTTGCCGACTCTTTGTTGGGAATTTCATATAGATCCAAACCGTTAAAAGTGCAGATTTTGTCCACATACCGGTCCCTGGTTTCCCTATTTAACTTATCCTGGTAAATTCCACATCCTTCTAGGGATTTTAACATCTTTTTTTCCTTTTCTTTCTCCCAACTCGGCTGCTTCTCCTCGTTCGACTTGCTGTATGTTTACATTCGCGAAGCTGTCAACATGGCGGCCACGCCAAGTAATGACGTCACGACGCCCAAGCCCTATACAGTAACGTTACTTACCAGAGGTGTTAAAATGTTGTGTAGCAACAAAACCGTTAATAAAATAAAATGTTTACCTCATTAAATATTAGGCCTAATACATATTAACAGAAACTGGTACAATCGGTTTAGTGTAAATATTTGAGCAAATGGAATGGGAACACAAACAAATACAATGACCTTAGATGTTTACCCAACTATGACTACTTCCGCTTCTGAGAAACCCGGAAATGTGAAAAAGGTCTATAGTGAAACAAGACAACCTAGTTTGCCCAAGGTTAATGATGCATTTTCAGCTTAAATAGCAAAAGAAAAACTCCACAATAGTGTTTTCGCAACTTTTAAAAAGCGGGAAAAAACATCAATTTTACCGTCACTCCCACATCCGCTAGAAATAGCTAACGTTACCCTCACAGCAATGAATGTTAAATCGTTACAATGCTGGTGATGACCGTTAAAACGCGTCGTCACAGTCTGTGAAAAGGGTCTCACCTTTATGAACACCTTTATAAATATGTTTCTCACCTTCATGAAGTGCACGTCGAGCCAGCGCTTCAAATTCAGCAAAGTTGTGCACTAAGTAGCAGTGGTGATCTTTGGGGTGCGAGGCCATGTCGTGCAGCTCGCGGATGTTTCCCTGCCAAATGCCCAGCGTGAAAATCTCCACGCCTCTCTCCCTCAACGCTGTCGCTACAGGCCGCGGGTCTCCGCCGTTTGAGTAACCGTCAGTGATGAGGAAGATCACCTTCGTGGCGTTCTCCCGTGATTGCCTCAGGATTTGCTGTGAGTTAAAAGACAGAAAGTGAGATATTAATTGACTGAGTTGAGTCTAAATTCATTTTGAAATGTCTCAAAGTGGTTCCCAGTGTAGCATATTCCCAATTATATTAAAACACGCATTAAAACAAATTATTCCATGCTAATATGATTTATAATTTTCATTTTATTTTGATAAATTATAGATGACATATAGACACTTAATTTATTCATACAACGCTTTAATTTCATGATTGAGTAACAAATGGTCAAAATATTGAAGGAATATGACTTGTGTGAAGAACAGACCGATATTCTCAGTGAGTTGAATGGCATGAACGGCCCAAAGAGAATTTGTGTGGATATAAAGATTTTTAGCATAAAACGACTTTCAGTCCGTTCCTCACAAAGCTGCGAGTTGTATTGCTTCAAAAGAACATAATAGCTGCATAAGGTGTATACTTTTCTGATACATTTCATTTCTCATTCTGACTGTCTATGTGACTCATACGATTGCAGGCATCATAATGTTACTCTTTTTTTGTTGTTAAACTTTTCCTTAAAGCTACAATATAATTTTTGCTAACCTCTTACAATAACAAAGACATAGATTTATGACGCAGTGAATAAGCGGAATGGAACTTTTCGTCATGCCAATGGATCTAATAATGTTTATGGGCAATAATGTTTATGGATGAGTGAATACATTCATTTTTTTTTAACATGATTGTGTGGTATGAAGCAGGTCGCGATTGCTAATGAGAGACAGATATTAGTGCCACATGCGAGTCCCGCGGATTTAAAGGAATGAGGACATTTCATTCTACCGAACTTGACACTATCATACTAAACTGCATATTTGAGTGTGTTGAAAGTTATGTTATTTTGTGTGTCAGTTTGTTGGCTGTATGAGACTAGCAGTAAGCTAGATCAACATTAGAATAACATACTGATCATATTCTAACATTTCATCATGTTGAGCTAAAATGACATTGATTAGTTTTATGTACATTTGTTCACCTGTCTAATAAAGTACATAGAGCGGCGTCTCTGTTCAAGTCGAAGTTTGTCACGGACAACAAGAGAGAAAATCTCTTCATTTTGTCTAAGGGTGCTCTAAGTGGAGCACAATTTACTATCATGTTGCTTCAGACAGAGAGCGAAGAGGGGCTTGTGAAAATCAGTAGACAAGGCCAATTCAAGGACTGCTTGAAAACGGAGCAGCTTTGCTCTTTATTGTCTAATTGGCTGCAGTTCAAGCATTTCAGACAGCAACAATTACAAAGCCTGGAGCCTGACTTACATCCAATCACACACACATAGGGAAAGGATATGAGCACACACCTCAAATCTGGAATCCCCTATGCATCAGTGCTTTTCACTGTCTTTCTCTCTCTCTAACACACACAGACCCAGACACAAATATACAGATGTTGCCGATTGTCACCACAGTGATGTCACTGTGGTCAGGCCCCAAGGGTGTAGGTCCATGGTCTAAAACAGGGTGTGATTGTGGCCGTTTATGGGGTGGCAGCTCAAAGAAGCCGAAGGCATAAGGGGTTTTAGATATGAGTCAGAGGTGGTCATGGTACACAAACATGTCTGCACATCATTAGAGGAGGATAGACAGAACTGTCGGAGATCACAGAAATAAGAGAAAGAAAACAGCTACTGACGCACTGAGATGTGTAATTTGACAAACTTATTAGCAACCACATATACTGTGTTTGCACCCACAGAATTACACACTATCAAAGCAGTAGTTGTTAACCGCTTTAATTAGTGGCTATTAATTAGTGACTAATCTGATTAGCTCAGTTAAAAGGTAGTAAACATTGTTTTGTCACAAACAAGTAATTTAGGCAATCACAGCATTTTGAGTATATAAACAGCTGTTTGTTTCACTTCTAGTGACATATTTTCTCTGCTCAATTTTTTTTAATAGTTTACAAATGCTAGTCATTTGAGTTTAGGCCGAATTGTATCCTAAGACACTTAAGAACTGAGGGTCACCTGTAAAGTAGTCTTAGCCTCAGACATTACACATGCAGTCTGTTGCTGACTGTCCCACACATGTTGCTGGAAAGTATTTGCTCAGTCTGTTAAGCTTTGATGTTAAGGTTGACTTTACACAACTTCTGGGAGTAAGAACACAGGTTTTTTTTATTTTTTTTATCAGACCATCTGGACACAAAGTTGTGTTTACAGGGTACCAGGTTGAGACAACAAGCACTTCGAACAGGCAAAATCATATTCAGCTATTTTTGTTGTTCTCTACAATTGTTTGCAGCGATTAACGGCCTTTTTTTCATACCGGTCTAATATGTAGTATATTCTATTTCTCGCCTTAAATAGCATGTGAAAATAAAATGGACTGTGGTTGGTCACTTAACATGCGAGTCAGACAGCTTTTCTTGTCTAGACAAACGGTCCTCGGGTAGAAAAAGCTGCCGTGTAGACCAGACCTTATGCTGTATAGTCAAAGATCAAGCCTCAGCTGTGTCTTTGTATGCATATCTGAATATGTGTTTATGCAAGTATGATTAATATGCAACATTATTCCTGCTTTGTCATATGGATATCTTTAAAAATGCCACACTGTATAATGTTGTCAGTCTTACTTGGCGTGATCTAAGAACAAACGTGTTTTAGAAGAGGAGCCCCTGCAGCCTATGAGTCTCTGCTGTCAGTGATAAGAGAAAGTCCAGAGACTTTCTGTGAGACTTTTTACTTTTGATATATATGTTTTGAAAGAAATTAATACTTTATTCAGCAAGGATGCGTACAGTAAATGATCAAAAGGGACTGTAAAGACTTTTAAGTTGTTACAAATAATGTATATTTCAAATAATTACTGTTCTTTAAACATTCTATTCATCAAAGAATCCTGAAGAAATGTTACTTTAGCACCAAATCAGCATATTAGGATAATTTCTAAAGCCACGGTTGTCAAACTGGGGTACGCGTACCCCCAGGGGTACGTGGACTGATTTCAGGGGGTACGCAAAAAAAGATCTAAGGGACTGTTCGTTTTTTATTCAAGGGGCTACCGGAGGAGTTTTGAGATCTGTAGTCAAAAAAGACTTGACCCTCCCTTCGCCAGCAATAATTTTTTCTATGACCCTCCAAAATGATTGTGAAAAAAGGCATGACCCTCCTCGATAATTTATTGATTACTTCTGTACTGGTTTGCGCTTGGCAAAGATGTTCAGATAGTCCATTGTTTTGTTTTTTTACAACCATGACAAACGACTAAACTCCTGCTTTCTCATCTTACTAGGGCTGTAACGATAGACCAAACCTACAATTCGGTTCGTATCACGATTTTTGATTTTAGATTTGAAGGGTTCTTGACGCGTTCATGTAACATGCAAGGGTGGCGCTGCCAATAAAGTATCTAAAAGTTGCCACAAAGAACCGGCATAATGATTATGAAATATGTCAAATATAGCAAGGAGACATTTTAATTGTTTATTAATAAACAAGTGTTTGTCAGTGTCTGCTGCAAAGATGAAGTTGGCGATGTTGACTCGCGATCTTCGCAGTAGTGAATGCGCCAGAGAGAAATGCACATTTCATACGGATTACATAAGCAGAGTCTGATTTCTTTCGTTTTGAATTGTTCTGTTGAAAAGACATTAGACATTTCAAGCTTTCTATATATTTCTCAGGTCTGTGAGGCAAGTACCTTATACGCTGTGTTTAGATTCATTTATTAAACGAGAGTCCAGTTCACGCGCCGGCGCCTCCGTGTCATGATGATCTATTTTCTACTATATTTACTTCTTATTTATTAAATGCAGGCAATTGGTTGATGAAACATTGATTAAAATTAAGATACAATTAATAAAAAACGAAATTCACTTTAAAGAAAGGCTTTGTGCTTTGTGCTTTCTGTTTGAGGTCTCTGTGAAAGTTTTAAAGTCACTTTCAGAGCGGTCATGTTCGTAACGGAGAACTGTCACGTCCGTAACTTAGTTTTTTACCTCATAAATGCGAACACGAAAAATTAAATAAAAATAATATTTTATGTTCTGTGGAGGCCGACCCTCATCCGGTGGGTAGAATTACTTTTGTTTTGCGCAGTGTAGTTCATAGAATTACTAAAAAATATTCTGCTACCTAAAAGTTAAAGATTTTAGTTTACGATTGTTAATGTGTTCTCTTTTTTATTATTATTTTACAGCAGATGAGTTAAGAAAATATACAATGTTATCATATGTGAAAAGCAATACTTATCAGTATGTGAAAAGTTAACAATAGCTTTAATGAGATGTTGGATATGTGTTGTAGGCCTATTGTGTGTGAGATTGGGTGCTGTTTAAAATCATTATATTCAGCACATTTGTATCATATGCTGACTTTTGATGAGACTTGTATTATATGTTTATGATTCTTTTCACTATTCTCGACAAAATTGATAAAAATAAATATTAATAAATAAATAAAAACTTGTTAACAATTGGTGGTGTTGGGCTGGGGGCACTCCGGAAGATCAATAATGTCTCAGGGGGTACATGCCTGTTAAATGTTTGGGAACCACTGTTCTAAAGGACCACCATGTGACACTGAAGACTGAAGTAATGGCTGCTGAAAATTCAGCTTTGCCATCGTAGGAATAAGCTACATTATAAATTTTAAAATTGAAATAGATTGTAATAAAATTTCACAATATTATTGTTTTGGTCAATATATATATATATATATATATATATATATATATATATATATATATATATATATATATATATATATATATAATATAGTATATAGTACACTTGGTCATTAATTTCCATGTTGGGGTCGACATGTCTGCACAGGATCTCACTTTCTTTGATCAGTGAGTCTTTTACCACTGCTAATTTAGACATAATCCTCCGTCCAGTTCCTGTATTGGGTTAATGGGCATGCTTAGTGGACCATGATCATCACACAGGGTATTCTATTTCGAAACCTTGCAGACACCTCACCATGTTATAAAGCTGATCTTAGGTCTGTAATCTCTAAAAAGACCACAATGTTCATAACTAAATGCTGGGATGTTTCACTTAGCTGTGAGTGTTATTGCAGATTGCTGAAATCAGTGTAATACTGCAGAAAATGAAAATAAATATAATTTATTTTTAATAGGGTCGTTGAGGAGGTATATCTCCATTTGAAGCATTCCAGAATAGAGTAAACATGTGATCTGAGTGCATTCATTTGCTTGGTTGGAGGTCTGAGCTGTTTTGACATGTTATGGTTCCAGTGGCAAAGAATACCAGCAACGTGAACCTACAATGTAAAAACAAACCCACTAGATGGACCAAACCATTTCAAGCCATAGTCCTGAGCAGAAGAAACCGCTCACTGTACAATTACTAGATATTTTTCCACAAGTCTGCAATAAATCCTGTAAAAACATTTGAGGGTAAACATTTTGCTCTACAAATCTGAGCTGTTGAAACCCTAGATATAAACCACAGTTTGATTTTGCACATGGGAGACTCCCGTTGCATGCCTGAAATTTATATGCCTCCCACTGTGCACTAGTATGTTGTCCTTTAGTTCTCCTTGAGGGATTACAATTGATTTAATTTCCTCAACATGTCAGACACACTCGGCCAGCTACACCTCATTTAAAAGGACAGGAACAGAGAGTGTTAGACTAATGGATGGGGCCGATACATCTACTGACTGCTGGAAGTCCCTAGGTCCTTATTACAGTTCTCTCTGTCTGTGAAGTGAATTGAAGAAAATGTGTAAGTGTGCGTGGATGGATGGAGTTTGAATGTAGGGGGCATAATTGGTTTGGATAAAACACTGGGACACAGGGTTTGTGTTGTATGGTTAGTTGGTTCCTGTCAGAACACAATTTATTAAGCTGAAGACATTGAGACAGAGAGGAAAACATTTTTAAAAGAAAGATGGCCTTGACAGTATTTCATATAATGCAATGGCAAATTTGGTCTTTCTAGTCCATGCAAGAAAAAACTTAGTCAAGAACAAAAAGAGTCTGGAGTTGGTCTGTTAAATTAGATTTCTGTTATTTTGGATCTTTGTGCCTAAACGGAGACTAAAAAATATCTTGAAGTGCTTTTTATGAAATGTATTGTGACATTCCCTGTAATAGAAAGCAAATTTGAATGATGGGAGTAAATGCTTGTGAAACCAAACAAGCCTCCTCAATATAACCAGACTCTTAGTCTGCCAGATGACAAAGAAATAAATGACAAAATATCCACAAGCCACCAAATAGATGTCTATGGAGAAGAGAAAAACTGAAATAAAAACAATTTGGACAAAATAATTCTAAAACAAAAATTGGTGACAGGAGATGCAGGATATTAGTATATTTTTTTTACTTTGGACTGGACTAAATAATGTGGTTTAAAGAAAAACAATTTAATCTAGCCTTATTTACTTGAGTAATTTGCTTCAGGCCGCAGTGTGATTAATTTTTTTTTTTTTAAGCTGAGACAAGGGGGTGAAATAACAGCTAAATTAACAAGATAACCAATAAGCAAGCCTTCGCTTTATTGTGGAGTACAGCAGACATTGTCAGTTGATATTAGTATTTTTTTTTTTTTTTTGCCTTGTGCTTATCCTAGATGCCAAGTTATGAACCACATTTATTTAAGATGTAAAAATGCACTTGTTGAGCATGGCACTAGCAACAGCAAGGTCATGCGTTTGATTCCCAGAGAATGCACATAATCATTAAAAAATGTTAGACATTTTAAGTTGCTTTAAACAAAAACATCCACCAAATGTATAAATGTAAGTGCATGTAGACTACATCTTGCCTCAAATTCTTTTGTACCCCGTCTTCTGTTTACCTCACCTACTGTCCATCATTCCTGCCGCCTCCCTTTCTCCGCTAAACCAGAGCTGTGGTTTGAGCTGCAGACGTTCTCTGCCCTGACACTGAGCAGGACAGTTCTCTGACAGTTAAACTCTAATCTGTTCTGTCTATTACAGTGACCCTGTATCTGTTCTGGGCTTCCCCAAAATTTTTGGTTTAGTTAAAAAAAAAAAGAGCCTTGAAGGCCCAGAGCTGAAGAGTGTCTGCGTTCTTCAATCCACCCCAGCTGGATCTGATTAAAAACACCTGGTTGAGGAGTAGTGATATCACTGATCTTGATTGAGAGGACAGTCTAGTTCCTTTTTATATGTGGATTGAGTTATAGAAGATGTGGAACTGATGTAGTTTTGAATAGATACTGTACACTGACATAAATAGGAAGAATCTTTTTAGAAAACAAAATATTTAAATTATTCATTTTATCTCAAATAAAATGCCATAAAATTTGTACTGCATGTTCTTCATGGTTTTTGATGAAAGTAATCCAGTAGTGGAACCCATCCACCCATCAAATAAACGCTGCTAATGCCTTGCCAGAGAAGAGTAGGTTGGTTGAAAATGCTTAAATTATAATTTAGAACACCCATAAGTACATGGTTGCCTGTGCATACTTGTGAAACCTTTTTCTTCATAAAAATGGCCTTCCCTTCACGATCATTACTGCACATGGGGAAGACCTGAAGCTACAAAGAGAATTCTACCATAATTTTTGTTGTTGCTGAATCTTTGATTTAAAAAAAAGCATGTTAACTATTCAAATCAAAAAAGAAAGTGTCAAACAAATTGCATGAGAGAGTATTAATCAAATCATAAACTTATACTTCTGAGCCACATAATTTCACATAATTTAGGCAACAACCAATGCCAAATACAGCACATTGTAATGCATCCTAAAACCATTCGCATTGGTTCTCATCTTCAAAAGCATTATGAATGTAGTCACTGAAAAATATAGAAATTCACACCAGCACCTAGGTAAGATGTTTTCCACACTATAAAGCACATAGGTCAATAATGTGAGTGAGGCAGTAATTGCACAGTGGGTAGAGGGAGGAATCTATTTTCAGAGAACAGGCCGTGTGCTGCTGTTGACAAGGTGAACTGTTATCCATTTCAACACTTCCTTGGCTTCTCCTCTGCGGTATGTCCTTCCCCTCCCCCTCAACACACATGTACACAATCACATACGTGAATGTTCACAATCGCAGACACACAATACACACTAAGTGCTACCTAGAGTGTTTTGGGTAAAACCCCATTTTTTTAAATCTTTTTCTTTTTGCTTTGAACTCTAAAGTGCATAACTGTGGCCTTAGCTGTAAGGTATTTTAAGTGAGACTCCTGGAAAGCCTGTACAGAGTTGCCAATTACAGTCCCTCATATCATAGTATGGTCACAGACATGGATCAGGGGCCAGTTGTATAAACATAGCCATTGTGTTAAGACAGTGTCTTAAGATCTAGTATGACCCACTAGCAGTTAGTCAAGGGGCAGTCAGTCAATCGTACCTTTTGATATCAAATTGGGCCAATCTACATTTTAATGTAACTAAATGAAAAAAGTTATGAACCATCGTAAAGAAAAAAAAAAAGTTGACTAACTTCATGTAACTGGCCACAGGTGCCTTTAAGAAGTTCTGCCTCTGGAATTTTACAGTTCTTTTTGGTAAGTGTTTCTGAAACTTTGCATTCTTTAAGAGTAATATTGCCTTTACAATTTCAGGCTGCGTCTGAAAGCTGAAAAATGCTGCCTCCGCAGGCAGCATATGGAGGTAGGAAGGCAACAAGGCACATCCTGAAACTCAGAATCTAATGATCATGTCACATCCTGTCTCCTGAGATACCATCGATTTTTTTAAGACAGCATAGTATCATTCGCTGTGTTTGCTATCCCACAATCCTGTTGCGTTCCATTCCGGGACAGCTGAGCTAAAAAAAACACCTTGTGTTTTACATTTTGCGTTTAATGTACATTCGTGACCAACTTTTTCCACTTTTGATGTAATTTCTAACAAGAAATTACTATTATAGTAATTAAATAAGCAATATCACCAAAGCTCTCTGTTTTGTTGTAGATCATTTAACTGTTATGCTGCCTCGAAGTATGTCCAAAATCATTTTTGTGAGGTACCTTCATGCGCAAACGATGCCTGCAAAGTCATTGCCTGATAAGGAAGCGAGGCAACAAGTCAGCTAATTAAGCTTTCGGATGCAGCCTTAGTGTTTCAGAATAACAATGTGACTAGAACTTTACAGTCTTCAAAATATCAGTGCCTTTGTTTCGCTTTTGTAATCGCACGCATTTTTCCATTAAATATCTTCAGAAGCAGTTTCCAAAGTAATCAAAATAAAACTATGCCTGTGCCAACAAATGTACCACTGGCCCTACCCTATGAACCTATGTTGTATGTTATGAAAGCAAAATTCCTGGATCCACACTCTTAATTTGAAACATTGTCAGACATCACCTGTTGCCATTTATGACTCCCAAGCCACAGTGGTCTTCTAAAACAAAAATAACATCTGGGAGTTGCAGGTGATTCTGGTTGATGAAGTGGGCCTCCACATATGTTACGCTCACTTGGTGGTGCATGTATGCAGCTGGTGGAAAAAAAGCATGCTTTTATCTTTACATGCTTTAGAGCAGAAATGTGACCTCTTGCATTGTGACAGAAATTACCTCATGGGGACATTGAGGCAACTCTAATAAACAGCAAATCTGTCTTTAGTCTATTATTTTCTTTTCTTTTTCTCTCAATAATTTCATTCATTTCTTGGCAGTGCTGTAGACTGTGCTGGTGTTCCTGGTGGTGCAGTCAGACTGAGAACACCCCCACTGCTCTATATTTGACTTCCTCCAGCGTCCAGTTACCACTAATCACTGTGTTGAAGCATTTTGCAGTATATAAATGTTCCAAAGTGTGTTTGCGTGTGTAGATCTCAGGGTGTGGAATAGGGCACTTCTAGAGTTAAAAGTTGTGGTTAATAGCGGGAATAATCTGAGGGCAGACTAAAAGTTTGCCGCAAGGTGAAAACTGCAGGCAAGACAATTATAGTCACAAAAGTTGTATTACTGTGAAATAATTTATGTTCTGTCTTAATGTACCAGTAGCTACAGAGTGTTTGGTTACCAAATGAGCAGGGACATGATCAGGTCTCTATAGCAGTAGTTCTTGACCTTTTTGACTCCAAGGCCCCCCATTGTTCACAAAAATATTCAGGTCCCATGACTTTTCCAGTTGTTTGTGATATACTGGATAAATGTTAAGGGTAAAGATTTTTTAAAATATTTTTTACATTTTCTGCCCGAATAAAATATTTTAGAACTTGCCATACTTTGACTTTTCCATGTTCAGAAATGACACTTTTTTTATCTCATATATTCTCACAGTTTAAAGAGTCCAAAGACGAAGATGGGTCACAGTTTCCAATCCAAATGTACTTAATAAAAGAATATCCAACACAACGTAACAGTGTGTTCAACACACAAACAAAAGCCGACAATGAACCAAGAAAACACAGGAACTTCAGTATGCAATGATAATGAACTAAAAGGTGTGATGATCAAATGAAATGCCATGGTAACTGTTGGGGGTGGGAAAAGTGAACAAAGACAACAAATATATGACATATCCAGTCAGTCATTCCAAATATGTATAAATGAATAAATAATATTTAGATTTTTTTTAGTTTTAGCTTATATTAATGCTTGTTTTATCTTATGTTAAATAATTTGAAGTAATCTTAAGGCCCACTCATAAGTTATTTGTGGGCCCTGGACCCCTGGATGAGAACAACTCAAGAACCAGAGGAGGTCCATCCATATAAATGGTTATAAACCCATATAAAAGGGTTTATTTATTAGTTGGTGAAATTACATTTTTTGGTTATTTTTGCCTACTGTGGACAAAGAAACAATAACACGAGATGTGATTTTACCCAGCTATAAGTGTTCCTGCTTCCCTGCAGTACTCCAAAATGCTGGACAACTGAGGGATGAATAACAGATGAAGGTTTTCTCATGCCATCATGTTGCATTCATTACATTTTACCATCACACATGTGTCCAAGACTCTTTCTCTATAATTGGTGTCAAAAACCAATATACATATACAACATATAGAATTTATGACTTAAAGGGGCTATATTTGAAGACTTTCATGTATTCATCACTTTTTTAATTGCCAATATGTAAACAGCTTGTAACGAATTTTAAAACAAGACCTTCCCGACTTCCTAGGTTGTCTATATAAGCCTGTATTCAACTGATTTTTATGTGAAGGACTGTCACAGGTGGCTGTATGTAATATAATGTAATGATATTTAATATATAATAAAGCACACAAATCAAAAAGAAACCGTTTTTAATTCAAATAACAGGAAGTCCAACTGAAGAGGCAGGGCGGAGGTTCCTGAAAAGGAAGAGGAACAGAAGAGGGACAAAAACAGTCCATGGGGAGTGGAATATGGGGGGAGCAGGAGTAGCCAGGCCGGGATCCAGACCACAGCCAGCGAGATATTCTATGGTGGAGTCACAGGAGGTAGGAGCCATGGTGGAGATCTGGGAGGAGGGACCAGGTATGTCCCTTCTCTTGCGAAAATACTGGCCACGGTAAAGACCCAGACGGAGCCGAGGAGACACTGAGCCAGGGTGACACCGCAGGTTTAGAAGGCCAAGGTGGATCTGACTGCTCATGGGACCAAGGTGGAGGCAGGGATCCAGAATACCGCTGTGGTGCCGTTGCGACAGAGGACAATGGTGTAGCCGGAGGGAAGGCAGAACCCGGTGGAGATGAAGGGCAGAGGTGTAACCAGTAGCCAGGAATCCCGTGGTGGAACAGGGGGACCAAGGCCTGACCAAGGCGGTAACGGGAGACGAGGGAGCCCGGCGGAACTGGTAGGATGAAGGGCCACAGTGGAGATGAGGGAGCATGGAGGTAAGGTGAAGCCGATGGGTCAAAGGACCAAGCTGGAGTCCGGGACTCTGTGACTAGCGGTGGAGAAAGGGAATCCTCATACCTAGGTGAATCTGGGGACTGAAAGAACTGAGGCGGATCCGCAACACTGCAGGGATGAGCTGAGGGGACTGACAGAAACCAGCGGTGGCATCTCTGTAGAATTCAAGCTGGGTGGAACCAGCAGAGGCATAGGAAACTATGAGCTGGGCGAGACCAACGGGGGAAATAGGAGAAACAGGGCTGGGGGGAACGAGCAGGGAAGGGAGATTCATGGGAAAAATTCCTACCAAGTCTAGAGCAAAGACAACAGAGGCCAGTGGCAGCAGAGTGTGGGCGGGACTCCATTCCATGCCCTTGAATTCCACCAGAACTCCTTCAGGGGTGGGCATTGTTGTCGGTTCGCTCACCTCAGAAATGTCTTTGGGCTTAGGCTCTGGGGCAGGGTATGGCTCAGATGGGCCCTCTGGCTTGTTGTCTGCGGTAGGCTCTGTCTGTGGTGGGCACGGGCATCCGGCCGAGTGAAGGCTGACTGGGTTCTGAGTAGTTAAGTCAAGTCACCTTTATTTATATAGCGCTTTTTACAATAGAGATTGTTTCAAAGCAGCTTTACAGATTTAACAGGAAAATAATGTTGTAACAGTATTGTTAAATACAAAATGAAATGTCCCCAACTAAGCAAGCCGAAAGCCAATGGTGACAAAGGCGAAGAAAGGCGAAAAGGCAACAGTGGCAAGGAACCAAAACTCCATCAGGTATGAGTGAGTATTGAGTGGGGGTGGTGTCATCCTCCGCATGGCCGATGGTAAAGGCCTACTCTTTGTTCACCAGAACCCACTCTACGAATGCGGCAAAGTCCTCACAAGGACCTTCTGAAGCGCTATAATGTGGATATCGCTGCCCTTAGTGAGACAAGGCTCCTGGGTTAAGGCTCGCTGAAAGAAGAGAGAGGAGGATACATCTTCTGGAGAGGCTATCCCCCTGGTAGCAAGCATTACCACGGTGTGGGAATGGCAATCAAGAACAGTCTCTTACCCAGTCTCACTGACACACCTATTGAAGTAAGTGTGAGCGTGATGACCCTCTGTATCCCCCTAGCAAAGGCACACTATGCTACTCTGCAAGTGCAAACGCGCCCACATTACCATCAGACGGCAGTGTGAATGATGGATTCTATCAGCTACTAGATGACACCCTTCACCGTATCCCTAGGAATGATAAGATATTCCTTTTGGGTGATTTTAATGCTAGGGTGGGAAGAAATAACGATTTATGGAGTGGAGTAATGGGTAGACGCGGTGTTGGGCAGGTGAATGCAAATGGTCTGTGGCTGCTGACACTCTGCGCAGGGCATGACCAGACTATTACCAACACATTGTTTCAGCAGAAAACCAAATATATGTAACGACTGAGACAAATCAGACACAATTATTTGTTATAGTTTACAAATAATATTTAAAACTCACTCTGGGATCTGTGGTCCCATCCCCCCGACAAGGGCAAGAAGGGTCTTTGGTTACCATGACTACAATCAGATAAGTTGGTTTTATTGCTGTTGGTTTTATAAAAATGTGGTCACATGTTCAAGACAGAGAAGACAGAAACTGACTTTAAAACAGACTTTGCTGCATTAATTATAGACGAACTGATCTATAAATGAACATGCACCCCAGAAAATTGTGTGAATGATTTACTGTCTTGTGCAGTGTCTTTTAATTCTATTTTTTTATGATAGAACCAATGGTCAATGTAACCTCACCCATACCATGTTTGGTCTCTATAAATTGGTACTTTGAAGTTCGAAATGATTGTGTACATGATATGTCGATAGCTGCGCAACATATTAGTATTACAAGAATCTTTCATAGTTTCTTCATCAGCAACCAATCCAGCTGCACATGCAAATGACCATGCTTAAAACAAAGACTCGTAAACTCCGCTTAGAAATTCCCCCTTTCAAATTGGTTGAGCCAACCCTGAAAGGTGGGACCTTTCTCAGGCTTTAAATGGCCAATACACAAGGCCTTCCCGCTCTTGGCTTTCTCTCCTACATTCGGATTGCTGTCCTGCGGGGCCGCACCAGGCCCCAGAACTCAGGGCAGCAGGCCTTGACTCACAACCAGCCATGTGCTCATTCAGGAGAGAGAGGACTCTATCAACCACAACAGAATCAAGGACAACCTCAGGAGTTAGGCACAACATCTTTATTCAATGCAGAAGAAGTCCTTCACAACTCCCACCATTTGCTCTGCGTGTGGGCCGGACAGGCCACAATCTGCACTCCAGCCATGAGAACAGTGTCAAACTACCCATGCAAGTTCATCATATCTTCTTCATCCAACAGAGAAGAAAACGATTGCAACTTCAAAATTTTACACTCACGGAATCAACAACTTCAATTTTCAACAACTTCAAGAATTGGGTCCACTGCACAGGCCATGCAAGTATCAATTTAATGAGGTGCTCTGAAAATGATAAGCTGATGGTTCTTTTCCTAGTTAAATTGATATTTTCCATAGTTCCATTTCCTGCCTCCAGTTTCATTCTGTTACTGTAACCATCTACCCATGTATGTGTAATTGTTTGTATGTTAGTTATGTGTTTGTGACTTAGTTAATAAAACTTGTGCACAATATGTATTTGGTTCTAGTTGCTTGCTGTAGAAAAGCACCTCTTCAGCGGACTGAAACTCAAGCTGAACTCGCCACTCCGCTGCTGTGCGTGTTCTGGTGAAAAGACGAACAAGAAGCTGAGCTCGTGACGTGAGGCGCTGTCAAAAGCAGTCATATATTTGCGCTTTTATATATTGCTCATCCAAAGCATCACTGTAATATTATTATTATTATAACACTGTATTATTAAATCATTAAAAAAAATTAAAAGATTAAAAAATCTTTCCGTTTTTATTTATTAAATTTTGGGGGTGGGTGTGGTAAAAAAAAATGTAAGGGGGGGGCTCGATGAAAACATTTGAGAACTCCTGCTCTAAGCGCTGTACATGCTAGAAAGAATTATTTTTTATATAGCTGTCGCAGGTAAGGTCCTAGCAAAAATCATGCTATGTAGGCTGGTGGAAAACCTAACCGAACATTTGTTGCCAGAGTCACAGTGTGGTTTCAGAAAGAATCGGAGTACTGTGGACATGATTTTCACAGTGAGACAGCTTCAAGAAAAATGCAGTGAACATCAGGACCTCTTCATGGCATTTCTCGATCTCTCCATAGCATCCATAGCATTCCAGACTGTGAATCGAGAGCTGCTCTGGGACATCTTAACAAAATTTGGCAGTCCAAAAAAGTTTTGTAACATCCTGTCACAGTTCCATGAAGGGATGGTAGCTTGTGTGACCACAGGTGGTCAGGAGTCAGAGCCTTTTAGAGTACGCACTGGGCTGAGACCAGGATGTGTGCTGGCACCAGTACTTTTTAACATCTACCTCCTATGTGTCACAAAGCTTCTGTGTGATAAGCCTGAAAGCAGTAATGGGATCACTGTTGACTTCAGGTTGGATGGAAACCTCTTTAATATTCCAAGGTTCCAGGCCGCCAAAAAAGATCTCAGCAATGCGGGTCATTGAGTTGCAGTCTAATGACTTCGTGCTTGTGGCACATACCCCAGAAGACCTGCGAATTATCCTTACTGCTGCTGTGAAGACCTATAGCAGATTGGGCTTGTCAGTTAATACCACAAACAGAAGTGATATGCCAATGGAGGCTTAGCCCTCCACCTACTATTTTTGCCATAGAACAACAACCACTTACAATAGTGTCATCCTTTAAGTATCTAGGCAGCATTGTATCAGAGGACTGCAATCTCGATTATGAAATTAAAAAAAATCGGATAAGGCAAGCCTCTGCAGCCTTTGGCAAACTTTGACGCAAGGTCTTTCAAAATAAGCATCTTCAATTGTGCACTAAAGTTACCATCTATAAAGCTGTCTGCATCATCACTCTTCTTTACAGCTGTGAAGCCTGGGTCATATACAGCCATCACCTAAGGTTGCTGGAGCATTTCAAATAACAGGTGCTTACAGCGAATCTTGGGGATCACATGCTATGACCATGTACCACATTCTGAAGTGCTTGCTAGAACAAACTGCAAGAGTATGGAGGCAACAGTCACTGAACATCAACTACGCTGGCTTGGGCATGTTATTAGGCTCCCTCAAGATCGTCTACAACGACAAATCTTTTATGGTCAGCTCCATCAGGGCCACCGTTCTGCAGGGGGTCAGAAAAAGCGGTACAAAGACCAACTAAAAACATCACTAGGAAAGTGTCAAATTTATCCATCATGCCTGGAAGAATTAGCAGCAAACCGAACAACCTGGAAGCAGCTCTACTACACAGGAATAGTGCAGCTGGAATCTGAGAGAAATATAAGGAAACAACAAAAAAGACTACGGAGACATACAACCATGCCTGCCCCTACAAACTCAGACTTTACATGCTCAATATGTAATAAAATTTGTGGATCAAGGATTGGACTCTACAGTCATGAAAGAGTACACCGCAAATGAAGTGGAATGTCATCATCTGATACGATGGACTACCAAAGAGAGAGAGAGAGAGAGAGAGAGGATTGCTAAAACAACATGCCTGTTTGAGCATTACTCACTATAAATTAAGCAGGGTCTTATGCATTTGCACCAACATTGATTTAAAGGGGTCATATAATGGTACATGCACTTTTACAAGTTGATTGTACTGAAATGTGTGTTGGCAGTGCCTGTACACAACCATCACATAATGGTAAAAATCCATCCAGTGTTTTTGTTTTAATCTCATATGTTTTCCCCTGCCTCAAAATTGAGCCGTTCGATTTTATGACGTCAATAAAACGGACGCCCCTCTCACGATTGATAATTGACAGCAGCGTTTCAACCAAGGGGGTAATCCATCAGCCGGAAACTGAAGCCTCACGGGGCCGCCATTGTAGCAGAACTTCACCTGCTGTTAGCATTCTATTGACTCCCATTCATTTTGGCGTCGCTTTGACAGCAAATAACTTTACATCTGAGGCGTCCAAAGACGTCATTTGTCCATTATTTATTTCTAAAGAAACACGACAATGTATAAAAGGCTCCATTACTTTGTATCTTACGTTATGGCCCCGTAGAAGCCGTTTTTGTAAAATTAGGCTAACGAATGCGTCATAACCACGCAACTCTGTGTCGCATTTTAGAGAAATTACCGTATAGACAGGAGGAGAAGCTCGCAGGCAATCTTTTACGGTCTATGAGGCAATCGTAGCGACATAGAGGCATAAAGTCAAGGGAGAAGCCCACAGATAGAGAGTCCATAAAAGTAACAGGACAAAATATTTCAACAACGTGTTTGAGGAATTAGGTGATTCAGATTTGTCTTGGCACAGCTACTAGAAGATTTACAACTGTCAGACTGTCGTCAGAGCCGTCTACAGAGAGCCTGTTCACTCCCTATTAAGCCCTATTGTACCGAATTTTGGTTGTAGTTCCACCAGAGTTCCACTGGGGGGCGATCGCCCTGAGTGCAAAATGAAGTTGAACTTTGCAAGTTCAACATGGGTTATATGTCGAAAGTTGAATGAACGAGTACTTATGTCCTTTCGATTTCTTACAGGTTGAGTTGTTGTTGTCCATTACACGCTAGCATTCTGCTAATGAACGCTGATTGGTCAGTGAAGGACTGATTACGTCCAGAGATACCGCTTGATGGCATCGTGGCATCCGAAGCGGGACCAGAATGTGTGTGTGTATTTTCGGCGTGGTCTTTTAAAACAACAAAACAAAAACTCTTCTAGCACATGTATTTACCTGTGTCAGTGGTGTTGTCAATGCCTCGAGAGAAAAGACCAAAGTAACTGAAGGATTGCCGTAAAGCATTATCTCTGGCCGCACGATGTGTATGACGTCATTGACATTTTAAAAGACTTTTAAAATCTTACCCAGCAATGAGTAATTTCTTTGCATCTCCTTTCGAATACAACATTCAGATTACTAGACAAAAAATTATATCCTGAGAAAAGTGCATTTTGAGGGGTATAGCTCCATAGACCTCCATTCATTCTGCACTCGTCCTGTGAGTGCCCTCATATGAAACCAGAGTGGAACTGCAACCAGTTCAGAAGCCGGAAGTTTACTGAGAGTGACAGTTCTCCCCTTATTAGACATTCTCTGCTGTCGTCAAGCTCAGTTTGAGCCTGCGCAGTCGCTCAGCCATCAGGAAGTGAGTGCTATAATCGGCCTTTAGTTTTCTCCGTTGAAATCAATGGGGTCGCTGTGTCCATTTCTTTTACCGTCTATGGTTTCAACACAGACCCGCCCTGAGCGAGCTGTCATCATAGTCCGCCATTGTTGATACACTGGAGCAGAATGCCGTTTAAGCGATTGTGGTGTTCTGTTCTTGGGTGTAATAATAAACACAGCAGTCATTTTAATGTTCCTAAATTCGAACCCCTGAAGACGCAGTGGCTGAGTTTTATTTTTGAAGGGAATATTCCCAACGATCTACGTAAATGCTTTTATGTTTGCGCTAATCATTTCTCATCAGACTGCTTTATAAACGAGCGTCAGTGTAAATCTGGTTTTGCTAAGAAGCTGGTCCTGAAAACAGAATCTGTACCAACTATTCGTGTTCCTGCTGCACCTCCAGAAGAAGTTAGTGTAACGTTTTATTAACCTTTAAATATTCATCTTTGCAAATCGCTTGCACGCTTTACGATGAATGCAGCTAATGTTTACACTCAGGGTATATTACTACATGTTTTCTCTGTAACGTTACGACGTTCTCAATATAATTCATAATCCCACGTTTATGATGAACAACGCGTTATGGTTAACTTAATGTTTCAGCACTGACAGTTGTACCTAACACTGAGATAACGTTACGCATCACTGAGCCTACAACTACCAAAAAAAAGTTTTTCAACATCAATCTGTCAACAAACTAACCTATACATCTGTAAACACATAGCATCTGTATCTCACTACTCTAAGTTACCCTGCCAGTACATAAGTTACAAAAATAGATCAAAGTGACATTAGGTTAACCAACCATTCAGAAACGTCCTGTTCGAGCCTTAAAGGGTAACTAAACACTGAAACAACTTTTTTTAGTTAATGATCTGTAAGAATGGAGCTTCATAAATGCAGTTCTTTGATTCGAGTAAATTTTTTTACATTTGGGTATAAAGTGTTTTAATTTTCAAATATATGGTGTATAAACGTCTGAGTGCTGCCCTCTTCAGGTTAAACGGAAAGCTCCTGAAGTAGGGGTACTCTCTGACGTAGGGTACTCTGTGACGTAACTGTCACGCCCTTGGTACGAGCTCACCACGCCCTTGGCAGCCCCTGGTATAAAAGCATTGGTTCCGTCAAAACTACTGTAGCGAGTCAGAAGTTGGAATTACGAGTATTGAAAAACGATCGTCATGATGTGAGTAAGCATATATTTTTAATCACAATTTATGTTCCTTAGGCTAGATTTAACCCTCTGGTGTCGACAAACGCGGTTTTTGCTGGATATTTTTTTCACATAGCAGCAAAATATACTGAACGTAAAAGTAATAATAATCCTGGAAAGAATTAACGTACCTCAAAATGACTGAATATAAGATGCAGGAGTTAAGACCGCAGTTTGAGCCAGCGGCTCGAATTGATATGGCTCTGGACCTGAGTCCACACAGACAATTCAACATCCTCCACTTCAGGTGAAGGTGGGGGAGAAAAGTCCTCGACTCCGCATGACTGCTCTGTTGCAAAGCTACTTGCGTCACTCCAGTCGCTCTCCATTTTAGCGAGTCTGACAGCAGCTGTCAATCAATCCGGCTCTGCGGGTCTTAGGTGCACGCCCCTCCGCTCAGCCCCGCCCCGGTTCGTCCCTTCTATCTCTGCTGGACTCTGCCCTCTTTTCCAGCATTTTTCAAATATTACCAGTGGGTGGAGTCAGGCTCTGACCAGGGGTTTAGTTACCGCTTATTTCAATCGAAAGCGAGGCTCCGGTGGGAAGAAAACCAGAAGTGTCGCCTTTAGTCATAGGAGAGTCGCGAATGCGATGGCGTATTGTTGTGTTTAATGTAGAAATTAGTTATTCTAAAAATGTACATACATTTCTTTCATACTTTAGACTATATACAGGGAAATTCATTTATATATTTTTTTTTTCAGAAAGTAAAAAAAGAAGCAGGAACGAACTATATACATATCCTATATTGGATATTAACATCCAATAATGTAAATCGCGGCAGCAGCTTCAGGTTGGTAGTCCAAGGCATTGTTGTTTATCTTTACTTCCGGGGTTCTTCCCACCGGAGCCTCGCTTTCGATTTCAAAATAACGGCTGCGTGAAATAAGCGTATTGTCGAACTTCTTCGGGGCCGTCATGTTGTTCCGGGTCCGACTCCGGTTCAAATTGGTATGGTAGAACAGATGTGTCCTCAGAGACTCCCGCTGCCATTCTTGTTGCAAAATATACCCTCAACTATTGTCAAGGCAACACTTCACGTGCGTGGTGTCAAAACGCCCCAAAGAACAGAGGGGCGGAGTGAGCAAAGCTCATTATCATTTAAAGGCATATGCACTGAAATGGCGTGCTGAAAACAGAGCTGTTTTTGATCATGTAAAATTAGTGTTTTCTTACAATGATAATTTTTAATAAAAGTATATTACAAAGTTTTCATTTAGACCCTAAAGATTCATATTAACTTGTAGAAAAATGGCATTATATGACCCCTTTAAAGACGTTTCTTGCATTAACCCCATCATGAATTTAGAATACATAAGACCTATCCAAGTGAACAATAAACATAAAATAAAGACCTATGGAAGACATATGGGGGTACTCTCTCTCGAAACATTAACATTACAGGGAATGTTATTATAAACCACACATGCAAAGAAAAGTGATTAATTCAAACTATAGTCCAACATAGCCAGATCTATATAGTCTTTAGTCTCAACTATACTTTATATATTTTTGTTGAGTGTTTATTTTGTTATCGAGAGGAATGTGCGCAGCACATATTAACATATTTATCTAAACTTCACTCTAAGCAGCGTGGACGGCATCTAGATGTTCTTTAACAGTATATTGCTGCAAAGGTATTTCCAACTTTTTACTTCTAAGCAAAAAAATTAAAAAGAACTTTGCTGTGAGTAAATCAGGGCATTGAATTACGTTCAGTATGTTTCATGTGCACGAGCGTGAGCACGATCAAGTTGCTTGCTCTAGTTCACTTAACACCACCAGTATTGCTAATAACAAGGGTTTCTAAATTCGACATATATCCCCTTTAAGGTACTGTAAAGAATGCAAAGCTATTACAAGCAATCTGTTCCTTCAACACAACTCAGAGTTGCCGTTCAGCCCCTAACTAGGACTGATTCATTGTAAAACATGTTGCCTCTTCAGACAGTTAAAGACCAAATGGCCCTTATCTGGTTGTCTGCAGACCAATCTGTGGCTCTCAGGCTGGTTTAAAGGCATTCCTGGAAGTTTTATCAGGGTTCGTGGAGTACAGGCTGTCTCTCATAAGGATCTCCCTAATCAGTCTTAATTAATAACACAAATACAGCCTTAGGAAGTGCCAGACTTTCATTAGAGCATGCAAGGCCAAAAAGAGGCTCTCGGCTCCCTCTCTCTTATTGTTACGACTTTCTTGGTTTCTCTGAGAAAAAAAAGGGGGAAAAAATGATCTTCTCCATGCAAGTAGACATTCACCTTACATTAATATAGAGATAAAATATTGTACCTGTAATGCATTATAGAGAATTTCCAGTCATTTGTTTCAACACCAAATATCACATTTGTATCTTTTGACATCTGTCTCAGCTCTTTCATGTTTCTTTGCTTTTTTGTCCCTGGTTTTTGCACAACACATTTTGAGGCTTGCTGACAGATGTTTTTGCAGACATAATATGAGATATTTTGACACGTTGATCTGTCTAGACTCGGTGACAGTAACGCTCCTGCTGCCATGTGCTTCAAAAACCAGGTCAGAGGGGTCAATGGCACTTTAAAGAAACATTCTCTGGAATTTCTGATGAGGGATTGTGGGAAGAAGAGTTATGTAGTGATGAAATGGGATGGACGTATGCTAACAATAACACAAAAATAGCACCCCCCTTCTCACCTTCATATTACTAGATAAATTGGGATGAATAGTCAGAAAGAATGAGAAAAATTACTATGTTTGTACAATGTGCTTGAAGAATTCCCATAGACTTCCCCTTCTAAATATAATCCCTGCTGGGGAAGGGAAGAATCCTACTGGAGTCAAGCATTCATCGGAAATAGGAAATTTCGAATCCATTTGGTCAAGGACTTCGATGTAATGACTCCCTATGGAGGCTGATCAGAAAAGCAGGCAAAGAATTTGGAAAGCACTAAAAGCATTTGCTAACATTCAAAAGGACAGCAGAAAGAGAGAAAGATGTTTTATAGAGAGCTAGTTCTGCTCATGTTTGGCAAATGAAAAGGAGTTGGGGGATCTGGCAACCCAGAGAATTTCATTCTCCAAATCAAGTAGAGTAAATGAATTAGAGGCTTGGCAATTGAGGATGTTTTATAGCTTAAAGGCAAATCTGATCAGAGAGGGATGGCCTTTCTGTGCACTTCGGCTGGGCAGTAGAACTGTGGATAAGGCCTTCGACCTCACCTCTGAAAGATTGAAAATGTGTCTGGTAAAAGCTTCCAGACCTCCACGCCATTTAGACTGAACGGATGGAGCCAAAACCCATGAAATATTCCAGTTTGACTGCAATGCAAATTAATTGCATATGAACAAAAGGACTTTCCTGCTGTGCTTCCATAACAGCTTAATACATTTGCAGATCTGGGTTACCGAAACAATTTTTCAAACCACAAATGTCATTCAGGACAAGAAAAATGTCTGAAAACACGGACGTCATATTCATTTGTAACGGAAAAAGGGAGTAGAAGCCGCAGTAGGCTGCAAGTTGAGGCAATAAATCATTTTGCTTCAATTTATAGCATTGCAGTTAAGTGAGAGTTAAAATAAAAAAAATCATTTGTTTGATATGAGTCACCACTGCTACTATCTTTTCCTTTCAGTTGGATCCTGAAGTTCTCAAATAGTTCCAACTTGAAACCATTAAACCTGTCTTTCACTATATCCCAAAGTCTTTAGGGAAAGTTTACAGGGGACAAATCAACCAACATGGCATTTTCATTGTTTGTTTGTTTGTTTGTTGTTGTTTTTTTAACTGAATGAAAATGTGTGACCTACTGTTCTAGACAGTCCTGCATAGATAGATGTCTCTCACCGTGGTTATCTTTCCCAGATTAGAGTGCACAGGAAACCATGTGGTGTTAATTTAGAGATGACATCTGGTGGTACATTATCAGGAATGAAGACTTTTGTGTCGTTCATCCATCATTTAGACTTTGCAGTTCTTTTTCTGCTAAATGTGCTTCAGTGATTTAGATTCAATAGCTATCTATAATCATCCACTTGTTGAAGAACATTAAAGTGCAATGGAAGAATATAGAATATAGCATAAATCAAAGCCTGAACATTCAACTCAAATCTAGATGGTACATTGACTGTTAATGATTCTTTCAGCTAACCCCCCCCCCCCCCCCCCCCCCCCCCCACACACACACACACACAATTACTTTAATTATTTCCTCTTTTATATATTGCGTTTCATTTAGTACTTAAATAGTTTCTCACATCCATAGACTCAATGTGATAACACAGCTGCTCTTACCGCTGCACGCTGGAAAGCCCCCCTGGTGTATGTGCCACCTCCTCTGTAGGTGATGGAGGGGATCTCTTTGCTGAAGAGCGAGCATTTGTGCTGGTGGGCTTTAGGTGCAGAAACATAGTCCACTCTTGTAACCACATGGCTCTTAGAGCTAAATGTCACCAGCGCTACACGTGTTGCCTCAGGCGCCACCGGAAAATCTGACAGCAGCTTCCGCACAAATCGCAGCTCGCTCCCAAAGTTGGAAGCTCCCACGCTGGACGACTCGTCCACGAGGAAGACCAGATCCAGACAACCTCCCCGCTCCCGAAGAAGGCGCACGTTCCTTCGGAAAACCTGGCCGAGACGTTCTACTTTGCTCTCTGCACTCTCAGAGAGATTTTGCCGGGTTTTGGCCGCCTGACGTAAAGCCTGTAGGGACGGCTGCTGAGCCTGGCTTGGCCAACTGGTACAGCCTAACCAGAACAGGAGCAGTAAGGTGAATCTTAAAGTCCATGTTAGTTTTAGTGTCACCATGATAATGCCACAAACACCAGTGCCCAGTAGTGGTTAAGTGGTGCAAGTTTGTTGCAGTCCTCCTGTTGTTTCTCTTCTTTTGTTTTCTCTATCTTTTCCAAGCAGAGTAAGTCTCCTAATTCTCCGTGGGTCTCAAGCATCTGTGGAGCTCTTGAATTTCAGACAACCTCCAAATGTGTCTCCCCTCAATCTCAAAATCATTTAAGAAGAGCGAGACAGTGAAAAAAAGTTCGGAGAGAACGAGAGAGGGTGTGTGTGTGCTGGTGTGAGACTAAGAAAAGGAGTGAGAAGGAAGAGGGAGAGAGCGGCGGAGGAAAAAATGGGCAGTCAGAGGCGTGAGTGTCTCTCTCTTTTTCTTCTCGTCCCGTTCTCTTTCTTGTTCCTCACTTGTTCTCCCCTTCTCTCTTTCTTTTTTCCCTCTGCTTGTCCTGGAGTGCTTGGGTTTGGTTGTGTCATTGGAGCACTCTAGACTGTCCGTCAGCCAATGCCTTTGTGAGGGAATAAGTGTGTGAGTGTGAGGGAGAGAGTGAGAGAGAGAGAGAGAGAGAGAGAGAGAGACGTTTGTCTATCGGCCTGTCAACATGCCCAAAGAAAACATTAGCACGGGGCCTGTTGATCAAATCCATATGTCTGGCACTCGTCTGCTCTCGGACGAACAAGTCTCACCAAACCACCAGGCAGATACCAAGAGCATCTGCTAATGAGAATAAATGATGGGAGCTGTAGACAAAACAAGCATGTAATGTATACAAAAGCAATGCAATTCTTTTGACAAGCAGAAAAGCTGTTAACAGGTTTTAAATCGAAGTAACATTATATTAAGAGTCCACATGTCATGCGAATGTTTTGTAAGCAGAGCCTCCAGACTTTATTACTTCCTCTTGTTTTCTCTTGGTGGTCTTGAGGGGAGAGAAATATCAAGTAGGATCTGACCCCCCTCTCTGTCTCTTTTATTCGTTCCTCCTCTCTTTTGTGATTTTTATCTGTAACCAAAACAAAGACTCAAGCTTAACGCAGTTTTAGGTGGACCGGACACAGTCTTGCTTTATAAGAGAGCATTTTGAGCCAGGCTACAACTTGTTAAATTAATACAAATGACCATGTGTGAAGATGTCATTGATATTACAGAACAAAAGAGACAAGGATTTGCAGAATTGTGGGATTATTGCACAGACAGCTACTGATTCTTGCCTGAAACAACATGCTGAGTGTTAATTGTGGTCTATAAAGTTAACTGTGAACTTTGTGCCTGAGAGCAAAAGAGGATAGTGGTGTTTGGCTTGCTTGTGTCCAAGCAGCTGGTGCTTCGTGCTTAAAGGGACACATAATTTATATACTTATTTATTTATGTATTTATTTATTTATTTCTGTATTCTTCCTGCATGCCAGCATGCTGTACTGTACACACACACATTGCTAGTTATCATGCACCGTAAATCCACCCTGTTTGGTAATTAGTGTCCTTTTTCTTCTGTCTTTCATCTGTTTGGCAGAAGTGATGTGGTGGTGACACATTCTTGACATTTATCCAAACAAGAGGGGGATATGTCAAGATGAGACAAACACTTCATTACTTATAACATTAGTGTTAAGCACTTTGTTGGTCCATATTTAAATATACAGATCCTAAGAATGATATATACGCTTGTTTTGATTAATCTAATTTTAATAGGAGAGTTGCAAAAAGCCCTTTTCCTCATTAACTACTTGGCAAAGCAAAGTTTCTTTTTGAAAAAAATTGTTGAATAGGGCCCTCTACAGGTTAATAAATGGTACTTGTTATCTAGTTATTGACTGTTGAGAAATCCAGTGTTTGTCATAATTGCCAGTGAAACTATTTTGCAAAACCAATCCTAATTGGGGAACATTGTCCGAGCAGAAGGAAGTTATTTTTCTTCCAGGATAACCTTGTACGTTGCTCACAAAATGGATCTGCCTGATTCCTTACTGAAGAACCCCTAGATCTTCAACACGATCCTCCACCAAATTTCACAGAATGAGAGTGAGACACTGTGAGTGAGGTCGTACGAATTCATACGAATTAGCCACTTTTTAATCACTCGTACAAATTCGTACGAATTGGTCGTGAGATTGCGTTGAACTATCTCTTTAAATTCTGCAATATCTGCAAATCTCCAATAACTGATGCCAGGCATGTCTGGCTAGCATGGCAACAAAAAAATTCTAAAAAATATCCTGGAAGAAAACTTGCTTACTTTTTCCTGCAGGACAATGATCCATGCCACACAGCCAGGCCAATCAAGGTGTGTGGATGGAGGACTACCTGATCAAGACTCTGACATAGCCAGTCCAAACTCCAGACCTGAACCCCATTGAAAACCTCTGGAATGTGATCAAGAGGAAGATGGAAGGTCACAAGCCATCAAACCAAGCAAAGCTGCTTGATTTTTTGCGCCTGGAGTGGCATAAAGTCCCCCAACTGCAATGTGGTAGAGAACATGCCAAGACGCATGAAAGCTGTGATTGGAAATCAGGGTTATTCCACCAAATATTGATTTATTAACTCTTCTGAAGTTAAAACATGAGTATTGTGTTGTTTAAAAAATTATATAAATTTGTTTTCTTTGCATTATTCAAGGTCTAAAAACATGGCATATTTTTTGTTATTGTGAGCAGTTGTCATTTTCTGCAAATAAATGCTCTAAATGAAATTTGGAAGAAGTGTTATTAGTAGTTAGAATAAAACAAAAATGTTGAATTTACTCAAACACATACATATGAATAGTAATCCAAGGGAAACTGCTAATGTTGCAGTATTTTTCCCCCAGAGCTATACATGCTTTAGGTTAGGTTATTTATGCATTAGTTGTTTCACTGAAAATTGACACCTTTTAGAATTTTTTTGTATGCCATGCTAGCCAGACATGCCTGGCATCAGTTATTGGAGATTTGCAGATATTGCAGAATTTAAAGAGATAGTTCAACGCAATCTCACGACCAATTCGTACGAATTTGTACGAGTGATTAAAAAGTGGCTAATTCGTATGAATTCGTACGACCTCACTCGTACGAATTTGTACGATTTGTCTAAACCCACGTGATGGGTAGGTTTAGGGGCGGGGTCAGGGGTAGGTCATTCGTACAAATTCATACGAATTGGGCAACTCGTAAAATATGTACGATTTACCAAAAATCGTACTAATTCGTACGAGTGAGGTCGTATGAATTCGAACGAATTAGCCACCTCGTAAAATTTGTACGAATTGCCGTGAGATCGGGCTGGATAGTTCATCCAATAATGAAAGTTCTGTCATTATTTACTCACCCTCATGCATGTTGTTCCAAACTTTCATGCAAAAAACAAAAGAAGATACTCTGAAGAATGTTTTTAACCAAACAATTTGTACAGAAGTAATTGCTGGCAGAACTTAAAATGGTTGCTATAATCATTTCTGTCCCTGTTATGATTCCCACAAAATGTAAAGGTGTCATTGCAACTCCAAAATAGCTTATATTTAGCCTACTGGCTCCACCTATTGGTGAAAAGATGCATGTGCCATTATCTGATATTCTGACCCCATGGAATTAAAATTGAAGTTTTGTAGCCTTTTGTCATGTTTTTTAGCCTCAAGGCCAAGTTTATCCAGTTTTTATAAGTTTTTCATTTCATGCTTTTAAGAACCCCCAAAATAGAATATTTGCCATTAAAATGGTGCATGCAAACAGCTCAATTGGGAAAGATGCTGTTTAAACTAAGATGTTGTAGTTCCAGCTTTCACCAGCAGAGGCTGCTGCTAACCAAGAGTTTACTCACTGCAGAGCCAATGGATGAAGCTTGACATCCAGCTCCCCCTCTGTGTATGGGTGGAGCTTGAAGGTCCAGCCCTACCATGATCCTATTCCTGAACCTAATTAGGTCAAGCTCCAGGCATTAGGTTCACAGAGGTTGAGCCGAACTAGGTCAAGTTCCACACATTACATCCAGAGAGGGGGAGCTGGACATCATTTGGCTCTGCAGTGAGCACCACTTGTGCTAGCCATAATCTGCACTGCACAGATGCTCTCTAGAATAATATCCCTCCCCTCGTGCAACCAGCAAGCCGTTAGCAATTTATGACTGTGTTTAAAGGCTTTTTTAAAATAACACATTATAATTTTCTGAAACTTTGTGTTTCCATATTTTTTAATAATTTTCTGCCTGCTTAAACTAAATAGGACTTTTTTTTTTACAGTGCACAGGCAGCCCACTGGCCAACTCTCATGAACACAAAACATGATGAGCAAAGTTCTGCTCCTCTCTGGGAAGTGATTCATCACACAGGGAGTTTAGACAGAGCAGCAGTATTTCATCAAACCAAACACTGAACCTCTCTTGATGTCTAGAAAGAAGAAGTTTCCACACGTCCAGCTTGTAGAGCAAGCAGAGCATTCTTGCAGTGAACCACTAGGAGATTAGCCCAGAACACAACAACTCTTGACATTCTGAAATAAGTGTTTTCAGACATGTTTCTTTTCAAATGAAGTATTTTTGTTGTGATTATTGTGAAAATAGCATTTAGGGGGGAAAAGGGACTTGTACCCATTGTGTGTCTGTCCACAAGCAGTCATGCCCACCATAAAGATGTAACGGTCGGGTCGGTGTGGTAGTGCAGGTTCTCAGCGATATTTTTAGCACAGTCTCTGATGTGAATATGAATAATTCATGAGCACTGTGGCCGAATGATGCACCACGCCATGCTGTGACATCATAATACATCAGTGACGTGAGATTGTAACATATGCAAAAGAAAAAGCTGCATTTATCCAGTTAGGCTATGTTAACATAAAATAATATAGCAGAGAAGCAAACCATGCTACATGTGTGAAATGTGAAACTCTTTACAGCTGCAATTCCGAGAGAAGGATTTGGTAATTCCAAGAAATATGGCATAGGGAAACATGTTGTTCCTCTCCCACACTTATGAAGAGAGACGAGTAAAGAAAGTTATTTTCCCTTGCTCTAGCGTTTAGAAAAAAAAGACAAGCTGACACACATTGACTAAACACGTACACTATACAGCATACCCACAACATAGCTCCGTCTTGTTCCATGACAGAGTAATGTGTTAATTTGCAGACTAAAAACTTCTCACACATGTGCAGAAAACATAAGACCGCAGGGGAGCAAAAGTGGATGTCTCAGATGGGACAACAGTGTAGGAATGAAAAACAGAGCCTTAGAGGAGAGATAAGGGGGGGGGGGGGGGGGGGGGGGGGGAGACTGGATTGAACCAGAGCTCCAAAAACATGATCACGCTAGGGAGAGCGTGAGTAGATGAGTGAAAACAGAGAACCGGCAAATAGGAAGAAAGAGAAAAGCAATATTCCAGAAGACCAAACAAATATGACAGGAAAGCAGAATTTAAAGAGACGGTTCATCCAACAATGAAAGTTCTGTCATTATTTACTCACCCTCATGTTGTTCCAAACATAAGTAACTTTCTTTATTATGCAAAAGACAAAAGAAGATACCCTGAAGAATGTTTTTAACCAAACAATTTTGGTGACCATGACTTGCACATATCTCAAATTATCTTTTATGTCCAACAGAAGAAATAAAGTCATACAGATTTGGAACAACATGTAGGTGAGTAAATGATGACAGAATTTTCATATTCGGGTGGAATACAGTGAATTAAATACAGTGAACTAAAAAAGTTGTATTAAAACTCAAAATTAAGACGTGACAGGCGTGGCTAAAGCTTTAATAATATCATTGATGAAAGGGTGTGATATCAGTTCAACAATGGTGGTTAAATGTAATTAACACTCTGCTATTGTGCTAATGATGAACACTGATGCCAAACCACTTTGATTGATCACTGAAACGCCCACCTTTGATTAAAAACAAAAGACAGCCTACTCCACAGAAACGTTAATACACTGTCTATCACAAAGAAACATAGTGGGGAGGAGGCTAAACAAAGCCAGTGTGTTGAAACACACAAATCCAACTGTACATGTGTGCAGATTAATATTAAAGGAGTAGTGCACCCAAAAATGAATATTCGGATATCATTGACTCAACCTCATGTCATTTCAATCATGTTCTTTTTTCTGTGACACAAAATAATTATATTTTGAAGCATGTTTAAAGAACATAGAACTCCATTGACTTCATTGTAAGAACAAGGGAAAAAAACAGAGAGGAATAGTTTGGAATGACATTAGGGTGAAATATCCCTTCAATTGTGTTCATTTAAATAAAATGTGTATGCATTTGAATTACAGAGACAATAAAAAGAACATTTTCACTTATGGCAATAAGACAGACAAAGCATGTATGATGTCAAACTGAATGTAACCCAAACATATTTATGTATATAGTTTTATTCCTCCGAGTATGTATTCCGTTATTGGATAAATATCCATGTTCTTGGACATACTCTTGGTCACATGTGCTCTCTGTGTTTGGTAAACAGACGTATCAAATTACGCTTCTTAGAAATACTTGGGTCCCCTCGCTATATGCCTCTCTTTTTTTCTTCTCTTTCTCTCACTTTTAATAAAAAACACATTCCCCTTATGATTTCATATATCAATTGCAGTTAACAGTAATCCATTATGAAGTTCATAATTCTCAGTACTCACACAAACGTATATGACACATGTACATGTAAACAAACATACATGGCCATGTGCACATGTACCGCATGCAGGTGGAGACATACTGGTTTAAAATGTTTTCATTTCCTCCATTCCCTCACTCTATCACACCTATTAAGGCAACTTCATCCATGTTGCGTAACACTCCTTTTTGTGTTGTGGTAAATAAGGTGTCCAAATGTGTTATGTGTGGCAGAGCATGACTCAACAGCACAGGCCTGCTGCCCTGAGGTCAACGACTTAAAAAAAGGGCCGCTACTCTGTCTTGCGTGCCATTATTTTAGGTTCAGAAACAATATACAGGAAAGACTGGTCTTTGCTGTCAATCATAATTTAGCTTAATTTCTGAAGTACTTTAGCAGCTGTTAGAAGAAAAAAAGAGCAGTTATTTCATTCCTGAAGTGGTACCCAAATATCTGAGACCATTTTGAAAGTGGGTTTTATTGGATTTTGACCTCAAAATAAATGTTTTAGGGTTTTAAAAAGTTTATTATTAGTTAATTATTCAGAAATATACTTCTAGGTCGCCAGTCTAATAAGTGTGACATTAGAGCACTGTAAAAAAAAATATTTTCATGATTTGTTATCACAACTTTTTATCTTTTGTCAAATCAACTTAGATAATTAATGTGGTTCAGATAACATCATATTTTGACCTTCTTTTTATTAACTCAAATTTTTATTTTTAATAAAATTTACTCAAAATTTAGGCAACCAGGTAACTTATTTTTTTAAGTTAAACCAACAATAATTTTTCACAGTGTTTAAACTGCTTTGTACAGAAGGTGTTGCCTGCTCTTTTGAAAATTATCAAATATGAAATATATTTTTATTATATTTAATTTATATATATTAGTTATGTTATTCTTAAGTAAAGCTGAAACTATTAAAAATGCTTTCATTAATTAAAATAAAGCTTAAATAAAATCAAATGTAAATATTAGATGAAAAACTTAAATGAAAATTAGAAATGTTGCCTGGGCAATTAACTGAAATACAGTAAGATTTAAGTTGACTTATTAAAAAATCTATAATAATATATTAATAATACTAAAATAACAAGGTTATATATTTTATAATAACTTTTTTTTTGCATTAGAAAAATGTCAAATGGAAACACTTCACTTTTGGGTCTTAACTTTAGTGATTTACTAGTTTAATATAGGCCAGGGAAATGAGATGTCAGTCTTTGGCAATATCTATCAATATCCTGCCTGGTGTTTTGAATTATCTCTGAATTAACAGAGCTGTAGGCTCTAGGTATTAATTAACCTCATCTCGCTGCAAATCACAGTGGTTTTTAGTGCCTCCTTATCACTGAAAGAATTTGTGTGCGGCATTTGACAAGACAGAGAGACAAAGGGTAATAGTGCCATATCAATACAAGCAGCCCCTTTATCAGTTTTGAAGGCTAAAAGTTGCTGACATTTTACAATCAACTGGAGTTTAAACTCTGTTCTGTCTTTCTGTCCAGCCATGATCTTCCTCTGCTTTTTTTCTTAGTCTCTTTAGCTTGTATGTTTGAGTCTGAAATGTGTAGCAGTCTTTGAAATGTTGTTCACAATCTTGTTTTTTTTTTTCTTTCTTTCTTTACTGGCCTCATCATTCCCCAGCCCTCTTCTCCCTCCACACATTATAACTTGTAGTTTTGTGCCCTTGAGTGTTTTGGACTCTTCATTCACATGTCAATTTATCAAACTGATAAGAAAGGAAGGTCCCCATCGAAAAGGCTGTATGCTTCTTCCTCTGGCTTTGTGCTGAACGTGCCACTCACTCATGTGGATTTGACATGGTTATCTGTCCACTGTCTCGCTGATTAAAAGGAGGAGATTGGGTCAGTTCAGACGAGATTAGTGCATTCACACACACATTCACACAAATTCACACAAGTGTAGATTGAAGGCAATTTCTGAATGCTTTTAGACAACACCATTAACTACTTTCAGATGATGCATAAAATCTTTTCTTTATGTCTTTGATGGCAGGTATCATTTATGGGAACAAAAGCAGCAAAAGCATTAAAGTGATGCATGACATTCAGAATATTTGAACGTATTTAATTTGTCTTCAGTGTTTTTTGTCACCTCATTTGCAAATAGTTTAAAAACATTTTTTTTCTTTAAACAGATTTTTAGCTTGAAACAAGAAGGAAACATGACAATTTCAGTTAGAAACTATGATGTACTGTTGTGAAAACAACTCTCCTCGTCACATTCATTGAGCTTCATTGCATGAATTAGAGATGAAGAGATATGAGTAAACAGTCTGTGTCAAACTTAAAGAATGAATGTTGAACATGGCCAAATTAATTTCATCTCATTATCAAAACAAATGTCATATTGACCTGTGCTGTGAAAACTGCTTTGATAGCTGCTATTTAACGGTTGAGTTTGACCCAATGCCCTGCTTCCTCTCACTGAGCAAATGAAAGAGAAAAGAGGCCATCATGAGGGCCTCGTGTGGCTCTGTGTACACGTGTGTGTGAAGCTGTGAGTGTGTGCGCGTATGAGAGCCATTAAGATATCAAGCAATAGCCCATTTATCTATGACAGCACAGCTGTGCCAACACAATCCTAGTGTCTTCTTGTCCACTTTGATTCACACAATAATGAATGACGAGTTACACTGGCAAAAACGTCCCATTTACCACAACTGCTCTCCTGCTCTTGTTTTTTTCTGTCAATATTATCTCTTGATTGCTTTTATGAGAGTGAAGAAAAATTATGACCACTGTATATCTCAAAGAAATGAATTCAATTGACCAACTAAGACAATTAATATACAGGACTAAAATGTTGATTTCTTTATGGATGCTGTAAACAGTGTCTAAGCTGAAAACATTGCCTTCCTTAGCAATATATGGAGATAATAAGGCAACAAGAGACATCCTATCTATTAAGGTGTCTGGTCGATTTTGAAGGCAGCACAGATTCGCTGCCTGTAGCATCCGGTGCATGTTTTAGTTTTTTGATCTTATGACTCGTTTTTTGTTGAGAAATAAGCACTGTAATCACTAAATATTTGCTTGGTTATTTATTTACTCTAGATGATCATTAGACATGACATTGAGGCCTGTCTAAAACTGGATTACTTAGAAGGTGCAGTACATAAACAAATATCTGCCTTATTAACTGACAGGGTCGGGCACAGTTACATTAGACAGTTTGTGACAAAGAATGCAGTCCTTTCATTGAAAAAAGGACATGAAGATAACTATGTGGTATAGTGTTGGCTTGATTTATCATTCATAACATATAGCCTACACATGCACTCTGGCAGGCACCAAGGCCTTTATATGCAGTGTGTGAATTAAGTGATTTTTGGGGTTTACTGTTTAAATTGAATCTTTTTTATTAATTATCCATCCATTCTCCAAACTGCTTATCCACTGGGGTTTTATAGGTCTATAAGACCTTATGTAGCGCTGCGCTCGTTGTCTTTTGTCTTCCGGTCTGTATTTTCACAGCAATCCTGCGTATTTATAAATGATCGGCTCGTTTTAAAATCGTCCCTGTCTACTGACATTTGTTAAGACATCTACTTTAAACTACGGAGCCCCCCTAGTCCCACTTTGTCAAAAAAAATTATTATAACTATCTCGTGGCCTCAAGATAAGTAACTCGTGGCCTCAAGATAGTATCTCGTGGCCTCAAGATAGTATCTCGTGGCCTCAAGATAGTAACTCGTGGCCTCAAGATACTAACTCGTGGCCTCAAGATAGTAACTCGTGGCCTCAAGATAGTAACTCGTGGCCTCAAGATAGTATCTCGTGGCCTCAAGATAGTATCTCGTGGCCTCAAGATAGTAACTCGTGGCCTCAAGATACTAACTCGTGGCCTCAAGATAGTATCTCGTGGCCTCAAGATAGTATCTCGTGGCCTCAAGATAGTAAAGTGTCTGACACATGGACCCTTTGTTATTAAACTGGACCCTGTAGTGCAATACTTCACATTCTGTGCAATATTCTCTGTTTTAATATTCAGTGTGCAATATAGTTTGCTGCAGTTCTGCTTCTATTTATTTACTAGTACTGTTCATCACAATTCTGTTAATACATTAATATAAATCTTGTAGGCTGCATATCCAGTCCTTTATAATTCTTATTCATATTTTATTGCCTATATTTATACTTTTTACATGTATATACTTGTTTATTTACCAACTTCTATTATTATTTATAATCCTTTAAATGTCTTGATGTGCACATCAACTGTGACACAAGAATTGTCCCCCGGGTTATCAATAAAGATCAATAAAGTATTTCTGATTCCGATTTTAAGTTAGTCATCTGGGTGAACATTTAGTTAGATGGCAAATTACTGAGTTAAGATAACTGCAAGACTACCTAAGTGTTCGAGCTGGAAGCATTAGCGATTAGCATATAAGTTAAGCAGGCACTTCAAACAGCATTACATTACTAAACAATGTTTGATTTATAATTAATGTCTGTCATGTAGTTTACTGGACTCGTTTTTTATCAGATCTAGTCGTTGTCTGGATGGATGTGGGTGTTACAAAAGGTTGTGCTCTGGATGCATTGTGTATTATTTAATATATATTACAATTTATTTACTTTATTATTATTTATTTTTTTAATATCGTTATATTATCATTATATCTTTAAGCTAATGTCATAATGTCAGTCTATATTAATATTATAATTAATTTTATTTACTATTCTTTTCAATAATTGATTTTTTTATTATTTATGTAATTTGTTTAATTATTTACGTTACAAATTGTACCGGACTTTACGAGGCCGTTAGCCTAATGATAGCCGTTTACGTTGAATTAGCCTGCTTAACTTATATGCTAATCGCTAATGCTTCCAGCTCGAACACCTAGCTAGTCTTGCAGTTATCTTAACTCAGTAATTTGCCATCTAACTAAATGTTCACCGTGCTCACTGTTCTTCTACAGCTCCTTGCCGTCAACTGGGAAATACCGGGAAATAAAATACACATATGGAAATACAGCCAGACGGAGGTACCGTGACCTAAGCCTAGAACGCCCTCTGCTGACATTTTTTCGTAGGCTACACGGACACATGCTTTTCTTACATTCAAAACTACCAAAACGTGAAGCACTTAAACAATTAATGAACCAGTCTGCACACTCCACTATAGGCTAACTTAAAATCGGAATCAGAAATTCTTTATTGATAACCCGGGGGACAATTCTTGTGTCACAGTTGATGTGCACATCAAGACATTTAAAGGATTATAAATAATAATAGAAGTTGGTAAATAAACAAGTATATACATGTAAAAAGTATAAATATAGGCTATAAAATATGAATAAGAATTATAAAGGACTGGATATGCAGCCTACAAGATTTATATTAATGTATTAACAGAATTGTGATGAACAGTACTAGTAAATAAATAGAAGCAGAACTGCAGCAAACTATATTGCACACTGAATATTCAAACAGAGAATATTGCACAGAATGTGAAGTATTGTACTACAGGGTCCAGTTTAATAACAAAGGGTCCATGTGTCAGACACTTTACTATCTTGAGGCCACGAGATACTATCTTGAGGCCACGAGATACTATCTTGAGGCCACGAGATACTATCTTGAGGCCACGAGATACTATCTTGAGGCCACGAGATACTATCTTGAGGCCACGAGTTACTATCTTGAGGCCACGAGATACTATCTTGAGGCCACGAGTTACTATCTTGAGGCCACGAGATACTATCTTGAGGCCACGAGATACTATCTTGAGGCCACGAGTTACTATCTTGAGGCCACGAGATACTATCTTGAGGCCACGAGATACTATCTTGAGGCCACGAGTTACTATCTTGAGGCCACGAGATACTATCTTGAGGCCACGAGTTACTATCTTGAGGCCACAAGATACTATCTTGAGGCCACGAGTTAATATCTTGAGGCCACGAGATACCATCTTGAGGCCACGAGTTACCATCTTGAGGCCACGAGTTACCATCTTGAGGCCACGAGTTAATATCTTGAGGCCACGAGATACCATCTTGAGGCCACGAGTTACCATCTTGAGGCCACGAGTTACCATCTTGAGGCCCCGAGTTACCATCTTGAGGCCACGAGATACTATCTTGAGGCCACGAGTTACTATCTTGAGGCCACAAGATACTATCTTGAGGCCACGAGTTAATATCTTGAGGCCACGAGATACCATCTTGAGGCCACGAGTTACCATCTTGATGCCGAGTTACCATCTTGAGGCCACGAGTTACCATCTTGAGGCCACGAGTTACCATCTTGAGGCCACGAGTTACTATCTTGAGGCCACGAGTTACTATCTTGAGGCCACAAGTTACTATCTTGAGGCCACAAGTTACTATCTTGAGGCCACGAGATACTATCTTGAGGCCACGAGTTACTATCTTGAGGCCACGAGATACTATCTTGAGGCCACGAGATACTATCTTGAGGCCACGAGTTACTTATCTTGTGGCCACGAGATAGTTATAATAATTTTTTTTGACAAAGTGGGACTAGGGGGGCTCCGTATTAAACATTACAATCCTCATGATAACTTTCGTTAACTTTACATTAAGTAGCCTAAATCCACTTCAAAAGCTAATTACTCCTGGACAGCAATGCCATAGAAATATACAGAGCGACCGCAAAAACGGAAGTTCAGAGACAATATTCTAAAGAGGTCGCCGCCCTTGTTTCTCTGGCGCATAAGGTCTATAGGTCATATATATTCTTAGAGGTTTTTATATTATATTATTCATGTTATTAATTTATTAATAAACACATCATTTGTTTGTGTTTTCATGTTTTATGGGAACTTTCCATAGACATAATGATTTTGTCAAATGATATTCTATCTAAAATCTATCTAAAACTTTCTGCATTTCTTCATTTCAAAAAACATCACTCAGCAGCTATTATTTTTAAGCTGTTTTCCTCATGGGGACCAAAAAATGTCCCCACAAGGATTCTGGATATTGCCATCTTTGTGGGGAAATTTTGTCCCCATAATTTAGGGTTTACCTGGACACACACCACACATAAATATAATTCTTTTTTTTTTTTTTACTTTTTGTGTCAATACGTGTTATGTTTTGCAGACATTTGTTCCCGACGTACTGCGCGCATGCCGTTGCTATGGTTACATGTCCAGGCAAACGCGACTTGATCTAGGGTCTGTTTTGTGGCAGGTGGTGAAAGTACGGGCTCTTACTAACTTCTGTAATTACAAAACGTTTGAAAATTGTGTTGAAGCGTGTAGGCTAGTACATATACTAAAAGAGCATTTGTACAACAACAAAAAATAGTTACATGTGAGAAAGTAGTAGCCTGTAATTGTGTAATGTTTTCAGCAGGCTTTTTTAAAGCACTGAGATATTTACAATGAAGCAAAAGGGTAACAATGAAATCATAAATTGGTAGGTTCAGGAAGTTCATATTCCTTACCGTGCTATTCAACAGATTGTCGGGGTTTTATGAGGAGGCGTGCAGGGTAGACCTAAAAAACAAGAACTGTGACGCGAAGTGGGGGGAAGGGGAGGGGAGGTGGCGCGACGGTACTTATGGAGGCGGTTTGACATATGGAGTAAATACTTAAGGCTGAGGAGGCGCTTGGACCGCTGGTGCTTTGGACATCGCTGGAGACGCGAAGGGTTCACAGCGTGCCGACACTCATCTACCTAAAGCCGTTTACCAAAGTCCATGTGAAAACGATGCACTTCTTTTATTAAGAACGAGGACGCACCCGGCATTTTATAGGTAACAGTTACAGGAAATAAAAGGAGAAAACTGTGAATTGGTTTTCGGCCTCTCTGGCGCTTTTTTTTTTTAAACGACAGATTAAACCCTGGATAAGCTTCATCACGGATGCAACGAACTGACACATATTAGCTGCGATTTGAGTACTAGGCTACTGTAGTTTTTGTTACGCCCGAAATTAGTGCTCTGTTCATTTTTGACGCTCTGAAAGGAAATCTTACCTTTTTAATGACACTGACAGTGCCTTCTTTTTGATTGTATGTTATAGACCTTTACTGCAGTAGCCTTGCTCCTTGTCACTTTGCCACTACGCAATACATCCTGACACATGATTTAGAGCAATCTCAGGTAGATAAGAAAGGATAGATAAAGTGATCATAGTATCATATTTTGCTCGAGATAGTATTGACCAGCGGTACACGTCAAGCGCTGCTCTAGCATCACCGCTCAACATCGAGGACTGAACATCTCAATTACCAACATGACGGATGGACCGAGACAAAGAGGGAGCGCATCCCCGACCACCGGTGAGGATGGAGCAGCAGACGCCGGCAAAGCAGCGGGAGAGTCATCGGTGGCATTGAAAAAGGAGATCGGTCTCGTCAGTGCCTGTGGCATTATTGTCGGTGAGTGTTAATATGTTTCTATGTATTGTCATGTGGGTGGATGTGTTTTAAACGGATGCATGGCCAGTCGTGCACGGCGCACAGCTTGTTTGGATAATGATGAATGAGAGTCTCTCTCTCATACTAATCAGTCCCATGAAATTGGAAAAAGAGGTCATTTAAATCTGTAAAAACAAAAATAGTTGAAAATATAGGCCTATTATATATGGAAATATATGATTACAGTGGCGTGTGGTGGTGTTCTGAAATGAGGAGACAAAGTCTTTTTTATCTTTACATTTATTCCAAAATAATAACTAAAGGCACAATTATTATTATTTGTGAACTGATGTTCAGCTGTTCTTTTTAATAATCAACTTATTTTCATCACTTATCAAGCTTGGTAAACACTGATCACAGACAAAGATGTAGCCTACTTTTCATTTCACCAAGCTGACTGCTCACTAAAATATCCCTACAGTCTTCATGTTTTCAGTCCATTTCAAGTTTGATTTTAACATGACATAAAGTGGTGTATCCAAATGGCTGAGTTGTTTACTTATTTTTTTAATTCCCATTAAACGCCATAATTTTGTTCATTCAAACCGATTTGCGAATGCGCACGAAAACAATAGGCTGGATTTGTCGCACAAACCAATCATATCCAATCGTAGCATGGTGAAGGCAGTGCATCTCACTACAATTCATTCTCAATTACCTCCCACCAAACCCACAGCATGCTTTAGGGCACAGGTGTCAAACTCAGTTCCTGGAGGGCCATAGCCCTACACAGTTTTGTTCCAACCCTGCTTCAACACACACACACCTGCCGTTTTCAAATAAGCCTGAAGGACTTGATTAACTGATCAGGTGTGTTTAATTAGGGTTGAAGCTAAACTCTGCAGGGCTGTGGCCCTCCAGGAACTGAGTTTGACACCCCTGCTTTAGGGGGTCTGTTAAAACTCAATGGGCTCAGGGGAGGCTAGAGAGACGCGGACTCATGCTGTATCTTTACCTGTGGGTGTCGCTGCTGGACAGTGTTGCTTTAAAAAAAACGAGTGATTTATGCACTTTTTAATGTCACATTTTGTAATATTTGTGTTATTTTATTTTTCTAATATGTATTATTATTTTCTAATATGTAATATTATTTTCTCATCCAATTTTTTGAGGAGGCACTGTCTGCCTTGCCTCCTCAGAGAAAACGCCCCTGATTATATACGCTTATGCCTGTTGTTCTGTTGATTAGTGGTCCAATAAGATTTTTTCTAATGGTCGATACGATATAATTTTGATTTTAGAGATAAACCAATAATCGTTTTGGCCTATAGGTGTATTTAAGATGAGTAATGGTTTATAAACCATATTGTTGTTTTTATAAGATATTCATGCACATTATGTTTTAATTGTTGTAATCTAAAGATTATTTAGTTATCGTTGTCATGATAATGATCTGTAAAAGAATCAATATTGTATAGGTCATATAAAACAATATTGATTCTTATAGTTAAATATTTCATACGATTTAAGTATAACAAACAAGATGTACACAATCGCTTTATATAAAATAACAATTATTTTTCCTAAATATTTACTACTAAATAATAACTATTTTAAAATAAAAAATGTGCATGTGTGGTCTAGCAAATGTATCAGTCTAGCAAACTGCAAAACAGCCATGTGCTCGTGTTTTTTTTTTTTTTTCACAATAGTTTAATATGGCTAAGCAAGAATAAAAAATGCACGTGCCTTGACCATGTTGACCTGGTGTTCTTTTTCTGTCTATTATTTTCACTTCTGGTTTTATAAAGAAAGAAATCAGTGCTAAAAGAGTAGATGGCAGAGACGCAGCAAATATAAGAGGAAGTGAAGACAGGAAACGTGACTTAACCTTTGTCAGTTTATTGAGTATGTCACAGGGTAGTTTTCATTTATTGCTTCTGGCAGCATTAAGATATAAAATGATATTTAATATAATGATGAGAGTTAAGGAAAAGTTAAACACACCCAATATAATCCCAGCCCACATTTTAACTGCAGCTATATGATAATCCTCTTCAGCAACCTTGATCAGGTCAGGTCACACATTCACATGCTCTTAGTTGGCTCACGTGAACATTATTATCTGGTGATTGTCGCTTCGGATCGCTCAAAGCTTTCCTCAAGCCTTTGTACTTCATTAGATTTATCAGAATACTTTAGAACTTCTGCCACTCTCATCTTTATGAACCCCTTTTCTGGAACCCTTTGTGAGCTGGAAATGAAGCATGGACCTGAATGTGAACTCACTGTGGTTTTTTGACTCGCTTAGACCCATTTTTTACGTTGAATATTTGGATTATGGTCTCTGGTAATCAGTAGGGATTGTTAGAATGGAAACGGGTGCCAGGAACCTAGTTTTAGTGGAGTAAAGGCTGACAGATCATCTGAATGTTAGAAGGAGATTGTGATATGATGCAGATAAAAAAAGTGCATTATCTTTTTGCTAAAAGCAAACTGGCCTCTGATGTTATCAAGAGATGCTTATGGATTGATTGAAGAACATCATACATCAAGCTGGCTACAAAGTTTTTCAAAGTTTGATGTGAGCCAAAATAGAGGTAACCAGTTAGCAGCCCAATAAATATTTAATTGCATTCCATTATTTTTTCAGGTTTTTGATCTGATACAGTCATGTATTAAACTTTAGTGATTGGTTAATACTCCAGTAAGATGATTAAAATCCAAGTGAAAATGAATAATGTAGCTACAGTATGTATTGATGTAGAACTGAAAACTGCAAGAGGTAAATAATAGCTATACACCTTCATTATCTGAAAGCTAAACCTGTATTTTTAGTATGGATTTTTTGATGATCATACAAAAGAAACATGTTCAACATTAAGCCTAATTCTAGAAACTTTTTGTAAATCTATCCACTTTGATTATACAAAGAGTCTGAGCTGCATAACAGTTGAACCAATTTTATTTGATGAAAGGAGACATTGTTTTGTGTAAATGGCTTGCTTCATTAACACAAACTCTGATTTATTTATGTGAATTTGTAAAAGGGAAACATCTGGCTATCAAGGCTACAGATCCACAGGAACCGTTTGATCAATGGAGGCATGAAAGAAAATCAATAGGACAGTTGAAAGAGATTCGCCTCAGCAAACATGTTAGCTAGAGTAATAAATAGAAGTACAAGTGAATGTAATATCACTGTGCAATAAATGAGCCATGTCTTTACACAATGACTGACATGCATATATGAAAAGCTGATAGCAAAGAGTGAACTGACTTTGAGGTAAGTCAGTTCACTGCGGCCACTTTGGCACCACCCTGTGCAGCTGTATTCGATGTTGGCAATATGTGCTATCTATCTACTTAAATGGGGATAGTTTTTAAAAGTACAGTCACATTAATAAAATGGAATGGGCAAAAAAGTCCATTGTCTATTGTCAATAGTGTAGCAATAAAGCACAGCTCACAAAGAAGTCACTTTTAAACCAAGCAACGAATGAACGAACTCGCGTGACCAACGTAAAACCATTACGAAATCTGTGTGGGGAAATATTTCGCCCCCATGCGAAATTGTGCATATTGCGTGGGTTCCTAATGAAACCACTGTATTTTGCCAGCAAAAATTAGCCAAACAACAGTAAATGTGATCGCATCTAATGTGTCAATTCTGACAACAATTCAATTTACTTTTTATTTTAAATCACTCTACAAATGTTTTTTTTTTTTTTTTTTTTTATGGCTGGTACAGCTAACATATACTAATACTGCTAAACAGACAATGCCGTATCTAAAAGCTAACTGGCACTTTGAATTGAAAGGCGGGACTGTAGCCTTCCGTCTATGTGTTTGACAAAGATTAGCACAGATTAGATCAATGTGTGTAGATTGACAAACTAGAATGTTAAATCAGGGATTGCTGCTGTGTTGCCTGTGATGTTTGTGCTGTGAACACACAAAAGGGAAGCAAGAGGATGCAGTATGAAAAGGAAATCCATCTGGATTTTTTCCTCTGTAGTCAGCAAGACTTCTCAGTGTACAACTGTGCACAATAATCTATCAGTATTTTACAGTGTAAAACCTGTTGATGTTCAAAATTCCCTGCTGGTTTCCTTTTAGTCAATTAATACACAAGCTGGCTGAAACCAGATCAATCCCTAGATGCTTTGGCAATAGTAAAAGATACCTTTGATTGTATAAAGTTGTGTAACTTGTACTTTGAGGTCATGGGACATGCTGAAGTTTGTGATAATCGTATCTTGACTGGGCTTTTTCAAAGCAGAGATTTAGGGAGAGAAGTGAAATGGGAGAACAGCCAAAGACATAAGATGAATGCTCAGAAGGTTTATGGATATTATTTTAGTGCAGCTTATTTTGTGCATACATCATGGCAGCAGTGGCTACAGAGTCTGATTACTTGTTTACAGTGGCAATGTTGAACAGACATTTGTATCCAAACAGAACATAATTGCAGTGACAATCCGACAGGAAAACCTGGACTAGTTGACTTACTGATGGGAACGGATGTAATTGGGCAGAAACTCTGCTCATGCATTGTTTACCCGAATTTTCACATGCATCAGTTCGTGTCAAAAGTCCAGACATGAAACACAATCAGGAAAGATAAAAGAATAAACCACAGTTACATGTGCAGAACCGGTAGTCACTCCACAATATGCCTCCCACTTGTACAGGGTACTAGGCTACTTAGTTCAGCATTTTCTGCTTCAGAAAGCCTTTAACATTTGTCCAGTTTGCCTAAATCACATAAGTGTCTTCCTCCATTGAGCCTTGATCCAGCTTGGTTAGATTTGACATCCCTCTGGGTTTTTGAGATCTTCACAGGGCTTTGGTTGGAAAATACCTTTTGTAGTAAAGTGGTGTGTGTGTGTGTGTGTGTGCTTTCCAATGGACTAGTTTAGTAGGTCTAAATTAGATCTTCTGTGAGATCTACGGTTGTTTTGTTGTAAAAATTGTGGTTTTCAAGTTATGGATGGGTTTGTTGGTATTGTGTGAATTAATGGAGACAGACATGACCTAATACGTGTGCTAAAATCGACCATGGTTACAAATAATTGCAACAATGGCTTAGATAGGTGAAATTAGATTTGAGAAAAGTTCACACCTAGTTTGATATATCTGTATTGAATGCAATGAAATTCAGACATTTTACATGTGTAACATAAATGTCCAAATACTTTTTGGGGGCCAATATGTGAATCACAAAGTGGTGGTGCACTATACTGCACTAAGTGCACACATGGTAAATACCCCCCCCCCCCCATATATTTGCTGTGTGTACTCCATCCATCCTCCATTAGTCACGCTGTATACTAACTCAGCAAATGTGAATTGCTCTCACCACCTGCTTTCTCTCTCTTGATTCTTCCTTCTTCTTTCTCTGCCACACTGCCATTTTAATTTCCGTTTGATTCATACACTGTCCTGCTTTTTCTTTGTCTATATTCCCCCTTTTCTCTTTGCCACTGTCATACGCCTGGCTGATCTCTTTATCTTCTGGGTTAAGTGTCACACTGTCATCTCATCATGCTTTCCTATGTGTTTTAGGAATACTGTACGTCAAATGTAGGGAAGCACCATATTTTGTCATTTCTTTTTGTATTTAATAGTACCTGCCATTATTGGATATTTATCAGTCAAAATTGGAAATCTATCCATCCACCTTATTTGTGCTTGTTGTAATCACAAACACACTGGTTTGTAGCGCAAATAGTTCTACCATTTACTGCACTTTCTTATTCTTCTAGTTATTTACTTTTTGTGGATAATTAATCAGAAGTCTCGCACATTCACAGAAAATAGCTTACTACCGCATTGCTAAACAAGGTGGATACTTCTGTCTATTTTAAACGATTTGGATAGATGAAGACATTCTCTTGAATCTTTAAGAGTGCAAGTTGGAGTGAATTCTGTGTGCACATAATAATAGTTTTTAGTATGTATTAATAATTTTTTTTAACAAAGTAGTATATATTTATAATATTGATCATAACGTAAAAAATAGTTATCGCCTATAGAGATATTGGCTACAGTTTCAAAATGTGTATCCCTAATGCATTTCTGACCAATCTAAAATCTCTTTAAATCCTTTACTCAGGATAAAGTCTGTTTCATTAATTTCATTTTAAATTGGAGCACTTTAGTAGATTCATTCAGACATTGATTGAAGGCTTATATGATGTGTTGGTGTGACAGCTCCACCTCCTTTTTACACACAATCCTTCTCTTTTTCTGACCTGCTTTCTACATTAATTCACAATTCTAATACCCAACCTCTCTGTTTTCTCTTTTACAGGTAACATCATCGGCTCTGGAATCTTTGTCAGTCCAAAGGGAGTGTTGGAAAATGCCAGTTCAGTGGGCCTGGCTCTCATCGTATGGATCGTCACAGGCATTATAACAGCGATTGGAGCACTCTGCTACGCTGAGCTGGGCGTCACAATCCCCAAATCTGGAGGCGACTACTCTTATGTCAAGGACATCTTCGGAGGACTGGCAGGGTGAGGTTTTCAGCCACACATTGATTTTAATAATACTTCCAGAGAATAGACTGCTTATAAACCAAAGTCCATATAATTTTTAAAAGTATATGACTTAATTATTGGTAACGCAGAACTTAGTGTGATAGGATGTTTTAACATGAATGTATCTTGGTGTTCCTGTAAGTCAGCGATTCAACAAACCTGAAGAAAATAATGGAATAACAACATTTCTCACTCCACAGGAATCCTATATTTTTTTCTGTCAAAACACCTGTAATCTCATGTCAACACCATGTAACAGTTTACTGTGACAGTAAACACCATTACCCTTCATTGTGTGGTAATTAGCTTGTTAAAGGTGCTAGCATTGTTGCTGTCTGGTGAAGTAGTTGTAGCTGTGATTTAACATTTCTTAATCCAGTAATAAGTACTCAGCGGTCAATCAGATCTTTTAGCATTGGCTTTGCTTACATGCCAACCACCTTTGCTTAGCACAGTGACTGCTCTAATGAATAATACTGCCAGAGGACAACCATTATCTGATCATTCCCTCGTGCCTCTATCTCACTCCAAACAAATTATGTTAATAACTGATCTTGTATACACAAATTGAGTCCATCCTTAGAAGATAGACTGTTATGCAAATAACACAATGCGGATCACTAGCTAAAAAGAACTATGGTATTCATTTTTGGAGATGAAACATAGTTATTAAAATACCACTGTATAACCATCTATTGAGTACTTTTTTTGTTGGAAGCATTATAACTTTTTTGAATGTTTATATGCTACAGGTTTCTGCGGTTGTGGATTGCTGTGTTGGTGATCTATCCCACTAACCAGGCTGTTATCGCCCTTACCTTCTCCAACTATGTCCTGCAGCCTCTGTTCCCCACCTGCTTCCCCCCAGAGAATGGTCTGCGTCTGCTCGCTGCCATCTGCTTGTGTGAGTACCAGAAGGAAAAACAGAGATATCATTGTCTTATCATTTAGGGATTGTTGCTACTGACATGCATATTTAGATGACCATTGATATTGCTACAAGTCATCCCTATATATAGGTCCGACCAAAAAAAAAAAATTTGCAGACACATCATGGCCATATTCTAGGATGACAATATCTTGTATTGACAATGCAAGAGTTGAGGACTCTGTAAAGTCTCCTCCAGCACATCCCAAAGACTTCCAATGAATTTAGGGTCTGGATTCAGAGGTGCCAATTCATGTGTGTAAATGACTCTATGCTCCCTCCCAACCCTTCTTTTACAATTTGAGCCTGATGAATCTTGACATTGTTGTCATTCTGGAAAATGGCCATGATGTGTATTCCTAGATGGTTGTAAGAAATGAAAAGCTACACACTCCATCAAGGGTTAGAAGAATTGTTGCCAAACATATAACATGCTAGAAACATAATAATCACTGCAATAATGATCCAGTCATTGACTCTTAAGCATTTGCCTATTTAAATCCAAACAGCGATTATTTTTGACCGGGCAGTGTGTGTATATATGTATGTATATATATGTGTGTGTATATATATATATATATATATATATATATATATATATATATATATAGGGACTGTGAGAGAATGGTAAAAAAGAGAGAAAAGGTTAAGATAGCAAAAAAAAAAGGAAGGAAAGTGAGAGGAGTTAACTTGTGGATGCTAAACCATTATCATATGTAAGAGAAGATGTGGTATGGACAGACAAGAAAATATTTTAAGGTTATCTGAATGTTTTGAACGCTCCTCATAAGATGAAAAAAACTGTATATTTTACATACATTGTAGACTGTTTTATGTTGTTTACCTCACAGATGCTATAACAATTTACACTATCACTATTTCCACATCTGCTTGTGATTCACTTTTGAACACTTGTATATTTTATATTTTAAACATTTTTCTCTGCACATGCACAAATTGTAGCTGGGAATGGATACTTCATTACAGTCTCTTATGTTTGACCATAAGGGCATATCACGCTCAAGTGAAAGAACCTTGAAGGCCAGATCTAGAGAGACAGTGCTTTGGGACTGATGTGTGATTGAAGAAGACCGAGGGGTCATACCCTGGGAGAGGGAACAGAAAGGTTGTGGGAAAATGTGCGGAGGATAGAAAAGGATGAGAGTAAAAGAGAGAGGGATATGTGAAGATGGATGGAATGATGTTTTTCATGGCGTCAAGAAGCCTTGAGCGTGGGCTTTCTGCAAACTTCACGCTGGAACTACAAATACTGCAAGTTGTATGTAGACAGGCAAACAACAGAGACCCTAAGCAAAAAGAGAGAGGTCAAGAAGAGAGGATATTAGGTGATATCTCACCTTGTTTTGATAATGCAACTCTAAAGTTTCAATTTAAATCCAACCTTAAAAGTTATTTAGTTTAATAATTAGATATATTAATAATATTTCATTATTATTTTCTTTTATGGAAAAAATCAGACCCAGAATTAGCTACTTAACTGTAACCAGTACTAGCTCTTTGTCCATTTCGCAGGGTAACAGAGCTGAGCCTGTATTTATTGTGTGCTTTTATTACTCTAAAAAGTGACTGTATCCAAAGACCAAAATGTTCTGATTAGTTGAGGTTGAAGGCTGTTTTTTACTAAACGGATGGTCTCAAGCACCTCTAAAGTTTTTTATTTATTTATTTTTTTTTTTTTGCTTTTTCTTTAGCTTTGCTTTTGTTTTGTTTAGAGAACTGCAGGAAGTAAGTGAAAGGGCAAAAGTGGACACTATGGCACAGTTTTACGCGATGTTCCTGTTCTTGTACTCAATTCTTTTGTACCCTTTATGTCTTTTCTTCTAAAACCACTACTGCAATTCTGAGAAAAGTTTGTTTTTAAGTGTGTGCAGGGTCTGTTTCAGAATCTAATTTGTTGCCTTAGTAGGCAGCATTTTAATGGAACACTATTCCAAACAGTTGTCAGAATAACTGCTGCCATTTAAGATATCTTTTCATGGCCAAATACTGGTAGCATTACATGTAAATTTCTCAGACAATCACATAAGGTATTAGTTATCTCCCAAATTTGTACTATACACTATGCACTTACTCTGTGCACTATGTACTCTACCGTCTACTGTTATTTGGTCATCCAGCATCAGAGTCTGATAGCCCCTTCTGCTACATTAGGAAAGCTACGACAGTTGATTGTAATTAGAGACTAACATTTCAAACTTTGTTTTTTTCGGTGATCATCGGGGTAATTTAAGCGCACTTTTTCTTTTTTTTAAATTTTCTGTGTAAACACACTGACACCATTTATACAATAAAATTGCATAGAATAGTGCATGCATAGAAAGTATGCAAATTGGGACTTACTGTATTGTGAAAACTTATACGTGAGAAACTTGTTGATTATTAATATAATTATAATTTATTCATATATTAATATAATTATTTGTAAATTACTTAAAAGGTTAAATCTACTTAAAAATGTACTATTTTACTATTTACTAATTTGTATGTGCTTAAGCTTAAGCTTATTTGATTAGGCCTATCACATGGTTAGCTTAGCAACATGCTAACTCCATTGAAATAAATTGGGGGTTTTTTTTGTCGGCTATTTGTGCTTTGAATCAATTATTTATTCAATTTTAATTAACTATGCTGCCTATGCAAGCAGTAAAGCGCAAAACAGAATCCACCACATTTTAGAACAGATCCCATGAGTATATTGTGTTTAACAGGCTGTTGAATGTTAGAAAAATAATTGTTTAGCACATGATTCTACTTGCATAAAGTCTTGGAAAGTTAAATGAGTAACTCTGACCTCTGTGTGTGTGACTGCCACTGTAATCAGCTTATTGTAGTAAGATTCCTGTTGTCATAGGAATGTTTTCTGCATTCTTGCATTAGCATGGTGTACTATGTAGATTTCAGCTTATTTTTCCATTCCGAAGTAGTTTCACAAACACCACCCTCTAAGGTGTCCTCTCTGGTTGATTTGCACTGTCTTTGCTCTGTACAGCGAGGCAGTGCCCTTTTCCTTACACAGAGATAAGACATAAGGATTACAACTCCTCGCCCAAAGTCTTGTTGTGTTTGGTTTTTACTGTATTCTCTTCACATTATTTGACAGGGTGTCAGTTTGCACTGCCAGACTATTTGTGTTGATTTCACCACAAACAGTAATTACCATGCATTTTGTGTAACAAAACACCCTACCCCGCCTAATAGCACTTGACTTGCATTTTTTTGTTGTGACTAGATGCTGCTGCACCTCTAAGTTTCATTCTAAATGAGTGCCAAGAACTCTGAACTCTGGCCAAGAACTCGCTGAGTTTGGCCACTGCACATAGACCAGGGGCGGATCTACAGGGGGGCAAGGGGGGGCAGGTGCCCCCCCACTCTAGAGCCTTGCCCCCCCAGCTGCCCCCCTAACTTTGATGATCCAAAAACTGTACCTGTAAAAACAACCCGCAAGCTTCTCAAAACAGTGAACTAAACGATACATTTACCAAAAGTGAACAATTTAATTTTTATTAAAGCCCCTTCCCCCTCCCCCTCAAATACTTAGCACGTCCCTGATTCAAACGTAGAGCGCCGTTCGCTCAGGCGAGTCTGCTGCGGTGCGTTGGCCCTGCAACCTGACTGGAGAGACTGAGCTGCCCCAGAGCCTCTGAAGGTGAAGTGAGTTTCCCCAGGTGTAGTTAAACACAGGTTTAACTTAAAGTTACATTTGTAATGAATGTATACATGCTAAAGACGATTCAGCATCAGCAAAAACAGCGAGTCTATTACGTTAGCCAAAATCAGCGGTCAAATCGCTCCCTCGTGATTTGTAAGAGCACTCTTCACTTTGATTAGCCTAATTTTGATTTTAGTAAAGACAAGAACAGCTTAATAAAAAATATAAATTGTTTGTATCCATAATGTTTACTGATGGTCACCGTTACGCCGACGTTACGTTACAACACACAATACAGTGCCAGTTAGGAGATCGATCATTTGATTAGCTAAGCAAATCCAATTCCTCTCAGATATCACAGCAATGAAACCAGGTTACAACTGGGGAAATAACAAATACAATTAGGATTTTTTATATTAAGTAGTCTAAACATAACTGGTGTGTGTGTGCATGTGATAAATCTTTCTGATTTTATATTTGTTATATAGGCTATTATTAGCTACATGGCCCTACAGTGTAATGTAATAGCCTACAAGGATAACCAGAGGTTTTCACATATTGACTTTTGCAGGCAAGAGTAGTTGAAGAAAGTAGCTGGAGCCTAACCATTAAAGGCCATGTTGCAGGTTAACCACCACTGTTGATTAATGGGTACATGAATCACTCAAGATATGTGTATCATTTTTAAAATGTCTCAAAAATGGTCTTTAAGACCATTTTTTTACGTTTCTGGTATAATTTTTTTTTTTACGCAACTGTGTGATGACGTCACGTTGGGGAGAAGCGGAGGAAAGGGTGCCTCAGCCTAGTATTAGAACTATGGCGACTGACTGGGATGAGGAAGAGTTGGCAAGAAGAACTAACATGTATTATGGCCCGCAGCCGTATAATTTTGAACCTGCTAGACGTGAGAGGGAAAATGAAGAATTGCCAAGAACTGATGGCCGTCAAAGCCAATTGAATGCATGGTCCGAGGAGAATGAGTGGAGAGTTGGTGAAGTGTCCCGGTGAGTTGCTATCATTTAGCAACGCAGAAATGAACACTGGAGCTAGTCTACAAGCTATGGCAAGCCGTTTTAACTTACGAGCAGCAGTGCACAATAACGACACATATATTTTTTTTACGTCCATTGAATAGCACCGAGTGAAAAATCAACGTTTTCTTTATATCTAGTGGCAGTATATGATCATGACGTTAGTTCAGATAAGTACCGGTAACCTTTGTCATAGTGTCGTAGTACTGGTAATGTTTGTCTTTGTCATCTAGAAATAGAAAGCATCATGCTAGCTATTAGGGGTGGAATTATACATGTATTCGTAGTGTGTGTGAGTGTGAGAGAGAGAGGCGCGGACATTTTGTTCATACAGGATATCGTTCAAACTGCAAAGTGTTTACTTATATTTGTGTACACTCGCAATAAAACACAACATTGTGCTTCTGTCACACTCAAAACTCGTGTCAAACTGTAACCTACAACTGTATATATTTCTATCTAGCTGCTAACATTAGCTATATCTGCTAACGTTATGCTGTCTGCCTATCTCTCTCTATACTTGACTATCTATATATCTAGTCTGTCTATATATCTAGTCTATATATATATCTCGTCTATCTATCTCTCTATATCTATGTATTTATCTATAATCTGCGCTATCTGAATACTCTCGTCTACTACTCGTCGCTCTCAACAAGGCGGGCAGCGGGCTTTGGTAAATTCTGTCCCCAGGGTGACGTAATGCAATGCATTGTGGGGGAAAGGAGAATCGTTGCAAACCGCTGTAAGATAGTACCTACTTTTTTCGTTTTGTGATACCCAACAACATAAAATAAAATGGATAACAGTTTAAATGTTTATTACCAACAAGCAAATTGCACAAATTCGTTGAAAAATTAAACCTGCAACATGGCCTTTAAGGCTAAAAGTCCTTGGACACAATTATTATACTTTTTTTTATATTTTCATTTAGCTTTTTATACTTTTACTTTTTAAAAGATGCACAGTTTTGTTTTGTTTTGTTTGAACACTGTACTGGGCTTATTCCTGTTGTGAATTAAAAACCTTTGTAGTGTGTAAGGGCATGATTAAACAATAACTACTGTGTTTTTGTGTTTGTTTTGTTAAAGCAATTCACATAGGGATTCCCACCGTCTACCCCTGCCACCCTGCCAAGACCTCTTGCCACCCCTTTGCCCCCCCATGTAAAATTTTCTAGATCCGCCACTGACATAGACATTCTCAAATCACACCCAGTTTACACTAGTTTTGTATGTAATAGCTCTTTTGTTTATCTGTCTGTTGAGGTGACTGATTTGATTTGCTGCTTGTCTGCAAGTACATAAATAGTATTTGAATGAAACTGGATAAAGCTGAACCCCGAAGTGCACATCACGAGGCGGCATTTTTGCATGTCTTGCAAGTTTTCAAAAGTGCATGAGTCAAGACTCAAAGTTTACTTTCATGTCCCACGATTTTATGACCAAATATGTCTGTCACATGCCTTCAGACAACTGTGTGCATGTGACTGAGCGTTATTTAGCACATTGACTTAGCACGTTTTCTAAGTTAAAATGAATGTATTAAAAAAAAGTATATGTTTCACATGCTCTAACTGGTTACAATGTTCATTTTTTTTAAATCTTGTAGCTTTTTGTTGTTCATTTAAATAATTTTCCAGTCTGTCAAATGATTTCTTAAAAGTACAAATATTCCATGTAATCTTTCAAATCATATGAGGTAAAAAAAAAAAATATCACACGCGCTGTCTATGCTTGAAATTTTCGTGCAGCATTTTGCTGGCAATGCCACATTAGATTTGAAAAGAGAACATGCATACTGAGTTGCTTTGAAGAAAAACATCTACCAGATCAATAAATATAAAGGCAAAATATCATATCCTATTATAATTCGTCTGTGCTGACTTTTTGACCTAATTTCACCTGCCTATCTGTTTCAGATGTTGCAGCGCATTCAAATGTTTTTATGTATTGAATAGGTTCACCTGAAGGCCTATTACGAGCTTGTCATTTGTGTGTCTGATTAATTCCTCATAGCTGAAAGCATTATTATATAATCCTTTGGCATACTAGACTGTTCAAACAGCAGGGAGCCATTAATTTCACTAACGGCTCATAGTGTGTGTATTGTGTGTAACCAGCCTTGTAACCTCAATGTCTGTGTGTTTCAGTGCTGCTGACTTGGGTGAATTGTGCCAGCGTGCGCTGGGCAACACGGGTACAGGATGTCTTCACTGCAGGGAAACTTCTGGCCCTCATTCTCATCATCATCATGGGTTTTGTACAGATCTGCAAGGGTAGGTACCATATGTCTATGTATGAGTGCGCATGCTATATATGTGCAGTGCTTGTTCTTGTCCATGCATTTGTAGAAGTCTGCATGCGTGACTGCCCTCCTCCTGGGAGCATTGCTTCATCTCTAGCTCCGTAAAACCTTCAGGAAAAACTGAAAGCACAGCACTTCCCCTCTTTGCCTTGTTGTCTCAGCAGAAGTCACTGGGTTCAAACCCTCTAATAAAAAATAACACAGATAATGCAGTTTTCACAGCTGCTGCGTCATAGAGGATTAAATAATGATCACACTGCCGACGGCCTGTTAGCTCAGACACTGACCTGATAATATGAGAGTGACAGATGTGATTCCATCATGCAGAAGATTTAAAAAAGACTGGATTTGGGTGTGTTGGCATTGGCTGCTCTTTAATGTGGGGTCTTCAGGGTCATGTATGCTCTCAAAGAGAGTTTAGAGAGAACATGTGACCCAAAGACCTGACCCTAGAATTGTGGTATTAATACTATGGCTTAGGGAGCAAAAAGATTGTAGGTTCAGGAAATCCAGTCAAAACCAGTTTACGGTAATAGTTGTATTTTGGAACATGGTAGCTGGTCTCTTAACTGGTTCAGGCTGCCTTTGGTGGATTACTAGCTGGTGGGAATCTGCCAAAGATTGTAGCCATTTGGATCTAATGCCCCTTGCTGGAAAAATCAGGTCTACCAGTTTCACAAGGTTTCTACCAACTCAATCCAGCTGGGTTTAGCTGGATTTTCATAAACTTACCACAATACCATTTTGGTCCTTCACCAGGGAACTTGACCATCAGTTGCTCAAGAGGAGCTGTGTTTGTGATTTCTGTACTTTAAGCTGTTTTGAGTGAAAGCGTTTGCTAAAGGTTAACTAACTAGCTAATAAACAAGAGGCATTTTATAACAATTTTCCCTTTGAAGTTTGAGAACTATTGTACACTTTTTTTCATTCTCCAGGCGAATATTACTGGTTGGAGCCGGCCAATGCTTTCGAGCCGTTTCAAGACTATGATGTTGGTCTGATTGCTCTGGCATTTCTACAGGGGTCCTTCGCCTACGGTGGCTGGAATTTCCTCAATTATGTTACAGAGGAACTCGTCGACCCCTATGTGTAAGCCAGTTTTCATCTAAAGAGCTCACAGTAATTCAATACTGTGTTAATACAGTATTTAATTAGTATTAATTGTTATTAGTGTATATGAAATATACATTTGTAATCTCCAGCAAACAACCACATAAAGGATCAATAGTCAGAATGGTCTGCAATATATCAAACTGCACAAGTGTAAAGAGCCAAAAGAATCACTGTATCATTTTACACAATGCTCTGAGGAGGCAACTGGAATCTGCCTCAAACTGACTGAAAAGTAGTATATGTAGTTGGTTGGCTAAAATAATCCAATGTACTACTTCTGACTGAACACTTCTTTCCCTCTTTCTTGTTTTTATATTTTTCCATACAGAAACCTCCCCCGTGCTATCTTCATCTCCATTCCCCTCGTGACTTTTGTGTACGTTTTTGCTAACATTGCCTACGTCACTGCCATGAGCCCTCAGGAGCTGCTGGCTTCTAATGCTGTAGCTGTGGTAAGTGTTCATTCATAGCAGTCAGACATTTCAGAAATGCAAACCGACTGACTGATTGTTTTGCTTAATGCAGGAGATTCTTTGACATATCTAACCAAGTATCAATATTTAAAGTTCTTTAAATGATACTTGGATTGAGCTCTTGATGCCTGCCTGTGTACCATTCAAATAGATATATCAGAATCCAGAATCTTCTGCATTCAGTTCTAAAGACTTTCTTAAAGAAACAGCACAGATATTATGGACATGATAATGCATGTTTTCGATCAACGTCCTCTTTTCCTCTGCTTGTCTCTGCTTTCTCTCCTTCACCACTCTGTTGCTCTCTCCCAGACGTTTGGTGAGAAGCTGTTGGGAGTGATGTCATGGATCATGCCCATCTCTGTGGCCTTGTCCACATTTGGGGGGGTCAACGGCTCCCTCTTCACCTCCTCTCGGTCAGTCCCTCCCTTCATCCATCCATCCATCCATCCATCCATTCATCCATCCATCCATCATTTATATACACGACTCATCTATCTATCTATCTATCGTCTATCTATCGTTCGTTTGTTGTATCGTTCTGTCTATCGTTCTGTCTGTCTGTGTCTTCACATATTCCCCTCTACTGAATATATTGGCATTGTAAAAAACAGTATTCCAGTATTGTCCTCATGTTGTTTAGGTTGTTCTTCGCGGGTGCACGTGAAGGCCATCTCCCTAGTCTGCTGGCTATGATTCATGTGAAGCGCTGCACCCCAATTCCAGCTCTGCTCTTTACTGTGAGTATCATATATACAGTATATATACCTCTCTTTCCCTTTAAGTGTGATCTTTATAACTCACATTTGTTGCACATCATTTAATTGCGCTGGACAGTTGCTGAATTTAAGACTGACATTCTTCCGTAGTCCCAGTATGAATGGTCTTTATGATAATGTGATATGATATCAGACAGTTCTTATAGATATACCAAAAATCTCTCTCTTGCTTTCTCGCAGTGCATCTCAACAATTCTGATGCTGTGCACCAGTGACATGTACACACTCATAAACTATGTGGGTTTCATCAACTACCTCTTCTATGGTGTCACTGTTGCCGGGCAGATTGTGCTGCGGATTAAACAACCAGATATGCACCGACCAATTAAAGTAAGTCCCAAGAATTACTGAAACCCAGTGTTCAATTTTATGTTATGTGGAACAGACGTATTTTATGCTAATTCTAAATTTAATTGTTAAACACCATTACCATACAGTATAAAAAAATTCAATGATCTCTGTAGTTGTTGACTTTTTACTAACTTGCCATCTGTTATATATCCAGTATTCTGTTTAGCAAATGTATTTATATTTTGCTATAACCTTTGAATCATGATGTGCTTGTCCAGTTCTAGGTACTCCCTACATACCTCCCATATAAGCTTAAAACTTAAGATACATTTTTACTTCTGGCTGCTAACCTTACTTCTCCAATTCACAGATCAGTCTGGTGTGGCCTGTCATCTACCTGCTGTTCTGGGCCTTCCTGCTGATCTTCTCTCTGTACTCGGAGCCTGTGGTGTGTGGCATTGGCTTGGCCATCATGCTTACTGGTGTCCCTGTATATTTCTTGGGCGTGTACTGGGAAAACAAGCCCCAGTGTTTCAATACATTTGTTGGTAAGTGGAATAAAGTTCACAGATATGTCGGGCTTAATGATGACATCACTTCTCTGTATTAGGTCTGATTAGAGACGATTTATCTCGCACTGTAGGGCTGGCAACTGAGAACCTATTATATTATATTATATTATATTTACACTACTAATCAAAAGTTTGGTAAAGAAATGAATACTTTTATTCAGCAAGGATGTGTTAAATTTATTGTGTTTATAATTTATAATGTTTCTGTATGGCATAAAGTATATCAATTTTAACAGTACAAATCGAAACATTACTCTATGTGGGATATTGATTGCAAAAGACAGGGTTCACAGTTACGCTTTTACTGTTGGTCTGTCAACAAATTACAGTAGAATGTCACTGCGATATATAAAAGAAAAATACAAGACTCTATATACATTCACTGTATATATGTATACGTGTGTTTGTGTGATATAGTATGTATCTGTATAAAGTGTAAGAATACATATGTGATGTGGAGGTTGATCAAGTAGTTTTGAGAATTTAAATTGTGATCTGAGAAATTGTTCCTTGCTCAGCAATATTAGAATGATTTCTGAAGGATTTAAAAAATTACTTTGGCTGGGTGAGCATAAGATTATTCTTTCAGAAAGACCCCTTCAATTAAATTATTCTCTTTATGTTCTCAGGCAAGATGACCTACCTGGGTCAGAAGTTTTGTGTAGTGGTCTACCCAATGGAGGATAAGAAGAAAAATGAAGAGTCTGGAGATGAGATCGAAATGAAGGAACAGTCGGTTCCACTGTCAGCAGAAGATGAGGAGACACCGAAAGCAGCTGACTGCTAAACAGACACACGGAGACACACTCATTCTCTCACATACGTGAGACTTATTCAGATAGACACTGGAAATCAAACTCAGATTTTTTTCACATACCACTATATTTTGCCTTTTCATAAAGAGGGGGTTGCACTGGAGTGCAAGTGGCTAAGCTCAGGAGAGAGAAATGAACAAAGACTAGCTGCTCCACAGGTCATGTGGTTCTGCTGTAGTGGTCTTAGAAAATGTTCGACATTCTCTCTAGTTGCTAGTCTCTCAGCAGCCGTTTTCTACTCCATCGACTGTGCAAAAGAATTACAACACTAAAATGAGAGATTAAATAAAGCCCTAAAGGGTCTGCATTTTTTAAGAACTTTCTGAAACATTCTTTTCTAAGAGAAACACAGGGAATAATAATTCCATTCTGTAAATTAGTTTATGATAAAAATGCCAAACTACATCATGGCTTCATTTTATTTATTTATTTATTTATTACTGAGTACATTCTAATGTTCTAATTCTTACCCCCTCTTTTTTCTTCTTTTTTTCAGTTCAGGTCTCTGTCATAACAGTCCTAGCAGAAAATTGTTGACATTTTCTCATTTCAAGTGTATTTCATCAAACCAAAATACTCAGAAGCATTTCTTTTTTTATATATATATAGATATTTTTGATTGTTTAATTCTAATCATATTCCTTTGTTATTATAAAATTATTATTATTCTTTTCTCTTTCCTAAAGGAAAGCTCTGGGACCTTTTTTAATCATCATATTTTTAAGGCATATATTTAAGAACCAATTGTGGTGGTTCAGAGTAGTTTTCTTCCAGGTTACTCTGGTCCTGATACAATTCAAGCTCTTTTATTTGCCTTAACTTTCATGTAAACTGTATAAAGTTATTATCGCTGTTAAAGAGTATTTTGCTTTCTGATATTTTTGAAGATAAAAAGTGTTCAATGAAAACTTAAAGAGGCCATTGTGAAGTTAAGTGTTGCAACAGTATATTCATTTTGTGTGGACTTTAGATAATACGGCTCATGATGCCACTGGATTTACAGCCACAGTCATAAATTCACTTTCCCACAGTTTAATTATTACGAAAGTTTATACACAGATGCAGATTAAAAATGGCAGAGTGGTTTGGTTATATGGGGGGAAAAAAAAAAATAGTGGCGCATAACTAGTGTTTGTGATGTAGCTGAAAGCCTGTGAGAATGTACTAGTTCTATAGTTTTGGTCCTGTCATTTATTATGTGAATATTGAAAAACTTGAAATCAGTTATGTCAGAAGAGCTTGTTAAATCAGTCATGTAATGCACAATATATCATAATTGTGTAGATGGACTGTAGATGTTAATGTAGGTGCAATACAAGGGACTAGAATCAATCGATCAAGCTAAGAAACATATGATTTATTCATAGTCTGAATGATTACATTAATATAATGAAACTACACACCAAAATGAAACAAGCCTTAAAGATAATTCATTTTCGTAAAAAATAAATAAAACATTAATATGTGTAAGTAAATGACATATGCTCAGTTCAAGAATACATGATTAAAGTGTTCAGTATGTATGAATGCCACTTGTCCATACAAGGCTTTTTAGTGGTCACAGGGTCTGTTCATTGTGCCTGTGTTGATGTCACATCTATACCCACTTGTGAAGCTTATGGAAAGTGCCAATTGTTCTTTGTTGTATTTTTTTTTTTTTTTGTGCAGAACTGTAATGTATAGGTGCTGTATAAAAAGCAATATTATATATATATATATATATATATATATATATATATATATATATATATATATATATATATATATCACACACAGTGTAAGTCATAGCACATCCATTTTGCATGAGCTTAAACCCCCACATTCCTTAGCGACTATAGTATCAAATCTATAACCTTCGCACTTACACAATAAACACTGCCTTTTGGTTCCACTGTCCTAGTCAAGCGGCGGCGATACCTGTCGTTATCATCAATGAATCAAAGACTAACTGCGTAAACTTTGATCATTGTATGTATCGAGCGTCTTTGGTTCTAGTAAAGCTGCTCCTGAGCTGTGCCTCAGTATCCAGCACTGCCGTCTGATAAACACAATGCATATTTTATATGGAACATGCGACTTTGATTGTGCTGAAATATAAAGCTTTCCTATCCACACACACACATTCAATCATACATGCGATACCAAAAGCCATGCAAAATGATTTATTTTCATTCTCACGTAGGTATTTGATTGTCACCATCAGTAACAAATGATTGATGTCAATATTTTGAATGTCCTTGTCACAACTATATAAATCAACAAGAGAGACTTTTATAGATTATATTAAGATATGTACAGTCTAAAACGAAAAAAAAAAAAAAATCATCACGCTCAAATTGCCGCTTACACATAACTGGGGGTGAACGGTTTGTACCAGAGTCTTCTTGTTTACTGTAGGTTTTGTATTTGTTTGAACAGTGTGTATTAAAAGATGAATAAATCTATATGCTGAACCAAGGAAAACTTGTGCTTTTCTAGGCTAAGAAAAAACCGTGCTGCACTGCCACCTACTGTAGGCAGATTATGGTCACCTTGTTCAATAGTTTTAACGCTGTCACATCTGTAAGAATTTAAAAGGATTTTCAACTCAGTTTGCAGGTGACGTATTGATTCACCACATGGGTTCATATTACAGTTTTTCTCAAACACTTTGTCTCATTATTATCTAAACTGTGCAATTGTCACAACTTTATTCCATGTCTAAAAAATGGAGTAACTCACCCAAAACATTTAATTTATGCTTCAAAAACCTAGTAATTGTGTGAGTAAATTGGCCAATGCCCCCCAAATGAAACATTATTTCATCATATGAGCCGTACTGGTCAAAATGTTTAGATGTTTTTTGGCATTCAACCCTGGAAATGTTTGCCACTTTTGTCTAGCAGAATGTTGTGTCACACGGCACTTTTTACATAAATTTTACATAAATAAACAGGTAAAAATGTACTAGAAAAAGTAAATACCGTAATACACAGAAAAAATATATGTAAATTTTTATGTATACAGTACATTTATTTATTGTAGCAAATTGATTCATGTATACAGAAAACATTCCATGTCATAGATATTTATGGAATATACATGTACATCTAAAAGATTTTGAGAACTGAATGGATCATTTTGCATGTGATGGCTCACATGATTAGTTGTGAAGAGTTTGACAATTTCACTGAAAAGCCATGTGCAATTCGTTATTTTGCAAATAGCAAGAAATTGTATTTACTCTTGCACATACTTATGCGATTTGCTTAAATTGATAAGAAATTCAATTTGAACGATGAAAGAATAAACATTCTTACAACATGCTTAAATGGTTGCATCAATTTTTATTGACAAACTGATACATCAGTTTTACCTTGATTTCTAACACTTCTTGTAAACTTAACAAGAGCACAGTCATGCTCTTAACAAATTAAGGGGTAATGGCATAACAGGAGGAAGCTGATGAATGTTCCAACAAACAAAGATTATAGTGGCTACCACTCGTCCGTCCAGATGGTTCAAATGGTTTCTAGCGACATGTGCGAGTACACTGGATAACTAAAGTGGTCAATGCAGGACTGGCGGTTACATAGTTAGAAGGAGGCTGCTGGGATGCTGGTGGAGATGCCCACCTCTTAGAGCAAGAACCAGATGCAGCACAGAGCCACCCTGGATCTTGTAATCTGCTGCCGTTTTCTCATCATTCCTGAGGTGGAAAAGATGGAGGGTTTAAAATAAAGATAAAGAAATGTACCGGAGCAGGGTGAGCGTGTGAGTAAAATGCCTTACATCTGTTTTCCACTGTAGATGAGTCTCTGTTGCTGGGGTGGGATTCCCTCTTTCTCCTCCACTCTCTCTTTTATTCTCTCCACCTGAAACAGGATGGACACATCAAATGAATGCACATCAAATCAAATGGTCGTTTACAATTTAAACTATAAATGACTGCGTGTTAACACACAGCTAAGCGTTCATCGTTCAAGTATTCTATATTGTTACTTACCTTGTCTGTGGGCTCGATGTCAATCTCGATTTCTTTGCCAGTGAGCGTCTTTAAGGACAATGCATACGATTAGTTATTTATTTATACATTAGATTTCCTTCTGATGGGTCTGATGCAATTGTTTTAATAAATGGGCGTTTGTCTGATTCACAACGCCTTACTATATTTAATGAAATACTTAAATTAGCTACTGGCGAACTGGACAATAACTGTGCTGAAAGAAATGCATTATTCTTCGTTAAATTCTTACCTTGACTTTAATTAGCATTGTGGCTTCTCTTTTTCTAGAAATTCATACAGGAAAAAATAGATGCAAATATAATTAACTGAAGGTAGAAGTTGTTCAGATTTCTATAATCAGTTATTCACACAATTTCTCCACCACCGTATTAGAAGTTCCTGTGTCACTGAAAAATAATTCCTACCATTCTAGTGTATGTACGAAAGGTTCCGAGGCGCTATGAGGAGATTAACGGCATTCGATGCCAGAAGACGATTTAGAATTTATAAAATGAACTCATTGTTTTTGATTGTATTACTTAAATTTAGCTTACTTACATTTATCACATAGCTTACTGAACTAACACTATATAATACAATATTTTAGTTAAATCCAAACTGCGTACCCAGAAAATTGTATAAAATTTGCGACATTTATTGCGACAGTAAAGCTGCGAAGCAAACGTTTTTTGTAGTTTTTTGCGGAAGGTTTGGACTTGAATTCACGCGGAAGCCGTCAGCACAGAGACTACATGCGCTGACAGCCGTAAAAATCCGTCCTCCTAACATGACCGCCTCCAACCCGGAAACAGGTTTCATTCTCTCATATATAACGTTACCTACAAGAGGTGCACGTCTCCAATTATAGGTAGGATAATATTTTATTTGGTAAATAAAGTATATGAATAAGGACGCATTTATATTTGTTTGTAATAAACAGCAAAAACATTTAGTGTCAAGGTGACTTAGAGAAGTTATGCTCTTATGGCCTTTGACTGGTTGTCTGACAGTTAGACTAGACATGTGAAGAACACATAACCAGATGTGATGCATTTAAGGGTCATTTAATAAGATTAGTTTATGATGCAGTGGTTAACACTCCTGTCTCAAATGGAATAACTATTTGGTATTACAAAGAGTTTGAACATATTTTTTTAGATATTTATATAAAAAAGGATATTTCCTGTCTCACAGTGTATCACCCTCCCCCTTCCCTTCTCAACCGCTTCAACTCCCATAACTGTAGTGGGAATGTTTTTCTTTCTCTTCTCTTGTGTTATAGACAGTGAGATACAGTCTCAAGGCCATCCTCTTCAGCAGCCATGCCACGTATTGAAAATGATATCAAGCTCGACTTCAAGGACGTGCTGCTTCGACCCAAAAGAAGCACTCTCAAATCTCGCAGTGAGGTTAGTAATTCTTGATAAATTTTCATTTGCATTAAAAGAGACATATTGAGTATTAGGTTTAGTCTGGCCTCAGTTTATTTAAAATTTCATTGCAATCACACATGCTGTTGCACTGTTAACTACATTTTGAGTCCTCTTTCATTACTTTTTTCCACACTGTTTTCTTCTGTTTCAGGTGGATCTCATGCGCAGTTTTACTTTCAGAAACTCGAAGGGCAGTTATCGTGGGATTCCCATCATCGCCGCCAACATGGACACCGTGGGGACTTTTGAAATGGCTGTAGCCTTACATCAAGTATAAAAGAACTCTTAGAATTTTCACACAACTGAACAGTCTAAACAAATACTTTCATAATGTCAAAAATGTTAAAGAACAGAAAAATTATCACAAACGCAATATCACTGGTCTATATTTTATGGCAGCATGACTTGATGTGGAGTCCAGTGGTTAAAATAGAGCAATTATGTGACCATGTGGACATTTTTTTTGTACGTTTGTTGTCATGTATCCTGGACCTGTATCCAGTTTTGGTTAGATGCATGAAAAACAGATGTTTTAAATGAATTATTGGTTTTCTAAGAGGACAAAGAATATTTTTGTGAAGTGTTGATAGCTATAATTTAGCTACTATTTTTTATACCCATTTGTCCATTTAACAGACTGCAGGTGTTTATTAATAGTTGAAATCATTATTTATTTATTTATTTATATATATATTTTTGTAGTTTACTCTTTTTACAGCCATACATAAGCATTACTGTGTGGATGACTGGAAGGAGTTTGCTGCCAAGCACCCAGAATGCTTACAGGTGAGCAGCATCTTTGCTAGATTTTATAATCTGGTCTATGGTTCTCTAGATTGTTGATATTTAGATGATCTGGCTCAGACACACTTCCTCTTTCTTTCTGTCTCCAGAGTGTAGCCGTCAGCACAGGGACGAGTGAGGGGGATTTTGAGAGATTGGGGGCCATTATGGCTGCTGTACCTCAAATTCAGTACATTTGTGTTGATGTAGCCAATGGCTACTCCGAACACTTTGTCAACTTTGTGAAAGATGTGAGGCAGATGTTCTCTACGCACACGATCATGGTCAGTTACTTTTCAACGTTATCATTTAAACATTTCGTTTGTATTATCTCATTAGCAATCATCTTAATATTTTGAAAAACATTTGTGTTTTGTAGGCTGGCAATGTGGTCACTGGAGAGATGGTTGAAGAGCTGATTCTTGCTGGTGCTGACATCATCAAAGTAGGCATTGGACCAGGTGACATCATCAGTCAATTATTGACAAAGTTTCAGATGGTGTTCCAATTCACATTACACCATTTTCACAAATATTTTCATGTGTGTAGGTTCTGTGTGCACCACTCGTAAGAAGACCGGCGTGGGTTATCCTCAGCTGAGTGCAGTCATTGAGTGCGCTGACGCTGCACACGGCCTGGGTGGACACATCATATCTGTGAGACTCTTGTGTTTGAGAGCAAACTTCTTTCAATAGAAATGAATAGTAACAGTCCCACCATGCTACTTGCGTGCTTTGTGTAAAAAGAATCTTTGATCATGTATATGTGGGACTCATCTGTTTTTGTCTTTCTGTAGGATGGAGGATGTACCTGTCCAGGTGACGTCTCCAAGGCATTTGGTGAGTCTTGGGCTTTAACACAGATCAGATATTGTTGCACACGAGACAAAAATCCGCATAATATCAGAATTTTTTGTATCTCTTCTGGGCCACTTCCAAATGTGGTTTTAAATTAGATACATATCCAATATCTGGACATCTTCCTTGCGTCTAAAAACATATATCCGATTCCCCATGGAATTCCAAGCCACCACAAGGCAAGAGAAGCACATTTCCCACAAAGATAAGCCGACGTACCTGTACTCAGTCACACAAAAACTAACAGCATTTTTTTATTGAGGCAGAGACTTTTTATTTAGGCAAGAGATTGTGTACGCAATGAAACATTCAGGAGCACAGAGACTTGTTTTGAGCTGCTGCCCTTGAATTTTATATAAAATAAATAACTTCGCTACTGAAAGCTACACTATATTTTATCTAAATAATATATAAAAAGTTACATTAAATTTTATATTGATATTTGGTAACACTTTATTTTGATGGTCCCTTTTGAACATTCTGTTGACTATAAGTAACGTTGCAACTACATGTCAACTAACTTTCATTGGATCATTAGTAGACTGTCTGCTATATATATTTGCTAACTCTTTATTGTGATGGTCCTCCAACAGACATTCTACTGACTATAAGTAGCTTTGCAAGTACATGTCAACTTATTCTAACCCTACCAGTCTGCTAATACTGTACTGACACTCTGAGAGTAAGTAGACATGTAGGTGCAGTGTTACTTATAGTCAACAGAATGATTTAAATTGACCATCACAGTGATAAAGCTCACACTATATAGAGACGCAAGTAATTCACACGCAAAATCTCTTTCTCGACTTCATTCAAATAAATGTAATCTACATTATTTCACTTCAGAATTCTAAATCTAAATGACCCGTTGATAAAATATCTAACAAAGAATAGTGTTATTTTTAATCCTTTCATTCAAATTTTGTGCTGCAAACATCGATTGACAGCTTTATCTTATCCATGCTGGCTAGTAATCATGGTATAAGTGGGATAATCACATCAGGTCAAGTCACCTTTATTTATATAGTACTTTTTACAGTATACAGATTTTACAGTATGCAGATTGTTTCAAAGCAACTTCACAGTATTAAACAAGAAAATAACAGTATAAATGTTTCAAAGTTCTTCAATTATGAAACGAATACAACATCTGCTGTAAAGCAGCTCAAAGACATTATTCAGCTCAATTTTGTTCACTGTTGATTCAGTTTAGTTCAATAACAATGTGAATGTTACAAATTTATTAGTTATGACGAACTCAATTAAACTATAAATACACATTTCTGGTGTGCATTAAGATAATTTATATATAAGACCATTCAAAAATGTAGGGTCAACTGTGTCGCCGAAAACAATCACCAGTGGAATCCTTCTAGTTTGAACATTGGACTCGGACATTCCTTGTTGCCTTACTACATGTGAAGACCACATTTTCAGCTGTTGGTGAAGTGGTGGAAATTCATCTGTTAAATAAAGTCAGGTCTCTCAGTGGTAAAAAACAAACAAGATTTATTTGTCTGTGATCGTGATCTAGGACAGTCTCTCTTAATACCAAAGTGTATTTCACTTTTTCTACAAAATTGAGCTCTAAAATATAGAGTATTTTTTCAGCACAATCATACATATTCATTTATCATTGAACAAAGACATAAAAAATGTATTTCATAAGCAAATGAACAGATTACCGTAAGACCTCCTACTTTTTTCTTCTTCTTTTTTTCTTTTTTTTTTTACTACACCCATTTCATCTTTGTCCACCTTGGTCGTTCTCAACATCCCATAATATGCCTACCTTATGCATGTAAAGGTTTTTTAATTGGAAACATTTTATCTGACTTTTCCCAGGCCTCGTGACCTTGACTACAGAAAGAAGTATTTTTCAGTACTTCTTTTTTCACAGTATATGGCTATAGAAAGCAGATTAGAATTGAAACATGTGAGAGAGAGAGAGAAAGAAAACAACATACAATAAGATTTCATACATTTTCCCAAAATATTGATTTTCACAGTTATGTATACACATTGAAAATAAAAAACAGTATATAAAAACAAAAACTTAAACATAAAGAACATATACTGTGAATGATAAAAAATATCCTTCCTCCTTTCTACACATCCTCCCTTCAGGGACAAACTGCAGACTGTTTTCAGAACAGAGTGCTAATTTCAAAAGCAATTTTTTTTTTATCTTTCACTTTAAAAGTTATGCTCTGGTAATCTCTGTTCCTCATGCTAAATTAACTAATTTAATCGTGTATAAGCAATGGTATTGACTGAATACACAAGAAAATAATATTTATCTTTTAGGCTTGTGTTTGATTGGCTAAACTGTGTGACAGGGGCGGGGGCTGACTTTGTGATGCTGGGAGGAATGCTTGCTGGTCATTCTGAGAGTGGGGGCGAAACCATAGAGAAAAACGGCACAAAGTACAAACTGTTCTACGGCATGAGCTCAGACACGGCCATGAAGAGGCATGCAGGAGGTGTAGCTGAGTATAGGTACAGTAAGCACATGCTGGAGCTTGTTGATTATTTTATCTAGTGGTTTGTAACTTTGTACATTGCATTACATTCATGTTACTTGATAAATAATGATCATGCAAAAAACAAGCCCGACTATGAAAGCGAATGGCCAGTTTGATTTAAAACCATGTATTTTCAGACCATCAACACAACTCTTGAGTTGATTAAGATTGGCTGCCATTATTGTGTTTTCAGGGCATCGGAGGGTAAAACGGTTGAAGTGCCTTACAAAGGACCTGTGGAGGTGACGGTGAGAGATGTGCTGGGTGGAGTTCGTTCCACCTGCACATACGTGGGTGCTGCTAAGCTGAAAGAGCTGAGTCGTCGTACCACCTTCATAAGGGTGACCCAACAACTCAACACAGTGTTTGGTAATGATAATTAAGCCAGTTCTAAGGTCTAACCAGGTCCATATTGGCCCAAAGTATGCCAAATCCATGCAAAGGTCATTTTATTCTCTCCACAGTCATGCACACATATGTTTGTTCTCTCTCTCACACACACACACACACACACACACACACACACACACACACACATACCTTACATTGTCATTTAGCGTTTAATGTGTATTTTGGGGTTCACACATCAGCTTTTGAATTCACCATATACTGTGTTGGCCACAACATGGCCTTTCATTTTTTTTTATTAATCAGTCTTTGGAAACTTCTAAGTTTGAAATTAGAGGTTTAGAATTTTTTGAGTATTCAAGGACACTAATGATAGTGTATGTTTTGTGCAGTTTGTGTTTTAGGTCATAATCTGAAATCTTGAGTTCATTTAAAGGTAATTTGTCTAAACAACCTTAGACAAGATACTCTATTAGAGCCTTATATTTTATTCAAATAATTCAGACTTTGTTGTGAATTTTATCTAACTGTCTATGCCTAATGTCTTATAATTCTGGGATTTTCTGATTTGATATTCTATTCTCCCTGGACCAACTCGTATTAGCGGTCTGTTATACAATATGCTAAAGACATCCGTTATGTACTACCATTCTATTATATAGCATATATTTGAAGACCAAAGCAAGGGTATTTTTTTACCCTTTTAACAGTTTCCCCTGTGTTTGTATGTTGCAAATACAGTGGTATTACACAATATTACGAAGTCTTAATAAGTTTTTGTCATAGTATTGGCATGATTTTATGCATTTTAGCCTGGTTTGATCGTTAGATATACTGCAGACTCAAATATTTTCTACTTAACACTTAATTGAGCTTAATAATTTCATTTTTGTTTTACTGTTTATACTATTGATATTCCATTACAGTTAGTGTTCTCATTGATTATGATTAAATTTGCTGATGGAGCAGATTAAAATGAATGTGAAAGAAATGAAACCCATTTCCCCACTTAACTAGAGCTAGATGGTCCCAGTTGGCTGATAAGTGGACGGTTTCATTTAATCCATATTGATATTGATATTTTTTTCTTATATATTTCACTTAAAATAATTCCAGATCAAATTATTTCAGATGTTCAGGAGTTAACATTCCTGTTTTGTATTATGAAAATAAATCAATTAGATAATCATGACTTGTGATGTGTGTTCTTTGCTTTGTATGTACATAATGTTAAATATCTTGAGCATAAGAAAATATTTGTTTACAATTTAAATACAAATAATTGTGTTTGTGTCTGTCAAGACCTTGATCTGTTTTTCAAGCTGAATGTAAACATGCTGCCGCCCTTCTTTTATTACATTTAAAACCTATAAGTAGTAGTTCATGCAGAACATATTACATACAGATTATTTAAAAGATGTCCCTGTGATTTCCTCTCACAGTGTGCATCTTAATGAGAACATCAGTCAGCCTTAAAATGATAGTCTGTTTCTGCACAATACACCAGAATACAGTCAGTTGCAAAATAATTGCATGGGAGGGGTTATGATGTTATAAAAGAAGGTGACGTACAATGAAGAGGAACAGGTGGCAATGTACACTCCTTCCAATTGCAGTACACCACAGCTGCACTGAGGACACAACAACTTAGAGGTAAGGAACACTTCTAATTTGCCAGTGAAATGTATTCTTCATCTCTTGTTAATTGATGCATTTGATGATTTATTGCATTTGATGATTTATTTTAATGTATGAATAATTGTGCAAATGTGGCATTTTCAGATTTAATTTGTTTGTAATATAAATCCTTTGTGTAATGTCAATTAAACCATATGCTGCATTTCACATCCTGTCTCAAAACCGGTTTGACAGGTTAAATTTGTTTAAAAGGGAGGGACAGGCAGAGTTATCTTATATCCTAAGTGTGTATTTATATGCTTTGTACAATCATAATTTTCTCCTCCCTACAGTGATGGCTTCTTCCAGCAGTTCCCAGGCTGCAGAACAGTGCCTGTGTTCAATATGTCAGGATTTTTTCACCGACCCAGCAACCATTCCGTGTGGACACAACTTCTGCATGGAATGTATCAGTAAACACTGGGACAGCAGTATGGAGACTCGATGCCCCCTTTGCAAGAAGGGCTTTCACTTGAGACCAGATCTTGACATCAACAGAGAGTTCAGAGATCTCATTGAACAACTGAAAAGGGTAGAAAGTCCTGTCCAACCTGGAGTAATACCATGTGATGCCTGCTCAAAAATAAAGAGAGGTGCTTTAAAGTCTTGCCTGCATTGTGAAGGATCTTTCTGTAAAACACACCTAGAGCCTCATAACACCGTAGCAAAACTGAAGAAACACAAACTTATCAACCCTGTGGAGAATCTGGAGAATTATATTTGCCCAAAGCATGAGAGTCCGCTGGAGCTGTTCTGCAGAGATGATCAGATGTGTGTGTGCACGTCGTGTACGATAAAAGACCACAAAACCCACAACACTGTTACTGTAGAGGAAGAGAGTGAAGAACGGAAGGTGAGAGACGCTTAATCTATATTTATTTGTACTTTAATGACTTTGCCTAAAAATGCTTCATTTCTGTCCACAGTCTCAGTTTGGGAAAAGGCAGGCTGAGGTTCATTTGATGATTCAGAACAGAATGAAGAAAATTGAAGATATCAAATGCTTGGTACAGCTCAGCAAGGTAAGTCGCATGTTCATACAAAGTTTTAATGTGATCGAAACACAACATTGATTGATCTATTTAATTATGTACATAAATTGCATTCAAGTTATACATTTTAGCAGTTCATTGGTCTTCTAAACAATTATATAAAGATCTAAATTATAAGAAGAGATATAATAAAAAGAAGAAAATGACAGATCTTGAAAATCTCTAGGGGCCATGAAGTTTTCATAAGGTGACAAAAACCTACTGTGCACACGTGTATAGACCACATCCTGTAAAGATGACGTATGTTGCATTATGTGTGTGTGGGTGAATATGGGTCTTTGTTGTGTGTAACAACAGTTAGTAGTTAAATGGCTAGAAAGGTAGAAAAATGTTAAAATGTACAATAAAAAAATCTGTGTATTGCTAATGCCATTGACACAAACAGGAAAGCATTGACGCAGGTAAAACCAAGCATTGAAGCAAGTAATGTAACAATGAACGCACGCAGGAAATATGCTGACGCAAGTAGAAGCAACATGTACGCAAATGTAGACATATTTTGCGTCATTAGTGATTATAAAAGGGGTCTTTTTGAGCTCTCTAGCAGAGTTGTAGATGTGTGTGTAAAAGATCTTCTGTTGAGAGCAAGCGGAAGCCAGGCATAGACCACAACCCTCAAAAAAATACTGATTTTCTTAGAGACAGCACATATATCGAACAAAGACAGTGTAAGCCTTAAAATGTAATTGTGTATTCTGGCGCATGGAACTTCCAGCTTAGCTGGCATAGAGTGGTGTATTTAGCTTTTGCCTCTGCAAGAAATGATACAATGAGAATGAGGACTGCCCTCAAAAATCTGAATAGTATTGTCCCAGTCTTTTTTTTAATTTTTTTTTTTTTTTTTTTTTCTTTTTTTTTTTTGCTGTAGAGTAAGAACCTTAGGCCTAGGGGGTATGGTAGAGATCAGAGTAGACCCTGAGATAATATAATCAAAGAAGAGAATATTATATGCCTATCTGACTTCTCAAGAATCTATAAAGATAGACCTTTTACGGGAATTGAGTAATATAAATAGAGGAAGTGGCTTGTGACCAAGATGAGAGTTAAGCACGTCATGCATTCTCATTCACCCAAACGTCCTAATCAGAATTTAGGCACAGATAGAGTTTGTGGTTTTTACGATTTGGGCATTGATTAAAAACAATCTGAGCCTGACGCGGGCTGTGTGTTGAGAAGTTTGATGAAGTGCTGTAGAATGCCCCGACCAATCAAAAAATAACTCCAGAAAATTGCAGTATTTTTCTTTTACTAACTGTCACAAGCAAAAACGGACAGAAATGTTTGCGTGCTATTAAGGTGCTAATAACGGGGAGTTTAATTTATCTTCATGAATGAATATGTATCTTCATGTTTACTTGTAGCCTATCTCTGACTGATTTTAAAGTGTAATTTGGCCTCCACTAAAATAGGTACCATGAGCGGTTAAAATATGCTAGAAAACCTCGCTCTTTTAAGAACGTGCATTTATTGCATGAACGGACCAAGAATGTAATGTAAGTGTATAAAATGCATATGCATAGTTCAGTTAAAACTGAATGCACAAGGCAAACTGTCAGCTTAAATAACAACACTGAAATACGAATGCGCTGTTTACCTTAAGATCAGCTTTGGGCTACTGTCAGACATCTGTCCGTCTACCCTAGCGCGTGTTTAAACAATGAAAAAGCAGTGCAGTGGAATGGAAAAATGTTCCGTTCAAGTTACGGTCGTTACTGTATAGGCGTTTTCCAAATTGTCACTGGACAGTAGAAAAGTGAAAATGATAGCAGTTTATTAAAAGTGAAAATAAGAGCTGTGATATAAAATGTTCGGTATAAATAAACATAGAGATAGGAATAGTTACAATAGAATATCTATGTCTGTCTGTCTGTCTGTCTAGTGTATTCTCTCTTGCATCTCATTTATCAGTTGCAACAAAAATTACCTGTGAGAATTACCTTTTAATTCAAATCAATAATTCATGTCACGTCCACATAATTATTTGTCTACTTGGTATCCATGTCATAAGACTGACTTTACATCATCCTTTATTTAGCAAAGCTCAGAAAAAGAGAAAGCGGACTGTGTTGAGCTGTTCACGGATCTGATCCGCTCCATTGAGAGCTGTCAGTCTGAGCTGCTGGAGGTGATGGAGCAGAAGCAGAAAGCAGAAGAGAAACAGGCTGAAGAGCTCATTAAAGAGCTGGAGCAGGAGATCACTGAGCTGAATAGGAGAAACACTGAGCTGGAGATGCTCTCACACACTGAAGATCACCTGCGCCTCCTACAGGTCAGTGTCCGTCTGTCGGCTCACTGCACATCACAGGACAACACTCAACATGCTTCTCTCCTGCTGTAGATTTATCCATCCCTGTGCAGCCCGTTAGACACCAAGATATGGACTGGGATCTGTACTGACACTAATCTGAGGGAGGACTCTCTGAGGAGAGCTCTATCAAAGCATCAAGAATTTCTCAATGGTGCAATGGTGAAGATTACAGGAGCTGGTGAGCTTCTCACTGTTATGAAAACCGCTTGGTTTTTCTAGCATTTTTATTTTGAATTATTTTAATTTTGCTTTAATTTTATTTAATTATGCTTAAAAGCTAAGGCTGGTACTGTTCTACAACTTATTTACGTTTCACAACTTATTTACTTTAGAGAATTCTAATCAAATGTATAAATTGTTTCCACAGAGCTGAGGAGGATTGAGAAGTTTACAGGTACAAGTCATCTGTGCAATTTCCCTACATGTAAACATGCATACACAAACATTTTCACATTTATAGATGTATGGGTTTTTCCTCAACTATGGGTTCTTTGGACTGTGTGGAGTTTACAAAAAAGAATCTCACTCTTCTCACTACTTTAATTTGTCTACAAACAATGTCCAGCATTGGATATACATAAACATTTTTTTTACTAAAAGTAATAAATAATATTTTAAGATTGACGTCTGGGACAAGTGTAAAACAATACAATCTATACATAAAGGGCATTTGAAAAGTAGCTAATATAAATGATGAACACACATTGTAAAACATTTCCAGGGAGTTTAAATGGGACAATAACAAAAAGAAAAAGTGAATGCAATGCCTGTATACTATGGTTGTATTGTTTATCCCGTACTACACAAGTCTGCTAAGTACATGTTCTGATCTGTCTCTCAGTGAACGTGACTATGGATCCTGAAACTGCACACCCAAAACTCCTCTTGTCTGAAGATGACAAACAAGTTGGATATGGAGAAACACGACAGATTGTCCCAGACAATCCATGGAGGTTTGATAAATGTCCCAGTGTCCTGGGGAAGGAGGGATTCTCCTCTGGGAAATTTTATTTTGAGGTGCAAGTAGAAGGGAAAACTGAGTGGGACTTGGGTGTGGCGAGGGAGTCTGTTTTAAGGAAGGGAATAATCACTCTGAGTCCAAGGAATGGACTCTGGACTCTATGGTTGAGGAATGGAAGCGAGTACAAGGCTTGTGACTGTCTGTCTGTGTGTCTCTCCCTGAAAGTGAAGCCCCAGAAGGTGGGTGTGTTTGTGGATTATGAGGAGGGTCTGGTCTCCTTTTACGATGTGGAGTCCAGGTCTCATATCTACTCTTTCACCGATCAGTCTTTTACAGAGAAACTCTATCCTTACTTCAGCCCAGGCTTTAATAATGGAGATATAAATTCAGCCCCACTGATCATCTCACCTGTCAGCAAGAATAAGTGGATTTTTGTCAATAAAAACCATTTGTAGAAAAAATTTACAACAATTGTCATTTGTGATAAAATAATGAGAGTATTTTTTGCTTGCAGAACATTTCTTTTCACAATCATGTTTCTAACATTACAGTAACACCTCAAATAAAGATGAATTTTAAATTTGTTTTATTGATGAATCATATTCAATCATGAAAAAAATCACATTATCTCTATTATCTTTATGTTTTGTCTGATACTGAATACATAATACCATAATTTAAGGACCTTTATTACCACTTCAGGACTTTATTGGTCAAATTTAACATGCATTTTCGCTCTCCAGGAATGGAAGTCAAATATTAGAGTAATAGGACAATATATAAATATTAATGTATTCCATTTTGTCAATAATGGCTTGGTATATCACTTCATTGTCAGTATGGCTTTTATCATTAAAGCCTCCAATGTCAGTTTGATATTTGTCTGGAATGCCGTTTCCGAACATATGATTTATTTGAGTGTTTTTCATCACTAAGCGATTAAAAACGTAACCTTCGAATGAAAAATAAAACATTCAAACATTGGCATCTCTCAAACATTCAAAACATTTTTTAATGATTTCAGCTTTGTGGTAATGTGCATGATCTGGGTCCTTTCAAATTGATTGATGACAGGGTTAACATTTCTCATTTAGTTTATGTTCTAAAACAACTAAACATAACTGAATAGACAAAAAAGGGCAAAATTACTAAAACTTTAACTAAAAATGACACTGGAAAATATAAAAATAAAAATGAATTAAAAACATTAATAAAATCTTGTCTCAGAGCTACAGTGGATGCGGCAGTAAAAAAAAAATTCTTAACAACAATGTGATTAAATTCAAGTGCTGAACTCTGTCAAACATCTTTGTTTTGAATATTTAACTGAAGCTGTGATTCATGTATAGTATTCTGGTTTCTCTTTCAATTGGATGTGATTCTGGATCCTGATACAGCTCATCCAAAGCTCATCCTGTCTGAGACGAGACATGGAGACTAAAAGCAAGACATCCCACACAATGACAAGAGGTTAGATTTCTATTGCCCTGACAAAAGAGGGTTTCTTCTCTGGGAGATTTTACTGTGAGGTGCTGGTAAAGCGAGTGAGTGGTCAGAGCATCTGCTTAAATGGGGATCGTCACACCATTTCCTGAGACTGATTTCTGAATTGTGTGGCTGAGGAACCATAAAGACTATGAGGTTGTCAATGAATGATTATCTTGTTTTTCTGTCTCTGACAGTTAAGCCCTGGAGGGTGGGTGTGTTTGTGGATTATGGTCTCCTTTTAAAGTGTGGAATCTAGGTCTCATATCTACTCTTTCACTAAGAAACTTTTAATCCCATGTTTTAATAGAAAAGGTAAAAACTTAGCTCCTCTGATGATCACAACTGGCAATTACAATGAATGAATTACATTTCAAATGAAAAAATACATAAATAGAAAAAGTGTGAAATAGAAAATATGTAGCCTATTAATATAATATCTAAGGATACAAATGACAAGGAAATAGGAATGAACTAATTTTCTCTTCTTTTGAGCTTTAGCCTACACTTTGTTTTTAAGAAAACATCAAATTGTCTTGTTATTTGGGTGTTTCGATGCGGTATCCCTCCGCTAGAGAGTGTAATTACACTAACATGACAATGTTTTGAGAAAGTGAAACTATTAGGCTATTCAGACAAACGATGACTTATTTCTTCGCTTATAGATTTTTCAGAGGGCTAAAGTTATTTATTCAGAGAGATAATCAGAGGTATGTGTTGAAATGAATTTACCTGAACAGTGATTTAATGCTAATTAAATGCTTTGATTTACAATACAATGTATTACGATATTTAACAGTGTGTATGCTATAATTTACCTGCTTTTGATTTTTCAGATTTGTATGAGCGAATATAATACAAATAGCCATGATTTTTCACAGATTCCTTCCAGATACATTTTTAATGCAGCAAAACGGAACCTGGAGTAACGTATTAGTATCAGCTGTAGCCTAATTTAGGGTTCAAGAGTTCGGAAACTTCTTTGGACGCACGGTAGTTTGCTAACTTACACCCAATACTTTTTATAGCACAGTTGGCAAATTCAAACAATTCGGGTTGGTTTTATCGAGAACAAAATGAAAGAACCTGTAACTATTTATTTTCTTTTTTGCTTGGCCTGGTGCAGCCGGTTTGTTTAGGCCTATTAGCCTATTCATTTATTGTTTATTTCTGTCTAAATCTCATTTGAAATTGATTTGTCTGTAATTTATTTGTCATTTATATGTTTATATATTATTAGGCTACTTGTTGATGTGTTTATTTGGCCGTACGATTCTTGTAAAAGAGATTATAACTTCACTCATTACAGGAAGGCCTGGTGACATCCATTATGGAATAACGTGAATTTTGCTGTAACACCCGGATGTAAAAGCTGGTGGATTGTTGACCTATTAGAAATGGCAGAACACTTAACACCACCAATTTGCAGACGAGATAGAAGAGAAAGTATCGATTTGCCTCCATGTAAGTCTTCCTGGTCTGAACATACATTATGCAATTCCTCAGTAATGAAATGGTGTGTGTTTGAATGCACAGTACTAATGTGTTAAGTATTACTTAGTGTTTTGTTGACTATTTTAATGAATGTTAGGATTATAAACATTATTATTCCATTCAAGTAATTTCCCCATTTTTCCAGTTATGGGTCTCTGCAGCGGGTGTCTTCTGACAGAGGAGCATCAGTGTCCAGTGTGTCTGGATGTGCTCAATGATCCAGTCACCACTCCATGTGGACACAACTTTTGCAAGACCTGTCTGAAAGAATGCTGGGACAACAGTCAGGATTACAAATGTCCATATTGTAAAGAAACATTCAACAAAAGACCTGATCTAAAGAACAACACAGTTTTTAGAGAAATTGTGCAACTCTTTGAGAAAAACAACACGGGTAGGGATATATTGTAAAGCTAAAATCTTTTATTAGAAATCCTTTCATAAATGTGCACAAAATTGCATTTGCAAAAAAAAACTTATACAAAATATTTACTAAATTCAGAACAGATGATGTGCACTTCAAAAGTGAGGACTTCCTGAAGTTAATACATTTCCTCTGCTTTCAGCCCAGTTATGGGCCAGTTGTCCGTTATCTGAAGAGCTTCAGTGTTCCATCTGTCTGGATGTATTCAGTGATCCAGTCACTACTCCATGTGGACACAACTTCTGTAAGACCTGCCTTGAGAAGTGCTGGGACAACAGTCAGGTCTGCACCTGCCCATACTGTAAAGAAACATTCAACAAATGTCCTGATCTAAAATGCAACACAGCTCTTAGAGATATTGTGCTACTCTTTGAGAAAAACACAGGTATACATATATTTGTTTTTCCAATGCATTTTCATAATATGAAATTTCAGCTAGCAACATGTTTGAGTAACAAAAGTAAAGTATATGTGATGTTTTTATGTCCATGAGATGCATCTATTTATTAAGCCTTTAAAATTATGTTTTGTATTATTTTAAAGGTTGCAAGAGGGAACCGATAATGACAGAATATTCACAACCTTTAAAAACAGACGTCCAAGAAGAGACTCTGTACAAACCTTCAAGTGAGTTGGTAATATAGCAGGATCTTCTATCCCCCTCATAAATATATATTTTAAATATAATACAAAGACGCTAATATTTAGCATAAATAATGTATATTGTTATTTTCAATACATATTTGAGCAATTATGGATAAATTTGCCTCTTTTTTTAAAGTTTGAACTGTAAACCATCTGTTTATATAAAGTCGATTTTGTCTTTAAGTTCACATATTTTGGGGTTGTTTTTGTAATGAATGTGTATTCAAAAGTTTTTTTTTTTTTTTTTTTTCAGAAATGGCTTTCTCAAGCAGTGCCCTGAATGAAAACCTTCAGTGCTTCATTTGTCTGGAGCTATCCACTGATCCTGTGAAAACACCATGTGGACATAACTTCTGTAAGGCCTGTCTGAAGGAATGCTGGGAAAGCAGTCATGATAACAGATGTCCATGCTGTAAAGAAAATTTCAACAATCGAGCAGATCTTAGAGATTTTGAGCAGCTATGGTCAAAATCTGAGTTCCTGATGTGTCAGAGCTGTTGCTGTGAGCCTAAAGTGGAGCCTCATGGGAGAGTCCTAAAGATAAAGCAGGTCATGATGATTGACCTTGTGGTGAATATTAATCCTAAAATAATCCAGAAACATGACAGACCTCTGGAGTTGTTCTGTAGAGATGATCATACGTCTGTGTGTCTGTCCTGTCATGATGAAGACCACAAGACTCACAACACTGTTCCAGTTGAAGATGAGAGTGACAAGAAAAAGGTACTGAAAGTGATCTTTTATTCAGATCAACAGCAAAAGCTAATTATAAATCTTAAAGCATACTGGATGACATATTACATCTGTCTTTTCTCTCTCATCACAGGCAAAGAAGGTGATGATGCACAAGCTTGTGCCGCAGGTGATCCAGGACACAATGAAGAAAAATGAAGAAATCAAATGCTCTCAAATGAAAATGAGCAAAGTGAGTCTAAAACAACTGTTATCCATCCAATTGTAGGGTTGCAGGGTAAAAACATTTATATTATATTGATGCATGTGTTTGATCTGATTACCTTTTTAATTAGAAAAATAAAGAGAAAGAGGAAGCAGACAACACTGAGCTCTGCACTGATCTGAATTACTCCGCTGAGAGATGTCAGGTACTGAGATAATGTACATGTTTTCTTTCAGCAATAAGTCATCGCTGATGTAAACAACACATTTTAATACATTTATCTGATATCACTATGTTGATACCAGTTTACTTGATATCTATACATGATCTAAATATTATGTTTGTTACTCATCTGATCTTTCACAGATGACACTTCCTGAGCACTGGGTGAAGACTAGGATGACATTTTTATTGCTGCTGCAATCCTTTCATCCTCTCGAACCTACAGGATGTACCCTTTACAAAAAAGGATAAAAGCACTGTTTTGCAAGTTCTTTCAAGCTTAAAGAAAAAATCATTAATCTTTCTTTTTTGAACCAATAATCTCATCAAGAATATATTAAGATTATTTTTTTTATGCTCAAGTACAGTTTAGTAGCTGTAACTAGTATCATTATCCTAACAGCGTTCCCGCGGATCCTTAAAGTCCGCGGGAACAACATTTTTTTTATTATTCTTTCTTTGTGGATTTGCTTGTTCACGTGGCAATTCGCGTCATTTATGGCAGCATATTACGTCAGTCTCCTGCATGCGAAAGGAGGAGAGAAAGAGAAGGAAATGGGTTAATGTCAGTTCAATTGTAAGTTCATTCTGCATAGGGGTGTGCTATATGTATAATTGTCTATGATGATATTGTAATTATTATTTTAATGATGTGCAAGTCACTGCAAGGTGACATCGCATTTGTAACTCATGCTTTCACTGCGTGATGTGTGCAGTTATATATCCCCAAATTAATTTTTGTCTTGTAATATAACTACATAATATGATATAAATATATCACATGAGCAAGAGTGTCTTTTTCCCCAGCACAATTGCAAATGTGATATATATATAATATATATATATATATATTACAACAGTTAAATGAACAATACGTTAACATTGTTTCATTTTAGACACAATATTATCAATATTGTTTGTTTTTCCTTTATTTTGCCTTAATTTCAAAATGAACCAGTTGCAGAACTGAGCCTCCATGCAACAAACAGCGATAATTTTTTATATTTTTACTTTTTTATATTTTATGAATCCGATGTTTTTTTAACTAATCAGTGTAATTAAAGATTCAATCTCTTGCTTCTTTCCTTAATGAATCAGCCGTTTGAACAAATCGGTTGAATAAATTACTCCCTCAACTCACTTAAGACAGTGCCACCTACTGGCGGTTTAAGTTTCATATTTAAAGTACCCTTAAAGTAAACATTTTAAATTCAAAATCATTTCATATTTAAATACTGAATTACAAAAACAATCTCATAGCTTTATTTATCCAATTGTTAATATACTGTGTTATTATTCTAATAGAATTTAATTTGAATGTTCGAATTTGACATAAAAGGTGATGTATACGTCTAATAAGTTTAGAAAAAATACCCCGGAAATCAATTTAAGGTGGAAAATATTGCTCCTTAATAAAAATGTTAATTTCTGTCACTGCTGTGAACTAACCACCGCATAGAATATGAATATCTTTGTGAGTCTGCTGTCAACAACAGGCCTAAACCAGCCATGGTACCAGCACCACAACACACTTAGCAAAATATCATCTATTTATTATCAACAAACCTTTGAAAAAATCGATATATATATATTTGTCGATATTGCACACCCCTAATGTACTAAGATTTGTCCAAATAATGGTCGAAGCAGGCAGACAGAAAGAATGTTTGAGAAACTGGTTTGGAAATTATAATTTTTTTGCATAGATGTTTCACACCTTTAAATCACTTTTTGAATTTAGCTTTTTTATTTTGCTCTCTATTTACTTAATATTGTAACTGCATAATTTTGATTTTGGATAATTTGATATTACAATATTGTAATCTTGTTGACTAAATAAATTCTGAGAAACATGTTACTGTTCAGTGATTTTTGTAAGTACACCTAAAAAATCTTATAAGACTTTGAATAATAATGACACATACATTGATTTCTACTGAATAGACATGTAGAAAAGCTACCTTAGTCCTGAAAACATTGTACATTTTAATTAAATAAAGAACCTTTCCCTGAGGTAAAGAAAGTTTGACCATTTTAAAATCCACTTATCACATCACAACTCCATATTTGCCATAAAAATATTTTATAATATGAATTACAAAATAGGTTTATGTAAGTTAATTATCTGCATAAAAGGTTTTAATAAATGTAACAAACATTTAAAGCCCTATAAAGCAAGAGATTTAACCATATATAAATGTTTCAGTTTTTTGTTTTCTGAACTTGTAAGACTAGAGAAATTAGATAAATGCCAGGCAGTCTATATGAGGAACGACCACTCCCTGATGAGACAAAGGACCTTTCTGGAAATTTGAACTCTCTTGTGAAACTGGCGCCATCATTCGAGACGCAAGTCTCACCTAAGCAATCCTAATCTACATCTTTTTCCCTTGAACCCTCATTTCCCTGTTCCCTCTTTCTATCATGCTGAGATCACCTGAAATTCACCCAAGAATCTATATAGTTTAATGTGAATAATTATCATACCGTATTACATGTTTGATATCATTTGAAATGTCTCAGTGCGACTGGTACAAAGGTCTCATTCCCAAAGAAGTAAAACAAAAGGTAATAAGGTATTTAAGGGTTTAGAGATAATTCTATCACAAAGGAGGGTGTGTCTTCCAGGCAAATGGCCTCCTGCTCTCAAAGGTGTAAACTCTGAATGCAAATTCTCATTGTTACCAAATGTTTCCATGTGAAAAGAAGGTCTGTCTATATAATGAAATGCACCAGGAAGCTCGGGGCGATTCTGTAACCCAGAATAGCCCGCGATGCGAAGTGTAAGCAAAACACTTTGCATCATGTATTTTATAATGTCACAGTATTGCATCGTCTCTCTTTATTCCAGAGCTTTAGATCTTTGTATCCATTATCTTTGAACTGATTATGCAATTGGCATGATACATTTACCTGACATTATAAATTGTAAACATTTGATTTTATTCTAACTGACTCTGATATTATTTTCAGTAAAGAGTTAAAAAGATTAGTCAAACATTCGCTCACACTTAATGATGCACAGATATCATTAAAACTTTTTTCATTTATGAAGTCAGATGAAATAACGAGTTAATATGAGAAAATGTATTTCATTTAATCAAATTACTTTGCCACGCGGAAAGACAGTATTGCGCAAAGACCTTCAACCGCTGATCGGAAAACCATTGGGCCGATTGAGACGGGCTTACAAACTCCTGTTGCTGCCATTAAAAAAACGGTTTAGTCTCCATTGTTGGTTTATTGTCCATGTTTGGTTTTACCATCAGTTCCTTCTGATGCACTGTGTGAGAGGAAACTGTGACCTGTATGGAGGCTCATTGGCAGCATGTACTCTGAGCCTGGCTGATGAACACTTCCTGTAGATGAGCGCTGCAGCAGACAGTAGAGAGAAAGCACCCATGATGCTCAGCACTGCTGCCACGATGATCTCTGGCTTAGACACTGTGACTGAGTGCGTGAGGTTGGGATGAGGAGTGGCGTCTTTCTCCTTCACATCATGATCACTACGATACAGAAAATATATATTACCCTTAGAGAGACTCAACTCACATAGAATTACACTGTATCTTGAATTATGTAACTGCTGGCAATTACATTAGAAAATAATTTAAGATTTGAAAAAAACAAAAGGGATTAGGCTAACCTCTTAATGGATGTGCTGATGTTAAGAAGGTTATCTGCCTTTTGCCTTGATGAAGGAGGAGCTAAATCAGAATATTTACATAATCTGTTGTCTGGGCAGAAAATGAATCCCTGGTAACCAGACACCTATACAATTTAGAGACAGAAAGTTATAACAAATAGCCCAGTGATGTGAAACAAGTGTTAAATGATTCAGTCATTATAGTTAACCTGCAGGATTCAAATTAGTTTTACTTAATGTATTCAGAAATAATCAATGAGTTTCCAACAAACCTCAACTCTCTTGCCTGCTGGACAATCCAACCAGTCAGAATCCTTTAGTTGAATTTGATATTTGTTTCTTCCAGTGCATCTGTGTCTGTAACAGTGACCTGCCACTGATACATGGGATGAAGAGGAATGATTCTAAAAAAGCAAGGGGAAAAAATATTTAAAAGTTAAAACACCCTTTACTAGGGAGTCTAAATATCTGAAAACTGTAGCTTTGTCATATTTAAACATCTATAAATAAATGTGAGAACACGTGGTACCGGTCTGGTGAGGTTGGATATGAAACAGCGGCTGTCTGAGCCATATATCTCTCCACTTTCTTCATTCTTTCCACTCCTCTCATTCTCTTTGTTCCAGCATTCACTCTGATGAAGAAAAGTGGCATTACACAGTGATAATCATGTGGGAAGTTTTGTTAAGGTGACAACAAATTGAGGGACCGGTGAAACAGAAAAAGAACTCTTAACAAAAGACTCACAGTATTTGCCAGGGGTTTATAAATGTGGCAGCCATCCAGGTACGGATCAGTGAGACACTCCCCCTTGTGGAAGTGAAGGTAATGACAACCTAATGCACTGAGAGGAAGACAGTGGATAGTTTATGTATCACATTTAATACTCTTCAAAAATAAAATAATTACATTTTTAAATAATTATTATTATTATCTTTACCAATTTTATAAAGGCCATTTCAACCTTTTCACTTTTTAAAAAGCCCACCATTCAAACATGCAAAATATAGTTTCCTTTACATCAGTGTCAAAATACCTGTGATTATTCAAAGAGGCTTTATTTGTTTGATTACCTGTCTGTGCAAAAGAAAGTTGAAGAATTGTGACAGGTAGAGAGGGACCCGAACTGACTGCCTTCACCTAAAACACACAGACGCAAGTATGAGGTTTGACTCCAGTATCGACAAGTGCATGATATGTCTGTTTATGTATGTAAACCACCAAACTAGTTTAACGGATACTAGCTTACCCTCTCCCCATACCAGGCTCTGAGCTCGGCTAAAGTTCACTGAATACCAGCCTGTATCCTGGAGGGCAGCGAGTGTGATGGGATCCATGCGAATCAGAGACGGCTCCACCAGTAAAGCTGCCATGATGGAGCCCTGAAGCACACGGGCCTCCCAGTGTGATGAGAGACCGTCTGAACCAACATCCTGAGAGGAAAAGACAGAGGGAGGGATTGAATGTATCATCTGTGTTTTACATTAGGCACCAGCTATTTACATTAAGAGAGGTAGATGCTATTAACACTAAGTGCAAACAGTAATAGATACTATACAAAGTGTAAATAGCCAACCAGTTTGGCAATTTGCACTCAGTAAAAAAAAAAATAGACACCGTCTTTACATTGACATTACATCATTTTTTTTGTGTGTACTTCAATTTCAGTACCCTCAAATTTAAGTTTCTAGGTTAACGTTTGAAGTCACTAGCAAATATGTAACCAAATCACTTATCAAATCACCAAATGTAATGTATTAATATGGATTTTAGGAAATGGAAACATAGCACTTCTATTGTTTTAGGACAATGTACTGTACCATTACTACAATATCATTGTAGTGCCATATTTTTTTTAATACTTTGTAGTGCCATGTATGTGCCATGACTTATACTAGCCCATTATTAAAAATGTTGGGGTCTGTATAATTTGTTAATGTTTTTGAAAGAAGTCTCTTGATGCTCACAAAGGCTGCATTTATTTGAACAAAATACAGTAAGCACAGTAATATTGAGAAATATATTTAAAATAATTGTTTTCTATTTCAATATATTTAAAATTGATCTTTTATCAGTAATTTATGTAAGCTTGTTTTCGCCACAGAATAAAAAAATACAAAAGGTAATTGCGACTTTTTATCTCACAATTGCGAGAGATGTAAACTCAGAATTGTAAGATATTAACTCACAATTCTGAGAAATAAAGTCACAATTGCGGCAAAAGTCAGAACTGCGAGATATAAACTCGCAATTGCAAGGAACAAGTCAGAATTTAGATTATATACCTTGCAGTTTAGCCTTTTTTCTGAGAATTGTGAGATTTAAACTCGCAAGTGCGAGTTATAGTCCAATTCTGAGGGGAAAAAAAGTGAGCTCACAATTCTGACATTGTCTTGCAATTGCAAATTTATATCTTGAAAATTCTGAGGGAAAAAATTGCTTTATTCAGTGATGTAAACAAGCTTCCATAGCCATTACTCCAGTCTTCAGTGTCACATGACTGTTCAGAAATCATTCTAATAAGCTAATTTGGTGCTCAAGAAACATTTCTTATTTTTATCAATGTTGTTAATTGTTTTTTATCAATATTTTTTATGCTGTAATGAATAGAAAGCACAAAAGAACATTATTTGAAATATATTTTTTTTGTAACAATGTAAAAGTCTTTAATGCCACTTTTGATGAATTTAATGCATCCTTGCTAAATTATTAATTCATTTGGCTTAATATAAAAAATGACTGACCTCAAACTTTTGAAATTATGTGGTAATTGTTGTATCAAGGTGATAACATCACGGTATCATGTCACTGCCACAGTAGCGTTTTGTACGTGGTGGGTACCTTGTTCTCTAATGGAGCTCCAAGGTCATCATAGGTAGAGTTGAGATGTTTCTGCATTGCTCTGATCACAGTAGGAGAATAGAGTCTAAACTGCCCCATCTCATCTGTGCTGATCACCTGACCATAAGGCCAGCAGTCTACACCAGCTTCATAATACACACAATGACAAAAATTATCAGCAACTGCACAACAGGGCTACAATAAACACCATAACTCTAAAAGATATTTATTCAGTTACATAAAGAAAATTTAGAAAAGTTAAGCTCTGTTACTTATGGAAGCTTGTTTCCGAGACCCAGGGAAAAAAAACATTTTAAAAGATAAACATTTTTATCTCCCAATTTTGACTTTGTCCTGCACAATTGCGATATAAACTCGTAATTCTGACTTAACTCACAATTCTAACTTCTTTTCTTGCAATTGCTAGTTTATATCTCGCAATTCTGACTTCTTTTCTGAGAATTGTGAGATACAGGCCTAAACTCACAATTGCAAGTTATAAAGTCTGACTTTTTTTTTCCGAATTGCGAGTTTATATCTCACAATTCCGACTTTTTAACTCGCAGTTCAGAGGTTTTTATCACGCAATTGCAAGAAATAAAGTCAGAATTGCAAGATGTAAATTGTGAAATAAAGTCACAATTATTTTTTATTCTGTGGCGGAGACAAGCTTCCATAGTTACCCTGAGAGGAGAGAGAACAATCCTTCCATCGGCTGAAGAGCTCTTTGCTGAAGCCCAACACGTGGAAAAGCTCATGGATCACAGTCTGTAGCAAAACAAAGATTACAAATAATGAATGTTGTACTCTCAATGTTTCTTACTGTACTATAACTGCAGTTCACCTTCTCTTGTCAAACACACACTCACTGTCACCTGCACATAGCGCTCGTGTGTGTATCTTTCCATACTGAGTGGCTCTCTACAGATGACCATAGTCCCAGCCAGAGGACGCCCCTCTGAATCTGCCTGACAGTGAGCAGCATAAGCCAGTATACTAGACTGAGACAGGCATGTACAAATATTACAGACACTATATGACAACCTGCATTAATCTCAGTAGAGTCATAGTGTCTACCTCTGCTCTGCATTTATCTGTGCTGTGAGTGAACACATAGAGCAGGAAGTCAGTGTCAGGAACTCCCGTCCCCTCTGGCCTCAGCAGTGTCGGGACTGGATGCTCAGGATGTGGATAAACAGCACAGCCTTTTAGGTGCTCATCTGGGATCTGTAAGCAGGCAAGACTGAACAATAAGTGCGATATTTTGAGTAGTAGTAGTATGTATGAAACGAGGCTCACATTCACGCCGAAGCAGCTCTCGAATCTGTAGTTCTCTTTGGCTCTGCCACATCTGAGGAGAATGACACTGGTTGACTTATTAAAATACATTTTGAAAATCAGTAAAGATGAAAAGTCAATGAGCAAGTGCTACTACAAACACTACTAGCACAGTAAAAAACAATGACACAGCTGCTCAGTAAGAGAGTCAGGGAAGAAGAGTAATACGTGTCTATATGTTATTCTTTTCTTTTTCTTTGTGATATGGACCTAAGGGTCTGAAATAAAGAATGAATGAATGAATAAATGAATGTAAAACATACTTCATGTGGTTAACAGTGCTACTGTTTCTCCAGATGAATTTGCAGTATTTGTTTATGTCTCTGTTCAGCAACAGACTATCTGGAACTCGTCTCACTATATGAACAAACATCCACAAAAATGTTGCTAAAGAGGAAAGGATTGGGAAGAAAATCTCTCAATATTTGACTAGTCAGTACTTCACATAAAATGAAAAGTTTTTATGAAAAGTAATGCATTACATTACTTTTGTGTTACTTTTTCTCACCTGGGCTGGGCTTGCTTGTTTGTTTTTTAATAACATCAAAAAAAGTTATATTTTTGGCAAATGTTAAGGCCCTTTCACACAAAAAGTGAAATGAACAAGCCTCAGGCTGAATGAAATGCATTTCTACGCCTGTACAGTAGAGGGCACAGCTCAAACAAACCTTTCAGATGTTCTGGCATTCTGGATTAAAGAACAATAGGATACAGGAGAATGAAGTTCAACACTCTTTATTTCTAAATCTAATCTGAAGTAATTTTTGCTTATTAGTATGGTTGAATTAGATAATTGAAGGTCAGCAGCAAAGATATTGGTTAATAAAGTGATATTAAATAAAGTATATTTGTGTAATTTAATATAGTTTTGCGTAAAATTCTGAAATTGCATTTTACTGTTTTTACTCATTTTGAGGAATACTGAATGTTTTCGTGCAAGTGTAAATGCATGTTCACATTTAGTCTAGAACTAAAATAACCATCATGTTTACACAGCGCACACAACACCACTTTATTTCTCTCAACATGGGGACAGGAGAGCTGTCAGTCAATAAATGTCGGTACCTTATATTTTGTTGTAAGTTGAAAAAGTAATGCGTTCCTTTACTAATTACTTGAAAAAGTAATCTGATTACGTAACTGAAGTTACTTGTAATGAGTACAAGTACTGTACCAACACTGCTCACCTGACAGTAAACTAGAAACTTCGCTCACAGCCTCATCGACCGCAGTCATTAGTCTCTCTCTCTCCCAGTCTGAGAGGGCGGGGCTTTCTGAGGGGATCCAGACCTTGATCCTGATTGGTTGTGGAACCACCATAGATTCAGCATTTTTCTCTGCTCTTTTAGGTCTCTGGCGCGCTAGATTCTCCACTGATGCAGTGACAGGTATGTTGATTGCGGTTTCACGCAAGGGCCAATGAGCAGAGGCGTATTGACCAGTGGGCGGGGACACAACTTTGATTGATCTCTGAACTTGGTCAAAGATGCACTTCCCCCAAGTACATGGAAACCATGGCAACAGTAATATGCCAATACAAACAAAAGGCGCAAAATGCATTATCTAGTAGTTTATCATAAAAGACAAAGAAAAAGCACAATTATTTTAAAAAGGCAAAATGACAAATGTTTTATGGGCAATAAGACTATATTAAATATATCAACATTATTAACCGAAAAATGATTAAAAAAAAAGCTTGTGTTGGACAGACTTTCTTAAATTTCACCAAAATCAGAGTTGTTCGTGGTATTTTTTACACAATAAATACTGCAATAATTCTTAACACAAACAAGAGCATAAATTATCTTCAGAAAGTAATTTACCGTTTTAAAAATTTGGGGTCTGTAAGATTTTTAATGGTTTCTGAATGAAGTCTCTTATTATCACCAATGCTGCATTTATATTTGATCAAAAATACAAAGAAATTGAAATATTACAATTAAAATAACTAATTTCTATTTTAATACATTTTAGTATATTAAAATGTCTTCAGTGTCACATGATCCTGTTGGAAACAGTTGTGCCGTTTAATATTTTAACTTTATAACATAAATAATATCACAACTTTAATGAAAAGACAAGAATAGCATTTTATTAGATATTATTATTACTGACCCCAAATTTTTAACATTAAAACAAATAGAAACATTTTCCTTCACACAGAAAAATATTTAATCAATAGATTTCTTACCAGCATATCAGTCCTTTAGCTTGTATTTGGAGATGGTGTACTAGGAAACTTGCATATCTGTTTGTTTGTTTCCTTTTCTTCTGAGCAGAAAGATCCTCCTCCTCAGGATGTAAAACTGAGGCAATGCTGGCTTTGAAGTGCAAATAAGACAATCACCTCTCATAGTTTCAGTAGAACTGACGACATAATGCTTTATATTCCCTTAAAAGGGAAAGTCACATTCTTCACCTGTAACACTTGCATTCTAGATTTATTTTAGATCTATGTTGACAGCATACACTGTTTTTTATCTTGCAGTATCCATTCAGCTTTAAATTGTACAAATAAAGTCTTTTACATTCCCAGCAATTTTCACAAACACAAGAAACTAAACGGCAACATTCAAGTTGGAAAATCAAATCACACAAGGAAGAATAAAAGTGCAAATCATTTTATTCTTTGTGGATTTACCAGCTGGTTTAGCAAATATATACAGTGAAATTCATCCTAATATCATCAGTTCATCTAAGATAATTCCCACCCTTGTCTTTCTAGTCACCATTCAGCAGATGACAGTTCAACATATCGGCATTAAAAATACATAGAGTAAAAACAACATTGACAGGGTAAAAGAAGGAGTGAACTGACAGATCTTAACAGCAGCTGAAATCAAGTGACTAAAGATATGGCACTACGACTGGTCACCCATTTATTTGTCCACTGAGCCAGAAAAGTATGAAATCAAAATTTTTCATAAAAAAAAAACCAAGACATATTCAAGTTATTGTGATATGGTGATGTCATTCAGGTTGGTGGTGCATGTGGAGCTGCAACTCCAAGAAGGATTGTCTCCACTGAGTGGCTTACCACTTTCAGCTAGTTCACTCTCTCTCGTACACACACACCCACACACACAATCACTCACTCACAACACACAAGTCTTTATTATTAAGTTATTGCCACAGTTGCCATGCACTACCATATACATAGCGAGGGTGAGTTCTACATCTATGTGTAAACCTTTGTGCGAGTGTGTTTGGCCCTACGTGCAAGCACATACGCAGTCACATACTGTCTAGTGATGTACAGGAAGCTCAATCAAAGGCACTTCTGAGGAACACACAATAAAATGTGGCCTGTAGCATTACGAGGTAAACTCACATGTATGTACATCACACAACCATGTCTGCAGATAAAAAAAAAAAGCAATTCTAACTAAAATCAATCTTTTTAACCAACATTGCGGCAAAGGATCACACAGAGGAACATTATCGTAAGCCAGATGGGGGAGATTCTTTGTGCAAATGCTCTTCCATCATACTCAACCATTTAGATAAGTGCACAACCGACACACATCTGTACACACGCAGTCGCTTGTCAAATATTTTTGACACACTTTAACTCAATACTTTTTCTTTTAAGTCAGGAAAACAGATGCTCTAATAAAAGTTAAGGCACCAAGCAGCACAAGAAGCAAACATGGTGACGCTTACGTGGTGAAAGGAGGAAGGCAGGGAGAGCGAGAACATGAACATGGTGAACTGAGAGACAGATCTGGAAGGGAAAAGAAAGTACGAGTCGCTCATGTCAGCATGGGGATATCATCTTCAGAGGTTGTGTCATCAGAGAGAGGGATCAGCAGCACTTCATCTTCTGAAGAAGAACAGGAAAAAGAGGGGGATGCGGAAAGAGGAAGAGAAGTAGGGGACGGGGAGGCTCTGAAACGGGAAATGCTCCGCCCAAGCGAGTGGAAGAGAGAAGCTAGGGAAGGGCTGCTCGGGGGGATAGTGATGATGGGTGGGGTCTGTTGTGTTTCAGGGTCTTCAATTGGATGGACAGAAAATGGAGGTGGGGGAGAAGGAGGTGGAGGAGCCTCTGCTTGCAGCTGTGTTTCTGTCTGTTGGGATAAACACAGTTTTTGAGGCAAGGACTGACTGGCAGCCTCTGTAGCCACTGAGACTCCAGGGCTGGACTGACTGGGCTCAGTGCTAGTATTAGCGGCTTCTGTCTGTTGGGAGGAAGAGGCTGTGGTCTGTGTTGGCCTGGGTGCGGGCCGGGAAAGTAAGCCCCATCTTCGTAGGCGTCGCACAGCTCTGCGGACGAACCGGGGCCTGCGTCTTCGCCGTAAAGAGGAAGCATTGTCTTGCCTGAGGAGCTGTAGTATTCCTCTCAGAGAGAGGGAGACAGTCTGAAAAAAGAGAATTGTGAAAACAAAAACATGCAAAAGTGAAAAACCAAACAGAAAAATCCACAAATAAAGAGAAAATAAATTACAAACAAATATTGTACAGCCAGTTAGGGACGGAAGTGTTCATTAAAAAAAAAAAAAAAAAAAAAATTCTACACAAGACTAAATACACTACCATTAAAAAGTTTGGGATCTCTAAGGTTTTAAAAACGTTGTCTATTATGCTCACCCAGGTTGCATTTATTTGAAATATTATTACAATTTAAAATATCTGTTCTCTATTTTAACGTATTTTAAAATATAATTTATTCCTGTGATGGCAAAGATGTATTTTAGCAGCCAGTCTTTTACTCCAGTCTTCAGTGTCACATGATCCTTCAGAAATTATTGTAATATGCTGATTTGGTGCTCAAGTAACACTTTTTTATTCACAATGTTGAAAACAGTTTTGGCTGCTTAATATTTTTGTGGAAACATGATACATTTTTTCCAGGACTCTAATGAATAAAAAGTTCAAAATAACAGCATGTAATTGACATCTTTTGTTACATTAATAATTTAATTATTGATTATTATGTATAATAATTATTAAAATTATACATTTAAATGTGATGCACTGCATATTTCTCATAAAATTAATGTATTAAAACAGTAACAAGAGCTCTTACCTCATTGGGGTTCTCAGTAGGGAAGTCTTCCACTGGTGGAATGATTCCCTGAGCAATCAGCTGACCATAAGAGGGCGGGGCCTGCTGCTGGATCAGTTCAGCCTCCTGCCGAGTGATTGGTGCGAACATGCTGAGAAGGCAAGAGAAGAGTATACAGAAATATTGTCACTATTATAACATAATATTTCACATAATGATGTCCTGATCTTTCTCAGAAAAAAAAAATCAATGACATTGTAAAATTATTATATTGGGAAAATTATGTTCATTTTTGTAGTTAATATCTAGTTTAGATGGTTTTACCTGTACTCTCGAGTGCGTAGTGAGTACAGCTTGCAGGTGCAGCCCATTGCAATGACTAGCAGAAGTCCGCAAACTAGGCTTCCAACGGTAGCTGCAGTTATGACCTTTCGGGGCAGGGTCACAGTGCAGTTAAGCTCATCTGTGCCATCCTTGCAGTCCACCTGTCCGTCACAACGCCAGCTCTCAAACACACACCTGCTCAATCAATTAAACATCGGCAGATTTTAAACGCAAAAGACAATCATATGGTGGGCAAAATATATACACAAATAAATACTTTCAATTTTGAACAGTTAATTTAATTTGTCCTTTCTGAAGAGTTTTACTTTGTTACAAAAACTATTTCGGTAACACTTTAGTTAATGTATTTACTAACATGAACTAACCATGAGCAATACATTTGTTATTGTATTTGTTCATCTTTGTAAACATTAGTTCATAAAAATACAGCCGTTCATTGTTTGTTCATGTTAGTTCACAGTGCATTAACTAATGTTAACAAAATTTTAATAAAGTATTAGTAAATGTAGACATTAACAAGAATTAATAAATTCTATTAAGTGCAGATCATTACTACTTAATGCTAACTAATGTATTTAACTAATGAACCTTATTGTAAAGTGTTATCACTATTTCAAATAAATGCCGTTTTATCTAACTTCCTACTCAAAGAATCCTAAAAAAAAAGAGAAATTGTACCACCGTTTTCACTAAAATATAAAACAGCAAAACTGTTTTCGACAATGATAATAATAAGAAATATTTCTTGAGCATCAAATTACAGGAATTAACTACATTTTAAAATATATTCAAATAGATAACAGTTTTTTTTATTTGTAATGACGTTTCAAAGTACTGTTGTTTTGTACTCTATTTTTATATAAAAAAAATGCAGCCTTGATCGTAAGAGTCTTCACTAAAAATATTTATAAAATCTTACCGACCCTCAAACATTTAAAAAGTGGTGTTTATGAACACATACAAACCTATCGCTGTCGCAGTGAAAGGTCCCAGGTTGGCAGAGGGTACATTCTCTTTCATCAGTTCCATCTGCACAGTTGAGCTGGTAGTTGCAGCGCTCATGAATCGAGTAACAGATTGGTCGGTCCTGCGGGCGGCTTGCTTTCTTAAGCCCTCCCATCCCACAGAGGAAGTGCCCAGCTTGGCAGCCCCAGCATCCTTCCTCATCCAGGCCCGTTTCAGGACAGTCCCAGTGCCCATCACAACGCTGCTTTGGGTTGTAACAGCCTCCCAATGATCCCCCACAAAGCTCCTCCCACGGAAGGCAGTAATCCGAGATGCGATAGGTCGCATTAAAGCCACGCCCTTCAAATGAAGGCTCCATACGGTATATCAGGGAAAGCAAGCCGGTGTGGGATTCAACCTCTACTGCTTTGCTATTGGACATGAAGTTGATCTGTAATTGTCAATGAGAGGGGATGTAAGACTTATTATCCATATCATCAAAGTTTGAAGTGGTATGACAGTTTAAAGAAACAATATCGAAATAGATTAATCTGCATTGATCAATCACAAGCAACATCATCTCACAGACAAAGAGTAAAACTCACTGTTTTAATGACGTTGCCTGTGCCGTGGCGCTGGTCTGTGATTTTGATCATGTCTCGGGGACCCAGTTCCAGTTGTTGAAGCTCTAATTTGAGTGGTCGTGAATCCTGGGGATCAACTGTCCACACACAAATCAACGGTTGTCCCGTTTGTAAAGGGGGAGTAAACGACCCATAAAATGCACTCAAATATCCCCCACATGGCCCTCCTTGTGGCACCAAGGCAAAGTCAGGGATTTTAGGTGGCGGTACATCTGTGCTGGATAATGGGATCACCAAGGTGCTGGTTTCAGCTGGAAGGAGGTGATTTACATCATCTATGGGTGGTTCAGGGCTAACATCGTCACATCCGTCCTCGTCAGAGCCAAGTTCATCACCCACACCAAGGCATTCAACTCGTCCGTTACAGCGCCACGATGCCGGGAGACAACGTTCACTGTAACATTCAAACTCGCCTTGAAAACAGGGACCTGAGTCTGGAGAGGTGGGAGAAAGACTAATGAAGCCTGATAAACATATTCAAGAACAGAGTTTTTATAGTCTTCTGGATAAAGTCAGTGACAGGGCAGGAAGTACTGTGAAAATTTCCCTTTAATGTGTTCTACTCTACCTTTAATATATGAAAGACGGAACCCAGTTACTGGGTAGAAATGAGTGAGGAAGTGGTGCGTCACTGTAATGTTTCCCCCTGTCATCTCAAATGGTGCTGGAAGCTGGTAACCGCAGAGTTTGAAAGGGCTGCCAGTGAGTGGAACCACGGACACCCATTCCCGTCCACATCTCATATTAAACTGGGAAAAACTTCAAAAGAGATGGACACAAATGAAATGGCAGGTAATTAAAAAATTTACCATTTACTATATAAGGATCAAAGCAATCTCTCACCTTGTTAACATCAAAAGCCATTTGTTAACATATTTATAAACTTATTAGGCTCATCATTAGGCTGACTTTCACTTTTCACATTCATATTGTTCATATATGCATAGAAGCTTTAATATATATATTTTCAATGATCCAAAAAAAAGGTTCAATAAAATATTATTAGTACCTGATGATGACACGCTCCCCAACTTTTGAGGTTATCAGCCAACTGCAGTTGAGTGGATGGGAAGACCAGGAATGGTGGTCAGAGTTATGAATCTCTCCTTGTCTTTGTTGTAGTATTTTGGGTGAATGATCACAATGAGCTGAAACAGACAGTTAAAGCAAAAATATTTGTACATTTTATTGTGCTCTAGCCCTAAATTTTCTATGTGAAATCACAATAGACGATCTGTGATTTACTGGCGTTATTTGAGAACATAATTTTAGACATGAAAGCAGGTGGAATGGCCTTTAAAACATATAACTAAATAATAATGAGCATTTAAGTATACGAAAAATGTCCACAGACAATACTAAAGAGAAAACCTAAGCAGTCAAACAGGAAATAAATGTACAGTGACATTGGGGAAAAAAAAGGTCCGTTGTCAATAATGTAGTATTGTGTAGAGAATCACTCACACAAAAGTCTCACAGCATTCTGTTGGTTAACACAACGAATTGAATACGATACAAAATCTGCATGTGAAAATGTTTTGCCCTTATGCAAAAATGACTGGATTTCACCAATGAAATTTAGACGAGCAACAGTAATTGTGACCACCACACCTATAGAACTTATGTAACATCTTCCCAGTCTACTGAAATTTGTTATGACATCCGTTTCATATATTACAATGCTCATGATAACTATTTTTAACTCTACAATAAGTAAATCCACTTTACCAGCTAATTACTCTTTGACAGTGCTGCCATAAAAATACACAACGCTACTGCAAAAATGAAGTACAAAAAAAAAATTCTAAAGATGGCTGCACGCTTGTTTCTCTGGCGCATAAGGCCTATAGTGTCCTAAACTGAAGAGTGTGTGTCATTCAATAAAATGATGACAGGCACAAGATACATATTTTTGGACTTTGGATATGGAAATAACAATAAATTACATTATAAGAAAGTGGCATTTTAAAGGGTTCAGATCGTTCACCAAAAAAATGAAAATTCTGTCAGTATTTACTTACCCTCTTGTTTTTCCAACCCCGTAAGACCTTTGTTCATCTTCGGAACACGAATTAAGATATTCCTGATGAAATCTGAGAGCTGGATCACTCCTCCATACTAGTCCATAGGCTTCTTCAGGGATTCAAACTTGCCAGCCCCGAAAAGTCATTAAAGACATCGTTAAAATAGTCCAAGTGACTACAGTGGCTCAATCTTAAGTTTATCAAACGACGAGAATACTTTTTGTGCGCAAAAACCCCCCAAAAATAACGACTTTATTTCAACTATTAATTTCCTTCTCTGTGGGCCTCGAGTCAGTTCACTAGTGTAATAGCATAAGCTTCTGTTGTTGTACGTCACACGCATCACACACATGACCAGCGTCGGCCAATAGTGAGCCTAAATGTGACGTAGCTCTACGCTATTACGCTACGTTAAGTGACTAGAGGCCTACAGAGAAGGAAATTAATAGTTGAAATAAAGTGTTTTTTTTTTGTTTGTTTTTGCGCACAAAAAGTATTCTCGTCGTTTGATACACTTAAGATTGAGCCACTGTAGTCACTTGGACTATTTTAACGATGTCTTTAATAACTTTTCGGGGCTGGCAAGTTTCAATCCCTGAAGAAGCCTATGGGCTAGTATGGAGGAGTGATCCAGCTCTCAGATTTCATCAAAAATATCTTAATTCGTGTTCCGAAGATGAACAAAGGTCTTACGGGGTTGGAATAACATGAGGGTGAGTAAATACTGACAGAATTTTCATTTTTGGGTGAACTATCCTTTTAAGTTGTATACACAACTTAAAGAAGATATTTTAAAGAAGGTGCGTAACCAAACAGTTGATGGACCCCACTGACTTCCATAGTATGGAAAAATAACAAGGAGGCCCCATCAACTGGTTGGTTACCCACATTCTTCAAAAAATCTTCTTTTGTGTTCAGACATTCAAATTCATACCGCTTTGGAACAACTTGATGGTGAGTAAATGATGAACTATCCCTTTAATCTCTAATGCTTTAGTTTTTGACTTCACCTTCTCAATGACTATTTTAGTCAGGAATGTTGCATTTTCAACTGGGGCATTGGGTGTGAATTAAAATAAGTGAAAGACAAACAAACAAAGAAATGTCAAGCTCTTCCTTACCGGCACTCAAGACCAGCTCCAGAGTGCAAGGAACTGAAGGAGGAAAAATACAAATCACATATAAGACAAAGAATGCTAAATGTGGTTCATTGCCATTTATCATGATGTAAATACAATCAATCTTATGTTTATGTTACCTTGCTTGACCCTAAAGTCACCATAGGTAACCTTAAGTTAAGTCAAGATCAGTATTTCAATCAACATGAAAAGTCTGCTTCAGATTTATATAATAAGAGTTTGTATCATATCTGGATGATACACAGTCAAGGACAAAATCATGATATCTTACCTGATAAAAACAAAAGACCTAAAACGTAAAGGCTGTGGGAAATAGACATTCTAAAAAGCCAATGACTGTCGTTGTTTCATAAAACAAAAGTTTACAAAACTATTTATGGCAAAAATATGGTCGGTAGATCCATCAGCTCGCCACAATTAAAAGCGGCACCATCACCAATGCGTCCCTGTTGGAAGTGTTTAGCTGTAAAGACAAAAATAAAAACCATAAACTACCATTTCAGACGAAGACAACACTGGCAACTGAAGCTCAGTGCCTGACCAGCATTAGCTTTCAAAAACAACCGCTTCAGAAACTCAAACTCGATGGCATAATATCGACAAAAGTCAACATATGGATTCGAATTAAAATAGTCGGTAATTGATAAAAAAAACATCGCAAAGAATGTCTTTCGCACAGACTTCCTGTCTCGCTCTCTTCCCAGCAGTGACGCAACTCGGTGTTAGGCAGAGTAGCCGTGTAACGTTAATTTATAAACGAAACATTCAAACTACTCAGTGACACTTCATACATATAGTCAGAACATATAATTCAGGGCATTTCCTTACGTTTCGCCCGTAAGAAAGTAAGACGACCAGCGTCTAAACTGACTGATTGTTCCGAAAGTTTAGTTTCCGACTTCTAACCAGCCTTTCTCGTCTGAGTTTTGCTAACGCTAGCTGGCGTATGCTACTTACTTTACTTTATATTAGGACACTATTAAGACCTGATACCACACTATAAACTATTCGAAATTAGATTATATGCGTTCTTTCGTATAGTATTGTTTTGTGACTTTATCTTTACCGTACCTTTTCTTCTTCTCCCTTGTTTACAATCGTTCCCAGTCACTTCCGTAAGTTCTGTTTCGTAGGTGGGAGACGATACACCACCCAACTACGTTTCAGTGACGCTATGCACGCTGGTTTCTGCTTGTAATGTTCGCCTTTCAACACTAGATGTCATCATTTAGCGCTTTATTTTCAGCATTGCCATGCATTGTTGTAATACACTACTACAATGGTACTGTTTTTTAAGTAGGCCACACTATAGACATCATTAAGAGGGGGCCACACTACTTGTTGAAAGTTTGAACACACCTACTCTTACTGTTTTCATCATTTTATAATATTAAAGTATTCACTATAATAATAATTTTAATAAACCATGTATTTCTGCATCCAGTGTCAATCTAATATATTATTATTATAAATAATAATAATAAAATATATTATTATTATATTTTATTAGTTGTATTATTGTTTATTTTTTATTATTTACAATTAAATGTTATTGTTTTATTAAAAAACTAGTTGTCCCAGTTTGCCGTAAGATCTTAAATTGTCCTCTAGCCTATGTGTAGGCTACAAATGAGAAAGCATTTTAAGTTTTTGTATTTTTTCCTTCATTTTATTTTTTGTCGTTGTAGTTTTATCCGACCGTTTTTTCTTCAATATTTGATTCATACCACTCAATAAAGAAATATTCAAATATCATTTTTATTTAATTTAATAATAGTATTAATAATAATTAAAATTGTAGTTTTATAAATAAATGAATAGGCTACGTGGGCACAACGTAGGCCTGGTCTCCACAAAACTAATTTCAAGCATTTAATGGTGTTTAAGATTCACTAGTAGTTTTACTTGATGTATCTAAAACTTTAAAAGAGACTGTCGTTGTCTCGTAAAACACTCATTTAAATAGGCTACAATTAGCCCCATCAGCTCGCCAGAGGCGACATTGTCACCAATGCGGCTTGTTGGAAATGTTTTTTTTCTTCATACATTACATTCATGTATATATCATGTATATATATGAGTCATTCCACGAAACCGGTACGATTTGAGTCCCTCTGACCTTTTTGAGTGTATTTTACCTATTGGGTCACCAATATCTATTATTAAAAGCTTTTTGTATCAATTGAAATGTCTCCTTTAACAGAGTTTAAAAATAATGACAAACATTTTATCTTTATATTAGAAATTATCTTGTTTTTTCAGTTGACACCACCTATTTTGTCATGTCCCTCATGGCCTTCTATGAAAGTGTACTTGGAATATGAATAATAAAATTAGAAAAAAGTCCATACATTTTGCCATTCCCATGAATATCTATCTGTGTTTTTTTGCTGGTACCGTTTTTTTTTTAAAATAAATTCATGATTATTCATTAAAATCACATTATTTAGTTCTGTACCTCAGTAATCCCTCAACCCCGTTACACACATCATTCTCCCCCCATAAAAATAATGAACAGATCCTTATGTGACATCAACAACAGGAAGTAACATCATAGAAGTCTTCTGAACAACATTGTGTGCAGACACAGGCAAGTTACCAACTACTTTCATAACTATAACTTATTTAGAATTGTGATATTGTGGTTGTCAAGCTCAACGACTCAACCCCGTTACATCAAATAAAGATAGAATTCTATTACTTGTGAAAATTATCTTTGTTATTTCAAAAGCATACATGATTTCTTAATATCATGCATTCCATGTGCTCTCCTGTTATTCACTACATGTAGAGCAGTGGCCATTTTTAGCAAAAAATCACAACCCCGTCACACTCAACCCCGTTACTTTTTTGCCACGAAGTGTGCGCACATGTAAAAAAAAAAAAACACACAAACATGCTCTCACACACACACACACACACACACACACACACACACACACCCACACATACATCAAAAAAGCACACAAGTTATAGGTTTTATTTTGATGACCTATTCAGTCATTTTATAATGTTCTTCTAATGTATACTACGTTATTGTTGTTTTTCCTGCAGTCGGGTTAATAAAACTGAGTTGCAATTGCAATTTATATCTGTTGTTTTTCTTGGTAACATAATAAAATACAGTGCTTATAGAAACTATTACAGTGAATTTGAGTAAAAAAAACAATTACTCATATGTTAAGCTGTATTTGTCTCTTCAACCCCGTTACCATCTTCAACCCTGTTACCCCAGTCTCAACCCCGTCACAACTACATTTTTATGATTTTTTTTTTACGTTTATGAAAAAGTAAATTATTGTTTGTTGAACTCAGTCTGAAAAGTTCAGAGCAATCATAAGAATACTGATTTTAGTTCAAATTCTGAAGTTAAGCCAAATTCTGAAGTTAAGCCACATCTTTGATCAAAAATGATGAGGTTGCTGTCACAAAAAGTGCCAATTTCAGGCTTTAGTATAGCATAAGTGTGAAATGATATGTACATTTTACATTTGCAATTACTGAATTAGTGTGAGGGACATCTGACTAATAGGAAAATGTTGATTTCATTACAAATATATTTTATAATTATATTCAGAGAGCTCCCATATTGTCCATAACGGGGTTGAAGACTAATAGCGCCCATATCTTAAAATAATTACCAATAATACAAAGTATTTAATGCCTGAGGTGGGAAAATATGTTTTTCTGGAAGTTAAATGTCATTAATGTTGTGGGGTGTTCAGAAAAGTAATACATGTTGGTAAAAAATCCCAAAATGTGTAAGTCCAAATCGTACCGGTTTCGTGGAATGACTCTTATACTAGCACAATAAGTCTCTTGTTTAAAAACTTATTTTAAGTTTGGCTATCTGTTCTATAGGCGAAAAAAGACGGTCGAATTTCGGAGAGAATTCCTTTAAAAAACCAACCCCCGGAAAGTCATTGAATAATTGCGAAAAATACACATCTGCAGCGTCGATTCTCTTTGAACTCCTCCCAGTTAAACCCTGAGTGTGTCGTGCACGCAGATTACCGCAGGGGACATAAGAAACAACCACGTCTCCGATCTGACAGAGAAACCGCCTGTGGAGAGAGAGATCAGCGGAGGACAAAAGAAAACTCCCGTGCAAGATGAGAATGTAGCGAAGACCTAAGATAAAAAATATCTCACATCTGAAGATAGTCTTTTCTCTTCGGCTGGAAAGCGTATGGTCCAGCTTTACTTTTGGAAAAGTTTTCAATAATTATGATTACATACTTTATAGGCTAGGCATACGTCGGTTTTTATTCCTTTTCTATCTACTTCGGAAAAACTATCAGGCAGCGTTTTAAGGAAACGTTTTCACAATTGGAATGGTCTGATTTAGGAAAATCTACTGGGGAAAACTTAGAGGAGAAAACTTTAAGAACGGAGCCTAGAGCATTTTTGTGTCCCGAGCCCAGTACTCTCGTGCACTGAGGAATGTTACCGAAACTCCAGACGTTACAGCGGCTACTGCCGCTCGCCCTCGCAAGCGTGTTTCTGGTGCAAAGCGGGACCAGTGACAAAGAAGTCAGACCAGAGGTAAATGCACAGACAGTGTTATTCTAGTATTGTGTGTGTGTGTGTGTGCAGAATTAACCAACATTGTGGGGACCAAATGCCCCCAAAAGGATATAAAACCTGAAACCAGCCAGTTGTCTGTCTGTGTGTGTGTGTGTGTGTCTTTCCTCTATCTCTCTATCATATTGTTCGACACAGATACACTCAGATGTTTCAGCATGTCAGGATTTCCTTCAAGTGTATTAATGTACCTCATAATTCACAGTTAAATACAAATGAGAAGTCAGATGAAGTTGTAAGAAACTGTGTCTTTTCGGATCCCTAAATATCAAGGTAAATCAAAAACAGGAGTGAGTCAGAGGCTCCAAGGCTCCTAGAGAGGATGAGTTATTAAAGTGTCGCAATTCTGTGGTTTCTGTAGCCTACTGCATCTCTAGATTCACATTTTTTCTTTCTATTTGCATTGACAGAAAAAAGAAGGCTAACAGGTAGATATATCATTATGTCAATTTGTTTATACACCCCAGAGCCATCCTAATGTTAGTTTCAGAAATAGGCCTATGTCTGGTAGACACATAACTGTGAGGGGGAAGAGAACGAATGACTGTTTTTCAGGACGTTTTGGCATCTCTGTCACAGATGCAAGCCAGGAAACCTGAACGGTCTCAAATAAAGAAAACAAGATCCGAGAGAGGGTTTAAAGGGTCAGTTCACCCAAAAAGTTAAATACTGCCATCATTTACTCACCCTTGTGTTGTTCCAAGCGCGTAAGACTTTCGTTCATCTTCAGAACACAAATGAAAATATTTTTAATAAAATGTCAGCCAGTTCTGTACTCTCCATTGACAGTTTACGCAACTACCACTTTGACGCTTCAAAAAGAAAAACATTTCTGAAGAGACACAGTCGCTTTTTATATGATGAACAGATTCATTTTAGGCTTTTATTCACATATAAACATTGATACACTGATAAATATTGAAGACACAAGAATGAATCTCATTGGTTCTGGCACGTCTAGCAAGCATACTTGAGCTTCTGTTTATTATAACGGATGTGTGTGTTTATGAATGTTTAAATGTGAATAAAAGCCTAAATTTAATCTGTTCATCATATAAAGTGGACTAAAGTGGAAAATTTTGACTAAACTACTCAATTCATATGGATTGATCTCTTTATTAACTTTTTGAAGCATCAAAGTGGTAGTTGCATAGACTGTCAACTGAGCGACAGAACTAACACTTTAACACTTTTTGGTTGAACTAACACTTAAAGACATTTTAATAACGGTCTTCATTCCTTTCTCTCACACTCCTTCACATTTCTGAGATGGTTGAGAGATGTACTCAAGGATAGTGTGAAAAACATTCAGCACTCCAGATTCCACCGAAAGCCTTCGAAGGTTTTGAAAGACAATAACAGTCTCATGTGAGAGTCACGTGATCAGAGAATAAGGTCACGCAAAAGGTTAAATACCAGATGCCCATTGCTTGGTTGACGTTTATCACAAGATTTCTTAAGTTTTCATTTTTTTGGATTTCCTAAGTTGTACAGCCCTTTCTCCCTATGCAGTTTTTTCCCCTAAGAATTCTGAACTTTACTTCTAATGAACTAAATGCTTTACATTAGGTTATGACTTTGCGTTGCACTTTTTCTGTTGTTACAGGTGCTTTTGTTTTGAATACTGTACTAAAACGGCAAAAAGAAAGAAATTCAGCCATATTCCTTATGGAAAACAGCTGGTTATTGCCCCCCCCCCCCCCCCCCCTCCAGACCATAGACGAGAGATGATGTATTTGTTTAAGTAGTATTACAGATGCAAAGCATCTGTTGAAACTCAGCTGAATTTTTCAGACCTTTATCACTTGAAGAGGCTTGAAAAAGTGTTTGTTATTTGCAGTTTAAAAGAAAACAAATCACATGTTGAGATTTCGTTCAGTAATATGCAGAACAAGACTCAAACTCTACAATTTCTCTTTTTGATGCTTGTTTTGTTAACATGGAAAAACAATGTAGTACTGCAGTATATAAATTAGTATGTGGATTAAATATGGATCATAATGTGATACATATCCTGTGTCAGAATTAGTTCAACTGCTCAGTAAATGGGTCAGTGATCTGATCCTCCACATGAAGATGCAGAGTGAGACACAGGCACTAATGCCTGAAAAATTTTCTTTTTTTTCCATTGGCACAGACAAGGAGGAACGACTGACTCAGTCCTTCTGTCGTGCATTCAGACTCACCTCTGGCCTCCTTTTTTTCTTTTCCTTTCTTTTTCTTCTACCCTTTGTTTTTATATTTCTAACTTTTTTAAAAAATCTCTAGGACCTCACTTAGGTTTTGTTTTTTTCTCTCCGACTTCTTTTTCTCCATCTTTAATTCCTTAGGAGCAGCAGATCAGCTGTTAAAATCATAAATGCTGCTTTTTTCCCCCTCTGAGCGTGGAAAGTCTGACAGCAATATTTTTTTTGCAGAGAAACTATAAGAATCAGAGATTAGGGTTAAAACTGTGCACATATACTAGCAAAACAACATGTTTGGAATGTTGCAACACTAAAACTGATGAAATTGTTTTTTAGAAAGTGCCGTCTTAGAAAGCACTTCATCACACTGGCTCCATTTCAGAGTTTTAAAGAGGCCATATTTACGAAGTCTTGATTTGTTTTTGGGGCGTACGAGAATAGGTTTTCATGCTTGAATGTTTATTGAATTATTTTTTTACAGCACCATCTTCCCAGAGTGTCATTAATGCTCAGTTTATTTCATTTCTTTAAGCCCCTTCTTCCGGAAAGCGCAATGTACTCTGATTGGTCGGCTGAACCAGTGTGTTGTGATTGGTCAACCGCTTTGAGTGTGTTTTTTTGCTAATGCCTTGGGTGGGACTTATTTAAATGAGGAATATTGTGATGTGATCGTTCCCGGAAGAAAACCCAAGACTACAATGGAGGCGTTTCGGGGAGTTCAGAAACAGTGCACACTGATATAGAGAATAACTCCCTTTGGAATGACTTTGCAGACCTTTTTCGTGCTCAAATATCAACATTACACACTAAAGAAATAGAAAATGTAAAAACCATAATAGGTTTAATTTTTGCTGTAGCATGTTTTAACCGTGCTGGCATGTGTGGCAGTGATGTCATAGCGTGTGATTACACATAACCTCATGTCTTCTGTATATGCCAGTCACTATAATGGTTACTGTTGAACTCTGTTCCCAGATCTGTGTATAATGGCAGCGTAATTATTATATAAAGCTTACCCAGACAGCCCGAGACTCAGTAAACTCAATAAAGGCTAGCTGTCTGCATGGTAATACCTGACGCATGGCCACACAGTGACTCGCTCTTCCTCAGTCGGGAACGGCAGAGGTGTTCTAAATAGAAGCTTTGACACCCACCACTGGGAGTTCCAGGGTAGCGGAGCATGCTGGGATTGCTGGCTGCATTAAGAGGAGACCTGAGGCTTTTCAGGAGGGAGAAGAGTGGCCTTCAGAGGGAGTAAGAGAGAAAGGGAAACATTTTCATCCTCATGAGTTAGTGTTTTTACAAAAACGGGGCGCGTCACCACAGTGGAGGCACACACAGAAAGCACTCATAAAGAAGGAGGAATTGAATGACGGATTGAGAGAAAGAAAAATGGAGAAAGGGTGACCAGGTTAACACTACACTATAGTGCCCTATCCAGTTATATACTTCCTCGACCAAAATGGTCAGTGTAGACCAGTCCCATCAGAAACTCTACAATGTGAAGGAACCCGTGTGAAAGCACTCACTGATTTAGTGAAGTTGCTCTCTGGATGTGGTTTCTTAATCACTGTAGTATTGTATACTAACATACTAAATGAGTCTGCTAAATGAATAAATGTAAATGTAAATGTAAATGTAAACATACAGGTTTGTTGAGGTGTTTCGTCCATTTTAAAGAGTATAATGTGTCAATAATAGGAGCAAGTGCCATAGAATTGAGCAATATACACAGATTTTTATCTAAGATTTTGTCTTAAAATTGTAAAACTTTATTTAGTCAATTTGAACTTGTTTATTCACTAAGCCAATAAATCCATTGAGACGACTACAGATTTCTTGTTCAACAAATTTTTAGTTTAATATTGTATGTGAAGTGAACTATGCTTTCTTTGTTTCTAAAGAACCCTAAAATGCAAAGACATCTGGGATATAGTTTTAGAACGTTGTTGTTATACCAACATAAGTTATTATTTAGTTCCAAGTAATTCACATTTCGTAAGTGTATGTGAATCAAAAGGTCCCATAAATTGGAAAATATGTAGTTTTTTTATATAGTATAATTAGCTTTATGAACATATTAATGCCTTAATTTCAACCATTGTAAATCTGAACGGTCTCTATGCCATCATGCTCGTCCTTCTTTTTCTCAATTCTTTTTGTAGCCGATACAGATACTGCTTATACTTAGAAAAGAAAGAAAGAGAAAGACAGAAAGAAAGAAAATAAGAAAGGGAGGCAGTCTGAGGTCACAAGGATTACTGAAAAATGCTTGTAATTTTTGCTGACACTCTTTGTGGTTGGACTGGAGACACTGGCTGTCTGATCCTTAAACTGAGACATTTACCCATTCAGTAACAGACAGTCACTCCTAAACCTGTAACCTTTGTGTTAACAGCCCAGATCAGCGCATTAGTCTACAACCACCTGCACAGCTATAATCAGGGCCAAAACTACCATAGACATGAGGGGGACTCGTTCCTTCAGTATTCAGAATACCAGTTTATCGTGTGGGATTTTGCTTCTTTACAGTGAACATATATATACCAAACATGTTTTCTTTGAGCGCAAGTCATAAGCACTTGAAACACATGAAGATTTAAGTTCTTTGAAGCTACAGTGCCTAGCATAAGTGAACACAACCATGCTAAAGTTGACTAAAAAGAGGAATAAAAAATCATCTTTTGGAAATTGATCTTAATGCCTTAATTTAAAAAATGAGGAAAAATCCAACCTTTAAGGACACCAATTTTCTTTGTGAATGAATAATGTATCGTAAATAAATAAATGTTCTTCCTTAAAATACAGGTTGCATAAGTCAGGACACCCCTATGTTAAATTACTATGCATCCTGATAAAGTTCCCTTGGCCTTTGGAATTAAAATATCCCCTCATCATCACATTCCCTTCACCATACTTAGAGATTGGCATGGTGTTATTTCAGTTAGGCTAATAGCTGGTTTGATTTGCATTGAGAGATGATCTTATGGAAAGTGCCCCATGCCAGTCTCAAGGTATGGTGAAGGGAATGTGATGATGTGGGGATATTTTAATTCCAAAGGCCAAGGGAACTTTATCAGGATGCATAGTATCCTGGATCCATGAAATAACTGGCCTTTAAAAATAAAAATCTGCCTGCCTCTATGGGAATTTACATAATTACATTACCATTGTCGTTTGTTTAGCTGTACTTTATAAGATGTATTTAGATTTTATATTTTTCTTCAGCGAATTTATCAGCAAATATTTCCCCAAAGTATAACTAGGTTGGAAACACACACATGTACAAGTCAAATTATGGTCATAAAGTCTCTAACACTCTGTTACTTACACTTACAGCACACAATACACAGTTAAAGCCTTTAAAATGGTTGAGCGTCCATACTCTTACTCACAAGGTCATAAGCATACACACACACACACACACACACACACACACACACACATCTATGTGCTTGCGCTGCAGTTCATCACTGATGTTTGTGGACTTTGGCAGGTTTATGTACAATTAGATTTTATAAATTCAGACAGCATGACATGTGGATGTGGTGCTGCACTAAGACATTTGGAACAGTGAGGACACTTCAAAAACATTCAGCCCAACCTTTAATTCACTGAGGTCACCTTAACAGCCATGACAGCAGTGACACCTGTGCTATTTCATGCTCTGACAGAAGTTGTAATGTTTTCCAGAGAAACTTTTTGTGTGTGAGTGTGTGTCTTTAATTCACGTTAATTTGGTTTATTATAGTAGTTACAGCTGCATGTTAATATGTGTTTTGTTTTAATGTGACATTCATTCTCTCTCAGGCATGGCTTCAGCAGTATGGGTATCTTCCTCCCGGCGATGTTCGGGCTCAGGCAATCCGCTCTCCTAAATCCATCACCTCCGCTATATCCGCCATGCAGAAATTCTATGGCCTCTCTGTCAGCGGCACTATGGATCCAGCTACACTATCGTAAGTCTTGCCCAGTCTCGTACATCTCCATTTTGTTAATAACGGTGGAACAGATAAAGTTCTTGAGTAAAAGTACAGATACCCTAATAAAATATTACTCCAGTACTAATTTTCAGTATTACTTGTAAAGTACAAAATTAATTTAATGTACTATTACTATAATTATTAAAAGTAAAATTGATTGATTATTTCATTCGATTATTGATTATTCGTTGATTATTTATTCTAGCCAGTACTAGTCATTTGTCAGCAATAATAAGAAAAATCTGTTCAGACATTTAACGTGTATGTTGATCTGAGAATAAGCAAACGTTTTATTTTATAATCAAAGCTTATTATACATTATACCTATACTAAAATACTTTCACAGCACATTTAGTTCACAAATAACAGATAGTCATGACCTAAAAAATATTTTAATTTACAGTAACATACTAAATGTATTAACTATTAGTAACTTACTTTTTGCGCTGTTCAAGTTGTTAACTCAAGCACAGCTGCAATTGGATTAGTCCAATTCAAGAATGAATCATTCAGTGTGATTTGTGAACAAATTCAGCAGGTTCACTGGAAAGAATCGGCTCATTGATGAATCGCTATCGCATCTTGGTTTGGGTATCGGGTGGCGATTTCTTTAGCTCGAAATAACGAGGAATGATATGTTTTTACGGAATGAAGGAGTAAAAAAGTGCGATAATATGCTTTGGAATGTAGTGAAGTAAAAGTTTACCAAAATAAAAGTACTCTGATAAAGTACACAGATACTTGAAAAATGTAACTTCATTACTGTCCACCACTGGTTAATTGTGACCATTTAAAGATAATGTGCAATATGTTACTCAATAGTTACATTATTTATGCTAATGACTGACAATCTTTGTCCATAAATGGATGACCTGATAGAGAATTAAACATCTGATTTGCAACCAGTTTTCTTAGGTGACTGAGACACGTATGATTGAGTGACTTTATGTCTTGCATTAACATGATGTTGTTAGGGCGATGCAGCGGCCAAGGTGCGGTGTTCCAGATAAATTCGGCTCTGAACTGAAGAGCAACCTACGAAAGAAGCGCTATGTCATCCAGGGCCTAAAATGGGACAAAAAAGAGGTCACATTCAGGTATGGAACTGTAATTGACAGCCTAAGGAAAATTAATAATAGTAATATTTAATACATATATAAAACGTGGCACCTCTCACTAGGTGAAGTCTCACTAATTTACAGAAAATAGCTCACAAAATTGCAAAATAAGGTGGACACACCTGCCATTAACATGCATTTTTGTATTCAGATAGTATTCTGGATGGAGCAAGCTGGATTGCATTTACACTTTGCATTCCAATGCAAGATTAAACATTCAGAACACATAAATGTAGACTAACTTCTTCAGAACATTATTAGTCTACTACTTCTTTTTCAGAAGTGGAAATAGTTACCAGACTTTATGTATTTATTTAAAAATAACCAGTTTCTACACTTCCTTCCTGAAAGGAAAACTTAGATTTAGCAATTAAGCACAAATGTTTTCTTTACCCAGTATCCAGAACTACTCTTCTAAAGTAGGTGAGCCTGCCACACATGAGGCCATCAGGAAGGCCTTCAAGGTCTGGGAGGCCGTGATACCACTCAAGTTCCGTGAAATCCCATACAGTCAAATCAAAGGCAAGGTGGACAAGTTTGCAGATATCATGCTTTCCTTCGCGGAAGGCTATCACGGAGACAGCACCCCATTCGACGGCGAGGGAGGTTTCCTGGCCCACGCGTACTTCCCTGGTCAAGGTATCGGAGGTGATACCCATTTTGACGCAGCGGAGCCTTGGACGACAGGCAATGTTGACCAGGGAGGTGAGCAAAGAATGAGGGAATGTGAAAATGTTTCTGTCAACTGAACAAACTTAATGCGTAATGTGTGCATGCAAAGTCTGTGTTATTTTACATTTAGAGTATCATTGTTCTGCCTCTCTTTCAGGTAATGATGTGTTCCTGGTGGCAGTGCATGAATTAGGTCATGCACTTGGTTTGGAACACTCAGGCGATCCCTCTGCCATCATGGCTCCGTTTTACCAGTGGATGGACACTGAGAACTTTGTGCTGCCCGATGATGACAGACGGGGGATCCAGCAGCTATATGGCAGTCAGTTTACATTGCATATATATATTTATTTATTCATACTTTTTATTTTTACTACAAGATTCTTATGTACAATACAATGTCTGATTTTAACACTTTACAATAAGGTCCAATTAGATAACATTAACTTACAATGAGCAATACATCAGTTACAGTTTTCATTCATCTTTGTTAACATTACTTAATATGATGAATTTATTTAATTAATAATGTGAACAGATTAGTGCTGTCAAATCAACTAATCGCATATACTGTACACACACAAACACACGTGTATGAATTAATTTAAAAGGCTAGCCAAGATCAAATGATGTATAAGATAAGAATAAAAAAAAAAGAATATAACAATTACTAAAAATCATTAAGAAAGAACTTACTGATGCCAAAGTGTTGTTGTTGTTTCACATTTTATCTGATGCAGTTGCTGTTATGTTAGGATAACAAAGAAAAAACAAATCTTCATTTCTTTCTTTAAAACTATAGATATTTAAACAGAAAAAATAAAAATGTAATCAAATCAATAAAAACTGCTGGTACAGATTCAAGAAGCTCCAAATAATTGTAACGCAGTTCAGATGTTATTGGAAGAAGGAGGCGGGAACCGGCGAACATTTAAACAATTTAATAACAGAATAAAACAAATACAAAACAAAAATAAAAGACAGCAGCCCCTCAGGGACGACTGCTGTCACATAATAAAACATAAACAACACAGCATAAATCCAGGCCTGGCCTCTCTCGATCTCCACTGTCGTCGCTCCTCCTTTTATGCTTCTGCTCCTCCGTGAGAGATACGAGACCGGTGCGTCACGCAGGTGGCACTCATTAGTAATCACGCCACCGGCCTCGCGCCATTCTCCCACGGCCCTCGGCCTCGTCCTGCCCGCCACAATAATCTATTAAAATTTGTGCACACCTGTGTATTGTCATGGAAAGTCAATGCACAGGTGGGCCGGAGTTTAGAACCCATGTGCAGTTTTATTGACAAACAAAAAACCGGATACAAAACAAACAGAACTAAGACATGACATAAACATAAGCATTTGACTTGAACAGACATGGCATAAACAGGCTTGACCAAACTCACCAACAACGGGTTACATAGAACAAAGCTAGTCAAGAGAAAATGGAAACATGAGGGCTATAAATACACAAAGACTAATGACTAACAAGATACACCTGAGAGTAATCAATAAGTGTGTTTACATGAAGCGGCGCTGCCCTGACCAATTGGTGTATGACATCAAATTACTGTGAGAGCATTTAAAAAGCATATAGAGCTATCTGCTCTCTAATCACTCTCTCGGTACTTTGATATCATAAACTGATCAGTCTGTGCAGTGCCGCTTCAAGTCAAACAAACCTAAAGAAAACATAATACATGAAACCAAGGAACCACATGACCAGATCACATGAGGGGAGCAGGGAATTACATGACATGACAGGAAACATGACTATGACAAATTGCAAATTAAAGACATGGAAATATGAATGTAAAACCAAATTAAAAACAGACATGACATGCGTCTTTCGGCAGGTGCTCGTTCTGGTGAAAAGCCCCACCCCCCGGCACCCCGGCCCCCCACTCCCAGGCCAGACCGCCCTTCCTTTGGCCCCGACATATGTGAGGGACACTTTGACACCATCGCTTTCCTCAGGGGAGAGATGTTCGTGTTCAAGGTACAATAGAATGCAAAACGAAACTTTTTTTGTGTGGACATTCCATGTATTTTGTGAGTACTTTATTTTTTATATTTACACCCCCTCTACTTCACAGGAAAAGTGGTTCTGGAGAATGCGTGATGGTAAACCTCAGCAGGGGTATCCCATGCCCATTGGACACTTCTGGAAGGGACTGCCTCCCTCTATCAACGCAGCCTACGAACGTTCTGATGGAAAATTTGTTTTCTTCAAAGGTGCGTCTGTCTTCTGTATTATTTTGCCTTTTGTTGTTGACAAACATTTTAATGCTACCGATCCCGATCTGAATTCTGACTTGTGATGCAGCCTCAATCATAATGACACTGTGTTTGTTCGTTGGCCAGAGGAGATTCTCCATTCTCCATTCTGTCACCTGATGGAGTTTGGGTTCCTTGCCACTGTCGCCTCTGGCTTACTTAGTTAGGGACACTTAATACTCAACAATATTATTGATCTGAATGTACTGGTGCTGTTGTATGAGAACTGAACTGGGCTGGATGATGATATCATGTTTTGCAGAACTGCTTTAGAGATGTAATGACCTAATTTAACATCTGACGATCTTTATAACGGAAATGAATCAACACCGAAACTACTTCAGCCTAAATGCATCATTTTCATATTTCCTGTTTCATATAAATAAAGGTGTCTAGACATTGCATCTCTGGTTCTAATTAATGTCACAAATTATGCCATGATTCTTGTTTGTCTCTCCTCTCACTAGGTGACAAGTACTGGGTTTTCAATGAGGCTAAAATGGAGGAAGGTTATCCAAAAACTTTCAAGGAACTTGGCACAGGCCTACCAAGAGACAAGCTGGACGCAGCTGTTTTCTACACAACCACTGGGAACACTTACTTCTTCAGAGGAACCAAGTTAGTTTCCAGTGTCACTTACCATATCTGACTTCTGATTTCGTGTCATATTGAGAAAAATGCTTCCTCTTCTTTTTTGTGAACTTCTCCCTTTCTTTTATTGTCTTTCTTCCCCATTCATGCCTTTTCTGTTTTCTCAGGTATTACCGTTTCAATGAGGAAAGCAGATCTGTGGATTCAGACTACCCCAAACCCATCAGTGTATGGCAAGGAGTACCAGATAATATCAAAGGGGCCTTCATGAGCGAGGATGGAGGTACAGAAGCATTTTTCCTTTCCTGTGGGTTCTCCACTGTCGTCCACTATATATTCACTATCCTTCAAAAAAAAAAAAAAAAAAAAAAAAAAAAAAAAAAAAAAAAAAATATATATATATATATATATATATATATATATATATATATATATACACACAGACACAGTGTATATATATATATGCCCAATACACTCACAGTGAGGTTCTGCAAGCCAGAGAAGACAGTCGCCCCAGTCGGTGCCTGACATGTCCCATAATCATGAACCTGCAATCCTGCACACACATAACTGCTAGGGGTGGCACGGTTCACAAAACCCACGGTTCGGTTCGTATCACGGTTTTAGGGTCACGGTTTTCGGTTCTGTACGGTTCTTGTTGTTATTTTTTTCTTTTAATCTTTAACACTCCAGAAATGTACTTCAGCATATGATATAGGCTATAGCTTAATTATCTACAATTCAGGATACAGTATTAAAAAAAAAATTATATCATGTAATCATGCACAAACTGAATTAGACTTGACTTTAAACACATTATTGAGACCATCTCTGAGGAAAGCTAGGTGACATTTTGATACAGCAAGAGAGAAGACATTGATTAAATGCTTTTGTTTATTTGGCAAAAAAGGAGAATGTGTATTGCTATCTCTACAGGGACTTATGTGCATTTATAGAACACAAAGATTAAAATTAACTTGCATTTATCAAACTGTCAACTTCAGTGTAGCTCTTACAAAATGTTTATCTTTTAAAAGAAAAAGAGAGGAACTCTTAAAGCACTATCTTTTAAATAAGTCAAAATATGTTACACATAATTGCCTATAATGAGGCTATAACAATAGCAAAGGCATAACCATAAAGTGAAACATAAGTTCAACCTCAACACAAACAGTATCAACAATGCTTCTATTCCCTGAGAGTGAGGATACATTTTTTTCACTTGAAATTAAAGTGCAGTATTTGGAAACATATGACTGGAGTTCTTATCTAAACTTGGTGTCACTGTATACATTTAAATATCATAGGTAACATGAAATCCAAAATGTTCCCACACACCGGACTTATACGACGCTGGCGCATCCTCCAACTCCGGTTAGCCTTCCTTATATCTCCCACTTGCCATTTCTATACGTGACGAGACCTGCAGCACTCCATACCCCACTTTTACTGTCTATATAGTTGTTCGACTTGAACCGGCGCTGCACAGACCGATCGGTTTATGACATCAAAGTACCGCGAGAGTGATTGAAAAGCATACGGAGCCGTTGCTCTCCCGGTACTTTGATGTTATTCATCGATCGGTCTGTGCAGCGCCGGTTCAAGTCGAACAAGCCTCGTATGTCCATTGTCATGTCCACACATCTCTTATTTCGCGCGAAAAGTAAACACACTGTCTGAGGTCACGGGCACGAGGTTACATTGCGCATGCGTTGAACCGTGCGACGCACACACGCACCGAACCGAGACAAGCGAACCGAACGGTTCGGATGTTTTTTCATGTACCGTGCCAACCCTAATAACTGCTGTGCACATGCAGGACATGAAACATTCATGTGGCACACACACGATAATAACACCAGCAACACACACATACACACATATATATATTGTCAGACAATAGAGTGACAATATATATAGGGGCCCATTCACCCCTTGTTCTTTTATTTCCAATGGGTAATTGTAAAAAAAAAATGGGGGTCGCAGGGAAGGGCTAAGAAGACCCAACCCTTAAAACAGAATGTGCTACTGAGATTCTGGTGACATCCAGCCGGTAGTAATGCACAAAGAATTGAGGAGAAGCCCAGCTGGCAGCAGAGCAGATATCCTGCAGTGACACTCCCCTAAACAAAGCCCAAGAGGCAGCTAAGCCCCTTGTGGAATGAGCTCTGATGTACCCTGGGGGCTGCACTCCCTTTGATTCATATGCCAAAGCTATAGCATCCACAAGCCAATGTGAGAGGCGTTGCTTAGATATGGGACTCCCTCTATGAGGGGGCACCCATGAAATAAAGAGCTGGTCACTCTTCCGGAAAGCACTGGTCCTGGCCATATATGTCTGTAAGGCACGGACACGACACAGAGCATTCAGCCTCTGATCCACTGTGGAGTAGAAAGGTGGAGGGTGAAAAGCGGACAACTCCAACACCTCCGATGTGAACGCAGGGAAGCATTTAGGCATAAAAGCCGGATTAGTCTTAAGGGAAACCTTATCTCCACTAGGAGAGAATTTAGGGCTCAAGGAATGAACCGAGAGTGCATGTAGCTCACTGACACGTTTAGCTGACGCCAGGGCCAAGAGCAAAGCCGTCTTGAAAGACAGCAGCTTTAGGGAAATACTTCCCAGAGGCTAAAAAGGATATTGAGACAGAGCCTCCAGCACCATGGAGAGGTCCCATTCAGGAACAGTTCTCCTGATGACTGGTAAAGAGTGACGGGCACCCTTCATAAATCTGCGGATTAGAGGATGCTGCCCGACTGTTGAGCCCTCAAAGCCCACATGACAAGCAGAAATCTCAGCCAAGTAGCCCTTAATTGTGGAAAAAGATCTCCCTTTTTCCATGAAGTCTTGAAGGAAACAAAATATCAGGAACTGAGTACTGATATGATGTGAGACCACACCCATCACACCACTCTTCAAACACTTGCCACTTACAACCATATAAGAACCATGTAGAAAAGGCCCTGACATTCTGTATAGTAGCAATCACACGTGGCAAAAGCCCCAGTGCGCTTAGGTTTGTCCTCTCACGGGCCAGGCCCAGAGAGCCACCCTGTCCGTGTGTGGGTGATTAAATCTCCCCCGTTCGCTTGAGACAATAGGTCTGTACAGAAGGGGAGGCGCCACGGCTGGGCATATAACAGAGGGATTATATATATAACAGAGAGAATCAAACAGTGCCGAGCACTGTTACAGAGTGGCAAAGATCGCGTATCGGGCTGAAATATAGTGACAAAACCCATTTCATGAACGCTCTCATTCTCAGGATTCCCAACGGCAAAACCTGGATAGATGAATCCATAAGACCCTGCAGCCTGAGGCATGTACGAGATGTACTTTCGCCCCCTCTCTGAACTGCGACATACAGTTCATTGGAGAGAGAACGTGCTCTTGAGAGAGACGTGCTCGCATGGAGACTGAGTTCAACTCCAAGCCCAGGAAAATCACAGTCTGACTGGGTGTAAAATTGCTCTTGTTTACATTCACCCTGTACCCGAGAGATGCGAAGTGCGCGAGCACACGGCAGGTGTCCTGCAACACTTTCGATTCGCTTATAATGAGCCATCGTTTATGTATGTCAAAATCCTTATCCCTGACATTCTTAGGGGTGCTAAGCCCGCCTCCACACACAGACAGAAACTCCTTGGGCTTAATGAGAGCCCGAATGGCAGAACTGTGAATTTGTAACATGTGCCTGGTAGGCGAAACGAAGAAACTTCCTGTGTGGCGGATAAATGCTTATGTGGAAGAAAGCATCTTTCAGATCGACCGATGTGAACCAATCGTTCCGTTTTATGGCGCGGGTGAGTGAGCCATGAGTTAACATTGTGAAATTGTATTTCCTCAAATGTTTGTTCAACACAGGTCCAAGATTGGGCGGAGAGAGCCATCCTTCTTTGGGACCAGAAATAACGAGAATAAAATCCCTGATTTATCAGATTGGGGGGCAGCACCTGAATCGCTCCCTTGTTTAAAAGGGAAGATATTTCCTATTTCCTATTTGTGTGGTGCTCTCCTCCGTGTGTAAAGAGAGAATGCCCGTTGAAATGCGGGGGTTTCATTACAAACTGCAGACAATGGAGTGGGAGATAGGAGAGACAGACACGAGCCCTCCTCCATCTCTTACATGGTTACGGTTTATCACTCAGTGAAATGCACTTTTGAGCTTTAATGTGTGTGTGTATGTGTGTGTGTGTGTGTGTGTGTATATATTAGGGGTGTAACAATACCCTTATGTCACTATTCGATACATATCATGATACTGAACTAACGATACAATATTATTCCATTACTCCAAGACATATGATAAAAGGTTAACAAAACATTTACTGTTGATTAAAATGCTAAATTATATATTACATTGTGGGTGTAAATGAATAGGCTTGCACTCTGACACTGACTAGATATATTTAAAATAATGTATAACATAATGTATGACATAAAACATTTGGCATTATTAGGACCCACAAATATTCCCCCATTGCATTATTATACATTATATTCAACATTATATATAGTAGATTAATGTAGTACTGACACTAAAACTTTAAAAACTTGAATTTTTCTCACAGAAATTTTTATTTTGGGTGAACTATACACGATACATATAGTCACTATCCACGATACATATTGTTGCATTTTTGTATTGCAATATATTGTGACACAATATATTGTTACACCCCTAATATATATATATATATATATATATATATATATATATATATATATAGAGAGAGAAAGAGAGAGAGAGAGAGAGAAAGAGAGAAAGAGGAGAGATAGAGATTTAGAAATTTAGAGCCAATTTTACTGAATCAGCTTTTTCCACAATTTTTCAGCCCACACCTACTTCTACAAAGCCAATAAGTACTGGAAGTTTAACAATCAGCAACTGAAGGTGGAGTCAGGCTTCCCCAAATCTGTCCTGACTAACTGGATGGGCTGTGAAGGGGAGGATCCCATGAAGAGGTCCGGCACAGATGAGGAAGTGCTTATCATTGAGATGGACGAGTCAGAAGGCGGAGGCATGGGAAGAGCCGCAACCATCGTCATCCCACTCTTTCTTTTGGCCTGTGTGCTTGTCACTTTGGGGGCTCTGCTGTTCTTCCACCACTATGGTACCCCTCGACGCCTCCTCTACTGTCACCGCTCTCTGCTCGATAAGGTTTAGAGATGAACATGAAAGGCATGGGAAGAGAATTGTAAGAGGGATACAAGTAGATGACATTTGGAAAGATTGTATTAGGATCGAGTGAAAATGAATGTCAGACAGTAAAGTTTGGTTTACAGGTCTGCAGGCAGGGAGAGATGAAAAGTGAATGATGTGTATTGTATGTTTTTCTATTTACATTTACTTCTCTGCCATTAATAAGAAATCCGAAATGGAGTGGGAGATAGGAGAGACAGACACGAGCCCTCCTCCATCTCTTACATGGTTACGGTTTATCACTCAGTGAAATGCACTTTTGTTCCTTCAGTCTTCTCTTCAGTATATAATCCCTCCTTTATCCTCTCTGAAAATCTCCCTCTCCAGATCCGATATTGACTCCAGCCGGCCGGCTGTTTGATTGACACGTTCTATACACTAATTGATCTCACTTTGACATATTTCATTAACTCAGATTTTGCTTTTTACATTGCTAATCCAATGAAAACCTCCAGTATCCCATAAAGTGCCTTTGCCATTGAATTAATAGAATGGAAGGACTATCATAATTGACCTTCCTTGCACCTTTTTATTCACCACAAAGATATTTGCACAAAGTATGGCTCGACTGTAGAGACCTGCTGTACGTGAAAGGTCAAAGGTTAAAGGTCAAAGTTCAGGGAGAGAGAAGCCCAGCAGCTTCTGGAGTAGGCCAGTTTTAAATACACTTATAGAGCAGAGCTGTCCATCTGTTTCAACTCAAAATGCTATTGTTATTGCAATGCATTTGGTATTTACTATGTTTAAGTATGTCATTAATGATTGGCATTGTTATTATGACTATGGTTATTGTTATTATTGTTCTTCTAGTGTAGTCTTGCCTATTTTAAATGGTCATTTCAAGTCCTGCTGGACACAGGCAGAATGTGACTTATTTCAAATTAGTCAGGTTTCTATGATAGAAGAGGCTGGAGGTGTGACATTTTCTCGCTCTCCACCTTCCAGAAACAAATAAATAATTATTTATGAACAGTAATGGTGCTATGGGTTTTCTGTATCAAGACTGAATACATCAGTATTAGACATTTCTGAATTAGTTTTAACAATGATAATGGTAATGATATTTATAATGATAGTGATATAGTGTAAATGTAAAGGAATGACATTTTTGCCTGTTTAATACTTTTTGTACTTGGAAATGAAAATTAAATAAAGTTCCTTTTTTTTAACATTATTCTCTCTTTCCTGGACCTTAAGAAATAAAATTCTCTCATGAGTGAGTTCCAAATGTACTGAAAAGTTACATGGACTGAATCAATCTATCTGTCTGTCTGTCTATCTATCATATATTTATATTGTTAAAAGCGCTATATAAATGAAGGGAACTATCCATCTATCTTGTCTGTCTGTCTATCTATCATATATCTATATTGTTAAAAGCGCTATATAAATGAAGGTAACTATCCATCTATCTTGTTTGTCTGTCTATCTATCATATATCTATATTGTTAAAAGCGGTATATAAATGAAGGTAACTATCCATCTATCTTGTCTGTCTGTCTATCTATCATATATCTATATTGTTAAAAGCGCTATATAAATGAAGGTAACTATCCATCTATCTTGTCTGTCTGTCTATCTATCATATATCTATATTGTTAAAAGCGCTATATAAATGAAGGTAACTATCCATCTATCTTGTCTGTCCGTCTATCTATCATATATCTATCTTTGTTTGTTTTGGACAGAAAACTGATGAGTGTTTGCTCATATCTGAGAGAACAAGGGACCTGACTCTAGAGACATATGACTGTACTTTGTAGTGTAGGAGGAGTGTATGCTTTTCTTCAAAGTGTTTTAAAACTGTTCCAGCTGACAAAGTCAGAAAAAACAGCACTCTGCCATTTCCGCCTCCCTCCCGTCTTCTCCCCCTCCCCGTTTCTCCACACAGCAAAATTGTTCTCTTTTATGAGGCGTTTTTTAATGACCGGCCCACCGCAAACATCTCTGTGCTATTTTTCCTGTCCCCTCCCTTTCAAATCTCTTTCTCCCCTCATCTTTGAATCCCTCTTCGCTCTGTGTTACTTTTTGCAATCTTTTTGAATAGGTACAGCGGTGAGAGTGCATTAGTCGGATGACTAAAACTGCCAGTTTAGCATGATAAAAAATACATGAACTGACTTGTCAAATTACTCTTCTATTTCTTCTCTCTCTCTGGCACACTATCCACTACTGGTGAAAACTCTGCAATTTCTTCCCCTGCAAAAAAAACATCCGGTTTATATTTTCTAGAAATTGTGGCTACCATTATTAATATTATTACTAATGTTACGCAAGTAGATTTCTAAAACATGCATAAGCCTGTAATTTTTCTTTATATTACTTATAGGCCTATAACTTTTACTGAAACTATCATCTGTTTATTGGATGGACAGCTATGGACAGGACAGGAAGTCTGGCTCTCGTTATGGTGGTGTGGAAGAGCTCTAGTCATGTTTGGTGAGCTTGGTGCTCGGATGGCCAGAGAAAAAGTACACAAACGCCCACATACACGCTGAGCTGGCGAACAGGACGTGGCCTGGACAGTTGCTTGCAATTTAGACTGTGTAAATGTGTTCCTGCAGGAGAGGAGCAGGAAGGCAAGTAGCTTAGAGATGCCCATTGCTATAGTTCAAAGTTGCATATACTGGAAAAGCAACCAACCATAACATGAAATAGGCCTGATTCAGCAGCCACAGAAAAAAATAAGAAAAAAAATTGGATGGTTGCACAATCCGCTACTCCTCGCATGTTTGTTTAATAAATATTTTGGGAAGTTTCATAATGATTCTACTAATAAGAGGGTGGTACGCTCAGCTAGTACTTCTCTGCATATTAAAATACACCATAAAGAAATTTGTAGATTTTCCCCATTGGGTGTTTCTTCAGCTCTGAGGACTTTGATTCTTATTAAAACATTCTATTTTTTCTTAATTATATACACTGTATGTTTAGGGAACACAAAAGATTTGAAAAATATTTTTTCTCCCATCCCAAATTTTTTCCACCACCATATCCCTTTAGGGGCTCTGTAGATTGTTTTACCCAGTCCCAAACTTTTAATTTGAAAATTCATTATAAAATATGTATTACATGATTTAAAAAAAAAAAAATGATGATGTAGACAAAAAGTGAAATAATAAACCATTTCACTTTTTGCTGTCTGAAAATAGTTGATATAAATTTTTTTTAAATGTAAAGATACATTTTTTCCACCAAAAGTTAGTAACTTATTTACCAAGAAGAAAAGAGTGTTGGGAAAATAAAGCGATATCAAGGTCAAAATCTTTTTATCTCTCCCTTATACGAGTAGGAAGTGTATTTATATCCAAAACCCTTGGCCAAACACATACTGTAACCTTAGCTGTCATATCCTGTCAGATACATATACCTCATATCCTATACATATACCTCAAGCCCCTTAATCCGTCATCATCACACACTTTTGCTACATACTCTAATATTTCTTGTCTGCTTTCAACTCTCCACCATCTTTTTCCCTATTTTTTGTTTTTTTTCTGTTTTTTCCTGTACGTATGTTAAAGGACTGCACGTTCACCTCATCTTTCGTCCCTTTCCTACCCTTCCTGTCCTCTGCTCTCTCTCCTCCTGCACTTCATAAAACATCTGGATCTCATTCTGTGGAAAACCAAAACAACATGAGAGAGCGACAGAGTGAGAGAGATAGAGAAAGGCGGGGAAATGAACAAAGGGGAAAAAATCTGTTGGTGGAAATCAAACAATATGTGAAAGAGGAGTACATAAATGAGTGCCTTGAACAATAATATTTTCTGAATTAAACAGATCAGGAGACAGGAGGATATTGGTTCTATAAAACTTAAAGCAATGTACATAAAATATATGTAATCATAACTGTGGTTTAGAAGTATTCAGCTGAGTGAGAGAAACCTTGGGTTTCTGTTGTTTTTATCAGCTTACATCTTAAACAAAATGGTTTCATAGTGCTGACAAAAATGGTTGAATCTGATCCAGGGTCCAGTAAAACACCAGAGGAAAAAAATTTGCAGTTCAGCAACTGGAGCCATAATTATGGAGAGAGGCTGCTGAAATCAGCAGGAAGACCGGTGTGTGTGTGTGTGTGTGTGTGTGTGTGTGTGTGTGTGTATGTCTCTGGAAGAGAGAAAGAGAGAGTGAGAGAGAGAGAGAGAGAGAGAGAGAGAGAGAGAGAGCAGTCATGTTGGAGTTCCATATAGATTCCTTCCGAAGACCTGAGTATTAAAAATAGATAGAAGTTCAGAAATTAATGTTTAAGACAAAAGCTACTGTACAGAGAATGATTAATATAAAAATTCCTTATATTTAACGGGCGTAATCGATTTTAAGGATTCAGAGGTTCTCTGAAAAGCGAAATGGCATTTTGCGGCTAATATAAAATAGAGTCACTATAGCAACACCCTTAATTACTTTCTCAGGCAGGAGATGGAATGGCAATGGTCTCATCTCGATGTTAGTCTGTACCTTGGAATCTATTGTATAACAGCACATCTTTGTTAAAGAAATTTTTTTTATATATATATATATATATATATATATATATATATATATATATATATATATATATATATATATATATATATATATATATTATACACTAAAAAGCAGAAAGCTGAAAAGGAGAATATTACACCCTGCATTATGTGCAGAAACTTTTAGAGACAATGTTAGAGAAAAATGGCTGCCAGAAGATCATCAGAAAGGGATGGAGAAACACTGCAGCCTAGTGGAGTGAGAGATTATGTCAAAATGGCAAGTCTGTTTTTAACTGTAAGATGTATTGATCAAATGTAATATATGCAGATTTAGTTTTAGTACATTGTAAAAAGTTATTTATTTATTTTTAAATAAAATACACTACCATTCAAAGGTTTTTTGGGTCAGTAAGTTTAAAAAAAATCATCAAGGATGATCAAAAGTGAGTTTTGAAATGTATAGTTACAAAAGTTTTACATTTCAAATAAATGTTGTTCTTTTGGAAAAAAAAAACATATTTCCACAAATAATTAAGATCACAACTGTTTATAATACTGATAATAATAAGTGATGTTTCCTGAAGGATCATGATTGCCATGACAGAAGAAATTGCATTTTAAATATATTATAAAATAGAAATGTTATAACAAAATATATAATAACAAAGACTTAACCCTAAACTTTTCAATACATAAAAGCATCAATGTATTATATGCAATGCAGTGTCTAAGGAATGTTTTAACAGTTTTGTACTTCACATAATAAAGATCAGTGAACAGACTTTGACAACACATATTAAGGATAACTTTCCCTATTTCACAGCTATCTCAGACACTTTCAGCTTAAATCAAACAGGGATCAACTGCATTAATTGCCTTTTAGTTGTGCATGCGAGTAAATGTATTTGAATGTACAGTATCTGTCAAAAGTTTGAATACCTTCTCCTTTGTATTAGTAAATATTATTAATAATATTAAAATATTATTTTTTAAAAGAAACTCAAATAAAGGGACAATGAATATTCATCAACACTACAGGATCAAGATCAAAAGATTATCCAAAACATAAATTCAGTAGGCTTTATCCAATCCAGATGTTTGTAGGTTTATGAACGACCCTGAGTGTTCTCCTTACCTGATGGTGGCAGTCTGTGGGAATTGAGTCTCTCTCCTACGTTAATTGCTAATTAGGAAATGGATATATAAGTGCTCTGTTTTTTCCATTTGGTTAGCACTCTCTGTGGGATAGTTTTCTCACAAGAGCGGCTCATAGCATCCCACTGATTTTTTTCTTATACGTATCTTATATCATGTAGCCTTAATATTTTGTTATATTGTTTGATATTTCTTTGTTTCTTTATTTTCCCTAGACTTATGTTTGTTATGAGTGGTTATTGTTATATTTTGTTAAAGAAAATAAAACCTTTTTCATTCATTGAACACTGGTGTTGATTCCTCTTTTATGTCGCGGCTTGTAACGAGCTGGCCATAACAGTTTATGACCTGTAAGCTATCATAATTGCACCCTTGAGTCAAGTCAAGTCACCTTCATTTATATAGCGCTTTTAACAATATATATTTATTACAGTGATAATAGGAAATTAAAGTAACAGAGATTGTTTTGGCTTTACAGCAACTAGAATAAAGTTATTGTCCAGCTAAAGTTAGTTTTGATTGATTTGATTGATTCACAACCGGAATTATCCCGACAACGTTTTATCAGTACAGAGGTAAAAGGAAGGAGGCGTTCACAGGGGAGAGACTAGTCCTGACACTTCAGGACTGCGTTGTCGTCGTGTCCAGGCGCAGGTCTTTCATCAGATCCGGCGGACTGCGGTAAACCTCGGGATAAACAGAGAGACTAATATTAGCGTAGACAATTGAGCAAAACAATCAGATTTTATTCCTGCAATAAGTTTACTGGAAATACTAAAGCATCTGCTTAACCCCTGCCTACACAATGTACTGTCCTCCAACAAAATAATGATTGACCACCTTTATAACACAAAACAAAGATTGTTTTTTTCTTCTTCCCATCACTATAACAGAAAATATGCATTCTTTTAGTGTGTGGGTGTGTTTAGCATTAGAAACAGAAATCACGCACAAACTTTTTTTGTCCCCAAGTATCTTTATTTTTTGTTCTTTAATAATAAATTTCCCTTAGGTTTCAGCAATAAGGATTTCAAGTGCTCTTCTTTCTGTTTCTCGGCTTCCTTCCTGTCACACCATTGCTTCATCCCTTCATCCACCTCTGCATTGAGATACACTGCTCTTCTCTAAAAAGAGACAAATTTAAACATCAAAGTTTGTTTCTGAAGTTAAATATCAACAGAAAAAAAAGAGTCTTACAGCAAACTCCTCTCTTTGCTTTTGTCTGCGGATCTGTCCTTTCATTGGAGGTGCAGGCCTTCCATCTGAAAATCACATAAACGATACGTCAGAGCTCATATTTACATTCCTAGATTTACTTTTTGACAAACACCTTACAACTGATGCATACAATAGAACTGACAAGCACAATACCTCTGTGCTTAACACCAAATTGTTTCTTTTGGCAGTCAAGAAAACCTAAAATAAAGTTCACCTGCAAATGACCAGTCAGGTAGATCTGTTATCGGTCCATACTCTGACCCACCACGTGCTAAACCATTTCTGCAGACAAAAAGGGATCAGGGCAATGGAGAATGTATTTGAACAAACCAAAACACTGGTATCAAGATTAACCATAATAGAATGTAATGTATGCAAGCATTATGATTTTATCTGGGGGGGGTTTCCAACAGGTATTAAGTCACATTGTTTTGTAGAAATGGTTCGTTTGTTTAATTGGATTTCATATCATCTTAAATATCCTTATTTGTCATCAACCTAATTGTCTTTTTTAAATACAATTTGTTAAAGTCAAACTGCATAGAAAACTCACTCCAGTCTCCACTTCTTTCCTGCATGGCTCACACACGTCGATGAAAATGAGCGTATTGATTGCCTCGACACTGTGAATGATGTGAAAATAAAAGTGACCCATTAATAAAAATGTACTGTTTTAAAAATATGACTGTTCTCTCATCAGGTGTTACTTTGTGACACAGTGTACTACCATGGACATTTATTAACACGCAGGCTGACAGCGAGGTTTTATAAGAATAATGTTCATATATAATTCCTGAGCACAAACCATAATGCAAAATTTTGGCAAAAAGCATGACATGTTTTAAAAAAAAAAAATGCTATAACTTGACTAATAGGCTATCTCACCTGCGGTACAAATCGTCCTCAAGGATACTGCCATTTTGGATTATAACAACTACGGTGAGCAAGAGGGACAAAACAAAGACTCTGCAATGGTGTAAGGCGGCGTGACTTATTGCTACCAGTAGATGATGCTGTGGTCTCATTAAATACAACACAGACTTGCCTGATTCACCTGTTGAATAAACTGCAGTTTATTTTCAGCCTTTCTAATCACAACTCGATCTCTAAACAAAAGATAAGCTAACATAAACGAGCTACAACGTGTTATCTGGGAAATCGTGTGGCTACCCGGAGTTTATAATGTCTTTTTATGTATAGAAATGTTCTCCTTGTGGTGTTTAGAATAGATTTTAAATAGTCTATAGAACAGAATTGTTTATTTGATTCATTCACAAATTGGTTTGAATAACTGACTGGTATGTATTCATTCATTATACAGTCTTTATACGGTCACAAAACATCTCGTAAAAAAACGACACAGAAGCGCTTCTGAAGAACGGCCTTTACACCTTCCGCTTAAATATTAAATTGTCTTTCAGCACCGCCGATCCCCTTCATTCCTCTGGCTCGAGCAGTGCTGAGTAAGCGCTGAAACATTCCCGCGCGCGCTCCGAGACAAGTCCACACTCGCCACAGTGCGCGCGAGCTCGTGCGCGCTCCCACAAAACCGCAGGAGAAGCTGCAGACAAGACCAGAATGGGAGGAGGGAGCTCCGGGGTAGGGAAAAAACGAGGTTTTAAACAAAAGAACAGCACTGGGTCTTTTTAGGGTCTCTGTAGGGTTGAATACAGTAACCGTACGACTGCAGGTCAGTTGTCGCCGGAATTTATGCCTCTCGGTAACTATGGAGCAGTGAGAGGCATTTTCCGCGAGGGAAGAAAAGAAAAGCAGTTACATTGTTGCGCTCGCGAAAAGCACACACGCAGCCGACTCACGCTGTCCCAGGGAACTTGGAGGTATCCCTCCGCACATTCCACAGACGAAAGGCACAGCACGACCAATTAGGCCTTAGGGTTGGAAAAATGACACAGAAAATATGTAAGGTCTTCGAGCCATTTACATGTTTTTAGGTTTCCGTGTATTTAAACATTGTTTTAAATCTAATAAACGCCACTTATTGGCATTTTCGTCACGTCTAGCCACATTATGTGTAATAAAAACATCTTACGGTGTTCTAAACAAAAAAAATAAAATAAACAATTTGATTCATGGCTGCATTTTACCTTTGTTTTTGAGTTTGTCTCATTTTGTTTATAGATAGTTCACTTAATTATATCAACAAATTAAACCACGCGTTCTGCCCCCTTAGACTAGCATAATGTAGGCTATGTGTCTTTTTCATTTAAGAGATTTTAAAAAAAGTGTGATTATGTCAAGGTTGTTTGTGTAAATCCAAACAGTAGGCTGAACCAATGGGCACAGTCTGTTTAAAGAAGTTGGTCTGTGTGACGAAATAGTGGGATGCTATTCATGCGCGCTGCCCGTGGGAAAGGTGTTCCGGTCGGGAAAAAAGCCACAGAGGAAGAAGAAAGGGGGAGGAAGGAAAAAAATTTGGAAAGAAAGAAACTCTACGTTGAACATTTTAGCACAGTTTTCCGGCGTAGGCTGCGCAGTGCGTGTTTATCAACGCGAATATGTTTGGGTGAGCGATAGCGATCCTCTCTTCGACTCGCTGCAGCTTTTTTTGTATTGTTACGCGCTTTTGAAGACTTCCACTCTTGGGGAATAATGGTCATTTTCTTTCAAACTGGACTGGACAAATTCTGCGGGACAACAAGAGGCTTTGATATGCCTTGTACTTTTTTGGCTGAGGAATAAACGCTTTTGAGATCGCGGATACGGACGACTCATTTATCCGCAGAGAGAAACGTTTTCAACTTGCCTTTTTGAAAGCCGCTAGTTGAGACAGGAAGGGGCCGCGGTGTATCCCATAACCTGTGTGTTTCACGCGCTGGAAATTTATTCAGCATTTAAACTCTATTGTTCTTTTTTTAAACAACCGGCAGTGCCGTTTATGATAAATCCACAGAGAAAAAATCCAAGTGGTAATTACAAGACTTGCGAGTGGTTCCGACAACAGTATTGCGGATGTGACTGTGAGACTCGTCTTTTGAATGGATCAGTTCTGCGCGAGTCTGGGACGAGAATTAAAGACTCTTTGAAGCCTGACGGTAGTTCCCACACGGTAATTTGCTCACTGCCGAAGACAAGGCCACAAGTAGCTGCAAACAAATGGATCAACATGCTTCTGTTCACACGCATGTCCAGCAAATTCATCACAAGCAAACAGTTTGGAAACAAACTGCTTGTTTTTAAGTCTAACCAGTACGACATGTAGCCTGCAAAAAATGTCATAGTGTTTTATTTATCTTCAAAGTTAAATATTTATTTTTGTAGCTCATCAGAAAGTATTAGTTTTTAACATTTCGTTTTTATGTGGATTTTTTTGTTATATTTGTTATTGTTTTGTTATTGACTTTTGTTATTGTTGTCACGTATCTTTTGGTCTGTTATCTCATCTGCTGTTGAATCACTTGAATTGTGCTTGTGTCCACACTGTATCTCACTGTATTTATGTAGAACACTATTTAAACTGTAGTCATTTTATGGTGGCATCTAAGAAAGGTTCAATTCGTACTTTATATTTTATACTGTAGTTGAACTTATATTAAAACACAATGGATCGACTTGGCAGCAAACTGAAGCAAAAGCTCAAACTGAGTGACTCTGGAAGTGTCAAATTCAGCAAAAAGAAAAATGACTTGGCCAACGCAAATAACAACAGTAATAGCAACAATGCCAATAATGGAACCGCGACACAGATCAATGCACCCGTGAGCACGTCTCAGTTCCCTCTCTCCTCCGTAGAGGTGTGTGGACAGTCAGCCGGAAGACCTGGCATTTCTCAGAGAATCACACCCTCAAATACCACCTCGGCTGCGGTACCTGAGGACTGTGGGCCTGGGATCGAACATCACCCGTCTACTCTCGCCCCTCTTCGGCGCCGGTCGCCCCAGCAGCGAGCATCTTGCTACTTGCCTGAAACGGCGGAGGGCCGCAATATGTGTGACCAGTTGAGACGAGGCAACTCGCCCAGATGCGAGGGTGACCCGCTGGGGGCGTACAGCCCGAATTCTCGTGTGCCCTTGAAGCAGCGCCGTTATTCTCTTGAGCTCCAGCAGCTTGTTCGCCGCCAACAGCTTCTCGCCCAGCCGCCTCCGCTGTCGTCTGTACCACCTCCGTACCTGTATCCCCGTTCGTCTGCCGTGGAGCCCAGCTTCCTCCACGACTTAGAGCGTCATAAGCGCTTGTCCCTGCAGGAAGCTCTGTTCTACAAGCGTTTGAGTTCGGGTGGCGAACCCTGGGACAGCGGACGCCCTGCTTCCCTCTCTCATCCACCGCAGAGGACCCATGACAGTGGCGTAGGGGGTTTCTTCTTCCCCCCTGCACCAGCGTTGAGCCCCTGCTCTTCTTTCAGCTTGCAGGAGTCCGTGTTGGCGAGCCCTCGGTCTAGTTTTGCGAGCAGTACCGCAAGTGGAGGAGGCGGCGGTGGCGGGAGTCCCATGGGAAGTCGGTGCAGCAGTAACCGGACGAGCGGCATCAGTTTGGGCTACGACACCCGCCATACACCCGGGCCCGGCCAGCAGCTGCAGCTCTCCTCGACCCAACTCGGTGGTGCCACCTCGGGTCAGGTGTACTCTGTACTGGCGTCAGGGAAAACTGGAGTGCCCCCTGTGGAGATTTGGAGGAAAACAGTGTTGGGAGGAAGTGCGCACGACAGCCGTCACTCGTATCCGCCTGCACTGAGCACACACACTGCAACCTTCCACAGAGCAGAACCAGAATGGGGTCCCATTGACCAGCGGGGATCAAGAGGTGACGATGTGGGCGAGAGGGCACGACACTCCGACTTGCCAGGAACCCGCTACCAGCAGGAGCTCACCCGCCTGATATTGAGCGATGCTGCCCTGGAGGGAGAAGCGTTACTTGGGGGTCTGACGTTGAAAGAACAACCTGTGTCTACCCCCATTCTAGCCAGCTCCGCATCTACCCCAGCCACGGCCGGAGTTCCAGGGAAATCCCTGGAAGAACAGTCAGCTGGAAGGGAATCATCGATATCTGCGGACAGACAGGAGTACTTTGGTGAGATCACTAACTCATCCTATTTGGCTAGTTTGTTTATGACTAATGATGTCTCTCTGGCAATAGGCCGTGAATGTGTGTGATGTGGTGAGATGAAAACTGCTTCAGACCTGCTAAAACCGGCAAACATTCTCTGAAGCAAAAAGCAAGAGATAAAACGCATCCATTCAGACTTCAAAAATACATACTAGCCCTCCTTTTTCAGCCCGTTTCTCTAACTAACCATAATAATTAACTTGCAAGTCACTGAGCGAATGTATAACCCCTCCACCCAAGGCTACATAGTATTCTGAACAGACTCCAAAGTCAAAAATATCTGCCTAGAGCGAGCATAGTGATTATGCATGACCCTAAATTACAGGCTCTGTGGTACGCTGGTCATACCAAAGAGCTGTGAGTAATACAGTAGGACAGAGGCTGTGTGTGTGTATAAGCGCTCTCAGCTTTCGACCAGCCACAGTTTGAGCGAGGGTGTGTTCATGTGTGTTAGCGTGCACTAGCGTGTGCTGGCGTGTGCTTGTTTAGCTCAGGTATTTGAGTCCTGAGGGAAGGCTCTCTCACACATTTAATTGTGAGGGTAGGGTGTGTGTTTGTGCCTTATGTGTGTGTAGTGCTCTGTTGCGACAAGGAAACCTCCCTGTTGTCTGAAAAGCACCTGTGTAAAGTTTAAGACATTACCTCATTCCGACACATTACAATATCTAATTCCTGTATCCAACAGCCTATTAGCCTTTTTTCCCCAAGTAAGAATGGGTTGTGGAGCTCAGGTCAGATTTATCGGTGTGTGTTGTTCTGTTACTTCAAGAAACAAACCCACTGGCTGGTATTATGGGGGAAGAATGCAGAGAGATGTATTTTTGAGTCCAGACAGCTTTGCCACCGTGTTTTATGTAATTGGTTATGATTGGATGATGACCTCATTGTCCTCAATAGAGTTGTGTGTGTGTTGTGATGCATCTGTTTATAGTATACTCAAACAGTGTTTGTATTCTTGCTTTCAGGAACATGTGTGAAGTGTGGTAAAGGCGTATATGGTGCAGATAATGCTTGCCAGGCTCTGGACCGCCTGTATCACACCCGCTGCTTCACATGCGTTTCATGTGGTGAGTTATAGTCATAACCAAGGCCAGTATTTCAGTACCTCTTCATTTGGGACAGTATCTCTCATGATGGTCTGAACATCTCTCTTATCTTGTTTTTACTTGTAGGGCGAACTCTCCGAAACAAGGACTTTTACAATGTCAGTGGCTCGGTTTACTGTAAGGAGGATTACATGGTAAGGATGACTTCTTGCAAAAAAAAAAATATATATATATTTTTTTTTTTTTCATTTTAACTTCATGTGTTAATTCTCATATTAATTTTAGCCAGTGTTTAAGGGGTTGAATGTGTGTGTGTGTGCAAATAATATCCAAAAGGACATCTGCCACTCAAAAAAGAAAGAAAAAACAGTGGGCATTTCGGAAAGAGAATAAGATACAAAAATATATGAATGGGTATTTCCTAATGAGATGTGAAAGTATGCGCTAGTTTTTGTGAGAAAATATCCACTATATTTTAATATAATATATATATTTAAAATGTTATATATTATATATTTCCTTCTTTTTAAAGTCTTTAATTTATGTTTTACTTTAAAAATATATATCTTATATATCTCATTTATTTAATAATTTAAACAATAATAATGATGATGATAATATTTAGAATATATATTTTAAATGTATTGTTATTATTTAAAATGTTTTACACTCTTTTATATTCAGTATTTCTTTAAAAAAATATTTTTGTTATAATAATAATAATCTAAAGAATATTCAATCATTTTCCTAATCTCTCCTGGTGTCCATTAGTTCTCAGGCTTCCAGGATGCAGCTGAGAAGTGCAGTGTTTGCGGTCACCTCATCTTGGAGCAGGTTTGTGGTCTTTGTGTGAGGTCAGTGTCAGTGTTTGAAGGTTGTGTAGGGTGAGTGTTCACAGCTCTCTGTTTGTGTGTGTAACTCAGATTCTGCAGGCTCTAGGGAACTCTTATCACCCGGGATGTTTCCGCTGTACGGTCTGCTCAAAGGCTTTGGACGGAGTGCCATTCACAGTGGACTACCTCAACAACGTCTACTGCGTATCTGACTACAACAGGTCTGTTAGACTGAACAGTGTTACAAATGACATGACGACGTATCTATTTGCAATTTGTCTAACATTAACAATTGCTCTGAAACCCTTTTTTCCAGATTTGTTTTATTTAATCAAATTAAGTTAAAAGTGTGGCAGAACCACATACAACAGTAAAAAAAAAGTGTATATATATATTTATCAGGGATGGAAATTAGCACCCGCCACCAGCCAAATGCGGGTGATTTTGTGTTGTGGCGGGTAAACTCGCTTCACCTACCGGCCACCGTGGCGGGTAAATAAAAATAGCATACTGTTTCACCCGGACGGCAGACACTTTTAGAGGAGGCACACCTTCAACACACGCGCGCTTCTTCCGTCGAGACTCGACGAGGGAAGAAAACGTGGGAGCGCGAGAGGCAGTGTGCCGTCCAAAGGGAGAGCTAGCCGCGAGCGCATGGTGTATTTTCAGGGCGGGGTAGCTCTCTTGCGTCGTAAAGAGCTAGCCGTGTGAACATCTACCCGCACGCTTCTTCCGTTGAGGCTTGAGCGCGAGAGGCGGTTATTGCCGTCCCAAAGGAGAGCTAGCCGCGAGTGCATGATGCAAATATGACAGAACAGGCATACTCTTGCAGAGAGAGCAACCTCCAGCATAGAGTGCGTTTCAGCATCGGTTCAGTTTTTTGTTTAATCTGCCCTACTCATTTAATGAAATGTATATCAGTTCATGGTATAAGAGAGAAAGAGAAAATGTCAGTATTTCATTGAGACTTGAGATTAATTAAACTGCTTAATTATTGTAGATCTTGTAGTATTATTTTTCACATGCAGTTACACATTGTCGGTTAAAAACAAGAAAGTGGCTAGTAAAAACATTGAGTGGCTGGTAGATTTTGAAATCCACCAGCCACAGTGGCCACATTAATGTATTGTTTTTCTATTTACTGAAGAAAAAAAACTATTGAAAAGGAGCATGTTGATCCAATTCCCTGTACCATTCTTTTAAAGAAATTAAAACTTTTATTCAGAAAGGACACATTAAATTGATTAAAAGTAACTTTTAAATTGTTACAAACTTTTTTTTTACATTTTCTATTCATCAAAGAATCAAAAATGTATCACAGTTTATACAATATTAAGCAGCACAACCTTTTCCTGTGATAAAAATAGGAAATTGATATCAGCATATGAGAATGATTTCTGAAGGATCATGTGACACTGAAGACAGGAGTAATGATGCTGAAAATTCAGCTTTGACATCACAGGAATAAATTAAATTATAAATATATATTTAAACAGAAAAGTGTTATTTTAAATTGTAATAATATTTCACAATATTCCTGTTTTTACTGTATTTTGGATCAAATAAAGTTTGTTTTACAAATGTTTCTCTCATTGAAAATAATCTATTAAGGCTTTTTTTGTGAAATAATCACAATCAAATTGATAGTAATTAATTTTAATTTAAAAGATAGCATAGCAGTTGATTTTAATAAAGAGATATTTTGGGAAAATTTGAGCAAAATACTGTCACACTAGTCGGCTATTAATTCCTCAAGTGTCACCTGATTGTTGCAGTGTCTGAACGTTCCATCATCATTGATGGGCACCTCTAAAACATCTGCATTTACAAGCTGTTACTGTGGATTACATTTTTTTCCTCTTCTGTTCCTCAGGACATTTGCTCCCAAATGCGCTGCCTGTTTACAACCCATATTACCTGCTGAGGTAAATAATTCCCCAGTCGTTTCACAGATGCTTTCAGGAGAATGTTCAAGATCTTGATTTTGTGTGTGTGTGTGTGTTTCAGGGCAGTGAGGAGATCCTCAGGGTGGTGTCAATGAACAAAGATTATCACTTTGAGTGCTATCACTGTGAGGTAGGTATTATGGAAAGTAGTTTGGATAAGCTGATTGTCGTCATTTTGTCGTGTCAGATAAGAGCTACATGTTATCGCACAGGCTTGTAATCCTGTCTTCCTCTTCTTCAGGAGTGTGGGAAGCAGCTGTCTGATGAGCTTGGATCTCAGTGCTTCCCTCTGGATTCCCACCTCCTCTGCCACTCTTGCCACATGACCAGGGTGTGTCACACATAACCCTTCCCCTCACGACACATACTGAAATGAGAACTAATGTGCCTGACCAACTTAAACTACTTTGTACTCTCATATGCACAGTAGTGACCACTGTAAATTGTTGCCTTTCTAATGTGTGTCTCTTCTATGGCAACTTTATTTTTGAAGATAGTGAGAGGGGAGAAATCACTCTTACTGAGACATGAGGTCATAGTACATTTCAAATGCAAATACCAGCACTGGTAAAAACTATACCACCCCCTAGTGGCTGGGAAATGCAGCAACTGAATCCTGCTGAACAAAATATTTCTATACAAGTTCTCGGAGTTTAAGATTATTGCCTGCTTCATTACTAGAGGGAGTTGAAATATCACAGAACACTGTTTTACTCCCATATCTACTATTTGCTGTAGGGAAAGAACAAGGGATTTTTTTGCTTAACATTTTTTTTTTTATATTTAATATCTCTAGCAAAGATTTTGCACTTAAACATGTTTACCTATTAAGATAATTTTTTTTAAATAAAGTGATTGCAAAAGGTTAAAAACATTCCTGTATCTGTTTTAATAAATAAATATCTGTGTATGAATGAGTGTTATTTTCTTATGCGATTCACACATCCAAAAATCAGAATTCATACACTGACCCATTATTAATGGGATTAATGAAAGGAGGCCGCTAGTATAGATAGTGGCTTTTCCAGTCACTCGGCACTTATGGGTTTTATCTCTCTTTTCAAAAGCTTTCTGGGTACTTTCTCAATTGAATGCTATTGGTCTGGATGATTAAATTTAAACAATTGTTTAGTGTAGAAATAACTCAAAAGACTGACGTTTCACACCTTTTTGTATTCAATTTTAAGCCTGTGAAAACACTCAAAAGAACAAAATATAGGCAACAATATTTACAAGGTTATATAGGAACAATATTTTTGAGCAAAACTAGAAAACAAAAAACTAATTTGCTACAGAATGGATTTCTGAAGTCTGGAAAAATCAGTTGATGAACTGTAATGAAAATATCTGAACATTTTTAGAAAATATCTTTTCCACACCTGGAACTGTAAATGTCACTGCTGACTTTAGCAATTCATAGTGTAGTATCCTCTCCAACTGCTGCTGGTTATTGCCACAATTATTCTAGGCATCAATGAAAAAGACTTCAATACATGTCAAAAAAGCAAAAATAATAATAAAAAAATGTTCTTCCATTTTTTATTATTCTTTGTACATTCTGCACATTCATAAAGAAAATAATCCAAAAAGAGAATATTTTGCAATTTATCTCCAAAACTAAAACATTAAAATAATATTAAAAGGCCTCTTGCTATCTTCTCTACAAAGGTTAAATTTATACTTGTGATTCAGAGATGAACAGTACAACTTCATAAGACCAGGGAAAGAAGAGAACAGACGAAGGTGGAGATGAGAATCTTAACAAATGAATCTACAGTGTGGTTCATAGGATTGAACATCAGTAGTAGTTACTTTAATAAATCAGATTTTATGTGAGATCAGCGTCGACAGCAGGACTGGCTCTGTTAACTCACAATAGCGGCTGAAACATCTGGACAGGGGACTTTTTATTCCATCCATTTGGAAATATATTAATTAAATCTGGATACAGTATTTCAAGTCCCATAATTATGCACTGATTTAACTACCTTCTAGCCTAAAGTGGCTCTAGTTAAACTATAAATAAAAATACAAGCAAGGACTGCGGGGTGGAGAGAAGGAAAATATGATTGATAGTCTCTTAACTTTGGTGTTTGTGAGCTTTAAACAGCACACTGATACACAAACACATACACAAGCCTAATTAGTTTTAAAAATAAACAACATTCATCAGACCCTTCATTAGTATTAGTCCTGATTCATTTGAGATTTTTGGGAAGACAAAAAAAGAAGTTTTACCTCAAACAGTGTTGAGTGACTGAAGTGTTAAAGGAACAGTTCACTTAAAATGAAAATTGAGTTATTTGCTGACCATCAATGTTGTTCCTAACCTGTGTGTGGAACAGAACAAGATATATTTTGAATTTCGAAGTAAAAAAGAAAAAGTTTTGTCCATACAATAAAAGTCAGTGGGGTTGGTTTAATGTTTTTGACTCTATTGGATAGACAAAAACAGCTGAAACATTTAAAATGTCATCTTTTCTGCAGAGGAAAGTCAAACAGGTTTGGAAGAGCGTGAGGGTGAGTAAATGACAAAACTTTCATTTTTGTCTGGACTATCCCTTCAATGAGTGAAAAAGATCGGCATCTATCGTCCTTAGAGCCTGTCATCATGCTGATGACTCTGATCTTACAAATCCCTCTCACACTTATCCACTCGCTCAAACATAGTTGTACACTCAGTGGCGTCTGTCTCTGGAGGTGCTGCTACGGCTCTGTGAGCGTCTGCTGCCCCCTGCCGGTTTGGACTCGCTGCCGCGGCCTCTGTGGCCATCTCTCCTCTGTTCTGCCTCTCTGCCTCTTTCTCTCTCTCTTTCCTTGCCTCTGTCTCTCTCTCCCTCAGTTGACCGTCTCACAACACCTGCTCCTGCTCCTCCTGTGTTCCCTCCCTCTCTGTCACGGCCTTTTGCTCTCCCCCTCCATTCTTCTCGTTTTTTGTCCTCTTCCTCCTGGAGTTCCTGCCGCCTCTTCTCTCGCTCCTTTTTGCGCTCAGCACGCTCCAGAGCTCTCTGTGTTGCCTGGAAAAAAGCAAAGACTTAAATTGAGGAGGGGGGGGGGGGGGGGGGTGTGTGTGTGTGGAATGGAAGTTGAGGGTCGTATGTGATTAGAGGAAGCAATGCTGACCTGTTCATCTGTGAGGGGTAACCAGTATATACAGGGAGCTGCTTTAGTTTTGTGGAACAGGTCATCAAGAAGTTTTACAGGAGGTTCTTCTGGTTTATCTGGAAAATGAAGACGATGTCAAATCAAGTAAAAAAAAAGGGGGGGATGGGGTGATGAGATAAGTAAACATTTGACCAGATTTAGTTTCCCTCACCTTTCTTTTCCGCTCTCTTCTCTTTGCTCTTGCCTCTCTCTCTGCGTCTTCGGTCCCGTGATCGAGACCTTCTTGTTTTGTCGCTTCGGTCTTCCTTACCGAAATCCTTCACTTTATCCCGGTCCCACTCCCGCTCAGAACGAGTCCTCTCTCTCCTCTCCATCGCTCTTTCTCTCTCGGCCCACTGGTCTCTCGCAGCTGTAGCCCCTCCGTCTCGCTCTCTTTCTCGGTCCTTTTCTTTTTCGTGGTTTGGAGGTGGGAGTGGTGGATGTGCGGCAGGGCGTCCTGAGGCTTGAGGGTCATGACCTACACGGTCACTGGACACGATACCTTTATGGAAGTCCAACTGGACACAGAAGAAATCACAAAAAGAGATGCATACAATGTTGATTAATAACATGAGAATGACTAAATTATGACAAGAGAATGGTGACAGCAATAAAAGCAAGAGAAGCAAATTGTGCCAAACTGTTCCGACCTCATCCTGCTCGCAAAAATCCACCCGTAGTACTTTGGGATTACTCGCAGGCCATTTCACACCATGCAGTGCTTCTCGAGTGGCCGCTGCTTCCTCAATAGTGGAGTACTGAGATAGAACATGACAGAAAGAAGGTTAAAATAAACTAATGCATCAGGGGGCAAAAATAAAAAATACAGAATAAAACAAATCCACTGCTGTTCAAAAGTTTGGTGTCAGTAATATATATTTTTTTAGTGATTTTGTCTCTTATGCTCACTAAGGATTTATTTGAAAAAAACAACTAATATTGTGAAACATTACAAATTAAAAGAACTTTTCTATTTAATACAGTGCAGGTCAGAATTATTTGCCCCCTTGGTAAATGATCAAAGATGGCTGTAAAAATAAATCTGCATTGTTTTGAAGAAAGAAAGAAAGAAAAACAACAACTTTTTGGCAGCAAACACTTAATATGGGTTTGGTTCATAACGGGATAAAACGTACAGCATGTATAAAATGAAATACTCTGCTGTATCTTTAATGTTGTGGGCCTAACTTTCTACCAGAGATCCTGGATATCTTGTTCAGATGCATGGCATCATGGATTCGATCAAATACCAACAGATAAAAAAAAAAATCAAAACCTGACAACCTCTGCTAAAAATCTTATAAAGAGCCATGTTTGGATCTTCCAACAGGACAGTGATCCAAAAATAATCAAAATCAAAACAAAAATGGGTCACTGAGCCCAAAACCAAACATCTGCAATGGCCATCCCAGTCCCTGTCCTGAACCCTATAGAAAATGAGTGGGCTGAACTGAAGAGAAGCAGCGCCAACATGGATCTGGGAATCTGAAGGATCTGGAGATTCTGTATGGAGGAATGGTCTCTGATCTCTTGTCAGGTGTTCTCCAAACTCATCAGGCATTATAGGAGAAGACTCAAAGCTGGTATCTTGGCAAAAGGGGGTTGCAAAAAGTATTTAATAAAAGGGGGGCAAATAATTGTTCCCAGTGTGTTTTGGAGAAAAACATTTCATAATGTGATTTCCACCCCACTTTCAATTCTTTTACTTCAATAAAAGGTTAGATTTTTGCTAATTTTTTTAATAAAATAGCAAAAGGATTAACAATGCAGATTTATTTTTCACAGCCATCTTTGATCATATTTGCCAAGGGGGCAAATAATTCTGACCAGCACTGTATATTTGAAAATGTTTATTCCTGTGATGCAAAGCTGAATTTTACTCTAGTCTTCAGTGTCACATGATCCTTCAGATATTATTCTAATATGCTGATTTGGTTTTCAAGAAATATTTCTTATTATCAATGTTACAAACAGTTTTGCTGCTTATTTTTGTGGAAACAGACGTCTTTTTTAGGATTCTTTGATGAATAGAAAGTTCAAAAGAAAAGCATTTATTTGAAACATAATTTATTCATAATTTAAATATTTATAATTTAATCTTAGATGTCTTTGATGTCTCAAAAAATCTTTTGAACGGTAGTGTAATAATAATAATAATGAGCTTTAATAATAATAAATAGTAATCTTACTGTGACAAAGCAGTGTGATTTGATCTTATCAATCCAGAAACCCTCCTCCACCAATGTACCAGTCCGGTTTAACAACTCCTTCAGCTGCCCTAAGGTGAAAGGTCGCACCTAGAGAGAGAAACAGTTCAGAGCAGGGGTCAAAAGATCAGCAAAACTTTTAATGTCTCCACCATAACACAAAAGAAATCTGACTAGGGCTGCAACTAACGATTATTTTAATAATCGATTAAAACAATTTTTTTTTTACGATTAATTGATGAATCGGATTAAAAAAATGTTTTTTTTTTTTTTTTTTTTTAAAAAGCATTAATTTCCAACCCTTTATTCAAAAACAGAACTGACAGTGCAAATTCACAATGGAAAAAAAATCCAGTGCAAAAAAATGGACTAACAAAAAAACATACACATGTATGCTTCACATCTGCCAAATATACAGGCTTTTTAAAAATAAAGTGCACAAAAAGATGTATATTTTGTTTAAAGGGACCTGAGCTGTCAGAACAAAAATTTATAAAAAATAAAGAAAAACACAAATCAGAAAAATACAAATCAGAAAACTTAACAGGATTTGTTTGAACATCAGAACTTGTTCGCTACACTACACTCGCACACACTCACAAACTTGTTTGTCAAAGATGTTATAATTTAACAAAATGCTTGACATTTTTTGACAAGCAAATGCACACAAAAGACAAGTCTCGCACATGGATAATAGGTAATAATAATAATAATTATTATAATAGAAGATAATATCTCTAGTCTATCCTAATATTAATTATAAATACAATGTATATAAAATATAAATACAATATTAAAAAACAAATACAATGGATTGACCACCTCCTATGGTGTGTAAGGTATTTTGCAGCTCATCCTTTCCAAGCATATAGTGAAGTTTCTCTGAGTCATTTAGAGTAAAGATTGAAAAATTCAGTGCTGCAAATTGTGGAAAAAAATATTCCCCTTGTAGTGGTACTTGGGACAGACAAGAAAGTGTTTATCAATCATCATCCGATTCAAATCACAGTCTGCTAATTCAGTGGTAAGAATTTAGTGGTTTTTATTTATATTGTTGTCCATTTATCAAACTGCCATGCCTCTTATATAGTAATTATATATTACTATGTAGTATGTACCAATTTACTAACGCTCAGACACAGTCTCTCTCGCGCACTGTCGCTCACGCACAGACACACTCGGTCTCTTTCGCACACTGTCGCTCGCATGCAGACACACTCGGTCTCTCTCGCTGAATTCGCTTCGCTTTTGTCCAGCCCGGCGCCTCATAGATCTGCTCCGCACTCAACTCAACTTTTTTTTATTTATACTCAAACATCTCTGCGAATTATTGACTGGGGTAATAATCGTGCGACACAACGAATCGATAATGAAATTCGTTGCCAACTCTATTAATAATCGATTTTCATCGATTCATTGTTGCAACCCTAAATCCAGTGTTTGGAATAACGGCGTTTAAAAGAACGGCGTTAGGTAACGACGTTATTTTTTCAGTAACGGGGTAATCTAAATAATTACTTTTCCCGTAGTTACAACGCCGTTAACGTTACTGGACGTTAAATGCGGTGCGTTACCACGGGCGTCAGTTTGGTTTGAAATGTGCTGGGGACAGAGACGCATTCGGAAGTGCATTTTCAGAAGTGCTGGGTACAAAAAGCTGTGCAGACTCTCTGCTCAACCTGTAAATAAATCCATCGATCCGCAAATTGTGTTTGAGTTCTTAAATGGTCTAATGGTAGATCTTTTGCCAAGCGTGTCAGAGGTTACAGGTTTTAATCCGCACTCGTATAGTTTATTTTCTCTCATCAAAACTGAATATGTTCATCAGTGGTTACAGTCTATATCAAGCAGGGACACGTTTGTATGCATTTTATTTTGTGATTTCACCGGAATGAATAGAGTATCCACAACGGCGATAGATTGAAGCGCACGTCCGAGTGAAGACTGCGCGAGCCACAAGAGAACACTGTATCCATGCAACCGATAGCAGCGGCAACGAGCGCTCAGCTTGATTTCAAAAACAACACATTTTAGTGCTAGATCTCTTATTTAATAACAAATTAAATGGCAACGCATGGCGTTGTTAGAGTTTGATTTATTTAATTGTCTACAGTTACTGCAAACACACTTTACCGGGGCGGCGGTGGCTCAGTGGTTCATGTAGGTTGTCTACAAACCAAAAGGTTGGTGGTTCAATCCCCGGTTCCACCTGACCAAGTGTCGAGGTGTCCATGAGCAAGACACCTAACTCCAGCTGCTCCCGACGAGCTGGATGGCTAACACCGCCGTCGGTGTATGAATGTGTGAGTGAATGGGTGAATGAGAGGCAATATGTAAAGCGCTTTGGTGGCCATTGGGTCTATGAAAACGCTATATAAATGCAGTCCATTTACCATTTACTTTATATTATTTAACTCTTTACTTTTGAAGAAAATACGTGAAGTACAGAATGTCTACCAGACCAGTTGTCTGACATTGGGAGTTTGATTTATTTAATTAAGAATAAGACTATAGAGCTAAACACACTTTTTTGTTGTTTAAAAGTTTACTTTTGTTGTGAACACTTGGAAGTACAGGTTGTTTACTTGACCAGTTGTCTCAGGTTGAGAGAGTTTGATTTAATTTGCTAGAGTTAAATGCACTTTATATGGTGTAACTGTTTACTATCTTACAAAGATAATACTTGAAGTTCAGGATAAACATCTTGCTGTCTGTCGACGTGCAATAAATATCGAAAGTTATGTACAAACACCTGTCTGTTCTACTCATTTCAACTGACTTGTGAAAACTGCTAAAAAAAAAAATCCAAATTCTTTGACATAGCAACTTTTATTTAAACAGTAACGCAAATAGTTACTTTCCCTGGTAACGAGTTACTTTTATTATAGCGTAATTCAGTTACTAACTCCGCTACTTTTAGGAACAAGTAGTGAGTAACTATAACTAATTACTTTTTTAAAGTAACATTCCCAACACTGCCTAAATCTGACCCTGAAGTATAATGTTCCTCATAAATCTTTTAGCAGTTCAGGTGGCACTATTCACACACTTAAAATATTTTATTTGAGATATCCCTACATTACAGTGAGACACTGAGCAGTGAAATGAACAACGTCATCTGGTGCTTACCAGGTTGCATACGTGTATGATTTTGGAGGTTTTTCCACGAGGAGGAGACAGCTGGCGACCTGTCCTTATGGGGTCGTCAATAGTTATGGACACTCCTGATTTCTGCTGACTGATGGAGCGCCGCACCAAAGAATCATTGGGAGTGACTGAGCGAGGAAAATAAAAAGAATTATAATCTTGCTTGTAAAAAAACAAGGATATGTTGGACAGGAGCAAATTAAGGAATTACCTTTCTTGGAATCACCTTCCTGTGTTTCTATGCTAGCATCAGGGGAGCTCTCCTGTTTCCTATGTATTTCCTTCTCTCCTCCTGTCCATTTCGGCTCTTCTTCATCATCATCATCCTCCATTTCTTTCTGCCCATTCTCATGCCCATCAGACGGAACAATCTGAACCAAAGTTTAAAGAGACAAGAAAAAAGTTCACTGAATGGCAGGGACAAAACATGAACTTTAAAAGACGATGACAAAATGCTTTCCTATAAAAAGATTCAATCCTAAAGTCACTTAACGCTTAAAAATTACTAAAGTTAATTCTGCAGTATTGTGCCGCTGTCTTCAGCACTGGTGATCCTCCTATACTATTCCTACTAAGTCAAACCTTAACATTTGTTTTGTCAGCAACCTGACTCAAGCCTGTGCTCACCTGTGTCACTGTGCGTCTGATCTTAAGACCCTGATCCTCTTCTGGTTCCTCTCGCTCACGAGGACCGGATGAGTCCTCATCCACAGAGAGACGGCTCTCATCTGGGTGCAGTTCGACCACCACCTCCTGCAGGGGCTTGATGTCTGGAATGAGTGTCTGTAAAGATGACCATTTTTAAGTCAAGTAAAAATATTTCCATGCAGTACTATTAAAGCACAGAACTGATAATCATTCTCAGCTAAATTCTGTCCAAACTATACATGGTCTATACATTTAAGCTTTTCATCAAATAAAACTTAAGAATACCGCAACATTGACCCTATAACGTTGAATTTATTCAACAAGCAAGGCTGTCAAAAACAGTTAGTTATTCATCGCGTATCTGCTAAGGTCATGTGGGAGTGGTCTTGGATGATTTACCTTCAGCGATTCAGTGGTGATGCTGATTGACGGCTTTTTGGCAGTGACTGCTGTACTAGACCCCCACCTTCTCTTCCTGCTGGCTCCGCCCACAGGCTCTGACTCAGATGATGTAATCTCGGTTTTACCTAGTGCCAAAAAAATGAATCACCAAACTGCACAACCAGATCCAGCTGTAAATGACTGGTAAAGGAGCATAGCGAAACAATTCCTAATTGACTCCGTAATCCCTCTTTTCACTTGAATTGTTGAATAGCTTCAAGCATGTAAGAACAGGCTTTAATGTAACATATAGAAGTTAAATTAACATTTAACATATGCGATTTTGATTTAGTTATTTGAACAGAAACATTTCAGATAAAAAGAGAAAAGTTAACTTTGCAGCTCAACAATTGGAACAGGGTTTATTTCAACACAATGCACAGCACATGTTGCTGCAATGCACTGCTTTCAAAGTCGACAGCTACATCATGTGTTAGATCGATTTTTGGTGCAACGTAACTTAATTTGCATCACTTTAGCCAGAGTTGTTTTAAAAACTGTACTTGGTGAGGACAGCATCCCACCCGTTACTGGTTAAGGTTCTAGATCAGCAGGTTTAAATAGGCAGTGCAAAGGCAATTATTACTTTTCTTAGGAGAGAAATGCACATAATGGGCTGCAACAACCTGTCAGTAGACAACGGGTAAGAGAAAGAAACATTTTGAAGACACTTACTGCTCAGGGAGATCTTTCGGGCAGCAAACGATTTTGCAGTGGAGCTCTGAAATGAAATAGAGAGGAGGAGAAACAAGATCCCAATGGATGTGTGGAGGAAAAGACAGACACAACGGACAAAAGAGACATTGGGAAAAGGAGGGGAATGAGAGAAAGGAGAGGGGGAAGAACAGATGCACAGCTATCAGTTACACCAATAATGTACAGTTGCTTTGAGAATCCCACCATTATTATAAAGTCCCCTACATAGCTTTAGTTTTTACTTTAACATAACTTTAGCTAAGAAATACTTGATTAAATTTCCCTATTTTCCCATATGTGCTGTAAAATACAGGATTACCAACACCCTCTAACCTCATCATTAACAAAGCAAAAAACCGTCTTTCCACTAAGTTATTTAAAAACAAATACATCTTGGGAAAAAGGGTTTTCCTGGTACCATTGACACCTGATTCCTCTCTGGCTTGGCTATGGCCCAACCGCACAGCAGTGTGCACTGTATCTAGGCAACAAAGGTCCAATCAGAGGAGGCTGAGAAGTGAGGGCGAGATACGATCACAATTGAGTGTGCTGATTGGCCGGCTGACAGGAACTGCACTTTTTGTTTCAATGGCTGTTTTTTTTTCTTCTTTTGTGATGGGATTTGTGATCAAATGGTCTTTGAAAGTCTTTTAAGTTGTTGAGTGTTCAGGAAGCAACGGAAGCATGGCAAAAAACTCCCGGTGTCCTCACTGGCTGTGGTGATAGCATCCTCATTACAAACCAACGAGAATCACATGATGTTTGACAAGCCAAAATTCTGGTAGCAATCTGTCACAGCATTTTATCATCTGCATAAACTGAAAGTCCTTTGTACACATGGGGTGCCACAAAAAAACCTGTGACACATCGGTAAAGATGGTTTCCTTTTTCAACGTTTGCAAAGGGTCTCATGCCGTCCACAAGTTTATCTGAGAATTTTCTGGGAAGGTTATTTGTGTCAAGACTGGAGCATAAAGTTCTTTGAAATATCCCAGCAAGTCCATTTGTATTAGTGCTGCATGGCTGTTGACAAACTAAATAATGACAGGAAAAATAGTTGGTAGTAAATCCAGTGATTAGTCCATAAGCATCGCTTCATTCTCTCAGAATACTCGACTCTCTGAGATCAGTCCACAGGCATGTGAGAAACAGCAGGTGTTTGTGTAGAATCTGTGCAGACATCAGTTCGTTCAAGTACTAAAGTGTGAGCGAAAATAGCAGGAGGCGTCAAGACTGTTCCCATCATGACGACAGAAGTCCATCTCTTGTTTGTGTTTGGTTAGCATTCACACTTTGAAAAATGTCTTTGTTGGTGAGCAGCATTCTTTGTTTTCCACAAATACGACTGACGCCTCCATCTCACCAGCTATTTTGGCTTCTCTTAAGCAGTTCCATCAGGAGGCCACATCAGTTTTGTATGACGAGGTAGCGGCCAATGATCCGGCAGGTTCCGTCAGGCTAAGTGTGCAGTGGTGACTCTGGGGGCCTAGCTCAGGTACAGCCGAGACGCTTGGGCATAGCGGGGCAGGTGATGGAGGTGGTAGAGAAGAAGAGGTGGTGGTAGTATGCAGGTACCAGTATGAGCAATGGAAGAGGGGAGGGCACCTTCACAACAAAGCAATCAATGGGATTTTAAACCACAAAACAGTCATACTACCAGATCCAGAGATAAAAAGAGAAAGGGAACAAGAGCAAAAGACAGAGTGGCAGAGATAGAAATAGCAGGAAAAAAGGGAGAGAAGACAGAGAGAGCCTACATCTCTAACTACATGTTGCAAGGGTCTATCATCTGCTCCCTACAACTCAAATACACACTGTGCACTATTTACATAGACACTTATGGCACTATAAATGAAAAGGAGGATTGTTTTATAAAAAGTGATTACTTTAGAGATGTAACTTTTCAAAGGAGGATTATCAGATGGAGATTGCAAAAAGCATCTCTAAACTTCTCTAAAGTACCTCTTCTAAAAATATTGAGTCAAATAAGTACAAACTGCTGACCTCAATCAACTATCTGGTCAATGGACAACTAGTTGACCACTCCAACCCATCTAAAAATCTTTTAAGCTACAAAAAGATTTATATTTAATACAAAAATGTGAAACGCACATCTAAAATTAGCACTGATTCATTCCCTCTCACACACACGCAATGACCTACTCTGTTTCTAATTTCACACATTATTAGCCATCCACATCCCCCAGACATTGCTACAGCTGCTGCTACTGAGTTAAATGAAACAATGGTAACAGTATTCAATTCAATAGTAATGGTATCTAATATACAATCCTGAACTGAATCTGAAGAAAGATGACAATTTGAGATCAATTAGGCTTCAAAAGGTTCAGCTAGAACTGCCTCACAAACTTCAGTTTTCCCATTGTCATATTTCAGGATTATAGTTTTCACTGGGTCTTCGTTCTGCGGGCCTTCTTACCTCCTCAGGGTGGGAGTCGCTTGATTCTGCCCCCTGTTGGTCAGACTGTTGCATAGCACTCTCTGAATGCGAGCGGCCCTCAAGCTCCATAGCAACTTGGCTTGCAGGCTCAGAGAGAGCTTCCTGCTTTACCTCCCTAGAGAAAAAGAGTCAGTGAACAAGAGAAAGAGTAAGGGGTAAGGGGGCTGAGGCTGCTCGATCTGGGTCACTACACCTATAAATAACTGCCTGGCTAAATGACTCTCACATCCAGCATTACACACATACATACAAGAAGATATCTTTCAAACACAGTCAGAAAACTTGCAAACATTGCGAGGGAAAAACCAATACAACACTTCCATATTGTCATTAACCAAGGCCGTACACATTTAAATAATTACACAAATTTAATTTGCGTGAATTATGAGTTCTGTACTACTGAATTGTTGAAATACAACTGCAAACAGATGAATTAAAAGGAAGACAAATTTAAGTTTACTTGATGTAACATGCGTGCAGCGGTGAATCTTATAATTTTTTTTTTTTTTTTTTAAATCTGATTCATGAAACCACTAGTATGTAACAATTAGGGATTCACCGATCCGATACTAGGTATCGGCTCCGATACTACCATTCTTGGCCAGATCGGGTATCGGTTAGACGAGGCCGATCCAAATCCGATATTGTGCGTATACTATTCTGTCTTTGTTAAGCCCCACAAAAGGCACAAATACATTATAAAGCACCATAAAGTTTTCGTGCACTAAATTATAAGTGTTCAGAAGCCATTCTATAGTCTAATGTGAGGCAGAAAGTAATATTTAAATCATTAAATTCAAGTCACGTAAACTCTTCCCTCCAATGCGGCTGTCAGTCATTCTCCATTCAGCATTCGAACAGCGTGTCGCGTTCGGTTACAACAGTCAACACATTGAAACTCTCTCCAAGATGATTCAATGTTAATATTATTATACTTGATCTGTAGATAAAGGTCTATGGTTTAGCATACAATTACTTTATCTTGTTGGACTGCATTGCTTACTTTCTCCCGGGTGTCTGTTAGATCACAACACAGGAGTAGAGAGCACTATAATTGTTCTTCACGCGCACAGTAACTGAAATTTAAAACTGTTAAAAGAAAAGGCTGAATAAACTATTGCATCGATAGATACTGTATAATACACTATGCATCAATATGTCTTTCCTGTTTCGAACTTTTCAATGCGAACTTGACGCGCTGTGACTCAATGTTGTTTCCAGCGCATCATTCAGCGCTCGGGATGTGCATAAGCGTTTTGTGCCGCACTGTATTGGAGCTTTTCATATTATAATACTTTTTTGTGCAATTAAAGATTATTAATAGCCTTTCTTGTTCTGTCATATCTATCATATGTTGCTGCCTCAAACAGCTGCGCTATAAAAAAAAAAAATCAATTTTATAGTATATATAGCCTGCATTTTTTATCTTTTGATTTTTTTATCTTGTTTTTCATGAATATATTATCCAACAATACAAAAGCAATGTGTAACATATTTACCAGATTAAGTACTACACTTATTGTCTCTCATTTGTTCCCCACTAATGTTTTTTTCACTAAATGTTCAGATTTTATCAAATTATTATGCACTCGTGGTTTTTCTAGAGTAAATTTTACTGCCGAGTTATTTTTATCATAGATTATGATCATATATTTTTTGTTTTTCTTTATAATGAAGTTGTCTGTATTAAGTAGATTGTATTTAACACACAAAAGAGTGATTATCAGTTCAACACACAGAGTTATAGAAAGTCTACTTGATTTTTTTTTTTTTTTTAACTGCGCTGGTATCGGTCGATACTCAGAATATTTGGTATCGGATCGGTTCTGAAAAAAAGGTATCGGTGCATCCCTAAATACAATGCATACAAATCTCAGTACACCGATACCATTTTTTCAGAACCGATCCGATACCAAATATTCTATGTCATTGATGCATTAAAATTGTAATGCTTTGCATACACAGTCCACTCACCTTGTTAATTTAAGTTCTAATAAAAATCAAGTGAACAGTTGCATGAGGTTACAAATATTCTGCTTTGTTGCCCTTTCCACCACATAAGTGTGCACGCTCTCTCATGAAAACTTCCCAGGGCTTCATCAAAGTCATTACTGAGGGTCATCACAGTTTCCACAAAAATATTAAGCACACTGTTTTCCACATTGATAATAATAAAAAAATGTTTCCTGAGCAGCAAATCAGCATATTAGAATGATTTATGAAGAATAATACGACACTGAAGACTGGAGTAATGATGCTGAAAATTCAGCTTCGAATCACAGGAATAAATTATATTTTAAAATAATAAGAAAATATTTTTTTGAAATTGTAATATTCCACAGTATTATTACTGTTTTACTGTATTTTTAATATAATAAATGCAGCCTTGCTGTGCATAAGAGACTTCTCTCAATAACATTTTAAAAATCTTACCAGTCTCAAACTTTTGAATAGTGTACTTGTATTGACATTTATGAGCTGCCATTAGCTCTCACAACAATAAAACTGTTTAAGCACATACGACAGTGTTCAGATGTGACTGTATCGTATGCAACACTTTTGATAACAAATTTAAACCTTGGCAAACATGGCACTGGCAGGGGAACAGATTAACCGGCTCCTGACATTCCAATTTCTACAGGGGATTCAATCGCATTCATTGTTCTATAGATAACCAGTCCCCCTCTCACACACATAAACATACACCTGTGCAGCACACCTTGGCACCATGGTCTCCAGAGACAACACAGCCCTGATGCCATTTGCTCCAAGGAGGGAAAAACTGCCTCTGGGTTCTCTGAGCACAACCCTTTTCCTTTGTATTGAAGCAGTCAACACATGCTGAGGGGAAGGGGGACGGGTAGCTAGATCCCCCGTGGACAAAAAAGCCAAGCGCTTAGAATACTTAGCATTTACACATGAATGCAAAGCTGGCAAGGACCAAGAGGGAAACCTGAAAGACCGCCTCAAACGGAACTACAGTGGCCCCAGAGTTCATTTTCCGTGCAGTAAGAAAGACACTTAGTAACAGTTAACGAATAATCATCCATTCAGACTGACTAAAAATAATATTCATATACAGACTTGGTCACTAGGATGCATCCCTCTTCCTCCAGAGAACTTTCAATAACTAGCATATGAACACCATGCTTAGGATTTGCTTTCTAATAGTTGAAACCCAAAAGATCTATGTGGTAATATTAGGATCACTTAACTTTAGGTATAAGAATTTTAACTATGGATCATTCTTAGTGTTTCCTTACCACAATATCAAGCGCCAAGCAACACTTACACTACACCTAATTGCTTACATAAATAGCTACGCTGTTAAATGGATTTGAGTGAAATACAAGCCGAGCTAACATTGTTTTATTCATAACATGAGATGCTGAAATCCTTTTCATACAGGCCATCGTGGACACGGGTATCTCCATTACTAATTAAACACTACATACATCTCTAGTGATTAAAAATGCCAGAGAATTGCCCACATCCTTTAAAGAACCCAAGTGCCTGAACAAGAACCCCTTCCCCCAACATCATGACGAAAACGTCTGCGTTTAAAAACCCAATGAGATACCATTAAATCATTTTTGGACATCATATGCGGCATCTAACGTTAATTCAATTCGATCATGACGACGCCAAAAATGCTATAATATTGGAAGGCAGCTCACTGGGTTTTAAAACATAGCCAAGCCCGCATTTCGAGACAGCTCTAAAGATAAAACGACGTTTCGTTTCACATTGAACTAAAGATAACTTAGTACAGGGACCACCGTACAAACACAATCGCTCGATCGATTATGACCATAACATAAACATCTATCACCTCAAAGATGTGCTAACCGACCGCCGTAGGGTATTTCTAGAAACCACCTCTCCCACGTATCAACCCTTACCCGTTTTTGTTGCCGTCCGACAGCATAATGTCAGGCTGTAACCTGGACCGCGACGACCGATTCTATACCGGTTCTGCCGATCACGGATGCGTAGGAAGAAATGTGAGAAGTGGACGCGTTGCAAAGCTGTGTTTTTTTCTCTCTCTTGTGCAATGCGTCGGTATAGTCACGGCGGCGCTCACAGAGCAGCCATATTGAGTAGCGCTGGGGGAAGTGTGAGGAGTACAAGCAGGACCCCTCCTCCAAGGCCACGCCGGTTGATAGGCTGTCATATAGAACGCCTGCTCAAAAATAAGACCGCCCTTACATTTCACATAAACATTTATTTATTTTTTGGATAAGACTGTATAATACGTTTCTAGCCAATGAACAGAACTAACAGAAAGATTACGTTTGTGAACCCTAAAAGGGATAGTTGACAAAAAAAAGTCATCAGGCTCATGTGGTTCAAAAATAAAACCTGTATGACTTACTTTCTTCTGCAGAGCTCAAAAGATGATATTTTGAAGACTGCTGTTAACCAACCCGAAAATACACAGACATTTATTCTTTAATGTTTCACAGAAGAACGAAAATAATACAGATTTTGAAACACATGAGATTAAGGTAAAATGACAGAATTTAGATTGTTTTTGAGAACTATCCTTTTAAGATTTATTTATGCATACATTTTACTTTAGTTGTTATCAGATTCTTCATCCAACTAGATAAAGAGAATGCAGTTAAACAAATAATACACAAATTTTAGCATATTCCACTTTTTTATTGACCAAAATTATCCAAGAGAGTCGTTTAAAAGAAAAAGTTGATGCTTGCTTGGCTGGAAAAGGTTGCAAAGCTATTTCTAAATGGTTTCAGGTCCAGCATATTGGGTAAAAATAGATTTCCTATTTAGATAAAATAGGAAGATATTTAAGTAATTCATGCAAGGAAGTCCAACAACATCAGAGTTAAGCAGTGTTGTATAGAAGAACTGGCTAAATTTCCTCCAAACTGATAATGTGCAGGACTGACCCACACTGGAAACGTGTGGTTGCCATTCAGCTGCTAAAAAAGGTTACACTAGATAATGAAAGCAAAGATTCACCACATACTTTTACACTCTCAGATCATTTAGCTTAATACATAATACATTGTTAATTTGCACCTATTTGTTTTTATCAGGTTCTCTCTATTTAGTTCTAGCACTTTTTGATGAAGTACAGAAATTTCTAACTTCTAGTGTCACTGTAGAACTCTTGTAATACAACCCCCGGGATCTAAAAACATTTCTAGTATATATACAATGAGAAGTTTATTAGGATGTTTTTGTTTTCATTTCTAATTATTTGTCAGAATTAATTATTGTAGTCCTTATTACAAAACTACACACACAAATAACAATTATTCAGTATTTTCTTCCTAAAATCTCACAGCTCTCCTCACTGCATTATTAAAATGATCCAACACATTACTCAATATAGCATTAAAGGGTTAGTTCACCCAAAAATGAAAGTTCTGTCATCATTTACTCACCCTCATGTCATTCCAAATCAGTCAGACTTTTGTTTATGTTTGAATCACAAATGAAGATATTTTAATTAAATCTGAGAGCTTTCTGTCCCTCCATTGACAGTCCAAGCAACTACCACTTTGACACTTTGAAAATTTTCATAAAGAGATTGTAAAACTAATCCATGAATTGAGCGGTTTAGTCAAAATTTTCTCAAGAGATACTATCGCATTATATGATGAACGGATTGAATTTAGGCTTTTATTCACTTATAAACATTCAACAACACACATCAGATATGGTAAACAAAAGCTGCGAGACGTGCAAGAACCAATGAGGTTCATTCTCGTGTATACACAGCACGTTTGAGATTCAAAGAGGTTTTTTCTCGTGCGTCAGGCAAGTACGGTTCACTGATCAATGTTTATATGCGAGTAAAAGTCTAAATAAAATATAATATAAAGTGATCGAGTCTCTTTGGAAATTTGGACTAAACCCCTCAATTCATTCGGATAGTTTTACGATCTCTTTATAAACTTATTGAAGTGACAAGTGTCATTTGCATAGACTGTCAATGGAGGGACAGAAATCTCTCAGATTTCATTTAAAATTTCTTTATTTGTGTATTCAAGATAAACAAAAACTTACGGGTTTAAAACGACAAGAGGTTGAGTAAATGATGACAAGAGGGACTTCCATCTGCTCGATGTCCTGGTGGGAAAGCGCTGAATGAGAGCAAATGAGCAATCTCACTAAACTATGCATGACAACAGACGGAAGAGTTTGAGCTCATGCATTTCTGAGCTCACACATGGTGGGTGGTCCTGCATTAAGACAAATTTCTCCGATTCCAAAGAGGTCAAAGGGAAGACAATGGTTATGGGATAATTCAATGAGATAGAAAGACGATAAGGAATGCTTGTAACTTGAATGACAAGGATTTCACACTGTTTGACCAGTGAATTTCTGTAAATTTTTCAGTTATTTGAGCTTGATGAAAAAAATGGAAGAAAAAAAATTACATAGAGAATAAATATGTTGTGCATACCTAAAAAAACATGGAGTAATTTTAACGTTACATTCTGTAAGTTCTTAAAAAAAAGAGATACAGCAGGATCAGAAGGATTAAAAATATATATATATATTGTGTCTGAGAATGCATCTTAATGGTTTCATTTTTATTGTGTTTATTGTTTAAAGCTCATTAATAAATAATATGAATTTTTGCATTTTGTTTTTGTACCTGTACAAGGCAATGTAATGTGTCAATGAAATACTTTGCTGACCTGACAGACTGAGCCTTCTTTTTTTCTTCAACATCTCTTCTTTTCTCTTTCTCATCCTAGAGGACAATATCATCAAAGATCATATTTACAGTGAATTCATTCCATTATGTACTTTTTTATTGATTATTTGAACATATGTGACCCTGGATCACAAAACCAGTCTTAAGTAGCACGGGTATATTTGTGGGAATAGCCAACAATACATTGTATGGGTCAAAATTATCTATTTTTCTTTTATGCCAAAAATCATTAGGATATTAAGTAAAGATCCATGAAGATATTTTGTAAATGTCCTACCGTAAATGTATAAAACATTTATTTTTGAGAGTGAATGCAGCACAATCGCGAACATAAATGGACAACTTTAAAGGCGATTTTCTCAATGTTTCGATTTTTCTGCACCCTCGGATTTTCAAATAGTTGTATCTCGGCCAAATATTGTCCTATCCAAACAAACCATACATCAATGGAAAGCTTATTTATCCAGCTTTCATGTGATGTATAAATCTCAATTTAAAAAAAAATGACCCATAAGACTGGTTTTGTCATCCAGGGTCACAAATATCCTTTGTGTTTGTCTTCAGTTCACATTATGATTGTGAGAAGTTGTGAGAAACTCAGGTACACCCAGAGAGACACAAGTCAGACTGGTGCATCAGTATTAGCATGGTAGGTTCATCATCAAAACACACCAAAGGCAGAATTAACCAACAAAATTAAAAACCATAGGTCTGATGTGTAAATAGGACAATTACTCACCTTCTTTCGGCTGGGTGGGCTAGACTTTTCCTGTGAAGGAGAGCTTGAAGAACGAGAGGATGATGATTCTGAATCTGTGTCAGAAGATGATGACTGACTAGACATTGATGCGCGTCGTCCAGGAGATTTTTCTCTCAGTGAACTTTCTCTTGTTTTATCTATTTCTCCTTCTTTAGTAGCTTGTGGCGATTTGAGGGCCTTTTTACTTGCTTCTGTTGGTTTAAGTGACTGTTTAGGTGCCTCTTTCTCTAGAACCTTCATTTGTTTGACCCCCTTATGTTTTGATTCAGCCATTGCTGTAGAGGCCTCTATCTCCATAGCAATGTCTTCAGAGCACTTCGGCCCTGTGGTGAGGACTGACACCTGAGGTTTGGAGGGTGACTTAAGTGACTCAGGTGGTGGGACCTCTGAGAAAATTGGTTTTCTCCTAGGTGGGAAAGTTGTGGGTGATGTCAAACGGAATGGTGCAGAGGTCTCATCTACTGCTTTCTTATTTTCTTTCTCCTCACTTCTTTTTTCCTCAACTTTCTCTTTCTCAGAATCTGGAGCATCATGTTGAACAGGGGTCATTGTGGGTACTGACGTGGACACTTCTGACCCGAGAAGCTGCTGAGCTGAGTCTTGTGCTGCTGGTTCACCACCCTCCTGCTCTTCAACTTCCATTTCTCCTTCTCCCTCCATCCCTACCTTCTGTGCACCAAACACGCCCTCAGACTCCATTTTTCGGACCAGCAGGCTAAGGGGGCCAGGTCTCCGTGTGGATGGGGGTTCTGGGCTGCTGGATTTAGAACTGGAGCTTGACTCCTGTCTTTTGAGGGATGGAGGAGAGACCATTCCTGCCCCTGGTGCAGCATCTTCTGCTATGCCGGCTGGCTCATCTTGGTCGTGTGGGCTCTGTTTGGGAGTGTCAGGTAGCGGGAAAGACAGCTCTGGGGGTGGTGATGGGGGAGGAGTGGGTTGACGGAGCTGCAGAGGCGGCTGGTGTACTGGTTGAGGCTGGGGAGGGATGTGTTGTGGGGGCTGAAGCTTTCGACGGGATCTTTGGGGGGCTGCAGCTGCAGCTGGATGGTGTACTGGAGGAGCCCGGAGGTCCTTTTTCCCATGTGAGGAAGAGCCCCATTCATCATCATCACCACTGTCATCATCATCATCATCCTCGTCATCATCATTGCTATCAACTTGAGAACAAGCTGCGGCCCCTGCAGAACGGCTGAGCTGCAACACTGAATGGGCAGGACCTGCTTCAACCGGCGCTGTTCCCTCTCTCTCTTGGGAACGGGGCATCATGATTGGCAGGCCCTGACGCTCTGGTTGTCCAACCACACGCACAGACAAGGAGGCAACTGCTCGTGGAGGGGAGGGTGTTGCGACCTCCTCATGGCCGGGGAGGAACGAAGGATGCCAGATCCTCCCAGCTTTAGTGTCAGGTGATTCTTGAGACACAGGAACAGGGCCTGTATCCAACCTGTGTGATCCCATTAACCCGGGGTCCTGTGGCAACCCTCCTCCACCCGCCTGGTTTACAGACAGATGAATGCTTCCGATGTGATGCTGGAAAACATTGTAAATTAAATATTAAACACATACATAGGCACAATTTTTAATTATTTATGCATTAGTAATAATTAGTGCTGTCAAAAGATTAATCGCGATTAATCGCATCCAAAATAAAAGTTTGTGTTTACATAATATATGTGTGTGCACTGTGTATAATTATTTTGTATATATATATATATATATATATATATATATATATATATATATATATAAAAATACACACACATGCATGTATATATTTAAGAAATATTTGCATGTATATACTGTATATATCTTAGTGCTGGGCAACGATTAAAATTTTTAATCGCGATTAATCGCATGGTTTTCTTGCGATTAATCGCATTGTTATGCGCAAAATTGAATAATGACTTCTAAAGTAGTGTATTGCGCACTTTTGATTTAAATGTACTGCTATATACACAAAAGTGCAATAACTTTAAACAAATAAGGTGCTTTTATACCAGCAGTATTCCCTTTACACAGTAATCTCAAATCTCAACTTAAACATTAATGTAATCAAATCAAATATTTAAACAAAGCTATTTGCCACTGCCAGGGCATTACCTTTTATCTAGTTTGTTAAAACGAGTCCAGTTTTCTTGTTTTTTTTCTGAACAAGTATCAACAGGTATCTTTTATCAGGGAGCAGCAGAAACAGTCTATGTAGTAGTCAGAGGTCATGATCACTACTATATAAGTCGACCAACGTTACTTATAGTAGCTTAGGTTTGGTCATGCCATGGTTTCCCACGTAAGATTACATTAAACAGAGTAAAAAAAACAATTTATACTTTATACTTACGCTGTTGCTGTGTAGCGCGCGTACACTTCGGCGTACCCTGACGTGCACCTCTCCAAAAATGTAACGTCAATTCTACGTGTACCGCAAGCGCTGTGATTGCTACAACCGCTCCCCGGGTTTCACATGCTCCCTCTGCATGTGTAATTGCGCGTCAACGCGGACAACGACGCAGAGATATAAATGAAAACCAACGCGTAGTCTATAGCGTATTGTCTTCGGCGTAAGTCCGACGCATTAGTATAAATCAGCCAAGAGTGAGGTGAAGTGGTCGAGCACAAGGTGCAGCGACAAGCGGGTGCGTTCCTGTGAAACCTTTGCGGTCATGCTCGCCTCAAGCACGCGCCCGCTCGTTGCCGAAGTTGAATTGTCTATAACTTTTTATAAAGGACGCGCAGCACAAATCATTAGAAGAGAGACTGATCCTCGGCTCGCTGTTAGTGAGTTTCCAGAATCTAAATAGTTATTATCTATAGGTTTTATAGGTAATATCCATAGAGCGCCTGTCATTCACTCGCGGAGCGCAACCCTTTAACTGTTCACCAGAGAGAACCTGCCTCTCTCCACTGCTTGTTTGGGTGGGTTATTTGCTGGCTGACCAACATCCCACCCCTCCTGTGATCATGGTTTGACTGTAGGCCTATGTGTATTCAGAGCCAGTGAGCAACGGACTTTCAAAATAATAATAATAATAAAAAACTGCGTTAACGTGCGATAAAAAAATTGTCGGCATTAATTAATAAATGCGTTAACGCGATAACGCGTTAACTTGCCCAGCCCTAATATATTTATATATAATTTATATTATATATAAATATTTTATATATAAATAAAAAAAATCTTAAATGTATACATGCGTGTGTGTGTATTTATATATACAAAATAATTATACAAAGTGCACAGACATATATTATGTAAACACAAACTTTTATTTTGGATGCGATTAATCCCAATTAATCTTTTGACAGCCCTAGTAATAATATAATATAATATAATTTAATAAGAAAAAAGAATACGATTGCTTGACAGTAAATGAAAGCTGCCTACTATTTCCTCAGAGCACACTGCAAGTGTGAGAAATTCAGTTGAACTCACTTACACCCAGAGAGACAGAGTCAAACTCTGGTGCATCAGTATTAGCATGGCAGGCTCATCATTGGAAGCACAACATGAGTATGTAAGACCCACTACCGCTTTTACCTGATTGCATGTATGGGCTATTAATTCTGACTGCTTTCATAGAAAATCAATGTCATAGCAGGTTATGTTTTTTTCTGGACAGCTCTCTGTGCTGTACTTCTCTCTCTATTGAAATTACTTGAAAATATTTTAAAATATGCAAATGTACAGTACTGTTCAAAAGTTTAGGGTTGGTAAGATTTTATCTTAAGATGTTTTTCTCGTTTATTTGATAAAAAAATATCAAATAAAAAAGTAATACTGTGAAATATTAGTACAAATTAAAATGTTATTTATTCCTGTGATGGTCAAGATGAATTTTCAGCAGCCATTACTCCAGTGTCACATGATCCTTCACAAATCATTCTAATATTCTGACTTGGTGCTCAGGAAACATTTGAAAACATTTTTCTGGATTATTTGATGAATAGGAAGTTTAAAGAACCAGCATTTATTTACAATAGAAATCATTTTAACATTATGTCTTTGTCTTATTTTATCAATTTAATGCATACTTGCTTAATAAATTTATAAAATTTCTTACACACACACATACAAAAAAAATCTTACTGACACCAAATTATCAAATGGTTGTGTATATGGTGAATAAAGTGATCATAAAAGATGAGTTAGTCAAAAAAGCATGAATTGCACTATAGCGGTCATAGAATGATTTCAAATGAATGTTAGAATGAATTCAAACAGGCCTTTTGACATTGTAACTAAAATATAACTAGAATCAAATCTAGAGCTTACGAATCAAATTGAAAAATCTGAGCCAGTATTTGGCCCTAGTAAATTATATACCACAAAAAAATGTTTGTGTATTTGCTGATCAAATAAATCTGATAGCAGGCACCAAATAAAGGTTTACTTTGTGCAAACATTTAAGGCACTTTTATACAAAGCCTAGCTTCTTACCTTCTCTGGGAGAAAGGAAGTGCTACCCTTTGACATGTGGTCATCCTCCTCAGGGCCAGCAGGACTCTGTTTCTCTGAAAGCAGCATATTGCAAAGGTCGTGTATTTAGCTTATTGAAGGAGGAAAAAAAGTATCTTCCAAACTAAAGAGTCTGAAAATAAAATGCGAGCATAATCTTAGGTGAAAGTCCCTATGAAAGCTATGAGTGCACAGCAACAATAATGTACAGGTGAAGAAAAACACCTAATAAGCAGCAAACAAAGAGTATGACTGTTTAATGGTACTGAAAACCACATAGTATTTCCTCAGAGCACACTGCAAGTGTGAGAAGTCAAGTTAACTCACGTACACCCAGACAAACACTGGTGCATCAGTATTAGCATGGCAGGCTCATCACTGGAAATACTAAATGAGAGTATGATGCTTTAAACATTATGCATCACTGTATGCTGAGGATGCCTGCACAGATGGTGTAGTCAAGTCAGTGTTATAACCTGTGTGTATATATGTGCGTGTGGGTCTGCTTACCATCTGCCTCGGTGGCCTCCCGAGCTTCTCTCTCCAGTCTCTGTCGGAGGAGCTCCTGTTGTTTTGCCAGGTACTGCTTTATAAAGCTGTTCTGACTCATCTCTTCCCCAATCTGAAATACATAAAGAGAAAACACACTTCAATCAAGGTCATCTCATTTACAACTGCTGGAGCCAATAAGCTCCAGATTATTATTATTTTTTTAATAATATTTAACATACTTCCTTAGATTTTTCTGACTATTATTTAATGTGTCAGGCTTTACAGGGTTAACATATATGTTGTTTTTTTTATGGAGCAGTTTATTTGATGCATCAGGCTTTTATTGTCCATAAGGTATGATATATAGTGAGAATGTGGAGCTTTACATACTCAAGGAGGAAAAAACACCTACATTTTAAAAAGAGGCCAAACCTGAACAAAACTATGCAATTTGGTGGATATGTTATTTATATGAAGAAATTCTAACAGTTGTAATGTAAATCAATTAGATTCTTTTTATATAAAAGAGTACTTTCAAGAATGAATATAAAGATCACTGGTCACTCTATATCTTGCAATATAAAGCATTTTTTTCTTTATTTTTTTTAATGGATAATCAAGTAAACCCAAGTTGCTTCCGACCAGAAATGTTCCTATTGATTATATCATATTAATATTAGTAAGTTACCAGTACAAATGTAATTATAATGTTTACTTTATAAAAATAATTAAACATTTCACTGCAAACTGGCAAATGTAAACAAAACTTACTAAAAAGTATGAACTATCAATCAGAAAGAAGGTGGCATGTAGTATATTGTGTTTTATGATCATCTTTATAATTTATTGATCATGTTGATAATTTAGACAAATATATCAATAATGGAAATGAAAAAAAAAAGGTAAAAAAATCTCTTACCTGAGAGTTGGGCTGAAGACCAATGTGATGGGTTGATGTTCGTTGGAGATTCTCCAACATAAGAGCCTTCACAAACACAGCAGATTGCACATTTAAAATACAGCTATAGAAAATATTCCAGGCACACCCAAAAAAAACAATAAACAGTTTAAGAAAAACGCTCTGTTTAGGTTCTTAAATCTGACCAAGCGTGTTGTTCATATAAAGAAAAGCTCCGACAGCTCCCATAAATATCTCACTCACCCGACCAGCACCACATGACCGCTTGCGACTTGATTCAAATGAGTGTTTAGGATCACTGAATGAAGAGTTTATATTACGGGTGGGAGTGGCATTAGCCTTTCAAATTATTCACTACGTTAGCGCATACTTAGCGGATGACTCCGTTAATCGGACAGTTTACCGGTCGTTACGCTAATTGTCGATGGAAAACAGGGACTGAAAGAAAAATCTCTCACGTTAATGCGATTTTGACCGAGTGTGAAATAACGTTATTCTCCTAAAACGCCGTATTTAAAACCAAATTACTTGTGTGATTTACATAGAAATAGCCCATAGGAATCGCCCAAACTGAATTAATGAGCGTGTTTAGCATTTTTGTTTTCACCAAGAAACAAATGGCCATGTTTATAAATGTTGTGCAAGTGTCCACGCGCATCCATCACATGAGACTGACAAGCGCGCCCCCAACTACAAACATACGACGCGCGGGCACGGTGTCAACTCTGAGACCTCGGCTTGTCATGACCCAGACTGTTTAGAAAACATTCGTATGAATGTATTATATAATTTACGTGTTATAACTGCAACATTATAGAAAAAAACTGCTGTGCGAAGCGATAAACGATCCAAACTCCATATGCACTCAACAAACATTCCCGCTCTCGAAGCACCGATACTTGGCCTGCCTGTCGGGTCTCGTCTTCAGCTCAACTTGACAGTAAGCGCACGGTATTAAAAGCCCGCCCTTTAACCAAACTCACCCCTTTCAGCCTTTTAATAAGTACATTTTTCTGTCCATTTTTGGCGAGTCCTCTTTGCTCCAGGGCGGTTTTTAAATCCGCCACACGAAGCGAATGAAGCGGTTTGCCGTCTAACGTAACATCCTCGCTTTCCGCCATTTTGCTTCACCAGAGCGCTCGAACTTCTGGGGCCGTGCACGAGCACACTGCGCGTCACCGCTCGCTGATCTCCGGAAGAGAGAGCCGGGCAAATATAAAAACATGTGCATACTAACAAAGAACGGGCATAAACGATGCTTTCAGCTGTTCCTTGCAATATGCATCCAGAATATTACAATACAGCAACAGTTTGACATTGCAAGGTAGTCATTTAATGTTGTGACCCCTGTGTCCTTCATAAATTACTACAAGAAGCGTATGGGTTTATAGGCTGGGAAACCACTTGACCAGGCTGGGAGACTAGCTAGCTAGACCAGCTAAGGCTGGTTTTCAGTGAAACATAAAAAACATTTTAAACAAGCAAACCATGACACAGGACAAAACAATTGAAATAACCACAACTGTCTGTGTTCAGTAACAAAAATGTATTTCGAAGAATCTCACCATTTGACAAGTACCAAAGACTCTATGCAAAGTACCTGTGGAGCATGTCTTACAAACATAATGTCAAAACATTAACATAGTGTAAAGATGCACAAAATATGCATGTCAAAAATACATTCTGGTACCAAATAAAGAAAAATCACATTCTTAAAGCAAACTTTGAATTATTAATGCAAAGTTGCGTGAAACATCCCTGGTTACATGTGCATATATTTCTTTAATAAGCAACTTAAAGCCATGCAGACATTTGATTAACAAAACCAAATAAATATAACTATATAGGGCCATCAAATCTAAGCATTACTATAAGCACTTAATTTAAGAACTTAAGACAAACAAGATATGTGAGCCTTTTCAGAGGAAAGCTTGCTTGTTGAGGACTACTGGATAATTGCAGTGTTTATATATACATAATACATAGATATTTTGTACAGAAGGATAGAAGAGCTCCTTCAAAAGAAAAAAAATCTGTAGTTTTGTCAATCTACCAGAAAATGTTTAAAAGTATATTTTGAAGTACCTGTTGAGGTGAGGTTCTTTTTTTTTCTTTTCTTACTTATCCAAGTAGTTTGTATAGTAATACTGATAAAGCCCACCAGATGGCACTTTGAGTCAACTAACACACCAACAATCTAAAACCGCCTCAAAACTTAATCCACTCAATTGGACTTTTCAACACTTTTTAACACCAAGTCCACTGCATCCATTGTGATAGAACTGACAAAATATGTAAAAAATAAAAAGGCCACTTTTTTAAAAAAAAAAAGGCAGAAATATATAGAAGGCTACTTGAGATTTAAACTATGACATTTTATGGCTGATGCGTTAAATTGCAAGTTTTATTCCATGTTGATCATTGTAAAGTCATAATGATGAGCCAAATAAACCAGTCAACCTAAACTAAAGTCGAACAGCAAGAATAACACTGATAGCATTATACCGGTGGCCAACATGTAAATCCTGAATATAAAATTATGAGACGTGGGCATTTGCAGACAGAGATGGGGGAAGGAGCAGAGAGAGAGAGAGAGAGAGAGAGAGAGCAGATGGAGGAATTAACAGATGGAGGAATGGACTGTGAGGTACAGACTATAAGGGCGTCTTGTAAACATGAGTGTACATTTATGACACAGACTTGATTTTTCAAGACAGGAGGGAAACAGGTGCATGTTTCAACCTGTGTAAGCACTCTTAAATGGGTAAAATACACAAAGCCCAGTCTCGCTAGAACTAAGCCTGTTCACATATGAATTATTGTAAGCACCAGCATTTCGACTGCCACTCTGGAAGCGAATAGATAATATTGCTCAGAAATGCTGCATAGCATATTTAAAAAAAATAAAACCCTGTATAATATTAGTTGTGCAAGAGCTGTTGCTCAAACTGCTTAACCCTTAAGCTGCCTTTGTGAGCATGTGCAGAAACTGACTGTGGGAGTGTGAGAATTACGGGAAGAAAAAAATCAGTGAGAGAAACAAAGAGTGTGAAAAAAAGGTTGAGTGGACCTGACAGACAGGTTTATCTCTGAATTAGCATTGTGGAAAAACACTAATATCTCTCACAGAAATTCAACATTGAATCTCTCACTCAAAAAGTATTGTTCTTCATGTCTGTTTAAATAATCAAGCATTCCTTCTTGTTCAGCTTCGGAAACTAGTTTAACTTTATCTGTTTTAGTTACATTTGCAGCACAACTGAAACCTCCTGGGCTGTCAAATTAGTCACTTCAATCTCTATAACACCAAGGCCACTTCACATTTACAAACAAACTGAATAATTAAACCAGTTTACAAGAGCACCCTTAAATAGTGAAAATCACTTTTACCTCATTGATATCAATATGGTTAAGGGGACAAAATAAAGCTATTAAAATGTGCCTGAGGTTGCAAACATCTTCAAACAAAAACATCCATCAATAAGTTATTAAAACGTTTTAAGTGTGCTTGGCACTACAAAAAAAAGGGGAAAAAAAGAAACACCAGTCTAAAGTGTCAAAAACCTACACAAGCAAGCAGATACACTCCAACACATACTCACAAACTGTCTGATCACCATTTATCACTGTTGAACCGATACAAGCAGTGACACGTTTTTGATACCTCCTCAAACCCAATCAATTGTGAAATATATATATATATATATATATATATATATATATATATATATACATAAAATAACAAAAATAATAAGGCATTCCACTGTGAAAAACAATAAAAGTTAAATCCTGCACAAATAACATCAAGATATCTCAGCTAATCGCTGCAAAAGCCCAGAGAACCCAGCTGCATGCTGGGATAGATCAGCTACTCTGTCCACCATTTCTTGCGTAGCAGGGACTGAAGGATAATTCTGGGCTGCACCCTTGGTTGCCACGACAACGGCCTTCAGAGCTTGGCAGAGGCGTCCACTGGAGGTGGTGACCTGAGGAGACAAATAGCAATTGTGTGAAAATGTGTTTAAATAATGTCACCTGTTTATAATTAGCACATTGCTGGAAACTGACCAGTCAACATGTTTACCAACAGCTTGTTCATTTCCCGGACTGTTCTTGTTGACTATTGCCCTTGGGTTATCAACCATGACTCACTATTTGACTTGTCGCGGCTTGAATCATTAAGTGCATTCACTTGTAATCAAGAATTTGTACAATAACATAAACAAAACCTCTAATAACATTTCTAACCAGAGTATCCATGTTCTAACCTTTGCTCTGAGGTCTGAAGAGCTGAGAAGCCGTGCAAGTGTGTCTCCAATAAAGACAAGTTTGTGTGCAGTCACGATGAGACTTTTCCCCCTGGAAACAAAGACTCGGGGTGGTTGGTTCCCTTGGACACTTGTGAACAGGGAGTCGATGGCATCGGCCAGGCAAGAAAGATGAGAGAGACTTTGGGAGGAATAGAAGGAGAGCAGCTCTGAGTCTTCCAGAGTCAGAGAGACTTGGGGTGAAGGAGTCAACTGTAGAGAAATAAAGAATAAGATCATTCATTTATACACACAATATGCTGTATATAAAGATACAGAACAGATACTAGCGCCCTATAAAATATCTAAAAATACATATTTAGAGGCCTACAGCATAGTTGCAAGTATGTTCATCTCAGAGTAGTCCTCTTAGACTCTATAAAGTTTCATTAGGCTTAGTTGAAAATCACTCAGAGTAGCTTATCTATGAAAGGGTTCGGTTGGGTGTTGAATTTCTGAAGTCTAAGAGTTTTAAAAGAACTTTTGTATGCTCACCAAGGGAGCACTTATTTGATACAAAATACAGTAAAAACAGTAATACTGTGAGACATTAATACAATTTAAAATAACAGTTTTCTATTTGAATATATTTTCAAATGTAATTTATTCCTTTGGAGAAGTAGCTGCTAAAAATTCAGTCTTCAGTCACATGATCCTTCAGAAATCATTCTAATATGCTGATTTGGTGCTCAAGTAATATTTTTCTAATTATTATCACAGTTTTGTTGCCAAATATTATTGTGAAGAAACTGATACACTTTTTCAGGATTATTTTGATTTTTTTTTAGTAACAATACTGTCCTTTTTGATTAATTGAAAGCATCCTTGGTGAATAAAATTAATAAAAAAAATAACTATTTTACCATTTTTTAAAACTATTTAAAACTTTTGAATGAAAGTGCATTTATGAGGTACTATTGAGTTTAATCCAAATCAGTCAGCAATGGTGTCAGTAGGCAGTGACCATGTTTTGTGACTTTGGCATTCAACATGCAAATGTTTTCCTCCCCAAATTATGATGATGCATTTCAGTGTGTGAGTGGGCTATTTGTAGTTTAAACCCATTTTCTGTTTTTCAGGTATAATTTTAAGTATTGTTATAGTGTTGCAATTTCTCTACAGTGGCTCTTTGAGTGTTTAAAATGCAATCCTCATGGTGAAAGATACAAAAACAGCTAAATGCATTGCAACAGACAAAGATGTCACTCTGAAACGTATAATACACTGACAAATAATAGCCAGAATGCAAAAACACCTTCTGTATGACTGACCCTTATTGTGTGTGTGTGTGTGTGTGTGTGTGTGTGTGTGTGTGTGTGTGTGTGTGTGTGTGTGTTTTGGGGGCATAACAGAAAATCAAAGACTTACTTTATTATCAGTTGTGGTGATAAGCTGTGAAGAACTGTGCTCTGTATGGATGTCTGGTGGAGGCTCTGGCTTCCCCTAATTCAGAACAACAAAAAAATGTAAATGTCTGCAAAAAGAGAACTGCAGACCACAGAAATGTTTCATTTCTGACTACAGTCACCAAAACATGAACAGAGTGAAAAGAGAAGTAAATGTCTGACTGAATGAACAAGACTGAAAGATAAATTGAGAGAAAAAGTTAACTGAGGTTATTGTTCCAAATTGTATTTGACAAGTGCAATTTTTGAAACCCTCTGCCTGATGAGCATTTGTGCTCATACTTACTTGTTGAAAAAAATTTGGAGCAATAACATCAGTGTTTGGACATTTGTTTCCAGCATTATATCCTTACTTACTCTACAATTTCTCTATAAAACAGGTGTCTAACCTGCAGTTTGACGTATCCCACACTATCACCTACAGGATATGAAGGCAGCGGAGTAGGAGTTAGACCGATTCCTGCATACTCATTCCCTTGTTCCTCATCCTCCATCCTTCCCACAGTAGGGGCTAAAGAAACTGGTGCTGAGGGCAATGGGAAAGCTGTGGGTGGCGGAGGCGGCAGTGGTCGTTCCTGGATCCAGCTGCCCTTCCGTGACCCCATGTCCCCTGAGATCGGTTTGACCTCCGCCACCGGCAAAGCAGGTAGAGGTCTCCGGGACAGAGACTCCTGAGAAGGTAGACGAGGTCGCGCTTGACTCTGTAAAAGGGAAGCGGAGTCTTCAAGAGCACAGCGGACCATCATGAGCAGACCATCACCTGGAGGGGCCGTACCACACACAGAGAGGGCAGGAAGCAGGTCAGAGAGACGGGACCAAAGCTGCTGGAGAACTGGAGGAACATCACCAACATGGCCAGCCTTCCAGACGGAAAGGATCTCAGCCAATGCTGTGGCGAGGTCTCGGGAGGGGGTGGTGGTGACAGAGGTGGAGGTCAGAGCGGATTGAACGAGAGCAGAGAGAGACGCCTTCCACTGGATGTCCCCGGAGCCAGTACTTGATACAGACAAACGCCGTGTTGGGATTTCCAGAGTGAGGGCAGGCATGTCGTAGATGCCTCCGTCAGGTTCTGACACATCCTCAGAGGTTAAGTCTTGCTTTCTTGGACTGGAAATCGAATAGCTACGTCCATTTCCAGTGGTTTCTGCAGTTAATCCCTCGCTCGCCTCCATGGGTAAACCAGGAAGACTGGGAACACTGTACACATCCTCATCCTCTGCATCTCCAGCCACAGCAGCTGATCCCAGAATATTGTAGGTTTGCTGCTGATGGTGGTCAGAGGAGGAATTCAGGGCCAGAGTGGGAACATCATAAATCTGAAAGAATTGAGAGACGACAACATAGTTACAACCGATTTAGTGATCATGAATGCCATTGTGCAAATTGTGCCTTAATGCAGTAATCATGCTGTTTCTTTAACTGTTGAGTGGGAACACAAAGTTTTGGCTACTGATCAACTTAAGGCTGGAATACACTACACAGATTTTTGAACAGATTTTAAAACACTAGGCATCATACACTTGCAGACTTTGTAAATGATTACAGAGAATAGCTGGGCATCATACACTAAACGACTGAGGATCACACACTAACAGACTGTCAAATCATTCCAAGTTTTAAAACCAGCTTAAAATATCATGTCTGGTATCCTCCAACTGGATCGAATTATAGTCTGAAGTTAAATCACAGTATAAGTGCCCTTCATACACTACGCGGTTTTCTGTGAAATCTATCAACTGGCTGCCCATTATCTGCAGACTGGCTCTGACTTTCAGCAGCTAATGTCGACTCCTCCAGACTGCAATAAGCACAAAAAAACTGGGCAATTTTTTGTGTAGTGTATTCCAGCCTTTAGTATATATGTTATCTGACAATGCACAGTTTCATGACCTTGGAGTGTCTCTTGTGTGTCGCCGCTATCAATATGTAACTAGAGTCTCTGTAAGACTAATTTGCCATGTGACAGGTTCCACTTTGACACTGACTAACAACAATTTCTATGGATCTATGGATTAAGAACAAAAATCCATTAACAAAAGACATAATTATATGGTTGCTACATTTATTTACAGTTGATTCTCTGTGTAAAGCTCAAAAAGCCACTGCTGAGCATTCAGTAGGGATTAATAGGAAAAATGGATAGAGGATAGAAATATTGTGGGTGGAGGGCTGAAGAGAGCCACATGGGTCTGGCTGATCAGCCCAGGCCAACAGGCAGCTGTGACTTGTGTGAACAAGACAAAAAGTATTAGATGGGATTAGCTCATAGCAGAAATAAAGGTGTGGTTTTAAAACAAAGAAATAGGAGGGGAGTGAGAGAAATGAGAAACACAGAACAAGAAAAACAGTGAGGTAAAAACAGCAAGAGGAGAGATTATGTGTAAATGTAATGAAAAAAACAAAGATCTGCACACATCAAAATATAGGCTACAAAGCTCACAACAATTTATCATACAGACAGAGGCCACAAATAGACTAAAGTGCAATGTGCAGCTTAAATATAGAGATCGTCCATAAATGTGCAAAACCTCTTACATTTAAAGGTAGATTCATTTTCAGCAAATTTTCAGACAGATAAAAGGACAAGTTCGGTATTTTACACTTAAAGCCCTGTTGTAAGATCGTTTCTGATGAAATAGAACGGTTAAGATTGAAATTTGGACAAATGCTGCTGTCCCGAGAATTTTCGGTTTCTGTATTAGCGATAATGCACCTTTGCCAATGTTTGGATAGCGTAGCCTACGATACCGCGACTGCATAAGACTACAGAAAGAATACAAAACAACCCCATTGCCGTTTCCGGCGGCGGAGTAATACCGTACCTCACAGAACATCCAATACAAGTCAATGGAGTTGGACAAAAACTACGATAAAACCTGTTGGAAAGCATCTTTTGCAGCGATTTTTGTGTGAGCATATCAGTGAACACCCCAGACCATTCGGTTAGTTTCACGTCTTTGTAAACTAAAGTTTAATGCGTTTTATGAATGATTCTTCCAGTGCCCCTATGAAACCATTGTGAAGGTGGGGGGGTGCTACCACAGAAACCGAAAATACTCGGGCCAGCAGCATTTGTCCAAATTTCAATCTTAACCGTTCTATTTCATCAGAAACGATCTTAAAACAAGGCTTTAAGTGTAAAATACCGAACTTGTCCTTTAATAATCTGTCATCATTTACTCACCCTTACAATGAAAATAGTCCCCTTCACTGAAGCTCAAGTCTTATTTACATTAATGTACAATACCGTTCAAAATGTTTGGGTCAGCAAGATAAAAAAAGAAAATTAATACTTTTATTGCAATTACTGCAATTAAATTCAATTGATTGAAAATGACAGTAAATACACTCATAATGTTACTATTTCATAACCGAAAATTTCTATTTCAAATAAATACTGTTCTTTTGAACCTTCTATTCATCAAAGAATTCTGAAAAAAAATGTATGAAGGATTCTTCAAAATTATTAAGCAACACAACTAATTTCAACTGTGATGACGATAAGAAAGGCTTCTTGAGCAGCAAATCAGCGCATAATGATTTCTGAAGGATTATGTGACACTGAAGACTGGAGTAATGGCTACTGAAAATTCAGCTTTTGTGTTTGATTTCTTACCTCAGATGCCTGGTCAGTGTGTAGGGGTAGAGCACGAGGTGTGTTATAGATCCCATCCTCCTCCTCAGAAGGCATAGCAGAAACTGGATGTTGCCACCTATTAGTAGGTGGTGTATCATATACCTGAAGAAACAAGGATAAGCATTTAAAATCTAATTTGCGATCTTTACCATTTCTGCAGAACTACAACTGCTTTCCTATTTCCAAACAAGTTCTCATTTATCTCACCTCCTCACTGAGTTTCTCATCCTGAGAACTTGCACTCTCCCTCTTGGTCACCATTTCACTGTTCTTCTTCATGTCTTCTGATTGAGTGTGTCCCTTTTTACTTCCATGTCTCTCTGCCTCTAACAAGTTTGTCAGTGGGGGTGGGTGTGCAGGGTGAGCCTGAAGAACAGGTTTAGTGGGTGGAATTGAGTTAGACTGTGGTGAATCCTTCCTGGTTACACTTCTAACAGGAGGTGCTGGCGGAGGAGGTTTGCGGCCAAGGTTTGGGGACCCTGGTACTCCGGACTTTCCCATCCTGGAGAGTAGAGGGGAATCTCTGAGGACACCCTGGGCCAGTTTTCCTCGACCAGCAGGAGGAGTTGAAGTAGTACCCTTCTGGGATCCTCGTGCAGAAGGAGGTGTTTGCTTAAGATTTTGGCCTGTTGTTGAGGCTCCAGACACTCCTACAGTTCCAGCAGGGTGTTTGCGCTCAGATTGAGGGGTCCTTGATATGGCTCCCCCAGGCGGGGTTGGGGTTTGGTACATTCCTGGGACATCCTGGCTAGTCTTACTCTGAGAAGGACTAATGGAAGAAGTCGAGCTGCTTTTGGGTGCAATCCCATCCGCAAGTCTTGAATCCATTCCCGTTGCGCACTGTCCTGCCACTGGGGTACCACTTGTAGGAGTCTGATATAAATTCTCACTGGTCAACACAGTGACAGCTGGTCTAGGCACCAAGTAGCATCCATCAGAATGCCCAGCCCCTGCATCTCGTGGACTTAAATATCTTGCCTCCCCTGCTGATTCTGCTGCAGACCTGGGAACAGCACTTGGAGTTAGGTACACAGAGTCTGATGCCAGTGCACCTTGTGATTTGTGTGGTGCAGCCAGTGGTGCAGGCGAGGTGGGTGTCTGGTAGAGGGTCCCTGACTCGCCACCCCGTCCTCTAAGTGAGGGCGAGCGGGGTCGTCCAGCCACACCCACATCCCCCCAGTCTGGACGAGGCCTGGCTCCAGAACTAGAATGCGATCGTGGTCTTCCTGCATCAGAGTGACGTAGCTCTCCAGACCTGATTGGAGACGGAGCAGCCCCAGGGCTCTGGTATACTCCTTCAGCTAAGCTGGGTGGTGAGAGATACACCCCATCTAAATCTTCAGTGCTCAATCCATTTACCCTGCAATGCTGGCTAGACGATAGATGGACAGAGTCAACACTAGGAGCCCGTCGGGGATCTGTACCTGCACTCAAAGCGGGAGTAGGAGCAGTTTGGAGGAGGCGTAATCGGTTGGCGGGGGCAATGCCTTGGCGGCCATGTAAAGAGCAAAGCCACCACCCTGGTCCGCCATCCTGCTCCTGGTCCAGAACCATCAAGATATCACCTTTGCGGAATGCCAATTCCTCAGGACTTTCAGCGGCATTGTCAAAAAGAGCCTTCGCGAGCACCGTCTACAAGACAATAAAAAAAACAAGACAATATTAGGAGGAGGAGGATCCAAAGGCTTTAAATCAAACATACCCAGACATAAATCACCTCTGCACTTGCTTGTTTCCTAGTCTAGCTTTCTAATAAACCTGACATTGTACTCTATGAATATTTTTGTCTCTGTGACAAATATTGCTTATGCTCCTCTGCTATAAGTTGCTTTGAATAAAAGTGTCTGTTAAAGTCTTAAATGCAAATGCAACAAAAGCAGCAAAACATAATAAAATTCTGTATAAACAAAAAAGAGAGACAGAGAGAAAAAAGGCATTAACATGGTCCTCTGATGGGAATGGGGAAGGACAGCCATAGTGCAGTAGAAACGCAAGATTTCACTAGACTGCTAGCAACAATGTAATTCAATTGTTGTTTAAATTCAATGTACTCAGTTAAAATGAATTTATTTTAGCCTTCAGCTGACTCTACTTCTGTAGCATTTGAGCCCCATTGTGTTAGTAAGGGAAGTAAAAAAAAAAGAAAAGAAAAAAAAAAAGGATACAACATAGAGGATCTAACCTGGCCACTTCCACCAGGTTCATCAACCTGTGTAGCAGGAATCCAGTGGGCATAAATCAATTTGTTTTCCCATTTATTTAAACAGAACTAGCACATCATCAAGGCAGAAAATGAGTCTCACAGTTGACACAAACATAAAAAAACACTATTACACAAATATAGCTTAGACTAAGTAGTACATAGCAATTGAATTGCTGACCTAAATTCTTGGCATACATAAAACCAACAGAAGAACTGCTCCTTTAAAAGCATTTGAATAAGGGCCAGCACATATAAGATGAACAGTTCGAGTGACGTTATGAATGTAATGGGTTGGCCTTAAGGTCTTTTGTACTCAGAACACAACACTACTGCCTTCATGGGTAAATCAATATTGATAGAGAGAATGCATAAGTAAGGGCAGAGGTCTGTGATTATGGGAGAGAGAGAATTTTTGATTAAGGGAAAGAGGCGCTGAGTTGATGATAATGAGGAAGACTCTTGGGGGAGGGGCTCAACATCTGTCCCCGTGTTAGGTCCTTTTGTCACCCCGGTCTATACCTCTAAATTTCCCTTTCATTCTCTCATTCCCCCCAGGGGATGTGGTGCTCTGAGGCAAGCTGAGCTCCAGTTTCCCCTCCTCCATACTAGCAATGGATATGAATATTACGGATGGATCAGAAAATACTTTTACAGTGGCAACTTACACACTTACCGAAAGGGACATGATTGAAGCTGGTTCTCCACAGTTTTTGGATGTTAATTCCACATGGGCTCTCCACAGAAGATGTATCCCATTTACATGTGCACTGTGTGACTCATCTGCATGTTTTGCAGATCTGGTTTTCCATTAACCTGAGCTGTGCAGTGGTGGTAAAGACGATGGCCTTTTTCCAGAAAGATCAATTTCTCAAAACCATGATCGTTGTCCCTTGCAGTCTGTGACTTTCATTACATCTGACAGTTACTGCACATATTGAACCTGGAAGATCAAAACAAACATTTTATTGTTAAATCATAATAAGATAGTAGCGTGTCAGTAATACAGAATTTACTTTGTTAAACCCTTAAGAAACAGTCAGCTGGAACGGTTAAACTAGTCAGACCAGTCGTGGGGCTCCACTAGAGGAGTTTAGACAGAAAAAGATCTTATTTCATGGGAATTTGGCTGTTAACATTTTCAAGTACAGCTGCAATTTGGTATTTAAATTTGCCCATCCTAATTAGACGGAAGACTAAAGGGCTATATGACATCATAAATTAGTAATTATGGGTTAATAGGATGAGACATTGTTCTCTATTTTGTTCATTAAAGTTTTATATATACTATATGTTTATTAGGATTACCATACTTCTAATTCTCAATTTAAATGAATGAAATTAATAAATAAAATCACTTCAGCAGATGTGGCACAACAGCCTAAAGGCAAGGACACTGGCCTTTTGAGGCGAGAGTCATTAAGACAAAATGTATATTGTTTTTATAAAAAAAGGACGAATTATAATCCTGCTTTCCAAGCCTATTTCAAGTCTTTTAAAATGCACTAAACTGCACCAGAAAAAAAAAAAATCACAGTACTAAGCCACGTTTCGTTTTCCATCCAAGACATCTCAAGGTTTCTTTTATGCAGTAACGAACCCCAATGAGACATACAGAGGTCTAAAAGAACGGAAAAAGACAATCAAGAAAACAAGGAAAAGCCCAAAGGCCTTAGACATATGATTAGCGTTCTTTCAAAATACAGTATGCATTTATTTCAATCACAAAGACGTAAACAAGCGGCGTTTTAGCCAGTGTAAATGTTAACTAAATAAGCAATGCTCGTCTTACCGTTCACATGTCTGGAAATAGCATTTGGAAATACACTAATAGAGTCAAACCTCGCAAATCATATCTTCTCAAAAGACTACAATGCACGGCTGTTGTTTTTCTTTTCTTTCTTTCTGGATACACGTCTCGCTCCGCCAGGCTTCGCCCTACCCTGGCCTTCTTGGTTTTGAATTACAGTTGAGCGCATATGGTCACTCCCCCCTCATTGTGCCCGACAGCGCGCGAGTGCTACAGTGCGTCACGCCCTCTAGTGGAAGACTATCTATCTATCTATCTATCTATCTATCTATCTATCTATCTATCTATCTATCTATCTATCTATCTATCTATCTATCTATCTATCTATCTATCTATCTATCTATCTATCTATCTATCTATCTATCTATCTATCTATCTATCTATCTATCTATGGTCTTGTTATTTTTGTCCACTTATGGACATTTTTAAATGTTGCCTCTGAAGGTTGCAGCTGCACATCTAATGAAAGCTTATGACCATATTCATATTAAACAAGTATAAATCTCTTTCTAACTAGACATCTTAGGCATTTCCTCTTATAAATTCCTCAGGACGCTTCTGTCAAAAACGTGCTCTGCATAAGCTGGTATTCCATTTCCTTTACATAACATAAAAATAGTAAAGGAAATGCATGATAAAATTCATAGGCCTATTAATGTGTACTAGCCATGAAAAAGATAAGCCACTGATGCCAGTATTTTTTAGTCACATTTTTGTGGTTATATTATGTATTTGAGTTTACCTTTAGTGCATCAGCATACATGCTGTGATTTAACAATAGGCTGGGCAACTGTTCAAAGACATTAAGAAGAAGAAGAAAAATGGGCCATGGGAGATTAACGCTTATGAATGTACTTTTAGTTTTTGTGTTTATAGAAAAATGTCCATAAAAGTGAAAAAATATATGTATATTAAAAGAGTGGTTGTGGTAGTTAGATTATCTTGATTGAACATGTTCAGAATCATAGATATTAACTGAGCAGTTCCACACGGTATTTTGTAATCCCATGGTATCCACGGTACACAGCAAAAACTCCAGTGTTAAATTAACTCTCCTGGGAGTTTATATGGCTCCAGACTCAAGAGTGTAAAGTGTTAAAATATGAGTGTTAAATTAACACTCAAGAGTGTTAAAGTTAATGAGATAATTACGTGATTAATTGAGGGATGATTGAGCATTATTGAAGACACCTGATGTTAACAAGCAGAATCACTGAAGGAGAAAATCACAAATTGTACGTCACCATTATATAGATCAGTGTTTGCTTTAGTTGGGCTCTTGACCCTTTAATTTTTTTCTTGAGATATTGTTTGTCTGTTGTTATTCAGTTATAGCAGCCAGATGAACAAAGACAAAAAGTGATTGGATGGTTTTGGGTATGTTTTGACATAATCATGTTGTGATTTGAAAATCTAAATTTACTGAGATAGTTTAACTTGTTAATTACAACTGCTCTGTGATTCTACAGCATAGGACTTTCAGTGCTTTTAATATAATCAAAAATATCTAAAAAACTTAAAAACAATATTTTATTTAGAAACACAGACATCAATAATCAGACTGTGAATCTCAACAATGGTGACAATAATAAAGGATGTTGCAGTGCATTCTGGCAGCCACCAATCACAACTCATTAATGGCTCCCATCATGCATTGCGGTATGAATAAATTATGATCTGAATTGTCTATATAATTTACTTTTCCTAATTGAATAATCTGCTCGTCACCATTGTTGAGATGCATTGATTGAATCTTGATGTCTGTGTGTGCCTATAAAGACTTTTTTATTTTTGAAAACAACTTTTAAGAAATCCTTTGAATTATATAGAAAATTCTAGATCTTTGACGTGTAATCAATGATGTTGTAATTAACAACATGTATCTATGTCACAAGATTCTTAATAAGTTCAGTGATCAAGTTCATATTATGATTACATCATAACATAATCAACAACGTCAAATCACTTTTTTCCTTTGTTCATCTGGCTGTTACAACTAAATAACAACAGACAAACAAATTCTAAAGTTAAAAATAAAAGGGTCAAAAGCCCAACTAAAGCAAACACTGATCGCCATAATGGTGACGTACAATTTGTGATTTCCTCCTTCAGTGATTCTGCTTATTAACATCAGGTGTCTTCAATAATGCTCAATCATCCCTCAATTAATCACGTAATTATCTCATTAACTTTAACACTCTTGAGTGTTAATTTAACACTCATATTTTAACACTTTACACTCTTGAGTCTGGAGCCATATAAACTCCCAGGAGAGTTAATTTAACACTGGAGTTTTTGCTGTGTATCATACCCCATAACCAAGATCATGCTTTATAATGAAAACATATAGCTAACAGGAGGAATTAAGAACAGCAACATGCTGAACAAACAAAGCTTTAATATAGAGCAAAAGGAAAGGGAACTGCAAGGCCTAGTGATGTTTAAATGTGTGTTGCCCTCACAAGCTGCAACTGAGAAAAACTGAACTTTTCTCTTCAACTCTAACCCTACACTCATATTTTTTACTAATGCAGCACCAAGAAGATGATTTTTAGAGAAAAAGCTTTTCAGTGATAACAGGAAAACAGTTAATTTCGGCTGTATACAGCAGCTCTAAAAAAATAGTGTCATTGTTGAGCTGAAGTCAGTTCAGTGTTGATTCAGTTCAGTTGTAAAGATTATCAATTATTAAATTAGTTCATTTCATCTATAAAACAGTGATGTCATCATGCAGCTCAGTTCAGTTCTCATCCAACATCAGTGCAGTCAAATCAATTATATTGTTAAATATAAACTGTAAGAATAGCCTATTATGCATAAGAGAATGGGTAATCATAACTTTGAATAATGCAATGGACTATTTTACTGTATATCCGCAAACTCACAGCCATTAATTATTAGGCCAATATTCCTTGAGACTAAACGTATCTTCCACCAGAGGGCGCTTGGGGACTCAGAAAATGTAATCCTCTATCGGCCCCACAGACTGTAAAAAAAAATATATCGGACCGCATTTAAAAGTCTAGATTATTTTCTGTTACATTTGCACTACATTTATTCCGCTGATTACAACTTCTAATACCTGGCAAACAAATTAAAATCTAGCCAATCAATCTTTATAAAAGTACATATAAGAAGAATATAGGCAAATATAGGTAATCAGTAATCACAATGATCTGTGATTGGTCCGTCCTGACCAGCGCTGTAAAAAGTTGCAGATACCATATGATATAACAAACTAATCGCCAAGCTAGCACCGTTTATCACCGCCCTTTGTCGGATACATTAGACAGTAAAAGAAAGGTCGGATCACAAACACGCAATCCACTAGTAACGTTAGTTTATCATGTATACGGCAATGACGTAGGAGAGAGGCGTTGACCATTATCACTCTTGCAAAGTGCCAACAACAGACCTTCTCAGCGCGCTGGTAAAGCTTTATTTCTGGTTATTAAGTTATACTTTTATTAATCACAATTTATCAAGTTCTGGTTTAAAACAACTTCCTTTGATTCGTTCTTGGCTTAGCTCAACCACGCGGTGCTGTGCAGTTATCTCTGTTTAGGTAACGTTAACTTTAAGCAGGATAACTTGCTGGTTTCTGAAATAAGTCACAGAAACACATTCTCACCTCACATTCTTGGCAAGGAATGTAATCGTTTTATTAATGTTAAAGGAAAACTATTTTGCGTACCTCTGACTTTTACCCTACATGACCTTTAGCCCAGTGTCCTACTTAGAGCTGTAAGTTATAATTACCGATTATTATGCAGATCGATTATTTATTCTGTCTGTCTGTCTGTCTTTCTCAAGGCAATGTTGAAGGCTGTAACCAGGTGCCTTTGGTCAAATTCTGTTGCTGGCAGAAGAATGGTGTCCCATCATATATCACCAAATTTGTCAGGAAAAGTTGCTATAGTAACTGCATCCACAGATGGGTATGATGCTTGATTTCCAATCTTACCCCACTGTTCTTTAGTTTCAGACCCTTAAAATAAAAGAACTTTAACAGAAAAAAAGGTCCCTCTGGTAATAACTGCTTGTAAAACATATTAATATAAATAATGTAAAAATGTATTTGTCAATACTTACATAACATACTGACAGACCCTTGCACCGACCATTCTTCTCAGGATTGGGCTCGCAGCCGCAGAGGCCTTGGGTCAGAGGGGAGCGCATGTGGTTGTGAGCAGTCGACGTCAAACCAACGTTGACAAGGCGGTTTTACTCCTGCGCAGCAAAAATATACAAGTAATAGGTACCACATGCAATGTGGGGAAGGCAGAAGACAGAGAGAAGCTCATTAACATGGTGAGGAGGTTTTTTTTTTTGGTCAAATATATTTAGGGAATTATGTGCTGAAAGGAGTAAACATCCCAAAAAGTTTGTGGAGATTTGCAAATGTATAATATACTTTAGCAACAAATATTTTAAAGTCATCATGAAATCAAAATTTACCTTTTTTTTTTAAATGGAATATTGCATTTATAATGAATGATTTATCCTTGCACAATGCACATCATTATTATTTTTCTTTAATTCATGTGCCCTCATAATCTTTAATCAAAGTAACTTCCCCACCCTCTTGCAGCGACATCTCTTCTCTGATGATGCGTTTACTGGCGTGAGGGCGGGACAACCTGTCACTCACATGACATCACTGCAGTAACAAACCACAATGATCCAACAATCCAATCAATTCCCAATGTACAAAATCAAGTCCCACCCTACAATTTGTTTCTTGTTCGAGAAGCAGTTTCACTTGCATATGTCACAATAGAGAAGAAAAGACTATCGCAACTTCCGTTTCATGGCGACTTTAAATGTTGCTGTTTACTTTGTTTATTGCAGACAATCGAGCAGTGTGGCGGTGTGGACATACTGGTGTCTAATGCAGCAGTGAACCCATTTTTTGGGAACATATTAGAATCCACCGAAGAAGTCTGGGACAAAGTATGACAGTTTAATAAAGTTATTAAACCTTAATAAAAGCACAAAAAAACAAAATAGTAGTGTCTGTAGTAGTGTACATATTTTTTTTATATAATACATAACGTATTATAATATCTAAATAATTTTACTGACATTTTATTGACATTTCCTTTATGTCTGCAGATACTTGGAGTGAATGTGAAGGCTTCTTTCCTTCTCATAAAACAAGTGGTGCCTCACATGGAGAAAAGAGGGTGAGAGACAAGTAAAAATAGGGGGGAAAGAGGAAGAAACAGAAGTATTACAAAATAAACTATGTCTGTGAATACTCTTTCATTTTCAGAGGTGGGTCAGTTGTCATTGTGTCTTCAGTCGCAGGATACCAGCCAATGCAAGTATGAAGACCTATAAGTTTAATGTAAAGTTTAATCATGCAACAGCCATGTCAATTCACTGATAATAACACTGTTGTTTGTAGACTTTTATCATCCGTTACTTGTTTCGCACTAGTTGAGAGTTCCCCTTTATGTCATTCTTCAACTCTTAGGGTCTGGGCCCCTATAGTGTGAGTAAGACCGCTCTGCTTGGTTTAACCCGGGCGCTTGCTCCTGATCTCGCCCAGAGTAACATCCGGGTCAACTGTGTCGCCCCCGGTGTCATCAAGACACGTTTCAGCTCTGCTGTAAGTATTTTCTACACTTCTTTTTTGATTGCTTTCACTTTCAGAGCTTCTGGGAGACTCATCTTTCTGTCTAATAATTTGACAGAGGAGACATCAGTTATAGTCTTTACAACATTCAGCTGTATAACCCTTTACTTCTGTTCTACTGTAGCTGTGGGAAAATGAGGGTGTGCTGGAAGAGTTCTTGAAACAGACGAGCATAAAAAGGTCTGTACATTTGCTGTCAAGGGAATTAAATTGTTTTAAACCTAACAGTGGAAGTGGAGCTTGAATAATCATACCTAAGGGTCACAGTAAACGTTTACTTAGACTTCAATGTTTAAGATTTGCATTACTGCATTACGGAGTAGGAGAATTAACTGAATGGTGACACCAGAATTATGCAACAAAAATATTACATATTTAAAGGGATAGTTCACCCAAAAAATGAAATTAGCCCATGAAATACTCTCCCTCAAGTCATCCTAGGTGTATATGAAATTCTTATTTCAGGCAAATACAATTGGAGTTCTATTCAAAAATGTCCTGGCTCTTCCAAGCTTTATAATGGCAGTGAATGTCCGTTTCTGTTTTGAAGTCCATAAAAGTGCATCTATCCATCATAAACGAACTCCATACGGCTCTGTGGGGGTTAATAAAGGCCTTCTGAAGCGAAGTGATACGTTCGTAAAATTCTAGCTTCCGGCCAAACAACCATACGCAGTCTACTTATGCCTAAAGCGCAACTTGTGACATCGGAAGTAGCATAGTGCGTCATGGCGTACCGCAAATATCAGCAGTACGTCGCATAAGTTGCGCTTTAGACTTAAGTGGAATCCATGTGTTCGTTTGGCCGGAATATACTGTTATTTTACTTTATCATGTTTTAAACATATTAAAACATTATTTTTCTTACACAAACTCATCACTTCACTTCAGAAGCCTTTATTAACCACCCCTGGTCATATACACCTAGAATGTCTTGAGGGTGAGGCTAATTTTCATTTTTGGGTGAACTATCCCTTTAATATTCTGCACCACTCTTGTCTCTTTAATAGGTCAAGTCTATGATTACCTGTAAGACTTGTAGACTTGCAGCAGTTGTCCAAAAAATTGCTTCCTTTTCATAAGCTTTTATACGTCTCTTCCGTTCTGGTTCAGGTAACCTGATTCGTATGTTATGACTTGATCTCTTAGACTCGGGAAGCCAGAGGATATAGGTGGCGTGATTGCGTTCCTGTGCTCAGACGAAGCCTCGTACATCACCGGAGAGACCATCACTGTAACTGGAGGCATGAACTGCAGACTGTAAGAGGACTGGCATAGAGGCAGTAAAACAGTTATCATGTACTTGCACATAAGAGGGAAACCTTCTAATTCAGTGTTACACTTGTAACAGTTGATGAAGAAATTATACATTTAAAACAATTGTAATAAAATGATTTTTGAAAATTTTTTCCATTTATTGTCATTTTAATGTATTACTTGGGATTCTTACATCTTTCAATCAGTGAATTTGCATGACTTTTTCCAGTCATTGGGAATCACTGGTATTAAAATGTTTTTTATTTTAAAGAATTTAAAAAATAAAATGACACTAAATATTAGCCTAAATAAACAATTTTTGCTTGGCATAGACAGAAGAACTAAGGATTTTAGGAATTTTTCTGATATTTTCAAGTTTTCTATGACAGTGAGCATCCTGTTTAGAATGATCAATTTCCTTCAAAGAGTACAAAGCAGATCTAATACCAAACAAAATTCTTTATTTGTATATATTTCATTACATAACATCATCCTACATGATACCAACAGATACATATATTAAAAATAAAATAAGATTATAATTATAAATGTGCACACTTCCTTAAAAAAAAGCAGGTATGCTTCCTTACAAACATACAACACAGTAAGGACCTTCTGTCTCTTGATAAAATATAAGATTTGTACAATCTGTAACAACAAAAACTGCAGCATCTAAGTCTTTAAGCAAGAATTATGTCCCCATGCAACTGCATCAATCTCTGCTTCCAGGAGACAAAGGGGGACAAAACACAGGATTCCAGAACTCCCGGAGAGTGGGCACATATGTACCATTCTTTGTTTTGAAATACTGCTGATTGAATACCTGACAGGAAATTTACAGGAAAAAAAGGCAAGAAGTCACAAAAAACATAAATCAGATTGAAACAACCACAGTTCAGACACAAATTACACCTAGCCCTAGACCCGAAAGTTTTGGAAATAAGTCTTCTTAAAAGGCCTTTTTGGTTGAAGATAATTTACATATTGTACAGGAATTTTCTGCAAATGACATTCAAACAGAACCAACTATATTTTTAACACTATATAGGGCCACATACACACTGCAAAGTTTTGAGGATGAAAACCACTTTAACATAATTTTGTGGTGTCTGTGAACTCAATATTATACTAGTAACTGAAAACTTAATATTGTCTGGAAATTGTTTAAAAACCATTGTCATGTGTTGTATGCACATAAAGTTGCAACATTTCTCAGTATTGTATCGCAGGGCTGGTGGGAGAAACTAAGGAGTAGAGACAGATTTAAGAGAGACGCATACTTCCTTCTCTGTGATTTGCTAACACCACTCCTGGAGAAGAGACACATTGCAGGCTCACTTTCAGAGTCCAAAAGAGAGTGAAGTCACAGCATTAACTAATTGATCAGTATGGTCTTGTACATGGATTTAATTGTGATAACCAAACTTTTGTGTACAGAACACAAATAAAGCACTTAGGAGTGACAACTGTATTTAACTGCACTGTGTACGTGACCACAGTTACCATAAGTACTGTACAACTCTCTTGAGAAGCTTTGGACATAGAATTAAATTACTGAACCTTCACTCTACTCACTGTTTCCACATAACATAATATTGGTGGTTAGAGTCACGTAGGTGGAGTTACAAACCTTTTTCTTCACATTGTCTGTTGTGTCATCATCAGAATCATCTATGATGTCATCTGATGACTTCACTGAGGGAGATGGAGTTTCTACAACAGACGAAAAAACAAAAGTTAGACCTCTGGCATACAAAAACCTAAATGAAACAGGAAATTAATAACATTTGTAGTCACCTAGAATACCGATTGGAAGACGCACAAGTGGAACACACGGAGAGTATGCAGAAGTTCTTAAAAAACAAGCAATTTAGACAAGAATGAATTAGACACAACATAAATAATTAACCTCAATAAATAATTAAATTATAATATTAAATAAATAAATTCTTACAACTTTTTGACCGATAAAGTCAGGTGTTTTTCAGGCGTTGAACTCAAATCAATAAATTTCCTTTTCCGCAGCTCAGAGACACTGTTTCCTACTCTGTCTTTTAAAGTAACCTGGCTTGGAGACCTTTTAATTTCCTGCTCATCAGACGGATGATTCAGGCGGACAGGAAGATTGGCATTGCTGATGTTTAATCTGGGAAGGACAACTCTTAATTGACGCGTCACGCAGGAAATGCGGAGTGCTTCTTCCTGTGACTCGATGGCCTCGGAGTTTCTATTAGCGGAATATTTCCTGGTAACATCAACTCTTTCTTCATTTCCGTTCTTGACTACAGTCTTTTTGGGTGTGTTTGCACTCACATTACTCCCCTCCAGTTCTTCTTTGCTGCCCTCTTCCTCCTCCTCTTCTTCTACTTCACTGCCAGATGACTGACTGATCACTGTGACCAACATATTCCCGACAAAACAGTCCTCTTCTGGATCCTTTTCCAAAATCTGTTTGTTAGAACATGATCTTAGTTTGCTCCTGGTATTTCTGGATATCTCTGAAGTTGATTCGACTTCTTGTCCTAAACTGGATGCTTCTTTCTCATTCTTTTTTGGGAGATCGTCATTGGAAATGGACCCAATCACAGGTGTGACCTGTAACTGGGCTTCATTTGCAGTTCTGCGAGTGGCTCTGGCTGTTGACGGGGCCAGATTTGAGACTCTGTTGGATGTAGGAGTGGATTCGGATTGAACAGTCTGTAGCACTCTACCCGAAAGAGGAAGGGAAAGAGAAGTCAGGATCAGGTCACCAGTGGATGACAGAAGAGATGCTGAAACAAAGAAAAACTAATTACAATAAAGATATTGGGAGGCAAAAAAAGTAGCTAGAGAACATGTATATTTAATCTTGTACTTCTTGATATGCAATTACTTGATAATTTCAGCTCCCAGACATACTTGAGCCGAGGTGTCCGAGGCATCTTTCATGCTGCAGCAGAGTCCTGAGGAGCTGGGGCTGCGAGGCAGAGCGCGCATACTCCTCCAGAACAGCAGGGGCGCCACTGAGCCACGAGACTGTCTGAAACAGACAGCACAATACAGAACAGTGAGCAGAAACAAAATACTGGACATGACCAGAGAATGTCTAATAAGGGGAGAACTGTCACTCTCAGTAAACTTCCAGCTTCTGAACTGGTTGCAGTTCCACTCTGGTTCCATATGAGGGCGCTCACAGGACGAGTGCAGAATGAATGGAGGTCAATGGAGCTATACCCCCTCAAAATCCACTTTTCTCAGGATATAATTTTTTATCTAGTAATTTGAATGTTGTATTCGAAAGGAGATGCAAAGAAATTACTCATTGCTGGGTGTTAGATTTTTTAGAGTCACTTATTTGCTTTAAAAAGTCTTTTAAAATGTCAGTGACGTCATACACACCGTTCGACCAGAGATACTGCTTTACGGCAATCCTTCAGTCACTTTGGTGCTTTCGCGCTCTGCACTTTCTTTTCTCTCGAGGCATCGACAACACAGCTGACACAGGTAAATACACGTGCTAGAAGAGTTTTTGTTTTGTTGTTTTAAAAGACCAAGCCGAAAATACACACGCACATTCTGGTCCCGCTTCGTATGCCACGATGCCATCAAGCGGTATCGCTGGTCGTAATCAGTCCTTCACTGACCAATCAGCGTTCATTAGCAGAATGCTAGCGTGTTATGGGCAACAACAACTCAACCTGTAAGAAATCGAAAGGACATAAGTACTCGTTCATTCAACTTTCGACCTATAACCCATGTTGAACTTGCAAAACCTACTATCAAATCTGAGATTTCTCAACGGCAATCGGGTGAAAGAGACAAATTTAGCCGTCTAGCTCCATAGACTCCCATTCATTTTGCACTCATGGGCGATCGCCCCCAGTGGATCTTTTGTGGAACTACAACCAAAATTCGGTACAATAGGACTTAATAGGGAGTGGCCAGGCTTTCCGTAGACGAGCTCTGCCATGACCCAAATGACACCATCAGCACTTGCAGTCAGCGTTTGACCAAGCTTAAGGGACCTAGTCAGCAAGAGTGAATTTGAATATTTCAATCAGTTAATTCATTTCTTCACTTTGGAAAATTATTATAAGCAAATACAGTGTAAAGGACCATACTTACAACTGACACTTGAATATCTTTTTATTAAACATCAACTAAGTAATACATAAAGCATTACAAAATTTAACAACAAAAAAACTCACATATAAAATTTGTGATAACATCTTTAGGTAGTGCAAGAAAGTACTTTCATCTTTCCAAATATTTTAGACACAATTTTATAATTCCTCTTTTAAAACAAGTTTTAAAAAAGGCTTAGAATGTACAATTTTCAAGAAAAATCAATTTATAAAATCTTTATTATATGCCATGAAGTTAGCACTTAAAATAGAGTAACAAACAATTAACTCTTACACCACTGTAAGAAAAAAAAACAGATTTTCTAAAATTGAAAAATAAGGTTATTGTCCTGAACTATATGGTGAATTATACCTGAGCAAGATCTGGAACAGGTAATAGCTTGTCCACTCGGATTATAAACTCCCACATTAGCTTCTCTAGACTGGCTACATAGTTTCCTCCATAGTGAAGATGGAATTCCTCCTGGAGTCAAAGACAAAATGTCAGCGTGCATAATCAGAGGTTGCATTAACTCAAGATTTTCAGGCATTTACAAAATTTTAAAAACATTGATGGATTATTTAAAACTACCTTCTGTCATCAACAGAACAAAATAGAAGATATTTGGGATGCTAATATAAATGAAATAAAGTTTTAAAGTGCCCCCTTATGCTTTTTTGGATATTAACTTTTACGTAGTGTGTAATAGCTGTTTGTGAAAGTTTTAAAGATCAAAGTGCATGCTAAATGGAGTCTCTTTGACCGTGGATGCATGTAAACCTGTTGTAGGAGACCTCCAAAACAAAATTAGGAGCCTTTAAAATAGCATCATTGGGGTACTTTAAAGCACCCTCATCAAAATATATCCAGTGGCAGATGTAAGTGAGTTTTTGTGGAGGTTTTTTTTTTTTTTTTTTTTTTTGCTTTACCTTGAAGAATTGTTTTCTGGCTGCTGCGTTCTTTAGGAGAGAGTGCACCAGGGTTTTGAAGTTGTCCTTAGCTTCCTCCACCTTTTGATCCTTCCTCTAAGGATAAAAGAATACACATCACTTGCTGATGCATCGAACCATTGAGAAACAACATGCAAGAACAATCATTTAAACTTTAAAGAAGCTAGATGAGACAGAGTAAAACTAGAAAAACAAGATGAGACAAACAAGCAAAGAAAAAGACAGCACCAATGTCTGGGCCAAACTCACCCTTCCACTGGGAATGGAGGAAGCTTCCAGCTTGCACAGCTCCTCGAGAACATGCTGAGCATCAGGAGGGTCGGATCGACGAAGCTCCTCTAAGATCATCTCCAGATTAACAAAGAAAGAATCAAAGAAATGTCCTTATTATTCGCAAACTAAAAAAAAACTTAGAAAACAAGCTTTAAATATAGGACCAAAAACTACTTCACTGAACCACACTTAGCTTAAACTGTAGGCCTAATAGACAAGGTACAATGCATGTGTAGATAACTGAGAATGACATAAAAGATTAAATTATATAAAAAAGGATCAGCTGATGGTTTACTTTTTTTTTTTTTTCAAATGTGACAGTACTTTTTAGTAATCTTACCAGTGCCCGCAAACCCATTGTCAGCCTGGCCAGATGTCTGTAATGGAGCAACCCAGGTACAGTCTCACAGAGTGATGTTACGATCTCCTCCAGTTTACCATAATACACTACATCCCTCTTCAGCATCACCTTCCACATGGCCGCGGACATTAGCCGCAGTGGTGGAGCTAAAAGCTGCAGAGCTGACAGGGGTAGAGGTGCATCTGTTGAAAAAAGACCTGAAACAATTATAACAAGCAAACCGTACCGAATCTTGAAGTTATATATAGCTTAGTTACTTCATATATATATATATATATATATATATATGTTATATTATATATATATATATATATATATATATATATATATATATATATATATATATATATATATGTGTGTGTGTCTTCAATTGTTCAATTCACACCTGTCTATAAAATGTGTATATAGCCTATATAAATAGATAGATATGAGCTAAAGTGACATTAAAATACAAAAGAACAGCATGTCAATGCTTAAAATGTCAACTACCAATACAGACATTGTATGATTAAATTACAGCTATGACATGCTCATCTATATATAATTTTGACACATTAGCTGGAACTACATGTGAATAGGAAATATCTTGCATCTAATGACAGCAAATGCACGAAAATGAAACATAAAATCCGATCGCTCTTCTTTTATTAGTAGATTATTACGAGCTACAATGCAGACCCACCTTCATCCATCGAGTTAATCGCTGTTTTCGTTGTCCTGTCCGTCCTGAAAACAAACGACTCGGATGTTTTGCAAATCGCTAATTTGATTTCTAAAAAAAAAAAATCCTTTATATACGATAGCATAAACAGTCATCTACAATATTCAGAGGGTAAAGGACAATTGGACAACACTGTGTGATAACGGTAAGGCTTTTATGTCGTATGATCTATATTTACAGACAATACATGATTCATATGGAAATAATGCTGGCCGCGGCAAGAATCCACTTCACGCGCCAAAATGACGAAATACTGTTTCCGGTGTGAAGTACGCCAACGCTGTTAAACAAAAAAAACATAGTAGTCACAAATGTTTGTAGTCAGCCTTTTTTGTCTGAATGATATTACAATTCTTTACAATATGCAATACTTTATTTTATTTTTAATCAAAGTTATGCCCATTTTTCTTTCCTTTTTTTCAGTAAGACGTGTAGTTCCGTCTGTTGTTTTGGCTTTCAAAATAAAAGTCTTCCCTGTTCAAGTATTGTGTATATTAAAATACCAGATGCTCCCACCACAATGTTAACAGCACTAGGTTTGTTCACTGACTTTAATTAAATGCATTAACATCCACAGAATAACTACAAATAGATATTCGCTATAAAAAACAATTTGGTCATGTAAAAAACTCAGGTTTCAAAAGAGCAGAGTTTAAAACTCTGAAATATATCCTAATGATGAGATAAATAAAATACCTAAAAAGTTCATTAGCAAATTAAATTCATGCAAAATGTAATATTATGTTTATGTTTTCTATTAGTGTTGTGAGGTAGCATTTATTTACAACAGCATTTATTTACAGTATAGGGATAAGTTGTTGGTTTCAAAATAGCTTTAATGAATTTGTAACAGATAAATGTGGGGAAATCATTTCAAAGTTTCAAGCACACAGACAGCAATAAGTGTTACAACACTCCCCAGTCTCCCCATACTTACATCATGCACACCTTGGCTCCTAAACATTACAATCAAGAGACCTTGCCCAATGACACATGCTATCAGAAAAAATCATCCTGCAAAGTCAAAGTCCACTTGGCTAGAATAACAGTACACATTATTCTCAAAAAGATATTCATCACCAGCTTTGACTCAGTATGACCAGTTTACTTCAAACAGTGAGCCAGAAGGGACTGTAAACAACCGAAATTGAGCAAATAGACAGAGGACCTCGACCACAGAGCATAATGGAAACAACGTCCTCCCTGTTCAGGTAAGTTTAGTAATGTAAATTTGTTGACAATAAATTATGTTATTTATAATTTACCTTTAGAAATGTACATATATACCGGTAGGCCAAAGTATTTGACCAAAGGTGATAGTAAGATAAAAAATACATATTTATATTTTTTGTTTAAAAAGTTATATCATTGTTTGTCTGTAAGTCTTGAAACATTGGACTTTAACTGGTTTCACAGCACATTTATTTTATTCCGTTAACAGCTCTTTAGATAAGAGAGAGTGTGATTACGGCCATGTGTGCTTGTCCCACTTTTAAAGGAGACATTGATTATTAAAGGAAAAAAATCTAATTAAAAATCTTATTTTTACACATCCTCATGTTGTTCCAAACCTCTGTGGCTTTTTGGTTGCTCTTGTCCATGTAGTTCTAAAGAATGCGGACCGTTGGTTTCAAACTTAAGAAAGGACACAAAAACACACGGGGAAAAAAATGTCCTACATAAGACATTGGATAGCTTAGTGTTATAAACAGACCGAAATCTTAAGTCTTAAATTATGTTTTAGTTATAATCTTCCCGTTCAAGTGAGCTGTTATCAGATCAGTGAGTCAGTTGAACTCGAGAACCAGATCATAATGATTTAGACAGGAGATGATTCAATGATCAAATAAACGGAACAAATTGTTCACAAATCAGGCATCACTAATTCTCTCATTAAAAATGCCAAGAACAGCTGAGGATGTCCAGATTGTCAGTGAATATCAAATTTCATTCTGTTCCTCACACAAAGCTAGCATTTCAGAAGGCTTGAAGTACATCAGTCATATGAACAAGTACAGATTTGTTTTAATGTTTTCGAAAGAAGTCTCTTATGGCCTACTCACCAAAGCTGCATTTACTTGACCAAAAATACAGTAATATATTCAAATATCATTACAATTTAAAATAACCGTTTTCGGTTAAAACGAAATGTATTCATGCAATGGCAATGCTGAATTTTCGCTATCCATTTCTCCAGTCTTCAGTTTCGTTCCAATAAAATTGCAGTCTGTTCATCACACAAAGCTATCATATGGCTTCAGAAGACTTATGTGTCATATGATCCAAGCAGACCCGTACAATTCATCAAAATCATTTGAGAAAGAAAGTCATACAGAGGATGTAGGAACGGAAATAATGGGAATTGTAGTTTCTGGGCAAATTGTTCCTTTTCTAAACTGATTCTCAAAACAACTTTCCCTTTCTTGACCTCTTATTCTATTCTGTCTTTGATGTTTTGCTTCCTCCTCATTTCCAATCTCTCTTTCTTTCAGGTCAGTGTCTCGGCGGGTTTGGTCGCCCCCTCAGCGTCCGTTCAGAGTGTGTTCCTGGAACAGAGAGGTCAAAAAAGGAATCACTGCAGGAACCATAGAGGAGCTCCAAGAGAAGGTGTGAAAAGGAAAACCCAGTTTTAGTTCAACTGAAAGTTTTTACATATTTGATTATACTGTGGGACATTTTTATACTGTTATTCTTACCTCAGGCAGCTCAGGCTCTATTGGTATCGTCTGAGCTGACTTTGGTGTGTGAGGAAGATGGGACAGAGGTTGACTCGGATGAGTTCCTCATAGCCCTGCCGGACAACACCGTTTTCATGGCCCTGAACCCTGGAGAGATCTGGAAACCTCATCCTGTATGTACTGTATGTGTGTTTATGTCAAGCAGAAACCATTTTTTATTTCATCTGGAATTATTAGTTGCTTTAAGGTGTTTCACCACTAATCTGACTTCATCAACATTAGAAAGGTGGTAATATGCATCACATTTATTCTTATCAGTATCACACTTCAAATCAAGAAGCAAAATATGAATTACTTTCTTAAGATTCATTCACTTATCAGTATATTATTTGTATTGTTCGGTACCTTATCTTTTCACTAACTTCCTCCCTCCTAGTTACTTCAAAGGGGTAGCAACAAACCGGGTGATAATAAGCCAAGGACAGGAAAAGACATCGCTCAGATCACCTTTGACCTTTACCGTACGCACCCCAAAGATTTATTCGGCTCACTGAATGTGAAAGCCACATTCCAAGGGCTCTACTCTGTCAGTGCAGATTTTCAATGCTTGGGACCAAAAAAAGTCCTGAGGTAAGCAGGGTTCCCCTCTTAATACCACAATACAGAGTACAAATGGAAACTCTAAGCATTTTAAGGGTTTGTTTTACTAGTTATTTGCACAAAATAATCTTTATCAATTAAGTCACTGAATTGTATTCAACCCATTTGTTGTGTCTCAGGGAGGCGCTAAAAGTCATGTCCAGTCTTCTCCATGCTGCTGGACACTTGCTGATCTCATCGGCTGCTGTAATTCGCCGTATAATCCAGGGGGCGGATCTTCTTCAAGCCCAACGTACCCAGCCTATCCAGTATTGGGAATAACTGGAGAAATCTATATTTTAAGACTTGAATCCAATACCACTAAGAATGTAACTGAGGGAGATTTTTTCTTTTCTTTTTCTGAGACATTAAGGTGTTTCCTATATATTTACATGGAAACATTAAGGTTCAATTTAACATTAATGCATTAGGTAACATGAATGAACAACAATTTGACAACATTTATTAATCTAGGTAAATGTTCTTTTCTATACTAGGGTTCAAAAGTTTGGGGTTAGTAATATTTTTGATAGAAATCTCTTATGCTTACCAAGACTGGATTTATTTGATCAAAACACACTAAAACATTAATATTTTGAAATATTATTGCAATTTAAAGTAACTTTTTTATTTGAATATATTTTAAAATGTAACTTATTCATGTGATGGCAGAGCTGAATTTTCAGCATCATTACAGTCTTCAGTGTCACATGATCCTTCAGAAATCATTCTAATATGCTGATTCGCTGCTCAACTAACACTTAATATTATTGTTCCAAATTATTTCGGAAAAAGTTGTACAGGTTAATATTTTTGTGGAAATCATGATTCATTTTTCCAGGATTCTTTGATGAATAGAAATTTCAAAAGATCAGCATTTATTTGAAATTTTTAAATTGAATAGTAAAATATGCTAATACATTAGTACTATATTACTGTAAAATGATTGTGTTTATCATTGTTCGATGATATCTAATGCATTAACTAATGTTAATGAACTTTATTGTAAACTGTAAAGTTACCATTTATACCTTGCTGGTGTTATGGACAATTCATGGAAAAAGTTGCTCCAGGAAAATGCTTAGGTTTCTATGAAAACCTAGGTTTCTATGCCTTTTAGGAGTAATTTTTTATTTTTAGTCTAGGACTACCCAGTGTTACTTATTCTGTGTGTTTGACTCTCTTTATACATGTTCATTCCAATTCTACCATTCAATATGTTTACATGATAGACCACTGTATTATAATTTTATCTTCTCCATTTGATACACCGAAAAAAGTGATAAATTGACTTAACTTTAAAAAAAAGGTGAGGAAACCCGTTGCCTTAAAACGATTAAGTGAATAAACTTAACTTAATTTTCTCAAATAGGCATGAAGTTTATTACTTTATCATTTTAAGGCACCGGGTTTCCTCACTTTTTTAAAGTTAAGTCAACTGATCACCTTTTACAGTATAGTCGCTTTGGATAGAAGTGTCAGCTAAATGAATAAATGTAAAAATGTAAATACAAAATTGTTGTAATGGTGAATGTTTAGAAAATAAACATGTTTTTAAGATCAATTTATTAAGTAAAACCAAACTGGTACAAAAAGCTTCAGCACAAAAAAGACAGTCTTTCTAATTAGCTTGGTTAATGCATAGACTAATCAACTTCAAAAAGATACTACTCAATATTTTAATAAGTTTTCAAAAAAAAAGGACCACAAACATTATGATTGGGGAAAAATAAAAAAAATAAAAATCAAGCACATAAATTATGTAGTATTATGTCAGAACAATGTTTCCGTCTGTGTAGCACACGTGTGGAGCTAAAAGATTTCAGTTATGCTGCTAATAACCTTAAATACAATTGACCTTTGTAAAAGCAAACATCTACATATCTAAGCACGAAGTGCAACTTAAACATGAAAATGGCAACATACATGCATTCGCTCTGTTGAGTCACACCGAGAATTCATTAGACCTCTGATAAAACAAGCTACCAAACAAAATACATAGTACTATAAATTCAGTGCCTTGCCATACACAGTTTTGTTTCGATTACTTTAAAGTACATATTCTAATACTAAATATTTTTGATTCAAGTAAGATGCTTAGGTTTGGAGATACATATTGCATAACAATGTTGTGAGAGAGGTTCTACAAGGCCCTGGTCATAGCATTAAATTGGGATAGAAATATCCAGATAGGTTAAGAGAAAAAAAGTATTTGTGTAACATCTTTGGCAGTGATGTGGAATTCAGTTTCCACCTATCTGCACAGCTACAAATGCCATTGCAAACTGACTTTGCTGCCGAGGTCAGAGTTCACCCTCAGGCAAAACTGGGGTTCCTCCTCTAAAAAGTTCATTCCAATTTGTTGCTTCGCCCCCTCCACCTCCGTTGACTACAGTGGAATGACCCAAACTCAACCCAGAGCCCATGTTCTCAAAGGAGACTCTTCCCCGTGAATACTTCCCGCCCCTTTTCTGTTGTTGCATTATGACGGCGATGATGCGTTCCCTCTCCTGTGAGGTCATCCAGCGCATCTGATTGTGTTTGACATGGTAACGCGTGTCTCCGTACCACTGGATGATCTCTGTCCTTGTCAGGCCTGTCTTCTGCTGGAGAATCAAGTAGTCGTTGCTTGTGGGCCACTGGCAGCGAAGGAAGTTTTGCCGCAAAATTTCCAACTGCTCCCTCGTCTTCTTACGAAGTCGCACGTTTGGTTCTACCCGGCCGCGGAGGAATGACGGAGACGGAGAAGGAGAAGGGGAGATATCCGCAGAGTACTGTTGAACGGAAGCGTTGCTATCATCAAAATCACCTTCGTCACTTACTTCCTCCTTGGTCTCATTTGATTGGTTGAGTGGTTCCTCATCGTCAGCCACATCAACATCAACCTCAAACCCCGCCTCTGCGTCTTCAGCCTCGTCGTTGTCATAAAAATCAGCACCAGGTAGAGCATCATTCTCCAGCTCGTTCTGAGAGTTGTGTTTGGGCAGCTGCATTGACCGATTGCGCCCCGCGAGCTTGGCTAGCCATGCCCGGCCGTTCTTGCGAAGCTGGTAGCGACTGTCAGCGAACCATTTGCGGATTTCACGTCGATTAAGTCCAGTCATTTTCTGGAGCCGCTGAACCTCGCCGTCAGAGGGCCAAGACTTCTGTACAAAACTGCGGCGCAGGGCCATCAGCTGCGCTTTCGATTTTTTCCCTGGCAAGCAGTGTAGAGACTGTGAAATCTCGGGGAGTTCGGGGTATGGCATTGCGGTCTGTTGATCGTTCATAATCACGAACGGTGAACGTCCATAGGCATCGGGTAGCAGGACTCCAGTATTGTGAGGCAGTACGTTTCTACTATCACTTTGGAAGTGGGGATTAACTTGAGGAACTTGGGATGTAGGTCCAAGACCGTTTTTGTACACGACATTAGAACTAAGCAACTGCTGCACACCGTTATTGGATTGGGAAGCATTATTCTGGCTAAAATGCAAGCGGTTTTGGTCACTGATGATGTGTTGAGGAACAGTGCGGCTGGGTTTAGGCGTGTGGTCTCTCTGATCTACATGGGCATCTGACGCAGGTGGCGGTATAAAATCCTGTTGCGTTTCATCCCGTCCTAAACAATCCTCCTCGTCGTTGATTTCCACACACTCCTCAGCGACTGATTTTTTCTGAATTCGCCACAGCTTGCGTCGCGTTTCTTGGATGTCGTCATCAGCCCAGCTAATTCCGTAACGTACCCGTTGCATCATGAACCACGCTTTAACTCTCTCAGGAGGTAATTCACACTTTCGAGCTAGAGCGCTCGCCTCCTGTGATGTGGGGTATGGGAACTCATTAAACGCGTCCACGAGTTCTGACACGGCATCCAGCTCGTGGACCTGCTCCGAGCGCACCCAGATGAGCTTTAACCCCTCAGATACCAATGGAAGACAGACTAGGTTAGCCTGGTTGTGTGTTGATGTGCCAGAGGAGGCCGTTTGCTTCTTTTGGCAGGACTTCTTAGTCCCTGAAGAGCAGGGTGACTTCTCCTGAGGTAATTCGGGGGATGAGCTCTGCGTTTTTTCAGGAGCAGGCGAGACATCCATCTTCTCTTGTTCTTTTGCCTCCATGGAGGATGTCGTCTCGTTCGAGTCTTCGGGAGTCTGAAGTGAAGTAGATTCAGATCCCTCAGTGGTGACTGGCTGAAAAGAGTGAGATCAAGAAACATGAATACAAAGTGCATCAGGTGAGAAATTCATAATCCACAAATTTCTCCAATAAGGTTAAAATGCCACAAAAGGCAATCACTGCAGTTAGTCACCATGAAATCAAAATGGACAATTATAATTTTTTTAATGGAATACTGCAGTGTTTATTATAAATTATTTACCCATGCACATCCTTCTTTTTTTAAAATTCATAAGCCCTCGTAATCTTGAATATTTCCTCCCCCCTCGCAACGATATCTCTTCTCTGATGAAATGTGCACTAATACGAGGGCTGGACAATAATGCTTCCCCTCCAGCAAATGGTCACTCACATGACATCACAGCAATTAGATTACTAGGACATATGATATTCCATAAAAAAAAATTGGCGATTTTGATTTAATTTTGACTTTAACATATTGGCTGTGTCCCAATTCAGAGACCCATCCTTCGAAGGCAGCGAAGGTCGCACCAGCGTTGTTAAATGTGACGGTCTAGTCTACATAGGATTGTTCTTGTCGCCTAGCAACTGTGACGAGCGGCAGTAATGTCTGTATTGGACTTTTTTTAAAAGTTATATTAAACTGTCTGAAAAAAAAAACAGGGTTCACTCTCTGTCTAAATATGTTCACCATGGTCCATTTCTGTATATATTAAGGGTATATAAACTATATATAAGTGCATATTAGTAAGATAAAAGTCAACATTTTAATTGCTTAAAGTTTTTTTGTATTTACATTTGTATCATTTAATATTGGAGTAAGCTGAAACCTAATACTTACTTTTAAAAGTTTAGTTCGGCAATTTATCTAGAAAAAATGTCTATCCAGTAATTTACACCTCTCTAGGTATAAGAGCCTGTTTTATAGTGGTTGCTTTTCTGGTATCCTCAGTGACGGTATGCAACCGACAAATGCAACCTCCGTAAATGACAAAAAAATATGTTTGTTGACGCAGCAATTATGATTGTTTTCAAATAGGTCCCCCTCCCAACATTCTCCCTCTGCCATTGGTTTGTCAAAGAGTTAGCCCCGCCCCAAACAATAGTTTTTACACTTTACACTAGGAATATTAAGCACATTAAGCCGTAATATGATAAATTATTTACATTTAAACAAATACTCTATATACAGAATCTTTATTGGATCACACAGCTAACAAAAAAACTGACGCACATCGATAAATACTGATATTAACAAAAAACTTTACTTACTTTATCTTTGACAAAGCTTTTTCCGAGGTCACCCACTCGCTCCTCCTCGAGCGCTCCACACCGCTCGTTCCTCACCGAGTCAGAAAGGCTGGTAACAGGGTGAGCGGCGTGCAGGTGCTGACTGAGACATTTAACATCTTGCGCTTTATAACCACAAATCCGACACTCGTAAGCATCCTTAACCGTCTCCCCAGCATCTCCTAGGTCTGGTGGTGAAGAGTGCGTGTTTGCGCTCTCGAGCTGCGGAGCTGCGCACTGCTCCATGGCAACCTATGCACGACCTAGTAGCCAAGACGCAATTCATACAAGCTAACACAGAGATCAGGTACCTAAATTTCTCCCACAACAAAACGCAATACTTCAAAGGATGCAACGAGTTTCATTTGAATAAAATATATGTATACGGAGTCCACATGCGAGAGCTGAATGCTGAATCCGAATTTATGGCCACACTGGTCAGAGTATGGAACAAAGGCTGGCTAGCCAGCGAGCTAGCACACGAGCTTATCGTGTTGGCTTCACACAGAAGCATAAAAAAGTAAAAAATATCCAGCTCGGATGCAAACTTATTTATTTATTGTTTTTCTATCCTTCATTAGATGTAGTTACTTAAGAAATAGGGCAATTACAAGTGCCATTCCGAGCCAATTGCACTCGCCTATGGGTCGCACAGTTGTCCAGAAAGCTGTCATAGGTTTGGTTTGTCGCATCCTCCGAGTGTGAAGCCAGAGCGGCTTCAAAATAAAAGTTCATTGACTGCCGCTTTCGATTTTCTGATTCAAGAAGTTTTATTGAGATGGTAAAATAGTTTAACATTTCCAAAATATTAGTAACAGTAACGTGATAGAGTATATATACACACATTTGCACACATACAAATATAATAAAATAAGTAAAAAATACAATAGGTTCATAAGACAATTAACAGGTTTAATCATAAGACAAAACCTTTCTGGGATGTCCTCATTTACAAACACTGTTAACAAATACATTTTACCAATGGTTTCTTTATTAGATATTAGTCAAGCATTTATAATTTGCTTGATATAAAAGCCATAAACAAGATGTGTGTGTGTGTGTGTGTGTGTGTGAGAGAGAGAGAGAGAGAGAGAGAGAGAGAGAGAGAGAGAGAGAGAGAGAGAGAGCGAGAGAGAGAGAGAGAGAGAGACAGTGATTGAAGCCTATATGGACTTCACTTGAAATTACTTTTAAGAAGAAGAAATAAATCAATTCTAAAATAAAATTTCTTTCTCTTTTTTATTCAGAAATTGATGTGTGGAATTGACATGTATTTTGATGTAATAAATTTAATTATTTATTTTATTCAGTTTTACTAGTGTGTTTGACTCTGACTTATATACAATTAACTAAGAATGTTAATTAAGATATTATCATATTATTGATACTGATTCAGTCTTACAGTTCTTCTAATCAGCAGTGAAAGGCTTTCAATTTACTGGAAAGGTAAATTGTCTCAATTTGATCTTGAAACACTTGAAAACATCTGTAAGATTTCCAACATAAATCTTGTCATTCAATTTGTACTGGTTTAGCAAGTACATCAATCAATAATGATTATCGCAGAAAACATAGTAAGAACTGAAGTTGATATAAAGACTGTTATAGTCAAGTAATTTTTTTTTTGGAATTAAAATACATTAATTAAACCTTCTTAATAATTAAGTCGACATTAGTAATGGATCAAATAAATGGGAGGATAAAATGAAAATTTTGGCTATATCAGTGTAACTAAGGTAACTGTTCCTTCAAGCAAGGGAGATCGAAAAAACTAACTACAATGTACTCGCACACAATAAGAACTCATATCTCACAAAAAAAGATTTATTGACAAACCAATATAACAATATATACACACACACATATATATATATAAAAAATAAATCATATCAATAAATTAATATAAAATAAATCAATTAAAAAAATCGTAGAACAAATACTCATTCTCCCTCAAAGAATATTAATAACCAGCCAACCCAATATAAACCCCAATACAATCTCAACTTTGTCACACAGAACAATTCAAAATAAAGCAAAAAGTAAATTACACAAATGACCCCAAAATCATATTAATTAAAAGTATAGCACACTCAAATATACTCCAAACCAAAAAAATAAATTCCAGTCAAATTTAAAGTCTCATGCAAATAAATAGTTCATGTGTTTCTCTAGGCCTTCCTTTAGGTGCCTGCTAAAAAACCCTCTACCTACCTGGCCATGCCCTCAACTAATTGCCACATCACCGGCTACATCAGTAAATGTGTTGTCCATATAGTAAAAGAATCAAAGTCACACTAACCATCATAAACATCTCTCCGTCATTTCATTAGTAATATATTAACATGCACCATAAAATACTGTAAATAGAAACCAAAGGTCAGTTTCTGTGTATATAAAGAGAGTCTTAAGCCTCGTACACACCGGGACGAATATCGGCTCGCGTTATTCGTCAGCGTTTTTCAACGCGTTTTTTGTGTTCACACCCAAGCGATTTTCGCTGACGATGAGCCGAGTGAACATGCAAATTTATTCCCTGACATTAGATGGCGCTCAATGTAAAACAGAAATACCCCAGTCCACAAAGTGCTTCTGACACTCGCTTGTCACTCAGAAGAAGAGAGCAAGTTTGTCGCGTTTGTCATATAGTTCTTTAGTCTCGTTGGTGTCTCTTTATAAAGACACCAACAAGACCAGCAGCTCTACATTCATCTGGCCTTGCATCTTCCTTGTCTTATTTCTTCCCGGCAGAGTGTAGTAGACGCTGTATATCTTCTTCGCCATTACGTATGTGTGCTCGGCAAGACCGTTTTGTGTTTGAGCGCCCCCAAGTTGTGTTTTACTGTAACTTCAGAAGCTCCAGACACGTGAGCAAAAGCGCCAATCTCATTGGTCGGATAGTTTTTGACGCGGCGCGTCAAACCAAAAAAACGAACCCGAGGCGTTTTTAAAAAAATGACGCTTTTACGCGTGGCGTTTTACGCGTCGGTGTGCACACTCACATTGGCGCCCATTGTTTAGTCACGAGGCGTTAAACGTTGCCGAATATCGCACGCGAAATTCGTCCCGGTGTGAACAGGCCTTTAGGGTTTCAACTTACAGACTCAAGGCCTGTTCACACCGGGACGAATATCAGCGCCGCGTTATTCGTCAGCGTTTTTCAACGCGTTTTTTGTGTTCACACCCAAGCGATTTTCGCTGACGATAAGCCGAGTGAACATGCAAATTCATTCCCTGACACTAGATGGCGCGTAACTGAAACTCACCATCAAGGCTCATTTGATCTGCAATAACACTCCATAGCAGGTCTCTTTTGTCGATATTTTTGTAGTCGCTGTCGCGTTTATCATATAGCTCTTTATGCTCCGAGACCAACGAGACCAGCAGCTCAACATTCATCTTGCCCATAGACATCTTGCTTTGCATCTCCCTCGTCTTCCGGCAGTATAGACGGTGGCGTATATCTTCTTCGCCGTTACGTTTGTGACCGTTTTGTGTTTGAGCGCCCCCAAGTTGTGTTTTACTGTAACTTCAGAAGCACCAGACACGTTAGCAAAAGCGCCAGTCTCATTGGTCGGGAAGTTTTTGACGCGGCGCGTCAAACTAAAAAAACTAAACCGAGGCGTTTTTTTTAAATTGACGCTTTTACGCGTGGCGTTTTACGCGTTGGTGTGAACACTCACATTGGCGCCCTTTGTTTAGTCACGAGGCGTTAAACGTCGGCGAATAACACGCGCGAAATTCGTCCCGGTGTGAACAGGCCTTCACAGTGAAGACAGAGAGTATAGTACATTTGTAACGAAACATTCGGAATATTTGAAGTGAAAACGAGAAGATCAGCAGCAAGTGTGTCGGCCACGCATGAAGTTCCAGAGAAACCCTTATTTGTGAGCTGTGATTTATGTGTGGAGGTGAAAACTCCGGCACTGAAGACCTGCTTGAAGTGTGAAATCTCCATGTGTGCTCAGCATCTACAGGCCCACCTGACCACTCCAGTGCTGCTGCAAACCCATCCGTTGACTAACCCTGTGGAATCAGGTTCCTCTAGTCAAATGGCCAGCAAATGCTCAGCTCACGGCAAGCTAGTGGAATACTACTGCCTGGATGATCGTGTATTGGTGTGCATGTCTTGTGCCATCGAGGAAGGACATCGGCTGCATAACATGAAGACGCTACAAACTGCCTATCTGGAGCTGGTGGATTAACTGAAAGAAGAGTTAGAGACACTGGCTCAGAGGCAGATCCAGGCAAAGAAGCTGGAAATGTGGCATAAAGACCAAATACAGACTCTGGAGGACTGTGTTAGTGAGCTCATGGAGACCGGATCAGCCCTAAAGGATCTGGTCTTTACAAGTTTAGAGACCTCAGTATCAGCCAGACTGGGGACACTTCAGAAAGCCCAGCAAGCTATCAGTTCAGCTCTGAAGGAAAGGGATCATTTCAGCTTCTTGCAGAAATTTGCCAGTGTACAGAAAGCTATGATGGACGCTCGCATAGTGGATCTGAAAAAGGGCTTGGAGTCAAAACCTGATCGCACTAAATTAATTGAAAATATTAAAAAGACTGGACAAATTATTAAGAAGCAGGAGGATAAACTCCAGGCAAAGTTTCTTGCTTTTGCCGAACCTAAATATCACTCATTTGCACAGAATGAAGCAAACGTGGTCTCGGAGCTGACCTTTGACCCTCTGACTCTATGGCCTGGGATGACTCTGTCTAAAGATCTTAAAACACTGTGCTTCAACTCCTCTGCCACGAAACTGGCGGAGAATCACATTGTTCGCTGCCTGCAACATTCTCGAACAGACAGTCTGCGCTGGTTCTTCCAACTCTCCTAACATTTTGACTGGACCACTGGTCTTTGTGACACCTCAGCCACTAACTTTTATTATTCAGAGGTATACGGACTGAAGAAAAGCAATAATAATCTCTCTCTTTTTAAAAACACTGTAACGATGGTTCAGTGTGTGTGGGGATGAAAGATGACAAGGGTCGGCGTAACGGGGACTCGTACACTTTATTAAATGGAAAACAAAAGAAACAAAAAAAAAAGGTGCGCCACATGCGCCTTCACCGTAGACACGTCTACAGCACAGTTCATAAATACTCTTGCTCTCAGCTCTCAGTCCACTTTTATCAAACTCTTCCCGTTGTGTAACTCAGTCCATTCATAATACTCTTTCCGATGTGTATCCTCAGTCCGTTTGTTAGTCAGCAGGTCATGAGTGTTTGGTACGAGTCCCCAGTCCTTCTCTCTCCCGCTCTCTTGCACCAGCCGGTTTATATGCTGTCTCCCCACGCCAATTACTGCAATTACTGCAATCAGACACAGGTGTTCGTCATTTTGCACTTGACCTACTTACTTACCGCTCGGCTCCTCCCTCACTCTCCCACTGCAAACTCCGCAAAACCACGTCCCCCTCATCACATACCCCCACCGCCCGACTCAGGCCGGGGAGCCATCCGGCCTGCAGCCTCCCCCCCCCTCCTCCTTCTGGAGAGGAAGTCAGCCACAGCCATCTGCGCCCCCGGCCTGTGGACCACCTGAAATTTACAAGGTTGTAATGCCAGATACCAACGGGTGATCCGCGCGTTGGTATCTTTCATGCGGTGGAGCCATTGGAGGGGAGCATGGTCCGAACAGAGGGTGAATTCCCGTCCCAAGAGATAATAGCGGAGGGTGAGAACGGCCCATCTGATGGCAAGACATTCTTTCTAAATGGTGCTGTACTTAGTCTCTCTCTTAGAGAGCTTGCGACTAATGTACAGCACCGGCCGCTCTTCACCCTCTATCTCCTGGGACAGGACTGCACCCATCCCCCTGTCCGACGCGTCAGTCTGCAGAATAAAAGGGAGAGAAAAGTTAGGAGCCTGTAAGAGCGGTCCGCCACACAGAGCAGCCTTTATCTGGGTAAAGGCCTGCTGACACCGCTCCGTCCACTGGACGGTATCTGGTGCATCCTTTTTAGTTAGATCAGTCAGCGGGCTAGCGAGGTCCGAATAATTAGGCACAAACCTTATGTAATATCCCGCTAGCCCCAGGAACTGTCTAACCTCCTTTTTGGTCTTAGGTCTCGGACAGATCGCAACTAATGCAGTCTTATCAATTTGGGGACGCACCTGTCCATGACCCAAGTGGAAGCCCAGGTACCTAACCTCCACACGCCCAACCGCACATTTGGCCGTGAGCCCGGCCCCTCTCAGCGCCCCGAGGACAGCCCGCAAATGCTGCATATGACGCTGCCAATCATTACTATAAATGATAATATCATCCAAGTAAGCAGCGGCATATGCAGCATGCGGCAGGAGAATTCTGTCCATCAGGCGCTGAAAGGTCGCCGGAGCCCCGAACAAGCCGAAAGGAAGAGTGACAAATTGGTTTAATCCAAACGGCGTTGTGAAGGCAGTTTTTTCTTTAGACATTGGAGTTAAGGGGATCTGCCAATATCCCTTCGTTAAATCCAGTGTCGAATAAAAACGAGCGGTGCCGAGCCGATCAAGCAACTCGTCAACCCGAGGCATTGGATACGCGTCGAATTTTGACACAGCATTCACCTTGCGATAATCCACACAGAACCGGACTGAGCCGTCAGGTTTTGGTACCAAAACTATCGGGCTTGCCCAGTCACTGTTGGATTCTTCTATTACCCCCATGTCCAGCATAGCCTTCAATTCCTCCTGAACTACTTTCTTTTTATGTTCAGGTAAGCGATAAGGCCGGCTGCGCACTACTACACCCGGCTCGGTCTCAACGTGGTGCTGAATGAGGTCCGTCCGGCCGGGCAGGGGCGAGAACACATCAGCAAACTCCGTTTGTAAATTACGTATATCAGTGATTTGGAACGGCGGGAGGTGGTCTCCACCAGCGGCCAGAGCGAGTGATTGAGACTTTGAATTCGCCTCTGGACCAAGATCCTCCTCCCCACTCACTACCGTTGCCAACATCACTGCCTCCGCCTCGCTCCATTTTTTAAGGAGATTGAGGTGGTAAACCTGATGTGCCCCTCCCCTATCTGTACGAACGACTTCATAGTTGAGATCCTCAACTCGCCGTGTGACCTCAAAGGGTCCTTGCCACTTCGCGAGTAATTTCGAACTGGACGTGGGGAGTAATACAAGTACTTTATCTCCCTGTGCAAATTCGCGTAGTCTAGCCCCCCTGTTGTACAGCCGACTTTGTTTGTACTGGGCCTGTAACAAATTCTCCATAGAAAGCCGCCCCAAAGTGTGGAGTTTTGTTCTCAGGTCCATGACATATTGAATTTCATTTTTGCTATTCGAAGGTCTGTCCTCCCAAGTTTCTCTAAGCACGTCCAGCACCCCGCGGGGCTGACGCCCATAAAGAAGCTCGAAGGGGGAAAACCCTGTGGAGGCTTGGGGGACCTCGCGTACAGCGAACAAGAGGGGTTCAGGCCACTTATCCCAATTTTTGGCGTCTTCCTGTACGAACTTCCGAATCATTGACTTTAACGTGCGATTAAAGCGTTCCACCAGTCCGTCTGTTTGTGGGTGATAGACGCTGGTGCGAACCGATTTAATGCCCAATAATTCGTAAAGCACGCGAATAGTACGTGACATAAACGCCGTGCCTTGGTCGGTGAGAATCTCCTTTGGGATTCCCACCCGGGAGATTAACTGAAACAGTGCGCTCGCTACGCTCTTGGCTGAAATGTTGCGAAGCGGCACTGCTTCTGGGTATCGTGTTGCATAATCCACTAGGACTGATGCAAAGCGATGCCCTCGTGCGGATCGTTCTAATGGCCCGATGAGGTCCATGCCAATTCTCTCGAAGGGGACCTCCACTAAAGGAAGGGGGCACAACGGTGCTTTTGGGTTGGCCGGTGGGTTTACCAACTGACATTCACGACAAGACGCGCACCACATTCTCGTGAATGCCCGGCCAAAAAAATCGGGTCATTAGACGATTTAGTGTTGCTGTCTGCCCTAAATGCCCAGCCATCGGATTACAATGAGCCGCCTGGAAAAGCCTGAATTTCGGCTTTTCGGAACTAACAACTGTGTTGTATCTTGCTTTGTCTGGGCGTCCTGGGTCACCCGATACAACTTATCTTTTATAATTGCGAAATAAGGATATGAAAGAGGTCGGTCTGGGTGGAGAGGCTGTCCATCGATTGTGCGGACCTGATCAAATGCATTTTTAAGCGTTTCATCTCGGGACTGCTCCAGAGATAAGTCATCACGCTCCGAAAGATCCTGTCTTTCAATAGCGTTCCGATCCTCTGGCGCAGGTTCCGATGGTCCCGGCACAGCCTCTCCCACCTGAGCGACCGCTCCCTTCCCCCGCTTCCTTTTATTCCCAGAAACACCCGCACATAAATGTCCCAATAACACTTTAAACCCCGGCCAATTGGTTCCCAAAATTAGCGGGTGTCGGAGGTGCTGACTTACCTCCACACTCTAAAAACTCCTGGGTTATTTCTTCAACCCATTTTCTGGGTTATTTGTGTTGGGTTAAAATTATGGGTTATTATTTCAGAGAGTAACCATTTTCTGGGTTATATGTCTGATATTTTGACCCAATTCCTGGGTTGTTTCTGTTTCTGGGTTATTTTCCTAAGAGTGACCCATGTTCTGGGTAATAGGATTCTCTCTCTCTCTCTCTCTCTCTAATGTATTTTTTGTTGGAGGGGTGTATTTTATGTTATTATTTTTTATTATATTATAAGTTATTTTATTATCATGTCAACATAGTTTATAATATGAACTATCACACGTGTGTGTTGTGTATACATTATGATAAAACAGTATCACCATTTGTAGGAGAAATAAAGTGACACACCCTCTAAACATATTAACTAAAGTAATAGTCAAGTCAAGTCAAGTCAAGTCAAATATATTTATATAGCGCTTTTCACAATACAGATTGTATCAAAGCTGCTTCACAGTATCAATCAAAACAACTTAATGTTTGTTTATTACTGGAAAAAAGACATCCAAGTTTGGTAGAGCTGATCAATGGTATGATTGGTTAATTAATTTGAATATCCCCAAACTGAGCAAGCCTAAGGCAACAGTAATATTAATATTAATTAAGAAATAGAAGAAATAAGTTCATATATTACATCATACACATCAGTCTGCCAGAAATTCAGAAGAAGACGGAAGAAACACCTCCTTCCCTCTCCCCAGATAGCCACTGGACGCTGTAACGGAACAGGGCCGCAACCGCAAAACGATAGAGCCGGGTCTGGCCCGAATCCGCCTCACGGACTCGTTCCTGAGTCCAAACGCACATCGGGCCGAAGCCGTTTCTGGTCTGTTTTTAGGGGTTGTTGCGGATATGTGCCAGCGCCGATCCAGCACCGCCTGATCATCCCGTAACAGATGCGTAACGGGTGCGTGAAGCGATTCCGCCTACCGCAGTTGTGCCGGATGTGTTACGATTCTGCTTAAATCACCACTGGATTGTCCTTTTGCCTTATTTTCGGCATTTTTGTCAGTTAGGGTATAGTTACCTAGGCATAGGCCTACATTTTTCACAGTCTGTGGAATGTCCATAAAAACATTTCCACTACAAGGCCTTGGTTATAAATAAAAAGCTTGACTTGACTTGATAAAGGCTAGTTGGAGCAATGCGTAGGCCTGTAGGCTATAGATGAAATAAATCGTTTTAATGATTAAAACGCATACTAAAACAACGTGAACAAAGTAAACAAACACAGAATTCAGACCACGATTTAATTATAAAAAAGAACAACAAAGTAATGAACAAAGTCAACAATTAACAAAGAACACAGTCAACAACAAACACAGAATTAATGGATAAAAAAAAAAAACGCAGGCTATTAACAAAAAACAAAACAAAAACATGCACTGAAACAAAATCAATATGTGGGTGCTGTGCAGCTGTTGCTGTTGCTCCTGCTGCTGACGCGACAGTCTCTCCTGGTGCCCGCTCCTGTCCGCCGAAAGGGCAAACCACCTAATTGAATGCCTCCATATTTCTGCTTCTGTTAAATGCGCACTGCACCTGGAAAACAGCATTACTGATTAGCAGTGTTTTGCAGTGTTGGGAGTAACGCGCTACAAAAGTAATACATTATAGTAACATATTGCTTTTTGCTGTAACGCAGTAGTGTAAGTGATTACTAATCAATTTTCAGTAATATTTTACTCGTTACATGTTCAGTAAGGCTTGCGTTACAACAGACTTTTAGTTTTAATTGTAGGCTAAAACAAACAAAAAAACAGCAAGACCGCGAGACATTAACGAATGAAAAATGCAAGTAGGCTACCTGTTCGTGCAAGCCGTGTGTAGTGTCTAAGTTTGTAAATAAAGACTAAATGGCAGCTTCTGATATATTTGTATAGCGATTTATTTTTTACAGGAGTGCGGTGAGTCATGATTTCGGCCTCTGTGCTCGCGCTGGACAGTGGAAGCGGCTAATGGCTGAAGATGGCATGAAGAAGACCACATTCGCGAAATCGACATAGCCTAGGCCTATATAGGCTATGCGCATTAGGCTATTCGTTCTGTGTTTTCTTTCTAAACAGTTAGGCTATGTTTAGGTGGTATTTTTCATGTTTTCATCACGCAATCATGTTTTTGATGCGGTGGTGACGCGTTCATGTAACATGTGGGTGGCGGCGGCGCTGCCGATAATTAAAGCTCCTAAAAGCTGATGAAAAAGCAATGATTATAAATATGTCAAATATAGCAAGGAGACATTTTAATTGTTTATTAATAAAGATGAAGTTGACGATGTTGACTCGCGATCTTCGCAGTAGTGAATGCGCCAGAGAGAAATGCACACAGATAAGCAGAGAGCACTCTGTTTTCTTTAGTTTTGAATTGTTCTGTTTACAAGTAGACATTTCAATATAGATATAGATATTTTTCAGGTCTGTGAAGTAAGCTATGGGCTATACGCTGAGTTTAGGTTCATTTATGAGACGCGCTCCAGTTCACAAGCCTGCGCCTCCGTGTCGTGATTATCTATAATTGTCTGCTATATTTACTTCTTATTTATTAAATACAGGCAATTGGTGTATTAAAAATTGGTTAAATTTAAGATACAATTAATAAAAAACGAAATTCCCTTTAAAGAAAGGCTTTGTGTCTTCTGTTTGAGGTCTCTGTGAAAGTTTTAAAGGAGTCTTTTAGTGCCGCTTCAGAGCGCTCGCGTCCGTAACGGAGAACTGTCACGTCTGTAACATTGTTTTTTCCTCATAAATGCGAACACGAATAATAAAATAAAATGAATATTTTATGTTCTGTGGAGAGCTAACCCTTCTTCGTCGGATTTGCGCAGTTTTCATTCTATTAAGGTCCACCCTGGCTCTTCTCCTCAACGCTGAACTGGAAACAGGTGTCTTGCGTCTATTCATTTTTTACATTTAGGTAACTATCTCAACTGTAAATTGAATAATAATAATAATAAAAAAGTATGGAGTTTAGAATGGAATGAAAATCTGAGTATTATACCTTCGTCTCAACAGTTTGCATCATGTTTTCAGCATCTGGAAAAAGAAATGGAAAGTATGTTGTAAGTTGTTGTCTTACTTAATTTTATTTATTATGTGACTGGAAAAGTTGTCTGGTTTATCAAAAATAAAGATTTGGTAACAAGTATAACATTTATAACATTTATAACATAGAACATTTACAAGTATAACATATTTTCTCTATCCCTCCGGTCTATATCTATCCATCTATCCATCTATCTATGTATCTATCTATATACGGCTGACTCAGGAGACTCACTTTTGTTTACAAGAAAATGAAAGTAAAATACCAATAACAAAATTGTAATTGTAAGGTTGAAATTGTAATTGGGGTAGGCATGAGAAGAATAGTGGTTATGGTCTTTGTTCAGTGTAAGGTTGGAGGCATATACATTCAGATGTATTTCTAAATTAATGTCCCTGCCACTTTCTATCAGTTCTATCAAATATTTTCTCTTCCTTTTCTTTAATTAATGTATATTTGATTTCAGTAATGATACTTTGGCCATGAATTAAAAAAAAAGAAATCCTAATCACAATTACTTAATTTATTTTTAGTCCAGGCAAAGTAGCATTTTACGACAGACTAGGCTAATTGTAAAATATATTTTTTTTCAGCATAGATAATTTCTATGAGGTGCGCAGAACAACATACTAAAAGTCCTGGAGGAAATTTATCATCAATCCGAAATGTGTGCCAATAAGGCCAGGCAACAATAACAGAACATTTTTAAAAATAACCCCTGAAATTCATACATTTTATATCATATTATAATGTAATTTATTAGGCCTATATATTTATAGAATAGCAAAGTAGGCTTAATCAATATACAAGACTTAACCACTTAGATATATAAAGGCTATCATGATCATTTTGCCAAAAATGAACCATGTATTTGTTTAGTTTATAATACGTTTTATTTTTAACTTAAAGCTCCAGTAGGTAGCTTTTGTAAACAAATATTTGTTAAAACTGTCATTATGTCCTCACAGTAGAATATGAGACAGATAATCTGTGGAAAATATCGAGCTCCTCTGGCTCCTCCCTGTGGTCCTATTGCCATTTGCAGAAATACACCGCTCCCGGTCAGAAACAACCAATCAGAGCCAGGAGGAATGTCTTAGCAGTGTCAATCACGCTCGTGTACGCGCTGATCACCCCTCTCTTGCACAGCGCGAGCGCGTACCGTCGTTCGTGACTGTCCTGTTCCAACTCTTTCATCCAAATGAACGAATCTTTTTTCGAGTCATTTCGTTCATTCAACGAACGAAATGACTTGCAAAAAGATTTGTTCATTTCGAACGAGTCTTTTTCGGAGTCATTTCGTTCATTCAACGAACGAAATGATTCGAAAAAGATTTGTTCATTTTGATGAAGGAGTTCAAACAGGAGAGTCACGAACGTGCATCACAGAACAGAGCAAGGCGAGCATTTGTGCTTATAAAACTTAAAGTTTTTTATTTATTTTTGAAATGACCGATCGTTTCGCTAGATAAGACCCTTATTCATCGTCTGGTATCGTTTAAAGCCCTTTGAAGCTGCACTGAAACTGTCATTTGGTCCTTGAAACGTTTGTGTCCTATTGAAGTCCATTATATGGAGAAAAAGCCTGGAATGTTTTCATCAAAAACCTTAATTTCTTTTCGACTGAAGAAAGAAAGACATGGACATCTTGGATGACATGGGGGTGAGTAAATTATCAGCAAAAGTTTTTTTTAAAAGTGAACTAATCCTTTAAGGTTATCTTACTAGCTATTTATAACTTATAGAAAGAGTGCAACGTTATAAAGTTACATGTATTGCAAAATACATAATGATTTGAGGACCAAGTTTGTAGTCAAAGTATGGGCAGGCCATAGTCAATGTAAAGCATATTGTTGATGTTTCGTCCCTATTAGTGAATGTTCCATAACTGTTTATAATCCGGCGTCATTGGTGGTCCTGTTTACTAGCCTGCGCGTTCACGGCAGGCTCCGCTGTGGGGGAGGAGCTGTGGAGGGAGGGCTGTAGTGCAGCAGAGAGCAAGGGGGTTGGACCTGGAAGTTGTGCTTGTTCAAATTTTCAGGCTAAGTCAACATTTTCTCAAAACTCCCTACTGCAACTTTAAACAAATACAACATATAACATTCAAAACTCATCGGCTTAGACTGCATTTGAAGAAAAATAAACACAACATTTTTCTGTAGCTTTGTGCGAACTTATTCAATAGAATTAGACTTCTAGAATGTTATTTCCAGTGCAAAAAATTATATTTTTAATTTTAGTAGTTTTTCTTATCATAGCCTACAAATGTCTTCGGAAACACATTTTACTCGATTTACTGAAGCCTGTAAAACGCATTTGCACATTGAGCGTCTGGCTCACTCATAGGCTGCGCTGCGGCAACTGCACATCCAATGGCGCGGGCGCCTCTGACGTGCGACCAATGAGCAAACTCTACGTCATTACACGTCAGAGCCCGCAGAGGGGGCGCCAAGTCCCCGAATTTGCCATTATAGCAGCTGGTGGTCTTCGTTCATTCATCATAGTCTGTCTGAAATATTAGAAGCTATGCGTCTGTCATGGATTTGTAGGCTACTGAATTGATTCTCAAAAATACGGAACAAAGTGCGTTCTGTATCAGTTCAATACGGAACAAGCCTTTTATGTGTCAAATACGGAACGATTCCGTATTATACGGAACGGTTGGAAACCCTAGTCTCATCTAACTTAATAGTTGTTAACAGCCAAGCAACTGCAATGTTCAGCAAGCCAAAAAGTGGTGCTCAAAAATGAAAAAGATAAGAAAGCTGCAGGTTGTGGCATGATTGACACTGTTAGATGATGAATAGCTGGCAGCATACAATTCAAGCGAGTGTTTAAATGGTCGGTCAAGGTGTAAAATTAAGTTCATGGTTTCATTTTCATGAATGTGTGCCTGCAATTCTCAGCGCTTTAACGGCATAGCAGCTAAAGCTAAGATAAGGCCCTGACCAGATGTCCGAGACCAAAACCGGGGATATAATCCCAAAATTTTGGAAAAAACGGGGACATTTTTAGTTTGACTGTCAATCTGATTAAAATACATACAAGTTTTATCTTCAAAAAACAGGTAACGTTAGTTTTTTCTGTATTTTCCCAGACTGTCCCCTGAAACCGGGGACGTCTGGACATCATTAGCGAAGACTAACTACCTTTTAAAATTCAGTACATTAGCGCAAATTTATGCCATTAAAAAGTTGATTCGGTTATCCTAATTGGGTCTATTCTGTGCTACACTCATAGGCTATTTGTATAGCGCAGTAGCGCTATACACAGCAAAATCCCCAGAGTAAAATTTACTCTGCTCAGAGAACATTTGGACCCTCTCTACAGAGAGTTAAAATAACTCTGAATCAGAGTTGAAGTTAATGAGATACTTAAGTGATTAATTAAGTAATTATTAGGCATTAATGATGAACACCTGCTGTCAACAAGCAGAATCACTGAAGGAAAGAGAAACAACAAAAACAGAAAAAAGAGAAACACAACTACAACTGACTTCCAGCCACAGCCTTAGATGAAATCAACTAAAGATAAAAGATGACATTAAAGTTGCAGTAGGGAGTTTTGAGAAAATGTTGACTTAGCCTGAAAATTTGAACAAGCACAACTTCCAGGTCCAACCCCCTTGCTCTCTGCTGCACTACAGCCCTCCCTCCACAGCTCCTCCCCCACAGCGGAGCCTGCCGTGAACGCGCAGGCTAGTAAACAGGACCACCAATGACGCCGGATTATAAACAGTTATGGAACATTCACTAATAGGGACGAAACATCAACAATATGCTTTACATTGACTATGGCCTGCCCATACTTTGACTACAAACTTGGTCCTCAAATCATTATGTATTTTGCAATACATGTAACTTTATAACGGTGCACTCTTTCTATAAGTTATAAATAGCTAGTAAGATAACCTTAAAGGATTAGTTCACTTTTAAAAAAAACTTTTGCTGATAATTTACTCACCCCCATGTCATCCAAGATGTCCATGTCTTTCTTTCTTCAGTCGAAAAGAAATTAAGGTTTTTGATGAAAACATTCCAGGCTTTTTCTCCATATAATGGACTTCAATAGGACACAAACGTTTCAAGGACAAAATGACAGTTTCAGTGCAGCTTCAAAGGGCTTTAAACGATACCAGACGATGAATAAGGGTCTTATCTAGCGAAACGATCAGTCATTTCAAAAATAAATAAAAAACTTTAAGTTTTATAAGCACAAATGCTCGCCTTGCTCTGTTCTGTGATGCACGTTCGTGACTCTCCTGTTTGAACTCGTTCATCAAAATGAACAAATCTTTTTCGAATCATTTCGTTCGTTGAATGAACGAAATGACTCCGAAAAAAACTCGTTCGAAATGAACAAATCTTTTTGCGAGTCATTTCGTTCGTTGAATGAACGAAATGACTCGAAAAAAGATTCGTTCATTTGGATGAACGAGTTCGAACAGGACAGTCACGAACGACGGTACGCGCTCGCGCTGTGCAAGAGAGGGGTGATCAGCGCGTACACGAGCGTGATTGACACTGCTAAGACATTCCTCCTGGCTCTGATTGGTTGTTTCTGACCGGGAGCGGTGTATTTCTGCAAATGGCAATAGGACCACAGGGAGGAGCCAGAGGAGCTCGATATTTTCCACAGATTATCTGTCTCATATTCTACTGTGAGGACATAATGACAGTTTTAACAAATATTTGTTTACAAAAGCTACCTACTGGAGCTTTAAATCTCTGAAGATCTCACCAGAGGAGGATTAAACAACTCCACAAACAGCATTACCAGCTTCACTTATTACTAACCAGACTGACTTTATTTCTGTCAGACGTCTACAGAAGTTCTTATTGAGAATTAACAGAGGTTTAGATGTTGACAATTTTTTGAAAATGGTTGGTCACCATTATGGTGACTAGTGTTTCATTTAGTTGGGCAATAAGACTCTTCTCTTTTTTTTGGAGAGTTTGTGGTTTTGTAACAGCTTTTACCAAAACACATAATTTGTTGCAAAGAAAGCCAGAAGCAAAGATGATCAGGTGATCTAGTTCTCAACAACAAAAAAAAGAATGATGCATCTATCTCATCACAGTCCAAAAGTGGTCATTTGGTGTTAATAGATTATGTTCACTAACAATACTCTTTTGCCACATATTGGACATTTTGATTTTTTTAAATCGATAATGGGTGATTTTTTTTTTTAAGACACAGACATCAAGAATCAGCATATGAATCTCAACAATGGTGACATGTTTCATGCCCCAATGCATCCTGGGAGCCATGAGTTTTATACTATTGTGGCTCCCAGCATGCATTGCGGCATGAACCATGTTACCATTGTTGAGATTCATATGCTGATTATTGATGTCTGAGTCTCCAGAAAAAAAAAAATCCCCAAATTGTATTTTAAAAATCAAAATTCAGAATGTCCGTTCTGTGGCAAGAGAGTATTGTTAGTGAATATAATCTATTAACATCAAAAAATACTTTTGGAAAGTGATGATATAAGTTCAGTATTCTATTTTTTTGTTGTTGAAAACTATAGCACCTGATCATCTTTGATTTTGGCTTTCTTTGTAATAGATTATGTGTTTTGGTTAAAGTTGTTACAAAAACCACAAATTTGCAAAAAAAGCCAAGAGTCAAACTGCCCAACTAAAGGTACCACTCATCACCATAATGGTGATCAAACATTTTCAGTAAATCGTCAACATCTAAACCTCAGTTAATTCTCAATAAAACATTCTGTAGACGTCTGACAGAAAAGTCAGTCTGGTTAGTAATAATTGAAACTGGTAATGCTGTTTGTGGAGTTGTTTAATCCTCCTCTGCTGAGATCTTCAGAGATTTAACGTCTTTTGTCTTCATTTGATTTCATCTAAGGCTGTGGCTAGAAGTAGGGCTGGGCGATATATCGCACGATATTGTAATGCGCATCTCGTCAGTAAAGCCGGTTCCTTGATTAGTAGTAAATCGCCTTCACCTGCTTTCAGATGGAGCGGCATTTACACAGCACAAACTCCAGTGTTAAATTAACACTCAAGAGTGTTAAAATTAATGAGATAATGAAGTGATTAATTTAGTGATGTTTGAGCATTATTGAAGACACCTGATGTTAACAAGCAGAATCACTGAAGGAGAAAATCTCAAATTGTAAGCCACCGTTATGGCGATAAGTGTTTGCTTTAGTTGGGATCTTAACCCTTATACATTCACTTTACATTTGTTTGTCTGCTGTTATTTATTTATAACAGCCAAATGAACAAGTATGATCTGACAGTTATGGTTTTGTTTTGGCATAATCATGCTGTGATCTGAAACTTATTGAGATAGATTGGTTTAACTTGTTAGCAATAGCTTTGAGATTCTACAGCATATGTGTATATTGGTAGGTTTCTTATAATTCAAAATATTTAATAAGCATTGTTCTAATCAAAACACTTTCAAATTAACTTATTTAGAAACACAGACATCAATAATCAGCCTGTGAATCTCAACAATGGTGACAATAATAAAGTATGTTGCAGTGGCTGCCACCAATCACAACTCATTAATGGCTCCCATCATGCAATGCGATATGAATAAATTATGATCTGAATTGTCTATGTAATTTACTTTTCCTAATTGAATATTCAGCTTGTCACCATTGTTGAGATGCATTGACTGAAACTTGAAGTCTGTGTGTGCCTAAAAGAAAGATTTTTTTTAGAAAACAACTTTTAAGAAATCCTTATTATAGCTAAAATTCTGGATATTTATTCAGAATCACAGTTATGCTGCAACCAACAACACAAATCAAAATCATAAAGTTCAAATGATGACTGCCATAATATAACCAACACCATCAGATCACTTTTTCTTTGTTCATCTGGCAGTTATAACTCAGATACATCAGCCAAACAAAATCTAAAATTAATAATATAAGGGTCAAGAGCCCAACTAAAGCAACCAATGATCGCCATAACGGTGGCTTACAATTTGAGTTTTTCTCCTTCAGTGATTCTGCTTGTTAACATCAGGTATCTTCAATAATGCTCAATCATCACTCAATTAATCACCTAATTATCTCATTAACTTTAACACTCTTGAGTGTGGACTCATATACACTCCCAGGAGTGTTAATTTAACACTGGAGTTTTTGCTGTGTACAAAGAGCCGTAGTTAACGGACAAGCTGAGCCATATCGCATTAATTATCGCTGGCGATACGTCCGCGATATTGATGCGATATGGCTCAGCTTGTCAGTTAACTACAGCTCTTTGTAGTAAATGCCGCTCCATCTGAAAGCAGGTGAAGGCGATTTACTACTAATCAAGGAACCGGCTTTACTGACGAGATGCGCATAACAATATCGTGCGATATATCGCCCAGCCCTAGCTAGAAGGCAGTTGTAGTTCTTGTGTTTCTCTTTCCTTCAGTAATTCTGCTTGTTGACAGCAGGTGTTCATCATTAATGCCCAATCATCACTTAATTAATCACTTAAGTATCTCATTAACTTTAACTCTGATTCAGAGTTATTTTAACTCTCTGTAGAGAGGGACCAAATGTTCTCTGAGCAGAGTAAAATTTACTCTGGGGATTTTGCTGTGTAGTAGATGCGGCTTTAACAACACTTTGTGGTGCGCAAATAACAGCCTGTAACTGCTATCTACAAAGCAAACAGCATTTCACTTGCACGTTTAAGTAATAGACAGTAAATTAGAATAAACACATGCAAATAGATCTACATAATAAACACATAGAATAAACACATAAAAACTTACGTGTGGTAGCCTAGCTGGTCAGTTAAATCTGCGTTGAGCTTGGTTTGATGATATATCTTTTTTCTTCTTTTTTTTTTTTTTTTTGGCGCTTCTGGCTTAAGTCCGTAGTACGGATGTGGACCGTATCTGCAACATGACAGTCAAGCGAGACCCAACGTTCACTTGGCGCTGTCGTGATACGGACCTAAAATGGAGCTCAAACGGCTGTGCTGTAACGGACCTTATAGCATCACAAATTGTTGCTGTATAGTTTTTAAACACCAATAATATTCTTCAGCTTAATGACAATGCATTTATCTCATGCTCTAGATAGAAAAAAAAATATGCAGACAACCATGTTGTTTTGAAAATGTTTATTCCACGGAGTTCTTCACACAGTTTGAGAAAAGTATTTCGGATGTGGTCCACATCAGGTAGTCTCTGTCAAAACAGTGTTGGCTCAAATCCGTTTTGCAGATATGGGCCAGAGCAGTTTTTAGCCCTTTTTTAAATGCAGTCGGCTCAGATATGCATCACAGATTCGGGCCACACCAGTGTAGCCTATGTGAAAACAGTATCGGCTCAGATTCATATTGCAGATCTGGACCAAATCAGTGTCAGACACAATGCCTTTCGGTTACCTATGGGAAAAGTGATCTAGGCCAGATCTGTAAAATGATATAAATACTGAACTGATGGCAGTTCGAATGTTTAAGCTGAAACTTATATCTGGCACGGATCTGGTTCACAATCAGAAAACGTCTCTAAGATAGAAACGGAGGCAAGGGGCTTAAAAGGGATCCGGGCCAAATGTAATTGCTATCTGGGTCTACCCCCGTACAAGAACGCACCCCTCCCCCGCCCCCTTTTGAAACAACCGTCACTTCGCGCTCGATTTGTTTTGGCCTGTTCTCCTTCGGTGAAACTTCGTCGTGTATTCAAGGTAAGCGAGTATTTTCAGTGTTGATGTAACGTAAACTTTTTTGTGTCCATGATGTCCCCGTTGCTAGTTTACCACCATTTGCTGAAAATTACCATGGCTTAAATGCTACGTTGAGACTGTGGTTGCCATGTAACGTTAAAAGGCTTAACGTTAGACGCGGCTATCGCGACAACATCTAACGTTAACTAGTTTAAAGTCCGTGTAAAGTCAAAATAAATAAGTTATGTGTTTTGAGTTTGTCAGACTAAAGAAGAAAGTGTTATTAACCACCAAGCATAACACATACGTGTTTTGTGTTCAAGTTCTCTGTCGATGCTTGCAAAAGTAACGTATCAGGTTGAGTATTTGAAATTCAGTGCCTCTGATATTTTCAGATGATCTTATTTCTGGGGTACTTTGGGGGTGGGGGGGGTGAGGGGAGCGTAGGTGGGCTGCCGGAGATTAAAGTAACAGATTGTTTTGGCTTTACAGCAGATCTAGAATAAAGTTATTTTCCAGTTAAAGTTAGTTTTGATTGATTCACTTCCGTCGCAACGATCATTAGTTATTAATTTAGGGGCCGCTAACACGACACCGTTCTAACAGAAAACCCTTAAGTTCTCTCTATGCAAACTTTAAAAATGAGTCAAACTCAGATTTAGAAGCTAGTACATGAAATAAACAAAGTCAGAACACACACACACAGGTAGATTTTCAGAGTTTAGTCCGTGAGTCCACCTGGATAGTCTCCGTTTCAGAGACATTTCAGGCTGTGGAGGTTTGATCGATCTGAGTGTCTGATTGGCTCCGGTTTCCCAAAAGTGGAATCTGGCTCTCTCATCGGATGCCGGCGGCGTTTTTTTTTTTTGCCAGCGGCGGTGTCCGGCTTCCATGTCTGAACACGCGCTACAGGAAGAAAACTCAAACTTATTTGTAATCTCTTGTGTTTCTCTAGAGAATCAACCGTTCCAGAAGAAAGGGCCCTCCAACAGAAGGAATGGCTAAAACACAATTCAGAGCCTTTCACCCAAGTGCAGTCCTACATGAAGGACACAGTGTTATGCAGAGCCAACTGGATCCGGGCTAATAGCTCCAAAGACATGCTGGAAATCCTTACTGAGTACCCTCATCTCACCAGTCTGGGCATGGTAAGGTTCCACTGGAACATATATTAGCAATACCTTATTTACATTTTGTATCAAAGGAGTGGATATCACATTTTTTCCTTTGTTTCCTGTTTTTTTTAGATTGCGCAGGACTTCCAGGTTCTGCATGGTGAGGCTGCACCTAAATTATTTGAGACCTGGCTCCCTGAATATGCTTGAAAAGGTCCTGTACTTGAGAGAGTATTTTTTCTTTCTAATATTGTAATTATAGTGTGACCTAAAATAAATATGAAAATAAATATGTCCGTGTGTGTGTGTTTTTTATATAGAATTTAATTTAATGCAATAAAAAAGTACAAGTGCTTGAAGTGTGTAATATAATGTAAAACAAAGTTTTATTTACTGAAATAAGGCATAGTAACCCAAGTAACACAAGGTTATTTTTGACCCAACTCCTGGTTTAAAAAGTGAGCAACTAATTTCTGGGTTATTTCAACCCAGATATTGGAGTTGTACTTTTGACCCAGAAGTTGGGTTATATTAACTACAATGCTGGGTTTTGTTAACCCAACATTTGGGTCAGATATTTAACCCAGAAGTTGGGTCAAAACTAATAACCCAATTTTCTGGGTTGAAATAACCCAGAAATTAGTTGGTCCATTTTTAACCCAGAAGTTGGGTAAAAAAATAACCCATTATGGGTTATTTTTGACCCAGGAGTTTTTAGTGTGCACACTATGCTTTTGGCCCCTAAATTGGATCGTGACTGGCATTAAGGGATACTCCACCACTTCCCCGTGCACACACCTTACCTTAACCATGCGGCTATTATCCAATGCCCCAGGTTGAATCAGATTTTGATGGATGGAGGTTTGGTTACAGCCTGAATCCACCAAAGCCTGAAAAGTACCCCCCTTTATACTCACTGGTATTTGATACAACCCAGCTCGATCGGGGGCGGCCTGCGGTGTGTCAGGGACCCTGACCATTACTGGACACTGATCGATAAAATGACCAGGGTCCCCGCAACGCCAACAGGCCGGCCCAGTCCTTCCCGCCGCCCCAGTGGCGGTTGTGGTTGGCGTGGGGAGAGCGCGGGGGTAGGGAGTGGAGGGAAACTGGACGCGGGGGCTGCTCCCCTAGGCGGCGCTCTCGGTACGGGGACAGGCTCTGCCCCGGTGCCGGTTCTCCAACGGGGCGCCGGCCTAGGAGAGAAATTCCCACGGGACCTAGGGAGAGGAAGAGGGCGAGAAGAAACAGAGGGAGGGGGAAGAGAGGGAGAGAGAGAGAGAAGCTGCTGGAAGGGGTTCGCCGACCCCTGGGCACGCCACCATCTGGTCCTCCGCCAACTGGATGGACTGGTTCAGCGACGTCGGACGGTGGCACGGGAGCCGCGCCACGAACTGCTCCAGTACCACCTGGTCGATGATTCCCTCGACGTTGCGTCCCTCGGCCATCAGCCATTTGCGGCACGCGTCCCGGAGCTGTTGCGCGAAGACGAAGGGGCGACCAGATTCCCCGAACTCGAGGGTCCGGAACCGCTGTCTGCTCTGGGGTCCGGCCGACCCGCTGTAGGATGGCGCGCTTGAGATCTTCATAGACCAGGAGGTTTGGGACTGGCAACTGTTGTGCGGCGATCTGTGCCTCTCCGGACAACAGCGGGATTAACCGCACCGGCCAGTCCCCGGGCGGCCAGCTCCAGGCCTCGGCCGTTCGCTCGAACAGGTCGAGGAAAGCTTCCGGGTCATTCTGCGGACCCATCTTATGAAGCGGGATGGTCTGGGCCGAGGCTGAAGCTGGCGTTGATGGTCCGGCCCGTACCTCCCGGTCCATCCAGCTCCGGAACAGCTCGCCTCGAACCGGCGCTCCTGTTCCTCCTTCACGGCCAGCAGGGCACAATGTTGTTCTTGGTGTAGACCAGCGAGCGCGTGGATGACATCCGCAAATGGGGACGGAGACTGTCTGGCGGCGGCTTCTTCTTCCATCCCGGGTTTCGGCACCAGTGTAACGATGGTTCAGTGTGTGTGGGGATGAAAGAAGACAAGGGTCGGTGTAACGGGGACTCGTACACTTTATTAAATGGAAAACAAAAGAAACAAAAGAAAAGGTGCGCCACATGCGCCTTCACCGTAGACACGTCTACAGCACAGTTCATAAATACTCTTGCCTGCTGACTCAGCTCTCAGTCCACTTTTTTTTTTTTGAAAATTTTATTTATACAGATTTTTTTTTTTATACACAGGTGCACATAATACAAACAAAAAAGGCAGTAAATCAGACAATTAAGGCACAAACAACAACAACAAAAAACAAACCAAAGACAAAAAAAAAAGACAAAAAAAAAAAAAAATAAAAACACATACAGCCAGCAGTTACACATTTTTATAGAAAGAAACAAGTATAAATATACGTGTCAGTACAATGAATATATATCACAAAAAGCCCATTCACAAATTGAGTCACGGAGGCCTGAGCCAGAGGGGAGTGGCAGTCTCAGTAAAGATAACTACCCAAAGATTAAAAAAAAAATAATAATAATATATATTTTTTTTAAAGTGCATTGCATTTAGGTCCCAGTTTGAAATCTATCCTTCCTGATGTGTTCTATGAAAGGGCCCCAGATCTTCTTGAACTTATCTTGAGAGCTAGACATAGAGAACCGAATTTCTTCAAGGTGTAAACAGGAAACCATATCATTAAGCCACCTCTTGAAGCAAGGAGAGGAAGCAGACTTCCACTCCTTTAGGATAACCCGTTTTGCAATGATCATACCAAGCATGAGGGCTTGTTGTAAAGCGGATGGAAGAGCCAAAGAACCTTCAGAGCAGCCCAGTAATACTAAGAGACAGTCAGGAATCAGTTGTCTATTGTAAACGGCACTGTACAAACTGAAAATGTCGACCCAGAATTTAGTGAGCTTAGAGCAGGACCAGAAAAGATGCCCAAGAGTTCCATTAGTTGATTTACATTTATCACAAGTGGGGGAGACAGCCGGAAATAATTTGTTCAGTCTAGTCTTGGAATAGTGCAACCTATGAACTACTTTGAACTGAATAAGCTGAAGTCGAGCATTAATAGAGCATGCTTTTATCCTTTTTAACCCTTTCGCCCATAGCTCGTCTGATATAGCTTCGCCGGTGTCCTTGATCCACGCCTCTTTAATATGGAGAGAGGGGGTTGCCACAACAAAGAGGTTAACAAACCGGGAGATCAGATGCTTGGAGGTGGGAGGGCTGGTCATAATATCAAAAAAGACATGTTGCATGTGGGTCACATCTAGGCGAGAAAAAGTATGCTTGACAAAATTCCTAATTTGTAGATAACGAAAAAATTGGTTAGTAGGGAGTTTGAACTTAGCCTGGAGCTGGGCAAAAGATGCAAAGTGATTATCGATGTAAAGATCCCTGATAGTAGTTAAACCTTTATCTGACCATTGCGTAAAGACAGCATCCATCAAACCAGGCTTGAAACAGGGATTCTGACATATGGGGGCATGAATTGAATTTTCTGGGAGTTTCAGAATTACCTTGATTTGCTTTAAAATTTTAATCGAATTGCAAAGTAGAAAATTGCGTAGAGATTTAATTTTAATGTCAGGTTTTGAGAATAGAATGGCTGACAAGGAGGCACCAGAAAGTGACACGGCATTACTAAGCTCAATCTCAGGCCATCTAGGGCAGGGTCCACCCACCTCTGCACCCCCAGCCGTGGACTGATTCCAGAAAACCCATGCTCTGGCGTTGCAGGCCCAGTAGTAATGTCGAAAGACAGGCAGGCCTAAACCACCCTCCTCAGTGGGCTTCTGTAAGTGGGCCTTTGAAATACGGGGGGGCTTGGAGGCCCATATGAAGGGCATGATAATAGAGTCTAACGTCTTGAAAAAGGAAGTAGTGAGGAAGATGGGCACATTCTGAAATAAATAAGTAAATTTAGGGAGCACGACCATTTTAACAATGTTGACACGGCCAATCAATGAGAGGGGGAGAAGTTTCCATTTATCTATCATACCCTTGAGCCTACCAATCAGATCCATATAATTAAGTTTAAAAAGAAGTTTTGGATTTCTGGGGATGTTAATCCCCAGGTAGGAAAAGTGGTCATGAGAGACTCTGAAGGGCAGATTGAGAAGAAAACTGGAGTCAAGACTGCTAGACAGAGGCATAAAAACAGATTTTTCCCAGTTTATAGTAAACCCAGAGAGTCGCCCAAAGCCGTCTATCAGATTAAGAAGGGGTGAAAGGGATGTTTTTACATCTGAAAGGGTCAGAACCACATCATCTGCGTACAGACCGATGGTGCACTCGGATGTGCCGCACCTTATACCGGAGATTTGGGGGTCGGCTCTAATGGCTATGGCCAGCGGTTCAAGAGCTAGAGCAAAAAGCATTGGAGAGAGGCAGCAGCCCTGCCTGGTGCCGCGGTGTAACGGGAACGGGGTGGATCTTTCGTGGTTGGTTATAACAGAAGATTGGGGGCTAGCATACAGCATTTTTAATATATTCATAAATTTCGACCCAAAACCAAATTTGTCAAGAGCAGCGAACATGTATCTCCACTCCAACTGGTCAAAGGCCTGCTGGGCATCTAGTGAGATCACAGCAGAGTGGGGCAATTTAGTTGAATACATTAAATTAAGCAAACACCTTGTGTTTGAGAAGGAAAATCTATTGGGGATGAAACCTGATTGATCAGGATGAATTAAAGTGCCAATATATTTGTTTAACCGGTTAGTCAGGACTTTAGCTATAATTTTTTGGTCAGAGTTGAGCAGAGATAGGGGACGATATGCAGAGACATTTGTTTCGTCTCTGTCCTTTTTTAAAAGGACACAGATATGGGCGTCGTAGAGAGTATGAGGGAAGGTACCCTTTTTTACAGAGCAACTGACCATCCGAAGCAGGAGGGGGGCGATAACGTCAATGTGCGTCTTGTAAAATTCTATCCCAAATCCATCTGGACCGCATGCTTTGCCACCGGGAAAAGAACGAATAGCATCTCTAATCTCCTCCAGTGTAAATTCAGATTCCAACTCTAGTCTTGCGAACTCAGAAAGGACTTGAATGTCTAAAGTGTGGAGAAAATTGGCAATATCTGTATCCGTGGCAGTAGATCTGGAAATATATAGCTGGCTGTAAAAACTAAAAAATCTGTCATTAATCTGCTTGTGATCAGTTAATAGCTGACCGTTGGAGGAGGCAATTTTATGTATTGCCCTATCAGATATGACGCCCTTCAGTTGCCTAGCGAGCAATTTATCGGCCTTCTCACCCAGCTCAAAGTGCTTCTGCTTTAGTTTACGAATATAGTTCCCAACCTGCTCGCCCAAAATATGGTTATATTCATATTTCACTTTCAAAATAGAGCTAAGTGTGTCATCAGAACCTGTGTTTCGATAATCCTCCTCCAGTTCAGCTAGTTCAGCCTCAATATCAGTGCGACGCCTGAGCCTAGCCCTTTTGCGAGACGACTGATACGAGATGATGTGACCTCTGATCACGGCTTTAAACGACTCCCACAAAATAGAATCTGAGACAGCGCCATTGTCATTTATGAGCAGAAAGTCAGCCATCTTGGTAGATATATAGCCACTGAACGTGTCATCTAAATATAGAGAGGGGTTGAATTTCCAACTATAGTGAGTGGCATAAAGTTTAAAATCAATCACCAATGAGAGGGGCGCATGGTCGGAAATTAAAATGCTATGGTAAGTTGAGCTTATTACATTCGAAATAAGTCTAGAATCAACCAGCATATAATCAATTCTTGTGAAACTGCCATGCACAGGGGAGAAAAAAGAAAATTCCTTTCTAAGGGGTGCTGGTGTCTCCATATGTCAACCAGGTCCAGAGATTTGGCAAGGCTATTGAGAACAGGGACAGATTTCAATAACGGGGCCACAGACGAGGAAGACCTATCTAATATCGGATCAAAATAGCAATTAAAGTCGCCGCCTATAATTATGTTGTAATCATTGTATTCTGTGACAAGGTTGAATATTTTACAGAAAAAATCAGGGTTATCGAAATTTGGGGCATAGATGTTTAAAAGAACTAAAGGGACTGAGTTGACCGTACCCGTGACAAGTATGAACCTCCCACCTGGATCGGTAGTCTGCGATTCGAATACAAATGGGATGGTTCTGCGAACAAGAATGGCAATCCCCCTCGCATTGGAGGAAAAGGTGGACTGGTACACCTGGGAAACCCACGCAGATCTTAAGCGCCTCTGCTCTGAAGGTTGGATATGGGTCTCCTGCAAAAATACAATATCAGAAGACAGGGACTTCAAATGTGAGAATACTTTACCTCGTTTTAGAGCCCTGCCCATACCCCTACAATTCCAAGTAGTAAAAGTGATGTGACTCATCCCTGACCTAAGTGAATAAATGACATAGATCTATGCGGAGGGACATAAGGTAAAGTTAGATATGCGACATACCAAAGGCTGGCAAAACAACAAGTGACAAAAAAAAAAAAAAAAAAAAAAAAAAGCAAATGAAAAAATAATAATAATAAACCCCCCCAAAAAACCCAAACCCGCTAAAAGAACTAAGCGGTACATCCCAATAGCTAACAAGGAGGCTGCCGGGTAACAGAGCCAGCCAAACTACACACCAAAAACCCCACTTACCACGGGGCCCCGTGCACATCTCCAACACATTAACTAATGTTTAACTTGCACCCACAAGAAGTATACAATGTAAGCGATATTCAGAACACACGCTTGGTGAAATATAGATAGCAGGTGGTAAGGTATAAACGGTGCAGCATATAAAACATCAAACTTAAGAAAATAAAAAGAAAATACCATAGGGAAGAGTGTGTTTAAATGAAAAAGTAAACAAAATAACACATATAGCCGGGAGTATCAATCAATATTAATACAGACCTATGGTAAAAAAATGAAATTGTCCCAGTACTGGATTTGTGTACCCAAAAAAGCACACTGAGTGACACTATTTAAACACATAACGTTATGCTGCATCAATGACCATCTGAAAGTAAAAGTTGAACTGAATCTTTAACAAAATGCTGGATAGGAAATTATCCAGTCCGGAAGAAAAAAAAAAAATATATATATATAAATATATATATATATACATCCATATCTATCTATACACATATATAATAATATCTAGGATTTAAGAGTCATTCGCTGGGCCTAAAGAGTTGGCAAACCGTTCCACTTCAGCTGGAGACACAAACATCTTCGATGTGTTGTTATAGTCGACGTGGAGCTTGGCTGGAAAACGCAGGGAACATTTAGCACCAGCTTCGGTTAGCCGCTTCCTCACGGTTGTATAGGCTTGCCGCTGAGCCGAGACCTCCGCCGTGTAGTCAGGGAAAATGGAGACTCTCTCACCGTGATAGTGCAGAGGTGCTTGTTGACGGCTGAGTCGCAGTATGTCGATCACGTCCTGATCGTTGTGGACCTTGGCAATGATGATCCGTGGCCGCTCATTAGGCTGAGGCTTCGGTCTCAGGCTACGGTGGGCCCGGTCTATTTTTACAGGTCTGCTAAAGTTGTCTTGGCCGAGTAGCTCTGGGATCAGCTTAGAAACAAAGTCAGTAGGGCTGCCTTTCTCCTCCCCTTCTTTGATGCCCACAATCCTGACATTAAGTCTGCGGGAGCGGCCCTCCAAGTCGTTCACTTTAGCCCTGAGGAGACCGTTAGCCACCTGTAGCTCGTTGCACGTAGCTTCCAGAGCTGTTATGCGGCTGTCACTGGCTGACATGGCTTCGTCGAAATCATCAAAGCGTCGCTCATTTTCATTGTTTTTTTTCTGAAGCGATGATAGCGTTACTTCAATTGCGTCGAGGCGGCCCTCCAAAGATTTCTTTAAACTATCTACGAGAGAGGTGATTTTCGCCAGCTCAGCCCCGTGGTTAGCAATACCAGCTAGTATAGCTTCGTTGCTAGCGGCCGACGAGCTCGACTTGGAAGTATCCCTCTGACTATCGTCTTTCTTAGGCATGTTTACATAAACTCACTCCCGACAGACTACAACACAATTTTAAGGGCAGGCCAGCGTAAAATAATGTTAAAGTGCAATGATGAAAAGTAAAATAAAGGAGATGTCACGGAGCACGCCGAAAACACGTCTACTCCATCACTGCGCACGAGCGCCCCCCTCTCTCAGTCCACTTTTATCAAACTCTTCCCGTTGTGTAACTCAGTCCATTAATAAAACTCTTTCCGATGTGTATCCTCAGTCCGTTTGTCAGCCAGCAGGTCGTGAGTGTTTGGTACGAGTCCCCAGTCCTTCTCTCTCCCGCTCTCTTGCACCAGCCGGTTTATATGCTGTCTCCCCACGCCAATTACTGCAATCAGACACAGGTGTTCGTCATTTTGCATTTGACCTATTTACTTACCGCTCGGCTCCTCCCTCACTCTCCCACTGCAAACTCCGCAAAACCACGCCCCCCTCATCACAAACACATATGATGAAAAGAGCATTATATCACAGAAGAGCGTAAGATCACACAGAGGGCATCAATTACAGCAGCACAACAGGGTTAGGTTTGGATCTGAAACACGTGCCACATGAATTCCCGGCCAACAGTCCATGTAAGATAGAAGTGAACTGGGACTATACTTCACAGCTGCTAACCTTTTACAGCAGAAACAAACCAACCAAAGGTTTTTTACTGTGTGAACTCAAAACAAATATGTACAACTACAGACTTTGCCCCTTTTTTGCCTTGGAAAAGATAACTCTACAAACCAAAAGAAACACGAGACAAAATGACCTGTATGTTGCAGATGGCAGTTCATATACAGAAATACTCTGTGTGCTCAAACAATAATCAGAGATGAAAATGGCAAAAGGATCATTGTAACATATTGTTTTTCATTTTCTGTTCTTGTTAATTGTTTTGTTTATATATTATGAATTATATTTTTAATTAAATAAAAGTTTTCATGCAGTAACCTGTTTTTTTGTTGTGAAAATATATATTTTTTTAAAGCTTATTTTAGCACTCATTTAATCTTATTTTAAAGCAAGTTTTAATGTAGAATTGTAATTATGTTCTTGTGTAAATGCATACTAAATCATAGTTCCCAAATGCCATCATCATACCCAAATGTTAAGTTCTAAGTGATTAGGGAGGAGATGAGTCTATTCCAACAGCAATAAACAATGATAAATTAACTTATTTTTTTAGCATCCTGGACTCCTCATCATCCATCTTCTGGATGAAGAATCTCTTTCTTAAGATGATATATTCAAAAATATTCTGTGAGATATTTCTGTCATGCATATACAGGTCCTTCTCAAAAAATTAGCATATTGTGATAAAGTTCATTATTTTCCATAATGTAATGATAAAAATTAAACTTTCATATATTTTAGATTCATTGCACACCAACTGAAATATTTCAGGTCTTTTATTGTTTTAATACTGATGATTTTGGCATACAGCTCATGAAAACCCAAAATTCCTGTCTCAAAAAAATAGCATATCATGAAAAGGGTCTCTAAACGAGCCATTAACCTAATCATCTGAATCAACTAATTAACTCTAAACACCTGCAAAAGATTCCTGAGGCTTTTAAAAACTCCCAGCCTGTTTCATTACTCAAAACCGCAATCATGGGTAAGACTGCCTACCTGACTGCTGTCCAGAAGGCCATCATTGACACCCTCAAGCAAGAGGGTAAGACACAGAAAGAAATTTCTGAACAAATAGGCTGTTCCCAGAGTGCTGTATCAAGGCACCTCAGTGGGAAGTCTGTGGGAAGGAAAAAGTGTGGCAAAAAACGCTGCACAACGAGAAGAGGTGACCGGACCCTGAGGAAGATTGTGGAGAAGGACCGATTCCAGACCTTGGGGGACCTGCGGAAGCAGTGGACTGAGTCTGGAGTAGAAACATCCAGAGCCACCGTGCACAGGCGTGTGCAGGAAATGGGCTACAGGTGCCGCATTCCACAGGTCAAGCCACTTTTGAACCAGAAACAGCGGCAGAAGCGCCTGAACTGGGCTACAGAGAAGCAGCACTGGAGTACCCACAGTCAGTGATGGTCTGGGGTGCCATGTCAGCTGCTGGTGTTGGTCCACTGTGTTTTATCAAGGGCAGGGTCAATGCAGCTAGCTATCAGGAGATTTTGGAGCACTTCATGCTTCCATCTGCTGAAAAGCTTTATGGAGATGAAGATTTGATTTTTCAGCACGACCTGGCACTTGCTCACAGTGCCAAAAACACTGGTAAATGGTTTACTGACCATGGTATTACTGTGCTCAATTGGCCTGCCAACTCTCCTGACCTGAACCCCATAGAGAATCTGTGGGATATTGTGAAGAGAAAGTTGAGAGACGCAAGACCCAACACTCTGGATGAGCTTAAGGCCGCTATCGAAGCATCCTGGGCCTCCATAACACCTCAGCAGTGCCACAGGCTGATTGCCTCCATGCCACGCCACAATTTCTTTCTGTGTCTTACCCTCTTGCTTGAGGGTGTCAATGATTGCCTTCTGGACAGCAGTCAGGTCGGCAGTCTTACCCATGATTGCGGTTTTGAGTAATGAAACAGGCTGGGAGTTTTTAAAAGCCTCAGGAATCTTTTGCAGGTGTTTAGAGTTAATTAGTTGATTCAGATGATTAGGTTAATAGCTCGTTTAGAGAACCTTTTCATGATATGCTAATTTTTTGAGACAGGAATTTTGGGTTTTCATGAGCTGTATGCCAAAATCATCAGTATTAAAACAATAAAAGACCTGAAATATTTCAGTTGGTGTGCAATGAATCTAAAATATATGAAAGTTTAATTTTTATCATTACATTATGGAAAATAATGAACTTTATCACAATATGCTAATTTTTTGAGAAGGACCTGTAATTAGACAAGATGTGTTACTGTAGGATGATGTGTAAAGTCAACTGCCGTTTCTTCATAGGCACAGTGGAAGAGAAAATTTAACAATTGTGTGTGACATTTATTGTGTCAAACTTTACACCAGAATGTCACTTTTGTTTCTTTTGATGTATTTGTTGTACATCAAAGTACAACAATAATGATTATTGCTGAAAACGTGAAGAACTTACAATGATAATAAAGACTGTTGTAGTCAAGTACATTTTTTTGAATGAATATATGTTTTAAAATGTTTAATTTAACATTGTTAATAAAAAAAGTCAGACATAAGTCATGATTCCCCATGGAACGAAAAGGGAGGATGAAATAAAAATGTGTCTATATCAGTTAACGAGTTGTCCAAGTAGTAAAAGAAAAAAGGTCACAAATGAACCATCATGAACATCTCTTTATCCTAGCAAATATAATTTCATTAGTAATATATTAACATGCACCATGAAAATACTGCAAACCGAATCCAAAGGTCAGTCTCTGTGTATAAAGAGAGTCGTAGAGGGTTTTAATAGAGGGACTCATGTGAAGACTGAGAGAGAGATCTTATTACATTTGTAACAAAACGTTCTGAATATTTGAAGTGAAACAAGATCAGCAGCTTTTGATGAATGTACTCAGATATCAACTGTTACCTCTCGTGTGATCAATGTTAAAATCAATTATCATGTTTAAAATAAATTCATTATTGCTTGAAAAGCTAAGGGCAGTTAGCTACTATTTCAATTCACACTACCTCAACAACCCCAATTCACTACCAATAAAGGTTCTTTTTTGGCATCTTTAGTTCTGTGAAGAACCTTAAACATGAACCTTTGAACCATGAACCTGAACCTTTCCACTGCACAGAATGTTTTTTATAGTGGGAAAAAGGTTAATCCCATTATTAAAAAGTGTTTCACACAAAGAAAATATTTACTTTTAAGAACTGTTCTGTGAAAGGTTCTATGGGGAACCAAAATGGTTCTTTAATGGCATCACTACTAAAGCCTTTCGGAACCTTTTTTTAAGAGAAAAACAAATTCTCAAAGTCATTCTCAAACTGCATGACATTTGTAGGTTAAATGCTGGGGAACTTATCCTCGGTCTAACCTACAACAAAAAACACAGTAGTTGGAAATGTACAAACTCTTTGACATTTTGCTTACAAAGAGTTCATCATTTGAAAGGCAGTGTTGAGTTGGCCATTAGCGACTGCTGCATATACAATTTTTTTCAACATGTTCCTATCTACACACAACATCATACAAGATTATGAACGCACTTATCTATTCTTTGTAATGATGCTAGTAAGATCGAGGTCATTGGTTTGATTCCCATGTATACCTTGAATGCAATAAGTTGCTTTAAGTGTTTACCAAATGTAAATGTAAAGAAAGTTGACAAATAATGATAAAAGATGTTGATTAGGAAGCATATTTAATACAATCTAATTAACATAACTGTTTTTAATTTACATTTACTTATTAGTGAATTCATTCATTCGCTGAAATTGACAGGTGAGATGATCATTGGGGCTGAGTATGTGCTTTTAATGTTTGTACATGGGTTTAAGAATGGATAGAGTTCCTCAGTGAACCACTGATCAGTGAAAGAGTAGATATGAGACTTGGAGTCCACATCATAAAAAGAGACCAGACCCTCCTCATAATCCACAAACACACCCACCTTATGGGGCTTCACTTTCAGCGAAAGAGAGACAGAGGTTCCAGCACAGGCACTATACTGGTTCCCATTTCTCAATCGCACTGTCCAGTATCCATTCTGAGGACTCTTTCTGAGTCAACCCACTCTTTCCCCTTTCTGTTAATGGATTCTTTGGCAACTCCTAAATCCCAATCAGTATTTCCCTTCACCTGCACGTCAAAATAAAACCTTCCAGAAGAGAATCCCTGCTTTCCCAGGACATTACCACATTAATCAAACCTCGCAGGGTTATCTGGGACATTCTGTTTTTTTTCTCCACGTCGCACTTGTTTGCCGTCATCAGACAAGATGAGAGATTTATGAGCTGTATCTGGATCCAGCGTCACATCCACTAATAAAAATTAGAAAATTATTATATTTATATAAACATCACACGGACATATTGAGGGCTGATGCATCACTAATATACTGATGCCATATCACCATGCATTAAAAAGACTTACCAGCATATTTTCTTCTCTTTGCAATCTCTAAAAACAGAAATTATTTTAAATGTATTTAAAATTAATTTGGTCGAACACAGAAAATTCACAGATTACATAAGATTACAATGCATTCTCACCTTTTCGAATCCTCCTCAAATAGCGAACTGTAGAAATTGTAAAATAAAAATGAGATAAATGATTATATCACAATTATATAATTATAATTGCACAACAATTTCTTTCCGTTCAGATGCAACTACAAAATTAAGACTTACATTTTTTTTTTTTGCATTAAAATGAATCAATGAAAAACTAAATCACCTCTTCTTATGTAAACAAAAGTGGCAATTGCAACTGTAGTAATGATGCCAAACACAACTGTAATTGAAATCCAAATGACTGATGTTCTCCAAACTTGAAACATTTTACCTGTAACAAAAACCACCATACAGCATGACATGTGAGCAATAGATAGGCCTAGATATTTTATGCTAATTACAGACAAACAAACAAAGGCGAACAGTACATTTTCTGCACTAAAACATTTAGGCAACAATAAATTTGCAAATCTGTGATTAAATCATAATTCATTATGAATCATCACGACTGCATCAAAATTCCTTGAAAATTTGAGAATGATTGTAGTATTTTTTTTAAATTAAATATATAAAAGATGTTTGCAGAATAGTCTGGATACTATATTAACGAAACCAGCCCTCAGTAAGTCTCTGTGATTACTGTTTTGTACCTAAAGTTTATGGTAAAGAGTGGGGAAGCCTCCACCAGACACTGAATGGTACAAGTTTTGGGATTTACCTGTTATGTACACTATCTTGATACATGGTTTTAACATGGTCTCTTAATGATCTTTTAAAAAAATAGAGCACTTGGCGTCACGCCACTATAAAGAGAAGCCAGAAGGATGATTAAATAACTGGCAGGCGAAATAAAAATAGAAGATAACCCAACGCTCACAGGTTAAATAGGTTGGAAGTGAATGTATAAGAATGGAAGTTCCAAATGAGATTGTTAGATGATCAGCTGGTGCTTCGTCTTTGTTGACTGGACCAATAAAGTCTAATCTTTGCTATCTAGAACTTCTCGACTTGAATGATTTCTTGCAAAGAGGGGAAGCCTTTTTCATGATAAACTACCAAAATCATACTTACTTGAGACACTGATGTCCGTTTGCAGCATATGATGTTTCAGTTTGACTCTGCAGTGATACTTGGTCTCACTGTTATGCACAGTGATCCTGTGTTTTACGCTGAAGGCCTTTGCATCTTTATGCGCTTCTTTAGTATCAGAAATCAAAATATTTCCTTCACTGTCCAGCCACAGAAGCTCAGGTTCAGGGTTCCAGCCTTCACATGCACACAGCAGACGAAGCCCTCCTGAATGATCAAACTCCTCTATAATTATCAGTGGATGAGTTCCTATAGCTGCAGAGATCAAGGATAACAATAATCCATATTGTACTTGTATATTGTGTGAACTTATAAGTTTATTTACAAAAACGCTGTAAATCTGAGAGAATATTTCTGCCTGAGCTAGTTTTTGTGTGAATTTGTTGCAATGCACATCCAAGCACTAAAAATATAACTTTTATGAAAATAATATAAAACGTCATCAAATTCATTACAATGTATCATTTCAGTAGTCTGCTCACCTCCGACATTAACAATGACAGTGATATCATCATACCAGGAGTTGGACTCAATAAAACACTTGTAAACTCCTTCATCAGAGACTTGGACTGTTGATAGTTTGAGCGATGCATTTCCATTCTGTAGTAGATCTTGGAACAGTGCTGTTCTCCCTCGGTAGGACTCACTGTGCTCCATGATTCTGTTTTCATGATTTACATAGAGATGCACTATTTCATCTTTGTCAAGTCTAAACCATTCCACTTTCATGTCCACAGCACTGGTGTTGGGTTTGATATAACAGGGCAGGATCACATCTTCACCAGCAACAGTAAAGAGAGGCGCTGCAGGTCCCACAACATTATACAGCCCTAAGACAAAGAAAACCGTGTCTGAACTGGTCGTAAAAGATTAGTGACTAAACAGCTCAACATGTTAAGAGATGTGGTTTTATTAACCACATTATATAGACTTGGTAGCACTGCATCTTTAAAATGTAAACACTGTCTGTATTTAATTCAAAGGTGCTCTAAGCAATGTCACGTGTTTTTTAGGCCAAAACATTTTTTGTCACATACAGCAAACATCTCCTCACTATCCGCTAGCTGCCTGTCCCCTGAACACACTGTAAAAAAACGCGGTCTCTGCAGACACCCCAGGCTCCACAAACGGCAACAAAAACAAACTGGGCTAACCTGCACTACGAAACATAAGAAACAAGAAGGGTTTGGGGGGTTAGTGCGCGGATGAGGAGAAGGGAGGGTCTAGCTAGCCTCCGTTTTGTTTGACAATACTTCGAACGTCAACAAGAAGTGACATCACCCAACTGTCACAGTCATTGTCTACACCATTCTGTCTTCGTCATCTTCACTACACTTCCCAGCATCCTCTTGTCTCCACACCTGATCTCACTCCCTCTATCACCCACCTGTTCATCGTCTTCATCATCTGTGTCACCTGTCTTCACCTCGTTAGTGTTCATTAGGTGTTCAAGCACGAAGTGCTGAAAACCTATTGTATTTGTACTGATTTTTATTATTATTATTCTCCGCTAAAACGCATCGTGCAGACCAAACCGTAAGTGCTAGAGACTTGAAACTTTGTCAGATGGTAGTACAAAAATCGAGGAGAGGTTATCAAATTATGAGCCCGATTGGCCCATAGGTGGCGCTATAGCAACCAATTGCGCAAAACTGCTCATAACTCCTAGACCGTATGTCGTAGACTCAAGTGTCTTATATCTCTGGAAAGCTGGAAACCTGAAGTAAAAAACGTATATCTCCGATTTCATTTCCGCCATGATAGATTTTCCGCCATTTTGAATTTTGTCGAAAAACTACTTTTGCGAACTAGTCCCTGGTTTTTCGCCCGATCGGAACCAAACCAGTGCCAAAATGTTCTCTGGAGTCTGAATATCAATAATTATCGAAAAAAAGTTGAAATTTTGATTCACGGTCGCTAGGGGGCGCAAAATGAACGTTGTGGGCGGAGCCTATTTTACTAAAATGGCTATAACTCAAGAAGTAAATGAGATAGCTTCACCAAACTCGGTACACATGTGAATAAGTTCATTCTGAGGTCACAGTAAAAAAATCGCGACGATTGGGCACTAGGTGGCGCTATAACATTAAAAAAACTTAAATAGGGCTATGACCACCTGACCGTTGGTCCGATTGACTTGAAAATTGGTATGCAGTGTCTTGGTCCAAGGCCCCATGTATGTATAAAAGGACATTGGCTTATCTCAAAAAACATGGCCGCCATCGGCCAATGAAGTTTGAGCACCTGTGAGACGAGGTTAACGGAGGCCGATCGGAACGAAACTCGATGGGCATGTTCGACTCATGGCCCAAGAGGTCTGTAAGAGTTTTGAAAGAAATCGGCCACTAGTTGGCGCTAACGAGTTTTACGGCTCTGTAATCACGTGGTGTGGCACACATCCCCACAAAATGCATATCATTTGATAGATCTCCTCATGCTGAACAACTTTGCCTCTAGAACCATTGCTGTCAATCAAATCGTTCATTAAATATTCACAAATATGTTTAAAACCTACTTTTGCAAACTAGTCCTAGGATTTTCGCCCGATCGGAACCAGACCAGTCTAGGACAATTCTCTGGACTCTCTAGATCAATAATTATCAAAAAAAGTTGAAATTTGGCATTTGGTTGGCTATAACAGGGTCATTTATAAAATGGGCGTGGCAAAATATAGTCAAAAGCCTATAAATCCTATACGAAAACTCAGAACTTCACAAAAATTGGTGAGCATATGTGACATAACATCCTTAAAAAGCATGCCAAATTTTATGGAGATCGGACCATAGGTGGCGCTATAACTGTTAAAAAGCTTTTAAACAATGTATTTCCTATGGTAAATTGCCTGTATTTGCTGTAAATGGTGTTTTGCATTTATTATCATGTAATGTTCATATCATAATGTTCAAAACCAGTGCAGTACAATTCTATGGACTCTCTAGATCAATAATTATCAGAAAAAGTTGAACAACTTCATTTGGATGGCTATAATAGGGTCACTTCACAATGTAGCCATGACCTAGTGTCCCCAAAAGCTTATATCTCTTCAATGAATGCTCAGATCTTCTTAAAAACAAGTCAGAACATGTGCCATATGACTCCAAACAATCATGAAAAATTTCAGACAGATCGGATAAGATTTGCCTCTATAACAGTTAAAAATGGGAAAATTAAATGAATATAATGGCATATTAAGCCAATAAGTAGTATTTTACTGCCCCCTGCTGTTTAAAATATGAATTATACTTGAGTAGTGTGACAAAATTACTATTTAGACTTTATAAAATTACTATTTTAACATTTACAATCACATTAAGTCTAATTTCATCTATTGAAGTATCACTATTGACAATTCTGTCACATTGACAAATGTGAATCCTGAATGAGACATAGTTCAAATCTCTGTATCTACAACAGAATGTGTGTGTAGTCCTATGTTTCTGAATAAATTCTGAATAATCTGATTAATAGTTTGCAAAGACATGTATGAAATAACATTCAAATATATTTTCATAATGATTTTGTGTGTGTGTGTGTGTGTGTGTGTGTGTGTGTGTGTGTGTGTGTGTGTGTGTAAGCTTGCATAAAGGAGTTAAAATGGAAAAACTGTCAAAATGAAAGTGGCCAGCAGAGGGCAGTAGAAGACCACTTATTGGCTCATTCTACTTATTAATGAAGTCTTTTAACAGGTGCATTCATATTTAGACACTATAAAATCACTTGTATAACAATTACTATTATAACACAATCATATTTTGTCAGAGTTTATCACTTCATTTGTACTGACACTTCACATCAATGCTAGCAATGTGGTAAATCATGATAAACTATGGTAAATCATGCTAGAATCACGGTACTCTATGGCAGTGTTGGGAACCCTAATCAAACACACCTGATTCAACTCATCAGCTCATAATCACATAGGTTATTGAGCTGATGAGTTGAATCAGGTGTGATTGATTAGAGAGACAGAGAAAACGGGTCCTTCAGGACAGGTTTGGGAACCACTGCTCTATGGTAAATCATCCTAGAACGTAGTAAATCATACTAGAACTTGGTAAATCATGGTAAATCATGCTAGATTCATGGTAAATCATACTGGAACATGGTAAATCATGAAAAATCACACTAAAATGGGGTATATCATGGTAAATCATGCTAAAACATGGTCTATTCCATCTATGATATCAGTGGTTAAATGCTTGCTACATAAAACGTAATGTCTTTTGATGCTTGTGTGGTTAAAAATCTTAAATGCCTTAACTGCTTGAACACCGCTAAATGCTGCTTGCAGCTTTAATTTGTACTTGTATTTAGTTCCCTCTGTTCAGTCAGTCTTTGTCCGTTCTCGTCAATGTTACCTGGTGTTTGCATCCGCTACCCATCTGTCTGCTTGTACCTGGTTATTGGTTTGATTTATAGTAAAGTTTATTGTTTATTGGAATTCCTCGTCTCCTCGTGCTTCCTGCCATACACCACCCGTGACAGAAGAACGGACCAAGAAATTAGGGCTCAAAAAAAAAAAAAAAAAGTATCGTCTTCAGGCTGTTTTCCTTTTGTTTGTTTTTTCTTTTTTGTTATCATGGATTTCCCTGCAGTCAAGCTCATGTGCCTGGAGCAGGGAGACAGCTCTCTCGAGGAACACCTGGAAGTGTTCCTGGATCTGGTGCCTCAGACCGATTTCCCGGACGACTGCCTCTGCACGTTTCTACGTGTGGGTCTGAACAACGCCACTCGAGCGCAGTTGTCTGGGGAACCTCCTCGAGGGAGCTTCGCCGACCATGTGGAGTGGGTGCTGGTATCCTGCCGTTCATCCTTCACCGTCGACGAAGTCACCAGCCCCACTCCAACCCAACCGTTCAGCCCAGGGCCTTCTTCCCCGCTGACGCCGTGCAGCCCAGAGCCCTCGCCGCTGACGCCGTGCAGCCCAGAGCCCTCGCCGCTGACGCCGTGCAGCCCAGAGCCCTCGCCGCTGACGCCGTGCAGCCCAGAGCCCTCGCCGCTGACGCCGTGCAGCCCAGAGCCCTCGCCGCTGACGCCGTGCAGCCCAGAGCCCTCGCCGCTGACGCCGTGCAGCCCAGAGCCCTCGCCGCTGACGCCGTGCAGCCCAGAGCCCTCGCCACTGACGCCGTGCAGCCCAGAGCCCTCGCCGCTGACGCCGTGCAGCCCAGAGACTTTTTCACCGTTGGTCCCGTCCAGCACAGAGCCTTCACCACTGGTCCCGTCCAGCACAGAGCCTTCACCGCTGGTCCCGTCCAGCACAGAGCCTTCATCGCTGGTCCCGTCCAGCACAGAGCCAGTCCAGCCAGAGACCGTCCAGCCAGCTCTGGAAGATACCGTGCTGATTACGGCGATCTTGTGTGTGTGGGCTACACACACAACGATCATGGCCCATTCGTCCAGTCCAAAGCCCTCTTCGCCGCTGGTCCCGTCCACCCCTGAGCTTCCTTCGCCGCTGGTCCCGTCCAGCCCTGAGCTTCCTTCGCCGCTGGTCCCGTCCAGCCCTGAGCTTCCTTCGCCGCTGGTCCCGTCCAGCCCTGAGCTTCCTTCACCGCTGGTTCCGTCCAGCTCAAAGCCCTCTTCACCACTGGTTCCGTCCAGCCCAGCCGAGCCTTCACCGCTGGTGCACGTCAGCCACGTCCAGCCAGAGCTTCACGTCAGCCACGTCCAGCCAGAGCTTCACGTCAGCCACGTCCAGCCAGAGCTTCACGTCAGCCACGTCCAGCCTGCCCAGCCAGAGACTGTTCCAGAGCCTGTCCCCGACTCTATTCTGGAGTCGGGGTCGAAATCTGTCACGCTCCCCAATAATTTTATGGGGGGGGGGCCAAAGGTCCTCGCCCTGGACACCCGAAGGGTCTTCACCGCCATGGCCACCCGAAGGGTCCTCGCCGCCATGGCCACCCGAAGGGTCTTCACCGCCGTGGCCGCCCGAAGGGGTCTCTCCGCCGTGGCCGCCCGAAAGGGTCTCTCCGCCGTGGCCGCCCGAAGGGGTCTCTCCGCCGTGGCCGCCCGAAGGGGTCTCTCCGCCGTGGCCGCCCGAAGGGGTCTCTCCGCCGTGGCCGCCCAAAGGGGTCTCTCCGCCATGGCCACCCGAAGGAGCCACTCCGCCCTGGCCGCCTGCACGTCCTGCTCCGCCCTGGCCACGCCCACGTCCTGCTCCGCCCTGGCCACGCCCTGCTCCGCCTTGGCCACGCCCACGTCCTGCTCCGCCCTGGCCACGCCCACGTCCTGCCCCGCCATGGCCGCCTGGTCCATCCTGGAGTCCGTCCTCCTGCACCCGGTCCGCCTTCCCGTCACGGACTCCAGGATGCCCACCCTCCCACCCCTGTTCTAAGGCGTGAGGTCACGCCTACCGGGAGGGGGGAGTAATGTCACAGTCATTGTCTACACCATTCTGTCTTCGTCATCTTCACTACACTTCCCAGCATCCTCTTGTTTCCACACCTGATCTCACTCCCTCTATCACCCACCTGTTCATCGTCTTCATCATCTGTGTCACCTGTCTTCACCTCGTTAGTGTTCATTTGTACTTGTATTTAGTTCCCTCTGTTCAGTCAGTCTTTGTCCGTTCTCGTCAATGTTACCTGGTGTTTGCATCCGCTACCCATCTGTCTGCCTGTACCTGGTTATTGGTTTGATTTATAGTAAAGTTTATTGGAATTCCTCGTCTCCTCGTGCTTCCTGCCATACACCACCCGTGACACCAACATCGCTTAGAGCACCTTTAAGGTGAGAATGATTACCTGATGTTAAATCTGTAAGTACACAAAAAATCAGAGCCACTCCAACCAACTTCATCCCTGCAAAGAAAAAATTGCATACGGTATAAGAGAAAAGTCAGGGCATTTATTACACATATTATACTATGGATTGAATAAAATAAATACAAATAATGATTTAGTCCAAATGCTTACCTGATTTGTCTTTCTGCTGTAAACACAATCTTTGAAAGACTTGCTATCACTTCCTTTAGAGAAAAAGAAAAACCAGACAAACCAGAAATCACACATTCAAACATTCACGTTTAAAGGTGGCGCGCACACACACACCAAACACAGTCTAGATGCCTATACTTGTTGGTTTCTGTTATCATTAACTAGGAGTACAAATATATATATTAAAAATCATTAATTGTGATAAAGCCGAAATAAAATATAGAAAATATAAATGTTAATGAACCACTTCATGACTTATAAATCTTTATGCCACTTAAAACTACATCTGCATTTTCTTTGGTAGTTTCTGAGTTTATATTTACATTCAGTTCAGGTTATTTAAATCATTAAAAGGATAATATACACAAACATGTAGTCATTATTTATTCAAAACCTATATGACTTTCTATTGCTTAACATTTTGAAAACTGTTTCAACTGTTTTTGTCCATATAACATAGACCCCATGACTTTCATTGTATGGACAAAAAAGAGATATTTTTTTAAAATAGAGAATGTTTTTGTTTACAGTGGCAGCACAGCAAGTGCACTTTACACCATTTAATGAGTGAAAAAAAGAAACTGTACACAACCTTCATTGGTATTGGGTTTATACAAGAAAAAATGAATTTGAGAATTTTAACAAGATTTGAGAAAAGTGCTACTTGAACTGATGCCTATATAACCGGTTCTACCAACCATTCCGAGCGGGACTCAAACTGTGGTGTCCGGTGTGGGAGGTGGGCGCTCTAACAAGGAGGCTAAAATCCACAGCCTCTTAAAGGGTTAGTTCACCCAAAAATGAAAATTATGTCAGTATTTACTCACCCTCATGTTGTTCCAACCCCGTAAGACCTTCGTTCGTCTTCGGAACACAAATTAAGATATTTTTGATGAAATCTGAGAGCTGGATCACTCCTCCATCCTCCTCCATAGGCTTCTTCAGGGATTGAAACTTGCCAGCCCCGAAAAGTTATTAAAGACATCGTTAAAATAGTCCAAGTGGCTCAATCTTAAGTTTATCAAACGACGAGAATACTTTTTGTGTGCAAAAAAACAAAAAATAACGACTTTATTTCAACTATTAATTTCCTTCTCTGTGGGCCTCGAGTCAGTTCACTAGTGTAATAGTGTAAGCTTCTTTTGTTGTATGTCACACGCATCACACACATGACCAGCATCGGCCAATAGTGAGCCTACGTGTGACGTAGCTCTACGGAATCACATTAAGTTAACTGACTAGAGGCCAACAGAGAAGGAAATGAATAGTTGAAATAAAGTCGTTATTTTTGTTTGTTTTTCCAAGTATTTTCCAAGGTTGTTTTTTCAAGTATTCTCGTCGCTTGATAAACTTAAGATTGAGCCACTGTAGTCACTTGGACTATTTTAACGATGTCTTTAATGACTTTTCGGGGCTGGCAAGTTTCAATCCCTGAAGAAGCCTATGGAGGAGTATGGAGGAGTGATCCAGCTCTCAGATTTCATCAAAAATATCTTAATTCGTGTTCCGAAGATGAACGAAGGTGTTACGGGGTTGGAACAACATGAGGGTGAGTAAATACTGACAGAATTTTTATTTTTGGGTGAACTATCCCTTTAACATCTGTCGCTAGAGCACCACTTGAGATCAGGGGAGTGAGTATAACACCCACAGCTTTTACTGGCCTACGTCCGTTACACCTATCGATACACCTATTTGTGTATGCGTTTCACAATTTTCAAACCATGGCACCAACTGGCGCTCTTTCTGTATCTTGGTCTACTGACATGGTATAAGATCACTAAACAAAGCATGCTTTTTCTCATTTCCTTCAGCAAATTCTTCTTAAGTCTTACAATAGTATTCATATGTTTATTGAAAGTGACTGAGGAAAAATGTCATGAAACAATTCGCTTGTAATTGAACTGGCTCCAGTTATTGGTGGCTCCTCTGGGGGTGTTCTTTGTTGTTTGCACCTGCTCATGTTGTGGATTTTGAGCATGAGGAAATACGCTGGGTGCGAAGCCTCTGCACATACTCTCGGTCCAACAACAGTTGTCGCCGATGATTCTGTAGAGCATCCCGTTGACTGTGTAGAACGTTTTCTCTCTGGACAAGGTTTTTTAACTCCTCACACAGGCTTTTATTCTTCTGATACGCCTCATTTGTAAAGGACATCATTTTGTGAGATGCCTCCTAGGGAGAGGGAAGAGAAAACGCCTTGACTCAGTAGCTCCCATGGTGCTTTGACAAACAACCATGCTGACTGACTTCACAACTAGCATTCACTCACCTTGTTGGCTGAGATAGTCAAAGCTTGCACCTGGGCTTCTGCCTGTTGCTCCTGGCTCTTCATCTTTCTATTGAAATCAGCCTTGAGAGCAACCAGAGTCTTTGAATGATGACACTGCAAAGAAGTCAGCTCCCTCTCCAGCTCAGTGATACAACACAACTGCTGCTGTTGTAGAGTCTACGTCAAACACAAATACATAAATATGTATATAAAAAGCCATTCCATCTCAGTGCAGTACGGAAACAATTATGTAATCCTCAACTATATGAAAATGCTGACACTAGTTTACACTTATTTCAGAACCTATACAGCACATGAGCTTTGAAAATTCAATTAAATTCAATTCACATTTATTTGTATAGCACTTTTCACAGTACACATCTACTCTTCTGCCGTACTGTTTTTCACTTACTATATAGTAGGAAAGTATTCGATTTCGGATGCAGCAGATCATCACTATACATGGGCATGTACAGAACATGCATTTACATAGTCTACAAACAGTGCAGTCCATCCTCCACCTAACCACAGGCTCCACTGTTCACTACAATGTTAAAACGCTAAATTATAGACTACAAAACACAACAACAAAACACAACAAGCCCCAACATAACAGAAGATTAAATATTAAGACAAAACAGACAAAATAACACTTAATTTTAACATTTATTCTCCTTTGGCAGTCTGACTCGAAGCATGCTGGGAACTAGAACTCTGCTGTACACATTCCATTTAAGTTCAGCTTAAACACAGGGTAGGCAATTTTCAGAAAGGCTAGCAATAGCAAGCTAGCTTTGAAAGTATAAGATCCCACCCTCCCTTCAGAGTGCTGTCTAAAGCCACGCCTCCTTCAAAACACATGAACGCAAACAGCAAGGAGCAAACAAAAGCATCACGAGACTCGAGACGGCGTTAAACTACCTCATGTCTCAAAGCACATAACATTACAATAATAATGAACATAAACAACTCAAAGAGCAATGACCTGTACCAGCTGACAGCTGCAGATTCATTTCGGAATCGATAGTGTTGCCATTGAAATGCATAAATTCGAGTCATAAACCACGTATAACATCACAAGTTTCCATCTCCATCTCCAAATGACAGTAGTTATGGAGTGAATGCAGCATAAGCTCATTGTTTTGGTTAAGGAGGAACTGTAAAAGGTAGCTGCTGTTTCGGTTGCCATGCTCGGTGACTGACGTCTGTCTAACTCTACATAGCATTAAACACGCTGGTGACGTGTGATGTCTGCGTGAGCAGGGTGACCGGAGGTAGTACAATACATACGTTGACAGGCAGGTAGGACATCGTATCATTGCATTCGAACTGATTGCAATGATTGGATGAACATTTTATGGTCCTTCGCCTTCCACAGATGATATATATATACATATAAATAAATTTAGACCACTAAACTAGTGGTCTAAATGTATTAGTGATTGCAATTAGAATGTGAAGAGACTTTCAACCAGCATAACAAAAACATTTCTGGAACAAATCACCTACCCTCCCTTAAGTATAATTAGTTATTGAATTCACTTAACTTTTTTCAATTAAGTACAACAAACTTTTCGTAATATCTCTCATTTAATTTGGTTACAAAGTCAAACACAAAAAAAGGAATAATAAAAAAGAGAGATCTTGCTACCTTAACCTCTTTTAGGTCTGCAATTTCAATATTTAGCTTGGCCAGCTGATTTTCTGTCTCCAAGATCTCTCTCTGCAACTCTGAAAACACAAACAACACACTTGAAGTGCAACATTTGATGTTTCAAATGTTATCATATAACCAAGTAGCTACTATCTGAGCAATTGATTGTACCTGTTGTTGGTAAAATGACTTGTAATAATGTATGGGCATTACACACTACATTTTCAGTAATTTACAGTAAAATATAACCACACGATTACCATTAGCCTTCATTTCTTGTACAGATACATACACACTTGTCTTACCATTCTTCTTCTCCTCGTGTTTATCCTGCATGCTCTGTCTCTGTCTCTGCAGCTCCTCAAGTTCCTGATGGCTCTGATCACTCTGAGTGACTATAGCATTCTGTCTCTTCTCTGCCTTCTTAGAAAGATATGAGATGTACTCTACCTGCAAAGCATAGAAAATGAGAATGATTATGATTTTATATATAGACCTAGAACAAATATTATCAATTATTATGATAATAATTTATAATTATTATATAAATTTTTAAAAACAATTGTGCTAATTTGTGAGAACTTACATTTTCTTTACGTGTCTGATCTACCTCGTTCCGAAGAAACTCATTTTCTTTACGTCTGGAGTTTATTGTGCGTTAAACTGTCAAACATGAACACAAATGCAGATCCATAATATCTGTCAGTTTGAGCTACTGGCTGGACTGCATTAGTATTATTGGTCAATCGACATGAAAACACAAGGTTGGTGGAAAAAAAAAATGTTTTTGCGTTTACAATATTGCAGTAGGCTGTACACTGTACGGCTTAATCAAGCTTTCGGTAATTTCCACGCACATGCGCACTCTTCAAAATACAGTAAATTAGGCCTAAACGCTGTGTTTTACACGGCCGCATTCTCTGGCAGAAACACAAGTGTGTAAACAGCTTTCACTTAGAGTGAGGAAATGTCATTCGTGGATACGAATCTGTGGTGTGTGAAAGACTAGTGAAAGTGTGTTTTGTATAACGTTAACGTTACACAGCGGAAAGTCGTAGCGCTAGGCTGGTTTCAGCAAAGAATGTTGTTAGCTGCTACTGTTTGTGCAAAAGGATACAGTAGTTCAACTCTCCTCTTCAGTGTGCTTAGGTTCTCAGTAAGAGTATCATATCTATGGATTGCAAAGCAATATTAACAAGATTAATGAACTGTCTACCTCAAAATTGATTTAAACTGTTCTTTGAATATCTACAGAGTCCAGGCAACTCACTCCCTGTGTAACAGCATCTCTCTCTGTGATTCACCCTGTTCTGCGCTCTCAGCCGAGACATTTGCGTCCTGTTGGTGCTTTGACTCGCTTTTCTTCTTTGATGACATCCTGAAACCTCCTAGACAAGTTGTTATTTCGAATACAGCACACTTACAACGACAAAAGGAAATCTAACGTATTTAATCAAGCTCATGCGCCGTTTTCCACTCCCACAGTTGGTTGGTTGCACTGTGTAACCAAGACAACCAAATATAACATTCGCTTTAAATCCAAAAAGAGTTTTAATAATCTATTTCTACCACTAATATCTAGCGCCTACGCGATTTATTATTAATTCTAATTAAATTAAATTTTATTTAGGAAAATCTAATTGTGAACAGGCAGCAGTGTTTGATATTTGTTGTGTGTTGATATTATACACGCTGACCGCTTGGTGGAGCAAAATGCTTTAGCACCGGTAGAGTCAGTGTTGCCATGTCCGCATATTATAAACTACTTTGGACTTGTTTTTTTCATTAAGTCTCTTACAAAAATGGGATACAGACACTGATAGCGGCTCCCTGGCGCCCATTATACAATATCATTATACAATATGGTTCACATTGTTCACATCCCGCAAATTATATACATCAATAGGCATTATGGTGGTGGTGGTGTGTGTGCCATCTCCTGGAAAGTAGTTTTTGCAGGGTGGGTTGTCTGATATTAGGCCCTATTCCAAGGTTTATTGGACTTATTTCCAAACATACAGTGTTTGGCCGCATTGTTTGGCACCAAATTTATTAAAGTTTTAATAATCATTCAATCTACGAGCATAGGGAAGCAGCACAGGAACAATGTCGTTGGAATCACTTTCAGAAAGATTTGAGCTGATGAACAATAAAATAAATTCCACAGCCAATCAGAAGCGACTTAAGGGTTAGTTCACACAAAAATGAAAATTATCCTATAATTTACTCACCCTCAAGCCATCCTAGGTGTAGGCTATATGACTTTTTTCTTTCAGCCAAACAATATCAGAGTTATATAAAAAAATATCCTGGCTCTTAATTCCAAGCTTTATATGGTAGTGAATGGTACCTTGATTTTGAAACCCAAAAAAGCACATCCATCCATCATAAAATTAATCCATATACGGCTCCAGGGGGGAAAAAACTGCCTTTTGAAGTGTAGTGAAGCGATGCGTTTTTGTTTGAAAAATATCCATAATTATAACTTTATAAACTGTAATCATTAGCTTCCGGTAACGGGGGTAAAGCACATTCATGAGAGAGTAGAGTTCCAGTGTATGACGTAGCATGTCTTGGAGTAGCGTAAGATTTGACGGATGTAAAGGTTTAAACAAACAGGGCTAGGCAACAAACTCAAGCTCTTCCGACATTTCTCTTTAAAAATTCTTGACTGGTGCTCAGTTTTGCTCTATCCTCTGCGCTTCCGCTTCCCCATTCATCAATACATGAGTCGGGTCAAAGGTCACTCTTCGACTGGAACTCGACTTATGTATAGCCGTTGCCGGAAGCCAGTCATTATAGTTGATAAAGTTATAAATATTTTTATTACAAAAACGCATCGCTTCACTTCAGAAGGCCTTTTTCAACCCCCTGGAGGATGGATGCGCTTTTTTGGGTTTCAAAAAACAAGGTACCATTCGCTCCCATTATAAAGCATGGAAAAGCCAGGGTATTGTTTTTAATATAATTCTGATTGTGTTTGGCCGAAAGAAGTCATACACACCTAGGGTGGTGTATATTCTTTCTTTCTTTCTTTCTTTCTTTCTTTCTTTCTTTCTTTCTTTCTTTCTTTCTTTCTTTCTTTCTTTCTTTCTTTCTTTCTTTCTTTCTTTCTTTCTTTCTTTTAAACCATTATTGGAATCAGATTGTTTATTTCTCTTGAGAGATCTGGCAACAATGCGTAGAGTGCATTGAGCGAATAGACAGGAGGCAGAATCCAGCTCACATAGCCTGCTCAAGAAACGTCTACGTTTGATAGTTTTCCAATGTTTGAAGATTGAAAACAACAACATATAACTGCTATAATAAACGCAATTGTTTTCTCTCTTCATGGCTTGCGGTTTCAGTTCACGCGCTCTGTGTGTGTCGGAGGGGAGGATGCGCGGCTGAAGACTTCAGTCCGGAGAGACTGAATCCGCATCCTGATAGACAATCATAGCGATGATGGAGGGACGACACGAGTTTTTATGCGGGGTTGTTGAAGGTAAGTTTACGCACACATTATTTTTCTGAATGCTTGTCTGGGTTACACAAATACAGATGTATTCGTTAAAATGCATGTTTGACGTAAATTGCTGTGGTTATGTATCTTCAAAGCATTATTTACTACAATTGTTTACGGAAAGAAAAATAAGCACCACGCTATACTGACACATATAATTAACCTTTAAAATAACAAATTTCTCATTTATGGGCTAGTAGTGCAATGCAATTCATCTTATTAAGCCGACGTGGAGCATCCTGGAGCATCCTGGGTATTTATTTCCATATTTATACTGGAGTGTGATAAGAAGCAGCTGGCCTGAAACCGTAACAAACACATCTCCATCTCCATCCACAGTGCGCACGCACGCGCACACATACACACACACACACACACACGCACGCACGCACGCATGCGTGCATGTTGTGCATATCTACTAATTGGCCTAACTTGTTTGTAGCTCAGTGTCACATTATTGGCTCTGTAGGCAATTTGCCTCTTCTCTCCAGTGAACCCCCTGGGATTCCAGTAGCTTTTTCTTACTGACCCACTTATGTTTTACGGCTGCAAACTTGTAGCTAGAACTGGTGTTGTAGCTAGGGGAGTCACACTTTATGATCTATAACATCAAAGCTATAGTGATACTTTACATAAGTAATTCCAGCTTAACTTGCATACAGTGCACTTACGTAAAGTGATGCATATTATAGCATATCTCGGCTATGTATATAGCAAATCTCGGCTATGTGATTATATATTGTATAAAGTTGGATATTTAAGTATATCCAACATTATTTGCATACACGTAAATAACCAAAAATAGAAATAGCCTACATACTATATAACAAGTTTCAACTGCTTGTTTATATCGTTGTGTAACCAGTCGGAATCTACCCAATTTGAGCGGTATTTGAATTGGGGTCTCCGGCGCGCTAACAAGGACGCTAAAGACTGCATCCGCTAGCCTGCCTTTTGAGATCAGGGGAGTGAGGTTTTACCTGCACAGCTCTCACTAGCTGACCTCCGTTACCCATCTCTAATCTGTTAAATGTGACTACAAGGCATTTGATATTAAGATATTATGAACATTAACATCATTATTTTCTGTTAAGCTACTGTATTGTTCACATACCAGTAGGGCCAATCACTTCATATTCATAATTACGGAAGCAAATCAAGCAGGAAAATATGTGTGGCATGTTTTCCCATCAGCATGGCAGCCAACATGAATAATAAATTATAACCAACCACTGTCTTTCCTAATGCAGCAAAATCTAGCATAGAATGCTAGAACGACATAATGATGTGTGATCCCAAACATTTAAACTTATAAAAGTTTTTGGAATTTTTCAAAATGTATTCATTAGCTCTCAGTAGAGGTATTGAGGATGGATGCGTTTTGAAAATGTGGATATGGATGTAACATATTTAATGATATGTACCATAGTTTTATTTCATTAATTACAATAATTTTGTGTATTTAAATGTTGAATTATTCGAAAGCAGATTTCATGTTTTCTGCACAAGCAAGCAGAAACCAATGTAGGCTGTTTTCGCAAAAATATCTGCTTCTCATCGCAGCTTTTTCTGGCCAAGAACTACCCACTTCCAAGACTTGTCATGGCAGTCTCGGTGAAATGTTGTACAGAAAACAATGTAAAAATAGCAGAATATATGGATAAACTTTGTGATCAGAGTCTTCAGACAACCCTAAAAACTATGCAGATTACTTGCTTAAGAGTGCCTCAAAAAAAAACATTGATGTTTATAATCTTGCACTGCTTCCTTATGCACACCTCTGGTGATGACCCTGGCTGGTATTATATAATGGGTCCAGTATGGGATGGATGCGCCAAGCCCATATTTCAGAGTCTGCCCAAAACCCGCCTGTTTTGAGTGGGTTGCAGTGAAGAGGAGGTGGAAAAGAACAGAAATACTGAAGATTTGTGATGGTTATGAAATGCTGCCTGCCTTGTGTAAATGGAGAAAAAAAATAGGTGTGTGTCTGCATGTGTGATATATATATACTCTACTCCTTAGGTTTCTATGGGAGACCTTGGTCAATGGAACAAAGGAAGGTACTATTTCAATGGTAAGTATTGGATCAGTGACTACAGACACACAGTTAAATGGGATGATGAGATTGCTCTTTATATGCACTTGCATTACTAAAATAACACAAAATATTACATATTATAAGTCTGGGGTTATACAGTTTAATATGCAATATTGATTTGGATCATGTTGGTAACATGGTGGTATCAGAGCGGGGCAGCACAGAGCAGCTGGTGTGTTGAAGATGTGTAAAAGCGTGTGGGCAGAGAGACAAATGGCTTTTTATGACTAATGGCTGGACATTGGTGCCAGCATGACTCCACTAAGCCACAGTTTCACACATCTTTATACACCATGATGAAACCAATGGCAAGGAACAAGTCCATTTTCCCTTGCATCTTTGAATCAGAGCAAGGGTGAAGTAGAAAAATTGCAAGACAGAAATAAGATGCTAATAATAATAATAATAATAATAATAATAATAAAACATTTATTTGAAAATTATATTATTTTAGGTATTATTATTTTCTTAAACTTAAATTTTTTAAATAATTGCTTGTGCTTGATTCATTCTTTCTCATTTGCTATTTGAAATATTATTTGATGATGATGATAATAATAATAATAATAATAATAATAATTTATTATCGTAATTATTGCTGTTGCTGTTGTGTTATATAGTGAATCTTTGCACTAATAGGATAATAAATGTCATACAGTGGTTTAAGGAAAGAGAAAGAAATGACAGATTGTAAACAAGAGAGATGGTATCCCTGCTGATAAGACAATCTTTCTATTCTGAGCTGGTTTAGTGCTGGTCTAGCTGGTAGCCATTATGTTTGCCAGCAAAACTGAGTTGGTCAAGCTGGTTAACCTAGGAAGTCTTCTTGGTTTAGGTATAGCTTAGAAGCCTAATGGTGACACCAACACACCAGCATCTAAAACAGGTATACTGTATGCTGTCCTGTATTGAGTCCCTGCTCCCCTTCAGTCATAAAGCAGTTTTTCTCTCTCTGCTGCTGCATTATGAACAAACTCACACTTTACCCAGTGAGCTGGCATGGACTGGCAGATCTGTGTTTTATTTGCTGAACTCAAGCTCTCCTCCCTTTAAGCTTAGTACAGCTTCTTATGATCTTAACTTAAAAATAAATAAATATATATATTAATTATGATTAATTGCATGTGATTCACTCATTCTTTCCCATTTCTTATTCTTTGATATAAGGGAATATGAATATTTTATGGCAACACAGCTATATAATTACATGACATCTTCATAGAAGATTTTTTAAACAATGGCTTGCAATGTAAAATATAACTGATTTAGAAGGGCAAGCAACAGTTCCATCAAATGGTGCAAAACTCTTTCACACTGGCCCGTGTACATATATGTTCATATCTGTGTTGTGGTTCTGATCAGTGACAAAAATTAGGGTGCATGGGAATCCATTTGGGGACACAGGAAGAAAGGAGAGGAACAAGAGGGTATCCACACACACACACACAAACAAACAAACAAGCATCGGTCCAAACTCAGCCCTGGATGAAAAGATTATTAGTGCAGACGAAAGAAGGGGGATGAGAACTTTTACACGCTTGAGTGAGAACGGAGCGATTGTGCTGATGCAGTAGATTAAGGAATAGAAATAGGAGAAAAAGGAAGTGGGGGAGGAAGAGGAGGAAGTTATAGATTCTATCTGTTTATTAGCATTTTAAATAGGTTGGAGAGGGAGAGACCCAAAATTAGCTTTGTGTGTGTGTGTGTGTGTGTGTGTGTGTGTGTGTGTGTGTGTGTGTGTGTGTGTGTGTGTGTGTGTGTGTGTGTGTGTGTGTGTGTGTGATTGTACACACACGTTTGCTTGAGGTTAACATTTTGGGAGATTCTTTAATATTTTAGACAATCACTTACTCAGCGTCATTTTTTTAGGGAGTCTGCTTTTCTCATGAGAGGACACACACACACACACACACACACACACACACACACACACACACACACACACACACACACACACACACACACACACACTTGTGAAATTGAATGATTTTGTACAAACCTTGTTTTATCTCAGTTTTTTACTTGTCTTGTTGAGAGTAATAAAATAAACTCTCTTACAACACTTTTCACGTTATCTTTTCCCCACAGTAGTTTATTTAAACAAATGGCCTACTCCTTTGTCTTAAATTTTATGTAATAGCTGGCATTTTATGTTTGGTATTAAATAATATATTTTCAATAATTTGGGCAAATGTAGGGCTTGATTGTAAATGATGCATTAAAATATTGATATTTTAACTTTTTTATTTGATATTTTAGATTATGAAATTTATTTAGTTCACCCAAAAATTTTTATTCTGTCATTAATTACTCGCCCTCATGTCGTTTCAAACCCAAAAGTCTTTTGTTCTTCTTTGGAACACAAATGAAGATTTTTTTTGATGAAATCTCAGAGCTTTCTGTCCCTCGCCCTCCATTGACAGTTACGCATCTGACACTTTGACGCTTCAAAAAGTTTATAAAATTATTGTAAAACTAATCCATATGAAGTGAGCGGACTCAATCGCTTTGTATGATGAACAGATTGAATTTAGGCTTTTATTCACATATAAACATTGATCAGCGAACATAAACATAAGCTCAACCAAAACTGCTTGACATGCGAGAACAAACCCCTTGCAGAATCTCAAACGTCTTGTGTAACACAAGAGAATGAACCTCATTGGTTTTCGTACGTCAAGCAAACATGATTAAGCATCCATTTACCACAACTGATGTGTGTGTTGATGAATGTGAATAAAAGCCTCAATTCAATTTGTTCATCTATAAAAAGATATTGTGTCTCTTTAGAAAATTTTGGACTAAACCACTCAATTCACATGAATTCATTTTACTCTCTCTTTATGAACTTTTTGAAGTGTCAAAGTGTCAGTTGCGTAGCTGTCGATGGAGGGACAGAAATCGCTCAGGTCTCATCAACTTGTAATTTGTTTTTATTTTCTTTACATTTAGTATCTTATATTTCATCTTACTGACCACGTACAAACATTTTTTTGTTGTTGTTATTTTTAAAGGGAAAATAGAAAACAATTCTTCACTCATTGGGCCATATTTTAACGATCTAAGCGCATGGTTTAAAGCGCACGGCGCAAGTGCACTAAGGCCGTGTCTGAATCCACTTTTTAACGAGGGGAAAAATGGTTGGCGTGCCCGGCACATGGTCTAAAAGGGTTGTCCCTATTCTCTTAATGAGTATAGGGTGTGTTTTTGGGAGTAACATGCAATAAACCATTCAGAGTGTCATTTCCTATTCCCTTTAAAAGCCAGCTGCGCTCGCTGGTGGAATTTGCAAGCGGAAAAACGGAACGATTCACTTGCGAGGAAACGGATCAGCTTGTGCGCGATGTTAAAGCACGCAAGCAGACCATCTACGGGACAAGCCGGATTCCACCATATCTTTATGTACACAATATTAATCTTTTACATTGTAATCCTTTTATTTGTAATTTGGCTAGTTTGTGTGCTGCTGCACATCCCTGTGTGTAATAAGCAGAGTGTATGCGCATTGTGGACCCGCCTATAGGCGCATATTACTAATGCGCCCTTTAAATAAAAATATTAGCCATTGACTTTAGACCAGGTTTCAGTTGGTCAATGGCGCAGTCTATTTAAGTTGCCTCAAAATAGCAACGCATTAACAATGCGCCTGAACACACCTCATTTTCAGACCAGCACGCCCATGGGCGAACAGATGGGTGCAAATGCATTTGCTATTTTAAACAACATGGGGCAGGATATGAAAAAGATATCTGTGTCTGGCTGAAAATAGCAAAAAACACTTATGTCACGTCGGGTGTATGATAGGGCCCATTGTGTAGTTTGACAGTTTTTTTCAAATGAAAGATTTTACTATTAAGATTTGGGTTTAAATAATTCAATTAAAAATAGCAAAAACAAACAACAAAGGCACGGTAAGAAGTTCCCCAGTTTTAATGTGACTTTCATATCATAAAAAGGAGTTAATTGAAAAATTATCCCTTGGGACTTGAATGTTCAAGTTAACACTGCATTGATAATGCACATTTTGCCAGTAATCATGATCTTCCTACAATATTTATTTAGAGGACATTGTCATTGGCATGGTATTGAAATTGTTGTACTAAAAATAACAATAAAATATTGCACTGCAGATAAATGATTTTTCTTTACAGATGGATTGAAATTCATAGAGGGAAAGACCATTACATTTTTTTTTCTCTGCAAAGGAATCGACCAGCTGCTGTTTTTAAACTCAGACTCATTCTCTGCAGGAAATGTGACCTCTTACATTATTAATTATGCAAGATCATTGGATGTCTCTATTTTCTGCCTGTCTCTCTCTCTTTCTCCCTGCCGTGTCTTGCTCTTTTCTTACACAATATTCTTAAAGTATGATCCATATGATTCTAAATTCTGAAATAATTTGTCTTATTCTGATGCACCCATTGTCCCTTTCAGGATGCAGATGTGGGGTTTGAACACATATCTGTATGGTCCTAAAGATGATCTGAAGCACAGGTTACTGTGGAGGGAAGTTTATTCAGCAGAGGAAGAGGGTATGTTGAAGTATGGGGGTTACAGTACTTTTATCATTACACTGTAAAAAAAAAAAAAAGTATATATTTTTTTAAGTACAATCAACTTGGATGTTAAAGTTATTTCAACTTAAAGGGTTAGTTCACCCAAAAATGAAATTTCTGTATGAATTACTCACCCTCATGTCATTCCAAACCCGCTTCTGGGTTCTACGTCAGAACGGCAGCTCATTATTGGTCGACGCTGTTCACGTGAGCACCACGATGGATGCGTGTGATGCTGACGCTGGAGCTGGGCAATTATGAGCTGCACTGTGTCAAAGTCCCTTTAAAGTCTTTGACTGTGTTTACTAGATCAGCAGTGTAGGAGACTGACACAGACGAGAAGAAAATGTTGAATAAACATTTTACATTAAACATAATGCGCATTTGCGCACAAAAAGTAGTCTTGTCACTTCATAACATTAAGGTTGAACCACTGTAGTCACATGGACTATTTTAACGATGTCTTTGGTACCTTTCTGAGCCTTGAAAGGTGCAGTGGCATTGCTGCATGGCTGGTTCAGAAACCTCTCACATTTCATTAAAAAATATCTAATTTGTGTTCCAAAGATGAACGAAGGTCTTACGGGTTTGGAATGACATGAGGGTGAGTAATTAATGACAGAAATTTCATTTTTGGGTGAAACCCACTTTAAAAAATTAGTTGAATCTTGTATAACTTATAAAAAATAACTTATTTTGATGAGTTAAAGCAATGTAAAAACATGTCTTCATAACTTATTGATCATACAATTTTTTACAGTGTAGGCTTTCATATCGTAACCTGTAGTTTCATATCGTAACCTGTATAAAACTTGATATATTTATTGTAATGAATAATGAATCATTAGTATTGCAATAATATAGTGCAATTCCAGTACGATAAAGGTGCCATATTTGACATGCTAGCTTTTACCCATGACAATTTTAGGGCCATATCACACCTGGAAACCTTTCACTTTCTCATTCTCTCACTGTCTCCAGCTCAGTTGAAAGCTCTGGTGTGTGAAGCAGAGTCGAGGGGTCTGACATTTGTATACGCTCTTTCTCCGGGTCAGGACATCGTCTTCTCCAGCTCTTGTGACCTCACACTACTCAAACGCAAACTCAGACAGGTAAGCAAACTCACTTGTTTTCTGCCTTTGTATCTTTTCATTTTTATCCCACTTTGTTGTGATCAAAGACACATTTTTACAGTTTATTCCATGTTAATATTGTTCCAACTTTAGCATCTGCACAATTGTTTTGCTGTTTGACTAATTTGTAAAGTTCATGAATGCATTGTTCTCTTTAATTTCACCACTAGGTGTCAGACATGGGCTGTCAGGCTTTTGCCCTCCTATTTGATGACATTGATCACTCCATGTGCCAGTCAGATACAGAGGCCTTTTCCTCATTCGCTCACGCCCAGGTCACCGTGGCCAATGAGATCTTCCGCTTCCTGGGGGAACCACCTGTCTTTCTTTTCTGCCCCACTGGTAGGCCGATACATAAATATATCAAGCTTAGTTCAGTAGAACAAAAATCATTTTAATGGAGTGACAAATTTACTTAATGATACCTTAAAAGAAAGGAAATACTGCTTTTCTTAATACCCCATCTACATTCTCTGTTTTATTCTTACATTTTTCTCTCATTTCTTCCCATAAAACAGTACTGTGCTGTTATTTCTTTTCTCTCTAGAGTACTGTAGTTCTCTGTGCACTCCTAGCGTGTCAAAGTCTCCCTACATGTTGATGATTGGGGAGGATCTTCTCCCTGGCATCTCTGTCATCTGGACCGGTGAGAGACATGTGCAGTGTGTCCTTTAAAAATGCACACACAATAGCTATGTTTTCATCCAAAGTTGCAAATTCAACTTATATGCTGTAGCAAGGTTAGATGTTATGGGAAGAAGGAGGCGGGTACCGGCAAACAATCAACAGATTTAAATACAAAATGAAAATAAAGGCAGTAGTCCCTCACGGATGACTGCTGCCACATAAAACAGAAACAAAACATCAAATAAAATCCAGGGCCTGGCCTCTCTCGTCCTTCACCGTCGTCGCTCCTCCTTTTATGCTTCCGCTCCTCCGTGAGAGATATGAGACGGGTGTGTTGCTCATCAGCAATCACGCCACCGGCCTCACGCCGTTCTCCCATGGCCCTCGGCCTCGTCCTGCTCGCCACATATGCAAAACTAGAATATCGCATAGAACATTTGTGAATAATGCACTGTTTCCATCCCATGTGTTCAAGAGAATAAAATTGTCACTTCCTGCGAAATTGGCACAAAATATACAGTATGTAATAAAAATAGAAGTTGGTGTAATTGGGGAAGCCACTGTGGCTCTTTTTTGTACATCATAACGCCATGAACGCTGTGATGTTGTCTTGCATTCGGATGGCTGGTGTTTGTGAATGCAATCATGTCATAAGTTTCTGGGAGGGAATTCAAGCAAAGCATTTTGATGACGGACTTTGGCTCATGCGTTTCAGAATGACCAAACCCAACATTTGAGATGTGTGCGATGAGGTCCACAGGTCCATTTATCCAATCACATCCTCTGTTGAGGCAAAGTCATGCAAGTATTTTGTTGCACATCGGTGGATTTATTCAGTAAATGTGTTTCCATCATAGTTTATGTGCAAGTCTTCTTATTGGATAAAAAAATGTCCACCTCAATTGAGTTTTTTAAAAGTTTTTTATGCACATTTTTTTAAATTGATCCGCATCTTGGCATTTCCATAATTTTTTATGCGATGTCCGAAAATGTGCATAAAAATAGGTGGATGGAAACATAGCTAATTTCAGTCGGTTACATAAACGTAAACCACATTTATAACATCACATTACATATTTGTCCTTCACTCTCCTGTAGGAAATAAGGTGATATCACGGGAACTGAGTGCCGAATCATTAGCAGAGGTTCAGATGGTGCTTCGACGGCCACCACTCATTTGGGACAACCTCCATGCTAATGATTATGACTCCCGACGTGTCTTCCTGGGGCCTTTTAAGGGCCGGCCCCCCGGACTCAGGTCCCATCTGAGGGGTCTGCTGCTTAATCCAAACTGCGAGTTTGAAGCCAACTTCATCCCTCTGCATACCTTGGGAAGCTGGCATAAAGAAGTGAAGGAAGAGGGGAAAGGTGAGAGCAGAATGGGGCATACAGAGTAAAGGAGGATAGAGAGGAATGAGAACAGGGAGAAGCTCAAATATTATAGTATGAATATAGCAATGCCAATACTTCGAGATTGATTCCCAGGGAATGCATAAATGATAAAATGTATATCTTGAATGCAAGGAAAGTTGTTTTGGACAAAAGCGTCTGCCAAATGCATAAATGTAAAAAAGTAAAATAAAGTGTATAAAGGAACATTCTGCTCCTTGCTGACACAGTGTGACCTCTGTAGGTGATGAAGAGGCCTATCGTGTGGATAGAGCGCTGTCAGCCGCCCTGCAAGACTGGATGAAGGAACTCAGCCTTTCTCTACAGCCTGGTACAACATCCATCCTTACAGTTTTTACACCCTTATATTAGTTATTACACCCATATTCAACTGGGATAGACATTGAAAAAAATACGCTTTACCTTTAAAATTATTGATCACATCTGAGTTTAATACACGCGTATATTCACAAGTAGGAATAAAATGAGTTTTTTTTGTTAGTTTTAGCTGTTCAATTCATGTTTAAAGATGTAGTTATTATAACAATAAAATACTCAATTAAAAAATTACATTACTATTATATTACTATAATATTACAATATAATATCACATTATTATAATAATAATATATATTTTATAATAATAAATCACTGTAATATAAATTGTTACATTTAAATGAATCAAACTGTTTTAAAATGTACATGAATGTACATTTAATTTATTAAGTTTTTCTTTATTATGTAATAAAATGTAATAATAAAAATAAATTATTATATTATATTGATTTTTGACAGTTATTTTAGTATTATTTATACTATTATTGTATTTTTACATATTTTGAATTAGCTTTAATTTTTATATTTTAAGTTTTAGTAATTTTGTTATGTGCTTTTGTCATTTAAAAAAATATTTTTCTATTTAGCTTTAGTTTATATATATTTTAAAGGTATATGTAGTTTTAGTCATTTTAATACTTCAACATAATGCAGCTAATTTCCAAATCAATATTTCTAATTGTCTTTAAAGTTTTTCTAATTTTATTTTATTTCAACTTAATTTCAGTTACTGAAAACAATTCTTAATAGATTTACTTTTAGTTACCAACTGATATTTGAATTAATACACTGATCATTGATTTCTTCAGTTTATTTTTAAGTGGCACTCGTAGTCCTTCAGAGGCAGTGTTGGGGAAAGTTACTTATTACGCAATAAAGTAATGCATTACAATATTGCGTAACTCCCTTAGAAAGTTACTAATAGCATTACTTAATTACTTTTTAAGAAAAGTAATGCATTGCGTTACTTTTGCTCAGCTAGGCGGGACTTCTATTTTTTAACAAAAAAGGTTTATTTTTGGACAAATGTAAAGGCCCTTTACCGGTCACCAAAATTAAAATAAAAAGGTTGAAGGAAATGCAAATTCATGTGTGTGCAGTACAGGGCACAGCTCAAACAAACCTTTCACCTGTGCGGACATTCTGGATTGCAGAAGAATAGGATACAGAAGAGATAAGTTCTAAAGATAAAATCTAAAGTCATTTTTGCTTGGGACTGCATCAAGTACATCGGTCAATAAAGGGAGATCGAATGCATTGAAATATTTGTTTTATTTAACATTTAATTATTGGAGGTTTATGTAGTATGCTGATTTTGCATTTCACTGATTTTATTCTTTTTGAGGAATACTGAATCTTTTTTTGTTTAAGTGAGATGAGTAAATGCCTGCTCACATTTAGTCTAGAACTATAATAACCATCATGTTTACACACAACGCCTCTGCACTTACGATTTTTCTCAACATGGGGACAAGAGAGCTGTCAGTCATAAATGGAAAAACAAAGTAACTTGCATTACTTATTCGTAAAAGTAACTAATATTTTGTTGTACATTTAAAAGTAATGCGTTACTTTACTAGTTACTTGAAAAAAGTAATCTATTACGTAACTCACATTACTTGAAATACGTTACCCCCAACGCTGCCCACTGGTCACAAAGAATCTCTTTGCTGACTTGAATCGAATCTTTTAGTCCAGTTATTTCACACAAGTTTCTGAATTTTTTCTTTTAGGACGCCAGTTGAGGCCAACAGACCCCAAGCTCTCAAAACTCTCTGTTAAATCGAAGTCCTCCGATAGCTCAGACAATCAATGTGAAGCGCAGCCCAAATGTCCCATAACCTCTTCCCAGAGCACAGGGGCTCTTGCTAGCGATGAAATCCCAGCAGACCCGGTTATGAGCCAGGATCTGAAAGCTGGGGAGAACCAGGTCTCCAGGAGCACCAGCCATGAAAAGAGCTCTAGAAGGGGATTGTGTTCTGGTAGGGCTCCTCTCAGCGAGGCCCAGGTCCGGCTGCTGGTTGGCCTGTACTACCTGCCACATGAACACGGACCACCCGCTCAGAATCTCCTGCAGGATCTCACGTGGCTCAAAGCCAACTGTCACTGCGTCAGTGTCAACGGCAAGAAGGCCTCGCCACAGAAGGTGAAAACATCCTTTTTATTAAATATTTCCCAGGGCTCTCAAGTTTTAGCAAAAGTTTAGAGTGAGATCTATTAGGGGAGGAGCCACCCAAATATTTGCCGCAGCGGTCCCTCGACCCAACCAAATTCGCTTTAATTTTTGCTAGCAGTTCAATTTTGCCTATGTTCATAATTGACCAGCACAAATGGAAATTATAACAATTGGTAAATCTGATAAAAGACAAATTCATCCAAATAAAATAAAGTTATATTTAAAAAATACAAATTTATTGAAAAATAAAAATAAATTTGACCCCAAACAAGCCAACTGATCATCAGTGCTCAATGTACATAACATTGTGTCATAACTTGCCCTGAGCATGCATGTCAAGACTCAAACCGGTCACCTTTACAGGGGTCATCGGATGCCCATTTTCCACAAGTTGGTATGATTCTTTGGGGTGTTCATGTAAAGTTTGTAACATACTTTGGTTAAAATTTCTCAATGGTAGTGTAAAACAACACCCTTTTTACCTCCTCAAAAACAGCTCTGTTCACAGTGACCCGTTTCGGTGCATGTCTCTTTAAATTATAATGAGCAACAACTTTTTGGCTTTTTGAGGATTCAAAAAAAGTGAATGGATTTTTTTCATTGCATGGTGGTTGTGTCCACACACTACTAAGACACATTTATATGCAAACACCATAAAAAAGTGTATTTTGCATTCGATGACCCCTTTAAAGGCAGTTGGAGAGTTTTTGAATGCATCAAAAATAATTTAGCACGAATTTGGCTATACTCCTCAACATCAGCTCTCACTGTCTTTGATCACAGGCAAGAGATTTCGTCCAGGAATCGTAAAATCAAAAATTAAAATAAATGAAGAGGTCCGCAAACCGCATTCATTCATCAGATCTTGCTCGTTCAACTTCCACACAGTGTGTGCGCGTCTTGTCTAGTAACGAACGTGCTTGCTGCGGGAACACATAATTTACCCGGAAACAACTAATTCTAATTTCTGATTGGCTGGTAGCTGGCATTAAACTCTGTATAACTCGAGACTATCGAGACAGATGCTATGAACTCGGCAGAGAACTTCCCTCCGTTTGTCTGCGCCTCGTCCATTAATTGTATAGCGGGACAAGTTCCCTTACTCCTCAGCGTGAGAAATACAAGGTGTGGCGTGTGAACGGGTTGAAATGCGTGTGTCTCACGCAGGGGCGGTTCTAGGGTGAGTGGATATCCGGGGCTTAGCCCAGAGAAATTCATGTATGTGTCAGGATACAAGGAATAAACTTTAAATAAAATGTTTAATATTTGTTTTTTTTGTTTTTCTTTAATTGTTTTTTTTTACAAGGTAAATCTTTCTGGCTTATTAAAATTAAAAGTCACAATGCCACAGAGTTAAACTGAAACATCAATCCACCCTCATCAACAAAAATGCAATAATGCATTCCAAAGTAAGAATACCAAACATTACAAGATGCTATTTACAGGTCAAGTTCAACATCAGGTCAAGTGCAATTCAATGGCAATTGATAGCGATTACACAGCACTTACAATTTGCATAAATAATCGTACGAGACTAATGTATCAAATATCAAATTTGGAATACAGAAATATGAAATATTGAAAAAATTAGAATGGTACTTTGCCACTAGATGGCGACAAGCCACTGCCTTAATTAGTGAGTCGGTTTATTCAATCAATTCGTTCAAAACAGATGATTCATTTAGAAAAAAAGTAAGAAATGTTTTTTGAATAGCGGGGTCAGTGAATCGTTTACAAGCAAATTCATTCAGTAAACACGTGATGCTTTGTTTGAAACCATTTTCGTTAGCGAAATATTTTCTTTACTTTTATTATCTTTTTTATTTAATTGTTGCCCTGACACAGGCAGGCCATGCTAACCAAACACATAACGCTCTAATTTTGTGTGTGTGTGTGTGTGTGTGTGTGTCCTATAGACTGTGCTGGCAACCATTAACTGAGACGATCAAAATGTAAATCAGACACAATTTAAAACCGAATAAGAAATATAATACTATGATTAAAAGTTACAGATACCCGCTGAAGCTGTTGTATCTTGTTGTAGTGCTGGCTGGGGGTGTTTTACTTCCTTTTTTTGAAGAATTTTGATATACCCATTTTACTAACTTAATTACACATCAACAAACCGCCTGGCTCCAAAGTATCTAATTTCATTGGCTGGATGATCGCTGACGCTGAACTTCTCATCGATGGTTGGCCAGTTTACATGTCAGTCAGAAGCACTAGTCTGAGTGGGCGGTTCTTGTCGGTTGTGAATGACAACGCGTATATTGACGGACACTGTAAATGTGAGAGTCGAGAGATATACATTTAATTAATTAAATTCTAATAAAAAATATTTTAATGCGTGTCATTCGATCTGTTTGTGAATGCTACTGAAATTATAGTAATGATTCAACATGGATGTAGTTCATAATATGCGTTTAATGTGCTCGACAACCGCAGTTATCCATTTAAATATTTGTATTTAATATGGAATGTGTTGTACTTTGTGTTTTCTGTTGTTAATATTTCTCTTGCTCTCTCAGGTAGAGGACTGGCGGGCCTATGCAGGCCGTTTTCTGGCCGTGTGTGATGATGTGGCAATACTGCACAGTGCTGTTGTGAACAGCATCAATAGGGCTGTTCTCTATGACCTTTACCCTTACATCTGGGACCTGAGAAACACCCTGCTGGTGGCCAAGGCCTTCATCTGCTGGCTAGGTGAGAGAGATACTGTAGTATGGATGATTAAGAAGAGAGGATCTTGTCTTTTCTTGTAGGTATTTTTCCGCCATGTGATAAACGAGAAGTAAATGAACTCTTTGTATTTTGAGCGTGAATCACCATTGAAGTTTTGTCCTGTAGATCGCCCTTCCCTCCAGTTTCCCACCCTTATCTCCCATCTTTTCACAAGCATATTTCCTTTCACAGAGGGTCGTATACTGAGTGAAGGTTTTCCGCTAGACTCTTGGAAGAACTGCTTCCACTGTGAGTGTCAAACTTGCACATACTGTATATACTGTAGCACATTCATTTCTGCATAGTTTTCTGAAGCCATATACTTGCTTTGTGTGAAAATACAGAAATTTAAGTCATCATTGACTCACTGGTTATGTTTTCTTGCGCTACTTCTGTACAAAAGTTTGGGGTCAGTAACACTTTTTTTTTGAAAGAATCTTTTGCTCAATATTACTTTTATTCAGCAAGGAGTCATTACATTGATGAAAAGTGATAGTAAAGAGATTTATAATGTTACGAAGTATTTCTTTTTCAAATATATGCTGTTCTTTTGAACTTTCTAATCTTCAAAGAATCCTGGAAAAAAAATGTATCACGGTTTCCACAAAAATATTAAGCAACACAACTGTTTTCAGCATTAATAATAAAAAATAAATGTTTTTTGAGCGCCAAATCAGAATGAAGGCTGGAGTAATGGCTGCTGAAACTTCAACTTTGCCATCACAGGAATACTTTACATTTTCAAATATTTTAAATACTTTAAAAGAGAAAACTGATATTTTAAATTTTAATAATATTCCACTAACCTCAAACTATTGAACAGTAGCATGATGCATAAAAACTGACGCTTTGATATTGTTGATGATTGATGCTTTGAGATTGTTGACAGGGTGCGGAGCTTCCTCAGGGGCGGAGCTACATGGTGTGGAGGCGGAGCCATGGGTGTTTAAAGGGGGGCTGTCTGGAGAGGTGCAGGTGGGAATGATATAATTAATGATTCAGTTATGAGTTTCATTAAATTAGCATAAATTGCCAGATCCATTTGGTTTAGTTTTTTTAGTCTCCTTGATCTTTTCCTGTCTCATTCTCGTTTTTTTCTTTCTTTCTCTGGTGTTGGTGTGAATCAGATGCTTCTGCCTGTGGGGACCTGCAGTGAGTTATTCAGTCACCCTCCCCCTCTGTTCCCTACATCTCGACTTTACAACATACGGCCATTCCAGCAAAAAGACAAGGTGACTCAAGCATACTTGTTAACCCACTGACTCGCACCTCATTATACATTTATGACTCTTATCGTTATTGTTTTCTTCACAAAACTTTAGGTGGAGCTGTACCGAATGGTGCATCAGTTGCATCAGAAGGGTAAAGCGAGCCAGGACGCTGCCATCTCCCATCCAGACTTCATTGGGGACAGGCAAGAATTGCTCTTAAGCATATCACAGCCCACATTTAAAATGTTCTGTTATCTGTATCTGATGCCTCCGTCTGAGTATAAGAATTAAGAAACTATATCATCTAATTGCAGTCACTGATTCCTGAGATAAAAAAAGAAGTTTAAAATCAACACATTTCCACTTTGAAATAAATAGGAATCACAATACACAAATAAGCCATTTAATTTGATGTTTAATATTTATTTGATTGAAATATTTGAAAATTATGACACTACATTGATCAAAATACAATATAAAATCATTACTTATAAAAACAAATATGTACTACATATACATAGTCATTTTAAAAAGTTTGGGGTCTCTAAGGGTTTAAAAAAAAAGAAATTAATACTTTTATTCAGCAAGGATGCATTAAATGGATCAAAAGTGACATTAAAGACATTTATAATTTACATCATATTTCAAGTGACACTGAAGACTGGAGTAATGGCTGCTGAAAATGCAGCTTTGGCATCGCAAATATAAATTACATTTTAAAAAATACTAAACTACTAAACAGTTATTTTAATTGTAATAATGTTTTACAATATTACTGTTTTTACTGTATGTTTGATCAAACAAATGCAGCCTTGGTGAGCCTAAGAGACTTCTTTCAGAAACGGTTGTGTGTGTATATAGGGAAGACAGATTCTGTGAGAAAATAGCTGAAAAAGGAGTTGCACTCAAGCGTAATGCCTTAATATATTTCTTCTTAGTCCTGAAAATCAGTTGAGGTATATGAGAAATATCAACCTGTATGTGTTTCAGGTGTCTGGGTGCGTCTCTGGCCTTGTGCCCAGAGTACAGCTTAGTTCTGGAGGATGAACTAGGTGTATGTGGGTGTGCTGTGGGCATTCTGGATGTCCGCTCTTTTGCCAAACGATGTCAGGCCACCTGGCTACCTGCTATGAGGGACAAATATCCTTCACGCCCCCATGGAGCCAGTGGACATACTGCAACAAAGGTCAGAGTTACAGCTAAACACAAAGCTACACAGAGACACAGCTATACCACAGTACTTGGTACTGCAGTAGTAATCTAATCCTGACATGGAATGAATTGCACTTTCTCCTCCCTGAAACCCTAGGAGGCGCTGCTGTTTTTCCATGAAGAAAACGATTACCCAGACTCCCTGCTATATCATTTCCCATCTCAGCTCAGGCTTGAGGCTCTTCCTGATCTTGTGGACTGTAGCGTCAGTCGTAGTCTCCTCACGGCCTTGCTAACGGCCCTTAAAGCTAACGGTGAGCTAACACTGATTGTAATTTCAAGCATTTTAGCCTTTTATTCAAGATATTAGCCATGATAACCGAGTATCTCTTCAGGTTCACAGGGTGTATTCTGCGAGGTCCAGCCTACAGATGGATTACAGATGGAATTTCTGACAAAGTTGGGATTTCTGGAGATACTCCGTGGAGAAGCACAACCTAGAGAGGGCGTAGTTTTAGGGAGGCTGTTATAAGCGAATAGTCAAAACACACAGGATCCAGTCTTTGATCAAGTTTTTAGATCAACATGTTGCCATGTTTGAGACCAGAGCTGGTGTTATGGTTGTGTACTTAGAAAAACGTCTGGGTTTAGAAAGTGCTTGGTGAAGTGTTGAGGTCGATTCACAGGTCTTAATTTTGGCAGGAAAAAATCGAATTAAACAATGCATACTGTATGCCAAAATCAAATCAACGATCAGATAAAAAAAAATCATACTATGATGATCTGACTTTTCTGAAATTGTTTGGATACATTTTCTTTTCAGTGACTAACTAAAATTTGGCATTGGACAGATTGTGATTTGTTTTAGTGCGAAAATATTTTGCTTATTAATATATTTAATCTATAATAGTGCAAGCCACAGTGAAAATGTATTAAAACATTTAACAAAAACCACAACATTGAATAATAGGACAGGAATTTAGTGAAATGTAGGTATAGGTATGTGGTCTAAGAAAAACAAAACAGTTGATAGTATTGATAGTAATAGTTGTGGGATTATCAGAGATTGTCTGTAGGCACTTTTCGTGATTTATAATTTCCTGACATTTAGTCACATTGAGCTTGGTGTGAACAGGCCTTTAGGCTTCATGGTCAAAGCTGGGGCAGATAAAACATTAATAATAATAAATAATAAATAATAAAAACAAAAAATAAAAAACAAATAAAACTAAAGGGACAAAATTACAATTTAATAGTGATGACTTGTTTACAGCTTCATCTTTACTAATTAGCATTCTGATTGCTTTCTCACTGCACTGTGCATCTGGAGCTCTCCTATTGGTTCGCAGTCTTCGCACAAACCTTTGGCTCTGCTTTTGGGAGGTAATAAAACTTGCTGTTTTTTTATTGAAAGTGTCTGTGTTGCAGCTGTGGATGGCTGAAGGAGCAAAAAGCACAACATTTCTCTTTTGTATTCAGTGTACACACACACACACACACACACAAGCAATCTTCCCTCCAGCCAGTCTTGGTCATGCTCACAAAGCAGACTCTTGAAGACACATAATAGCTCCTCCAATGTGCTGAAGGAGCCCTGATCGCCACTGCTACAAGATTGATGAATCATGGTGTATCTTTTTATAGCTCTTCCTTTGAATGAATTCTCTCTCCTTCTCACACACACACTCACTAATTTTCTGAGGCAAAATTGCTAGCTCTAGCCATCACACTTTGTCCTTTTACACACATACACACACTCACTCACTCATTGTATGCACGTCTATCCACAAGTTCAATAATATGCCTTCTGATCTTTAATCAATAGCCTTCTTTAATCCCCATGGGCAATCATAAAAAAAAAAAACATCAATTAAATCTGCTTTTTTGTTCCATTGATTTGATATTGTTTTGATGTAATCTCGTTGATTTTGAGTGTTGCTTTTCTATAGTTTCTGGGATTTTTGTACGTTTATGGTAATAGACACTTTTGATTGTGCATGCTAACTTTAAGGCATCCAGTTTTACATTTTTAGAGCACTTTCACTATTTCTGCAGGTTTTAATGTCAGAATTGTGATATATACACTGAAAGGTCTAAGCTTAGGTAGTAATATTAAATGTTAAATTGATTGCATTTAATGTTTTTAAAGATTATGGTACAGTACAACTGCAGGTTTTGTAATAATGGAATAAAACGTGTTTACAGCATCATTAAAATCTTTCCTTTCTGGAAAAATGTCTCCTTTGTTTATGTGTATGTTCTATATTTACATTATATTAATGTCACTGCCTTAGTAATATCTAATATATATATATATATATATATATATATATATATATAGTGCTGCTTAATATTTTTGTGGAAACCGTGATACATTTTTTCAGTATTTTTGAAGAATAGTAAGCCATTTATATGAAATACATTTTTTTTTAACATTATAAAACTTTTTACTGTCACTTTTGATCAATTTAATCCATTCTTGCTGAATAAAATGGATTTTCTAGTATTTTTTAAATTATTTTAAATTAAGGTATATTTCTATATTATATATGAATTTATTTAAACACTATGCATCAGTTGCATTTGTATTGGCCGCAGACCATTGCTTGTGTGAGTGCAAGTTCTGTTCTGGTGAGGTTACTTTTCCGGTAGGGATTCTGTATTTTTTAAGGTTTTCCCCTGTCAGCAACAACATGAGAGTGCCTGTCAAAGTTGCAGCCCAACTGCTTGCTGGGAGACCCACCTGCACAGGTAAAAGGGATACAAACAAACACTGGGATGAATATGAAACCCAGAGGATGTGCTCGACAGAGTGTGCGTGCGCGAGTGTGAGTGTGTGTCTACTCACAACTCCTAGCAGGTTGCTCAAGGCAATGTCTGTGTAAGCTGAAAGTAAGGCTGCAGAGGGAATATATAATTTAGTTGTAGAACAATAAAACAACACTACAAAGGATGTATCTGTGAATTACTCACCACTTGCAATAGATAAGAGATGTGTTCTCCAACTAAATATGAAAAATGCCCCCACGACCATGCAACCCAGAGCACCATTAAATCCTGAGAGACCTGAGTACAGAAAGCTGTACTGCACCGACATATACATGCCTGCAGGGGGCAACAGAGAGAACTTCAGTCCAGTTATTGACCATTACATTATGCTAAAGCCCTGTCCCAAATGGCACACATCATATGCACTTACGGTCTTGTGGACTTACATCGGCTGCAGCATGCGCATGATCGAGAAGTCCAGGAGACTAGGGTGTCCGATTTGTCATTTTCACGAGTTCACACGTACATGAAATCAGATATAGTAATTTATGCGTATTTGGCATGCTGTCCGGGAGAGGACTCCAAGCTCGGAATTTGGCCCGAACCCAGAGTACCAAGAGCCCATAGTTATATACACTAGATGTCGCCTTGGCTACGGCAGTTCATTGGAACGAATGCGTCAATAGAGCCGCCATCATGGAACAGGGGAGCCCCTCCTCTTTAATGCATCAGCGTTAATGTAGGAAAAGGTCTAACGGAAATAAAATCACCATATATCATCATGAATGCAATTTTCTAGTTGTTTTGGTTCGTTCCAATGGTCAGACATGTATTTATCATTGAGTCCAGAGAAATTTTAAAAAATGTACAAAATTTCACATTCTTGTGAAATGTAATCCCTTGCTGTCTGGTTTTTAGATTTCGTTCGTGTGAACATCCATACGCAGCACAAAAGTCCGGCATCATCCATGAATTCAGCGTTACCTAGCTACTTCCTATGTTCCAAGATGGCGGCGGTTTTGACGCATGCTTAGAACCCCAAGGCGACATCTAGTGTATATATCTATGCCAAGAGCCAAGAGCCAAGAGTGAGGTGAAGGGGTGGTGGAGGGATGCTGTGAAATTGTCATGGGACAGAGGTGAGGGAAGGCTGTATTTATACCCGCTTCCTCTTGTGGTGATTGGTTGATTACCTGAACGTGCTCCTCCCAAACTTTGGCACAGTCTCAATTCGCCTACTTATACTACGACCTAAAAGTATTTACTCTTTTTGTGAATAAAAAGTACATACTTTTGAGTGTGTAGCAAAAGAGTAGGCAAGCTTTGGGACATACTATCACGTCATCTTTAACGGACAAATCTGTTGCGTGCATCCTGTCACCGTAAACTGCCCTGTCAATCATCTTTTCACAGTTAAAATCCACCATTCAATCTAATTTGATTTCCTACCGTTTCGGAGAGAAATGTAGACGCACGTTCATCTGCCAGTCGTGGGTCTTTCATGCGAGACTTTCCTCATGTGTTTGCAATTTGAATATAGCCTAATGATGCATTTAAAAGGTAATGGCTAAACGTATCTTTACAAAAGTTCACAATACTGCTGCAGATGCAACGTTGAATAAATAAATTTTCGTCAGGTTAGATACTGATAATTAATCACTCAGGCCCATATATCTAAACCTCTTTACATAAACGCCGCACTCGCGCGTCCTCCATGTCTGTAGTTTTTTAACACTTTTCACTTGTGTTTGTAGTTCTAACCGAATCCTCGTCCAACGCGCCATGGGTTGTGGGCAATATTAGTCGTTAGAGGCCCTGTCCCAAATCTCACACTAATGGTGCGTTCACGTGCTATGGAAAAAATGATATTTTCCACTTGTGAACTGGTATTTACCAGTGTGTTGCCTTCAAGTGCTTTTGTTGTTGTAATGTGGTAAACAGATGGAGATCCAGACATGTTATTTAGCTAAAACTATTTTAGATTGCCTAAGTCATCTGCTACAGCAAGAAGATGATTTATCAGAACTCAAACGGTAAATAATCCGCTGTATATTTTCTAGATCATGAATAGTACATATATTTTTTACCATTCACGACTCTCGCGTTGCTATCCGCCATTTTGAAAAGGTCAATGGTTATCTCATCTCGGAAACTCGTGCATCAAAATATTCTACGAGCTGCCCAGTGGAAAATACCACATGAGGGGGTGTTCATGTGCATTTTCCACGTCGGCTTTTGGTATTTACCATAATTACCATAGCACATGAACGCACCATAAGCCCTAGGTTGTGAAGCTTGTTGAAAATGCACTTAGCGGAGTAAAGTGCGCAAGGGCCCGAAGCTGTGAAGAGCAGAATTGGGACAGTTTTGCGTCTACGTCACTTCTGTTTGTAATGAAGCCCTTACTTTCAAATAACAAACTTGTCTGCTCATGTTATGGCCATGTTAACTTATCCCTGGCTAGAGGCATTTCTGTGCCCCGTGAATAGCCTGTCATTCTCGATAAAAGCAGTTCCCTTTCGAACGGTCACTTCGTATTGCGTAGCTATACGCAGTGGGGAAACTCCTTTTCCTCGATTTACTGAAGCCTATATGTAAAGCGCATTTGCAGCTGCACAGCTAGCACATTGAGCGTCTGTCACGCTCATAGGCTGTGCTGCAGCAACTGCACATCCAATGGCGCAAGTAACTCTGATGCGCGACCAAAGAGCTAGCCCAAAGTCAGAGCCCGCCGAGGGGGCGTGGCACAGCCTATATAGACCCCCGAAACCGCCATTATAGCAGATTTTTACTCCTTCAGCGACAGTACACATGTCCCTGAGCTTCTACTGATTATTCGCCGTCGAACAAGCCTTTCAGCCTGAGCGTGCTTCTCTTCAGCAGACTTCGCCTGCACGTCGATTGTCTCCTGACGCCGTCTCACCTGTGGCTATCCGGCGACAGCCTATATCCTTTTACAAAGCATTGTGTTATTTTCAGATGCCTCGTTCATCCTGCGCCACGTGCGGAGGCCGTCTGCACGAGGCAGACCAACACCCGAGCTGCATTTCCTGCCTGGGGATCGACCACGCGGAGAATGCACTCTCTGCCGGAGGATGTGCGGCCTGCGAAAGCATGCCTATCTCCGTGCAGCGTAATCGGCTAGCTCTCTCCCGAGACGGCGATGCCGCTTCATCTACGCTTTCTGTTCCAAGGAAGAAGAAGCCAACGGCAACCGGAGAGGTTGGAAGTTAGTGAATGCACGCCGGCGTGTCCCCGCGTGCTTCACTTTCTCCTACTCACACGCCATCACCGCTCCTGTTTGTAGGAGACCAGCGCCCCCCCTCCCAAGTGGCAGGCCTCGTATCCTTCGGCGGGTCTCTCGAACGCGACGACAGCCTTTCCATCGCCGCTTCTAAAGATGAGTGGCCGGGCTCTCTCGACCCTGTCACCGCTTCTCAGTCTGTGGCCAGTGGTTCAGCGACCAGGACAAATCCTGACGAAGGCCGTCGTGGACCTCGAGCTAGAGTGGGCCACGCCCGAGGAGCCGCCTCGTAGTCGGCTGGATGGATGGTTCCTGTCGGGGCGCCAGCAGGCCCCTCGTCACAAACCAGCGCCATTTTTCCCCGAAGTCCACGAGGAGCTTACCAAGGCCTGGCGCGCTCCTTACTCTGCACGTGTGGGATCCGCAGTTTCCACGACGCTCTCCTCCGTGGATGGCGCAGCGGAAAAGGGTTATGAGTCTTTGCCGCCCCTCGAAGAGGCCGTGGCCGCTCATCTTTGCCCGAGCACTGCAGCTAGCTGGCGAGCTAGAGTCGCTCATCCAAACAAACCTTGCCGAAACACTTCAGCCCTCGCTGGACGCGCGTATGCCGCCTCCGGCCAGGCTGCTTCGGCCCTGCACACGATGGCCGTGTTGCAGGTCTACCAGGCCAAACTCCTCCGGTCCATGGACGAGGCTGGCCCGGACCCGGAGGCATTTCGAGACCTGAGAAGTGCTACAGACCTAGCGGTGCGTGCTACTAAGGCTACAGCACAGGCCATCGGAAGGAGCATGGCGAGTTTGGTCGTGCTCGAGCGCCATCTTTGGCTCAACCTCACCGAGATCAAGGAAGCCGACAGGACTAGATTCCTCGACGCCCCGGTTTCCAGCTCCGGTCTCTTCGGCCCGGCGGTGAAAGGATTCTCAGAGAGGTACACAGAGGCACAGAAAGCGTCCCAGGCTATGCGACACTTCTTGCCGAAACGCTTGAGCTCTTCGTCCAGCAAGCCCAAACCACCGCCTTCGCCTCATCCAGCCAAACCGGTGAAGCAGGCCTCTCAGCCCCCCCCTGCGGCCGCTGATAGCCACCGCCAGCCATAGCCATGGCATTGGCATCGGCATCAAGGCCCGCGAGCCAGCGTCGTGATTGACCAGGTACCACCGAAGTCGTCCTAGCAACAAGCGGGAAGAGAGAGGGCTCGTGTCTCGCATTAGCCGGACCACCCTCAAAAAAGCCAGCAAAACTTCCCACAGCTCCCTGTTCAGTTCAGGCGGCTGAGGATTTTATTATTGTAAACAGGCCCGCAGCAGTGAGCGCGTCTTTGCAAACAAACGCCGTTTTCACGGCAACCCAAATAAAGCACAAAAAGAGCATGTTTCACAATCACAACACAAGGGTTCACGGTCCCCCTTCTCTAGGTGGCCCCCTCCCTGTTGTAACACTGACTTTCCCCCGGGCGAAAGCCTTTATAGTCAGTCAAACACTCGGTATGTGCACAAATCACATTATAAGGGTATCAGGTCCCCCTATGTTAGGCGGCCCGTCCCATTCAGTGTGTCAAGCCCTAGCCACACGGGCCATGGCCTGGCAAGCTATCCCCGGTGTGTCGAGTTGGGTCATAAACACTATAAAGCGAGGCTACTCGCTCCAATTCGCTCGCAGACCCCCCAAATTCCAGGCGGTTATCGAGACGTCGGTGAGAAGCAGCGTGGGTCACGTGCTTCGCACCGAAGTTCAGAATTTATTAGCAAAAGGAGCGATAGAATCAGTCCCTCCCGCGCTAATGTATTCGGGGTTCTACAGACGCTATTTTCTAGTCCCAAAGAAAGACAGCGGACTCAGACCCATACTAGATCTGAGACATTTGAACAAGGCTCTCATGAGACGGCCTTTCAAAATGTTAACACTCAAACAAATTCTCGCGCAAGTTCGCCCGGGGGATTGGTTTGTTACAATGGATCTGAAAGATGCATATTTTCATATTCAGATCGACCCTCGTTACAGGCCATTCTTGAGATTCGCCTTCGAGGGGAGGGCATATCAATACACCGTCCTGCCGTTCGGTCTGTCCCTGGCACCCCGCACATTCACGAAATGTATGGATGCAGCACTCTCCCCACTGAAAAGTCAGGGAGTGCGCGTGCTGAATTATCTCGACGACTGGCTGGTGCTGGCGCAGTCGAGAGACGAACTAATAGTTCACAGGGATTTGATTCTCGGCCATCTAAAATGCCTGGGGCTCACAATCAATGTTACCAAGAGCAAACTGACCCCCAGCCAGACTTTAGTCTTTCTGGGCACGGTTTTAGACTCGGTGACAATGAAAGCGCGGCTCACTCAAGAGCGCGCGCTCTCTGTACGGACACTGGCAGCTGCGTTCAGGGCGCGCGAGCGCGCGCCTCTGAAGAAATTTCAGAAACTACTCGGTCTAATGGCAGCTGCATCATCAGTACTCCGCTTGGGATTACTGCGCATGCGCCCGCTGCAGCACTGGCTGAAACGCCGTGTGCCAACCCATGCTTGGCAGTCAGGCAGCCTGCGCATTATGGTGAATCACGGGTGTTTAAGAACACTGATTCCCTGGCGGGCTCAGGACTGGTACCACAATGGGGTGACCATGGGGGTAGTTTCCAGAAGGAAGGTGGTTTTTACAGACGCTTCCAACCTGGGTTGGGGAGCACTGCACGAGGGCAAGCCTCCCTCCGGCCTCTGGTCGAGCACGGAGCAGAGCTTACATATCAACTGTCTGGAAATGAAAGCAGTTGGTTTGGCCCTGAAAGCTTTTGCGTCAAACCTCAGGGGTCACCACGTCCTGGTCCGTACAGACAGCATGTCAGTGGTGGCCTACATGAATCGCCAGGGCGGCATCAGGTCAGGCAAACTGTATGCTATGGCGAGGGACCTCCTCCTGTGGGCACAGGCCAATCTGAGCTCGCTGAGAGCAGCGCACATCCCGGGCGTCCAAAATGTGGGCGCGGATATGCTCTCACGGGGCAACACTCCCCTAGGGGAGTGGTCCCTGAACCCTCAGATGGTCAGTCTGATATGGGAGATGTTTGGCGAGGCCGAAGTCGACCTTTTCGCCTCGAGAGCCAACACCCACTGCAGGGTGTTCTTCTCGAAAAACAGGGACGCGCTGGCTCATCCCTGGCCCAGCTGCCCCCTTTATGCTTTTCCCCCCGTCTCGATGATCCCACAAGTCATCGAACGGGTCAGGGAGAGTGGATGCCCAGTCCTTCTGGTGGCTCCTCTCTGGAAATCCAGACCATGGTTTCCGGAACTGGTTCAGTTGTCAGATACGAACCCCTGGCCTGTTCCTATGAGGAAGGATCTCCTCACACAGGCCAACGGAACGATATGGCATCCCCGACCCGATTTATGGGCCCTCCATGTGTGGCTCCTAAACGGGTACCCGGGGACCTCCCTGACAGGGTCTTAAACACTATCTCTGAAGCAAGGGCCCCGTCTACTCAGCGCCTTTATGCTTTAAAGTGGTCGGGTTTTTACAGCTGGTGCTCGAAAAATCGTATCATGTGAGGTTTCTGTGATGCTCTCTTTCCTGCAGGAGCTACTGGACGCGGGCCACACCCCGTCCACGCTCAAAGTGTATGTGGCAGCCATCGCAGCGCATCATGCTTTGGTGGCTGGCCAATCACTAGGAAGGAATGACCTGGTGGTAAAGTTTCTGAAAGGTGCTAGGAGGATTAACCCCTCCAGGCCCCCTTCGGTGCCACCTTGGCACCTCTCCACGGTCCTTAGGGCCCTGAAGGGACCGCCTTTTGAGCCGCTCCAGTCGGTTGATCTAAAACCACTCTCGCTAAAGACTGCTCTCCTGTTGGCATTGGCATCTATCAAGCGAGTGGGAGATCTGCAGGCCCTCTCTGTGAGTCCTGCATGTTTGGAGTTTGGATCGGATGACTCCAGAGTCATTCTCAAACCCAGGCATGGTTACGCACCCAAGGTGCTCTCAACGCCGTTTAGAGCACAAGTTATTACGTTGTTAGCCCTTCCCCCTTCTGCCGAGGATGGGGAGGTTAATCTTCTCTGCCCTGTTAGGGCGCTGAGAATTTATCTGGAGCGTTCTGCGTCCTTTAGACAGTCAGAACAGCTGTTTGGTGGCCGATCTAAGGGTGATCCAGTCACTAAGCAAAGACTGTCTAGATGGATAGTGGATGCCATTTTTTTGGCCTACACCTCAGTGGGTCAGGTTTGCCCCATAGGTGTCAAGGCCCATTCGACCAGAGGCATGGCCTCGTCGTGGGCTTGGTCATCTGGTTTTCCCGTTCAAGATATTTGTGATGCGGCCGGCTGGTCCTCGCCTTCCACATTTATGAAGTTCTATAATATGGAGGTACCTTCCCTGCAGGGGAAGGTGCTTTCGGTAAAATTTAGGCCTGACGGTGTCTGGTCTTGTCTACAAAGATTACTGTGCATAATCACATACATATTTATATAAACCCGCTTCGGCCGGTTATAAAGACTTATATATATTTTTCAGACCCGACAGTGTCTGGTCTGTTATATATATATATACATATACATATTTACATATATTATTGGGTTCTGGCTTGTTCTGTTAACTCAGGGGTCCTGAGTTTGCAGTGCAACCAGTTACTTAGGGTGCAGCGTTTTGCATGGCGTCCCCACTGCGTATAGCTACGCAATACGAAGTGACCGTTCGAAAGGGAACTACTCGGTTACTATCGTAACCTCAGTTCCCTGAGAGAGGGAACGAGTATTGCGTAGCCAGCCGCACTATAGTAACTGGTGAAGTTGTCGCTTCAGTCGTATAAACCTGCTATAATGGCAGTTTCGGGGGTCTATATAGGCTGTGCCACGCCCCCTCGGCGGGCTCTGACGTTGGGCTAGCTCTTTGGTCGAGCGTCAGAGTCGCCCGCGCCATTGGATGTGCAGTTGCTGCAGCACAGCCTATGAGCGTGACAGACGCTCAATGTGCTAGCTGTGCAGCTGCAAATGCGTTTTACAAATAGGCTTCAGTAAATCGAGGAAAAGGAGTTTCCCCACTGCGTATAGCTACGCAATACTCGTTCCCTCTCTCAGGGAACTGAGGTTACGATAGTAACCGAGTAGTTTGTTGCCATCAAGTAATACATTTATTTGTATAGTGCTTTTCATAGTAGGTTACGTCAACAGCAGAGGAGAAAGGCCGCGAAATTTGTCACAAAATGTAGTTTTAAGAGTTTTTCAGTCGAGAATGTAGTTGTTTAAAGCTCAAATATGTGGTTTATTTATAAAGATAGCGCCTATTTAAAAATTTGATCTGAAGTTTTCGGAGTTGTGAGATCCAGGTGATCACCGGGCACTCAGCGCTCATGTAACCCGCCTGGAAGAGCCTTAACACGGCTAGTCCTTCTGACGTTTGCCAGGCACTAAAGCGATTACCCATAAAACGTGCTTTGAGCCAATTGGATTGCTTGGGACCCAATATTTCGGTGGGACCCAATACTTCACCACACCGGCTTCCTTTTTCTTCTGAGTTTTTCCGCTGCCGACCAGCACCATTGCAACCGTTTTGCTCCCCCATTGTTTAGCTCTTCGAACCGTCATGACACTACAAGGATTCTGGGTAATAGCCCATAACAAAGTGAGGTCTGATGCGCACTTGCGAAAGGGGTGCATTAAGTGCGCTGATGATCATAAGATGCGCTGATAATTGTCCTTTAAACTTAAAGGGACACCAGGCAAGCCTGAGTGTTTTTTCTCTACGAAGCTCCCCCTGGTGTCTGGTAGTAAATGCTTTCAAACACACTGTCATAAAAATGAACTGTTGTTCCTCCCCCCTCGCCACGAGCAACCCAGCTGAGCATGAACCGGCTATTTCAAAACTAATATTGTAACTTCTATATTTGCAAACAAAACGGTCACGGAAAATATTTTGAGTCTGGGCTTCATTGTAGTTCACTAGGATTTGTAGCATATTATGGATCAATACAGAATGCGATCGGTGAGCCATCGGCTTCTACACTATGTAGCGCACTGCAAAAAACAAACAAAAAAAAACACCCCGGCTCCAAATAAAAGCAAAGTAACACCTGGATGCAATGTGCAAGCTAAATTAGACACATAGAAGGGCAGCATCCATCTAGCTAGATCAAGCCAAAATCTCCACTAGCCATTTAGACGCGGGTAGGATACACCGGTGTCTTGATTTAAAGAATTGGATATCTATTTATTTGCGAACTAAGTTACACAAATAAAACCGACAGAGGAACGGACAGAAATCAAACGTGTTTGCTAATGACAATGTTAACATCAAAGTTATAGTATCTAGCGTAGCCTACTAGTAAGCCCGTAACAGACAGCAATCATAATAAAAACCTTTACAGACAATAGCAAACATCCTGAGGTCACAATTACTTGAAATTTAAATATAAAACACAGTTTATTCAAAAGTTACTTACAAGTGCAACAGCAAGAAGGCCAGGTCAGCATCCGTTTTGCAGGCTTCTGTTTCTCTCAGTTCTCGCCATTCTGAAAAAGCCGGTCCGATATTTACTCGAGTCTGACTTTTGCTCGGTCAGTCTCCCGTTTCCTCTTTCGCTGATCCTCCGACAAAGATTTCCTAGCTTTCTGCTTCTTATTTACAGGCTCAGTCACAACTCAATCTATCGTTGCCCTTTGCTTAGCTAGCCGGTGCTTGAATGAGGGCGTGTACGTGTGCAGTGCCGTCAAGCAATTCGTTACATTGCGAGACCTGATATCACGCAATACTTCCTGACGGCGAGGCCGGTGTTGTGCCGAATTTCGACTCCCTGCCAAATTATTACCCCCCTCGTTGAAATCAGTATCTGATTGCCTAATCCTAACCCCACCCCTAATCCTAACCCCTCCCCCACATCTAATCCTAAACCTACCATACTAGGGGGGTAATAATTTGGCGGGGGTCAGAATTCGGCACCACACCGGCGGCCCGCCGCCCCAAAGTTGCAAGTGAGTTTTTTTCCGCTCTTAGGCACCAGGGGGCTGCGAAACCACCACAAATCAACCCAAAATAAGTAATATAACCATTCCACTGACTTCGAAGCTGTTTAGTTAAGGTAAAAAAGTTACCTGGTGTCCCTTTAACTCCACCTATCATGTCCAGAGAGGTGGAGCTGGACGTCATTTGGCTCTGAGCAGCATTTGCAGCAGACTCTGACAATCAAAGCAGCATTACGTTGCGAAAGGGCAGATTTGTAGGTTTAGGATGCCATTTGGGTCAAGGCCACACTTTAGATATATTATTGCCAAGAACCACCCGCTTTGACAGGTTCTTTTTTGTTTTACGTGCCATTTTGGGCTATCTGAAATAAATTACCACAATAATAGACTGGCATGGAACAAATCATATAGACTGAATTTGCAATAGAGTGCTGCAGGGATGACATATTCCGGGTTAACTTTTTTGCACTGCCTAAATTAAGGTCAGATGTTAACACAAGCTCAAGATATTTTCCCATTTTATTATATGACATAAAATGCATCAGTAATTGTAAATTTGTTTTCAAAGCTTTTACTTGTCTTGAAAAAGGCGGTTGCTGACAAGTGCCTACATGGGACTACAGAGCTTTGTCGTGGACAATAAACATCATCACACCAAACAGGTAAACTCATCTACTCATTAGTGCGTGGCGCTTTCATTATGTTTATAATCACACTCTTTCAAATTCTCAGGGAAAATGTTTTGAGAAAGTCTGAAAGATTTGTAGGAAGCTTCATGGTGTTGACATTGAAGTCACGCGACCGCTGTGTAGTTCGTTTACCGTTTAGCTTTTTACTTCAGACAACTGTATTTAGGCTTCAAAATTCATAAAAGTTGTGTTCATCTGTGAAGATTATCATGATGAAGAAAACTGTACACAAGTGTTTCAAACTGTATTTTACTACATTGTTGTCACATTACCTCATAACATTGTATTTATACAGTGGACTACACAATTATTGACACCCTTGGTAAATATGAGCAAAACTGACTGTGAAAATTGTGTTTTTACAATTTCACCTCTTACTCTTTTATTTAAAAATATCCACAAAAAATCTACCCTTTAATTAAAGTCAAATAGTTGAAAGAACAAAATATATATTTTTTCTTCTTTCTGAAATATATGCATTCCACAACTATTGGCACCCCTTCATTTAATACTTTGTGCAACCTCTCTTTGCAAAGAGAACAGCTCTGGATCTTCTCCTATAATGCATAATGGTTGATGAATATATGGCAAGAGATCAGAGACCAATGCAGTAAACCTGTTTGTTTGACACATATGTTAACATTTTCACGGCATAGAGGAGGTATTATGCATCTTATATGATGCATTTTGTATTTTTGATAGGTTCGTTTTGATTTTTGGCGTATTTGGCAAAATAATACTTGATATCTGGTGTACAGTACACTAAGGCATATAAGTGGACTTGGGTTCATGGTAGTTCTGTTCGTGATCTGAAGGTGGCAGTGTATATTCATTAAAGAATGTAGGTTTTAGTCTATAGTTGCTGCCTCCACATTCCTGTCCAAGCTTTCAGACTTCACTAACCACCCACCATTCCCTAGAGCCTTTATTGTTGCATCTTTCTTTCTCTCTCTAATGCTCTCTCTCTTTATGCATTTTTTCACAGCATGAATCTATTCGATAAACTCAAAAACATGTCTCTTGAGAGGTCTTATTTACAGTAGGCCTATCTAATATTTTATATATTTGCATGGCCACATGCTCACACTTGATAATTTACTTGATAATATTTTTGTTTTGTTTGCCTTTTTAAATAGGCAAGGCTTTGGAATATAAATTTATATTACTCAGTAATGTAATTTGAAAAAATAGATTTACTTAAATATGACACAAGCATTTTTAGGGTATTATGATAGCCTATCATCTTTCTGTCTAGATTCACTACGGAACAAGAAAGCTCTGACCCTGATTCTGTCTGACAAAAGATTAAAAAACACAAGTACTCTGTCATTCAACAGTTAACCTACAGAGAAATCCGTGTTCACCTTCCCCTCAATTTACCCTGTTTTATTTGTACAGATGCCTTCATAACATGGAATTGCTCTCAGGAGCTCTTGCTCTCTCAGAAACCAAGAAATGTCAAAGTCACCATTACTTTGTATACCAAAACTGGCACCTTGTTAGTCTGTCTGTCTGTCTGTCAAAAAAAAAAAAAAACCTTAATAAAAATTACTTTGAAGCAATTTTAAGTCTCAGTTTGTACCCTGCTCATTGAAAATGCCAAGTAATGTATGCAGGGGCATTGAAAAGAAATTGAGCTCTACTGTGAGTGCATTTTTCTGACTGCTCTTTTGGGACTCTTTATGTTTCGCTGTTTTGTAGTGAAGGACTCCTCAGTATAGGATGCCAATAAAAGAGCTCTGAGATGAAAACCTAATAGCATCAGCAGAAGGCAGAAGAAAGGACACACCCAGAATTCTCTCTTTCTCTTTCCCATCTTAACAGCACAACAATGTGACCCAGTAGGGTCATATGTCTGTTCACTCTTTCTTTCTTTCTCTCTCTCACATATTTGTTTCCTTTTTATAAACAAATGTTTTTATGCGTCATAAGAATTGGTTTGCATGGTTGTACAGATCTCCAGATTTCAAGCTGCTGCAAAATGGTAAACATCCGTAGACGACTAACTGTTTGTAAAACAGATTGTGTTATGTGGAAAATTTAATGATTAGTCTGTCACTGAAATAGTTAAAGACTTGAAGAATAGAAGCAAAAGAAACACACACACACACACACACACACACACACACACACACACACACACACACACACACACACACACACACACACACACACACACACACACACACACACACACACACACACACACACACAATCAGTGTCAGGGTGAGAGGGTCTTCATTTCCAATGCAAATGCTGTGAATCACAAAGCATGTTTTTTCCAGTGTTTTCATTACTCATACTCTCTTGATGCAGTTATTATGCTTACAATTGAGTGATATATGCTATCTATGCAATTCTATAACCTAAATTCAACATCTGTGACCCAGAATGGCTTCATTTTATTCCTGTTTTCCATCTCACCATGGTTACTGTCTCCTGTTTGTGCATAAGTGCGGGATCATCAGTTGTGAACCCATGCTAACTTTAGTGGGTTTATACTATGAGTCATGTAGAGAGGACAACATGAACAGCCTGTCTGCTAAAGACCAGATCTCATTATCAGTGGACCACAATTCATGCTGCGTAATAACGTTAGGGGTCCCTATGCTTCGATTCAGTGAAATCTCTAGACAAACAAATACATAAACTACCTTTGGTACTATTGCACTATTCCACAATTCCACTACTACAACAAAAAATTTGTTTGGTGTAGAAGGTCTTGACAATGAACTTAATTTGTTTCAACCTATAGATTAGACTTGATTGTGTAAGGTAGGAAGGAAGTGACATCACATATGATAAATCACACCACATCATGTCTTCTAATAGCGTAAAGTTTGATCAGTCTGCTGCTAATAGCGTCACACTATATTGTAAAGTCAAAGTAACTTCTTGGGCCGTTTACACGACACTGTTTTAAACTTAAAACTTTATATGTGTTTTGGCCGTTCATTTACATGACAACAGCGTTTTGGGGCCTGAAAAGGCAGACTTTTGAAAATGGGTTTCAAAGTGCACGTTTTTGAAAATTATACCGTTATCGTATCGGTGTAAACTACAAAAACGCATATTTGCATATTTGTGAAAACGGTGACGTCATGCACATACGTATTATGTGTCAGTCTATAGGCGTGTGCTGTTTCTTTATAAACTGACATCGCGAACTACTAGCCTGGCAGCATAACACAGCGTTTTTAGTCGTTTTCGCGGATCCATGTGAAAGGGGATCATCTGCAGACGCAAAAAAATAAAAAAACGCAAAGGCAAAACGTTTCCGTATTTAGTACATCATTGTCATGTAAACGTACCCTTAATCCCGTTTTTAAAAGTTTGCATTTTCAGGCCACCAAAATGCCATTGTTGTGTAAATGGATGGCCAAAACTCATAAAAGGTTTTCCGTTTTAGTTGAAAATGGTGTAAAGGGAGTTTTTCTCTCTAGGCTTTTGTCTTGTAAAATACAGATGTAATTTCACACCGTAGAAAGAGAGAAATTCTACACCCGGGAGAAAAGAGTGAATCATTGATCAATGAAAAAAAGAGGATGGAATGGTAAGATGAGTGGAGGGATGAGAGTGTTATTGATTACAGGGTGAGGATGTTCAGAGAGAGTGTGTGTGAGGCACAGTCTTCAGATAACAGGCCTTAGGTAGTCTTACATTCAGGGTTGGATCATGGTTCCTGTAAGGCCCCTTGGCACATCTTGGTGGTGGAATAACGGGAACCAGATGATGGTGACTTAGCGGGCGATGACTGAAGTGGATTCTCTGTGCATTCTCTGTGCAGGTGACAAGTGAACACAAAGACAAGCGATCTCGATCTGGATGACGGACGGAAGACGGACAGGAGACTGGATGCAGGACGAGATGATCTCAGGTGAGTAGATTGGTAAGGAGTCTGACATAAAGCAGTGTATACTGCAACGAGACCAGACAAGGAGTGAAAGGGGCATATAAAGGGTGTTGATGGAGTGCAGGTGCAGCGAGTCAGTACTCTGGTGATTGTGAACAAGTGGGTGGGTCCTGGTGATTGAGTGATTACGGTGTGGCTGACTCTGTGACAGTACCCCTGACGGACTCTGCGACGGGGTTGGCCTCGCCCATGGGGGGCTTGACGGTCAGGGTGATCTTCGTGGAACTGGGTGAGTAGCAACGGGTCCAGGATGTCATCCCGAGACACCCATGAGCGTTCTTCTGGACCAGTTTACAGGCCTTGGAGAAGCGGTCGACAAATACACAGGTGTGATGGTTGGACGGAGGAAGGTCTTTCATGAAGTCAATGCCAAGGTGGGACCAGGGACGTCTGGGTATCGGCAGAGGTACTAAGTTTCCCTCGGGTCGCTTCCTTGGCGTGTTGGTAATGGCACAGACTGAGCACCCTCTGACGTATAGGGAGATATCCTGGGCCATGTTGGGCCACCAGTAGCGATCCTGCAGGAGCGAGAGGGTTCGTTGGCTGCCTGGGTGTCCAGACCCCGGAGAGGTGTGCGCTGAGTCCATGAGGGACAGACGGCAGGCGGATGGTACATACAACCGTCCCTCAGGACCTCCCGGCGGAGCAGGTTCGGTGCGGGTGGCTTGGAGGATCTGATTGTCGAGGGACCATTGGATTGGGCGGACTACTATGACTGGAGGGAGAACTGGTTCAGGATGATAGAGACGGGATAAGGCATCCTCCTTGCAATTCTTGGTACCGGGTCGGTAGGTCATGGTGAAATCGAACCGTGTGAAGAATAGCACCCAACGGGCTAGTCGTGGGTTGAGGCCACTTGGCCTCTCAAAGATACTCTAGGTTCCAGTGATCGGTGATGACCTCGAAGCGGTGATGAGCTCCCTCTAGCCAGTGTCTCCATTCCTCCAAGGCGAGCTTGATGGCGAGCAGCTCACGATTTCCGATGTCGTAGTCCTGCTCCACCGGGGACAGCTTCTTGGAATAGAAGGCGCATGGATGGAGTCGAGGAGGCTCACCCTGCCGCTGGAATAGCACCGCTCCAATCCCGGTGGTAGACGCATCGACTTCGACCACGAATGGGAGTTCTGGATTGGGGTGCACCAGGATTGGAGCGGTTGTGAAGGCATCCTTCAGGTGTTGGAAGGCTTTGGTGGCCAAGGGGTTCCAGGACATAGACTTGGGCCGGTTCCTGAGGAGTGAGGTGAACTGAGGAGACTGTAAATCGTATGAATCTGCGATAGAAGTTGGCAAAGCCTAGGAAGCGTTGGAGTTCCTTGACGGTGACAGGTTGGGGCCAGTTATGGATGGTGTCCACCTTCCTCTGGTCCATCTGGATACCTTGTTGGTCGATGTACCCGAGGAACTGGACAGATGGTGTGTGGAACTCGCACTTCTCCAACTTGAGATAGAGGTGGTGTTCTCTCAGCTTCTTGAGGACCTGCGTCACGGGGTGGCGATGTTCGGCCAGGTTCCGGGAGTGGATATCGTTGATGTAGACGATGACGAAGCGTTGGAGGTACTCCCGGAACACCTCATTCATGTAGCCTTGGAATACAGAGGGTGAGTTGGACCGGCCATACAGCATTACCTGGTACTCGTAGTGGCCTACCGGAGTGATAAACGGCATTTTCCATTTGTCACCCTGGCGTATCCGAATGAGGTTATAGGTGCTCCACAGGTCCAGCTTGGAGAAGATGCGAGTCCCACGGAGCTGTTCCAACGTGGCAGGGACCAGAGGAAGAGGATAACTGTATTTAACAGTATGTGCGTTAAGGGGCCGGTAGTCGATACACGGAACAGAAGGCCATGGAGAAGTACATTCAGGAGGCTCTCAAACAATGTTTCATCCGTCCATTGACATCCCCTGCCGCATCCAGCGGGCCAAAAAAGACACGTAGCGTGACTGTGGGGGAGAAGTGGCGGACATGACCACGACCCAGCGGCTTGCCGAGGATGGTGAGAATGGCTAATTCTTGTGAGCAGTGTTTCCTCTGGAGGTTGAGTCTTTGGAGAAGTTGATGAGAGATGAAGTTCCCTGCAGACCCGGAGACGATGAACGCTTGCGCTGAAACAAGAAGTTTTGGGGTTAGAATTTGGACAGGCGTGGGAGTGAGATGTGCAACTTTGGGCAGAAACTTGATGTACTCACCGCTGGGAGTGGTGGTCGCATCGGGCAGTTGGTGATGATTTGACCTTCTCCCCCACAATACAGACACAAGTGCTGTGTTAGTCTTCTTTGACGCTTAGCATTGAACAGATGGTAAGTGTCTACCTGCATGGGGTCTGGTGCTGGAAGGGCGAGAGATGGGCGAAGAATGCGAAACAGGTTGATCCAATGAGTGGGCTGAAAGACGTTGAGAGATACGGACAGCTTTCTGAATGAAACTCTCTTAACCGACGGTGTCGTCATAAATGACCATCTGGTGGCGCACTTCCAGGTTCCGACCCTGGCGAAAGGCTGTCAACAGGGCCATCTCATTCCAGCCGCTAGAGCCCGCAAACGTGCGGAACTGCAGAGCATAAGCATTTATAGAAGTATTACCATGGCGGAGGTAGAACAGCTGATCATGGACGGATAATTCTGATGCGGTTTGACCGAAGACTTCCTTGAAGTGACTGATGAAGGATGCCAATGAAGTTGTGACCGGGCCGGACCGGACCGGGCCAGATGAATTGGGCCCAATGGAGTGCGCGTCCAGATAGCAGGGAAATCATGAAGGCGATACGTGCCCGTTCTGTGGAGAAAATCTGTGGTTGCATTTCAAAATATAGTGAACATTGTACAACCCCAAATCAGAAAAAGTTGGGACATTTTGTAAAATGCAATAAAATCAAGAATCGGTGATTTGTTCATTCTATTTAACCTTTTATTAACTGACAAAAGTACAAAGAAACGTTTTCCAATGTTTTCACTGACCAACGTAATTGTATTTTGTAAATATGAACAAATTTTGATTCTGATGGCTGCAACACACCCCAAAAAAGTTGGGACAGAGACCAAGTGTAAGTGAAAAGATTATCCAAATTAGATTATCCAACTATTTTGAAACAGTCCACAATGAGCAGGTGAATTGATAATAGTTGGGGGTATCATGTTTGGGTGTAAAAGTGCTTCTCAGTCTTTTTAAGCAAAGATGGGTCATGGCTCATCACTTTGTGCCAAATATCATGAGAGAATTGTCAAACAATTAAAAAATCCCATTTCTCAATGCAAGATTGCAAAGAATTTATGCCTTTCATCATCTTCCATACATAATATTGTCACAAGATTCAGGGAATCCAGAGAAATCTCAGTCTGTGTTGGGTAAGGTAGTAGACCTCTGTTGAATGTGCGTGACCTTTGAGCCCTCAGATGGCATTGCACAAGATACAATCATTCTACTCTGTTAAATACGGACACATGCGCTCAGGAGTAATTTGGAAAACCGTTTTCACTGAACACAGTCTGACGCTGCATCAAGAAATGCCACTTGAATCTCTGTTACGCAAGGAGAAAGCTTTACATCAGTTCTATGTGGAGATGCCGGCGAGTTCTCTGGGCCTGCGAGTTCTCTGGGCCTTGGGGTGTGTTGCAGCCATCAAAATCAAAATTTGTTCATATTTACAAAATACAATTATGTTGGTCAGTGAAAACATTGGAAAACGTTTCTTTGTACTTTTGTCAGTTAATAAAAGGTTAAATAGAATGAACAAATCACAGATTCTTGATTTTATTGCATTTTACAAAATGTCCCAACATTTTCTGATTTGGGGTTGTAGTAGGAACCCGCTGCAATCCTCCACCTCACCGTTGTATGTCGCTGGTCGGGCCATGGGCTTGGCAGAGGCAGATGGCGAAGGAGCGGGTGGTGCAGAGGGGAGAGTTTGCTGAACCGCCTGCACAGGTTCGGCAAACTGATCCGGTGGAGGCTCACCACTGGTTCCAACAGGACTCTGCATGAAGGTCTGGTCTTCCGTCACAAACACAGACAGGTTTAGGTGCACACAGTGTTTATTAAAAGCAGAGTGGTGGTGGAACAATGGGAACCAGATGATGGTGAGAGGATGGTGACTTGTAAAATGATGGTGACTTAGCTGGCGATGACTGAAGTGGATTCTCTGTGCAGGTGACAAGTGAACACAAAGACAGGCGATCTCGATCTGGATGACAGACGGAAGACGGACAGGAGACTGGATGCAGGACGAGACGATCTCAGGTGAGTAGATTGGTAAGGAGTCTGACATAAAGCAGTGTATACTGCAACGAGACCAGACAAGGAGTGAAATGGGCATATAAAGGGTGTGTTAATGAGGGAGTGCGATGCAGCGAGTCAGTACTCTGGGTGATTGTGAACGAGTGGGTGGGTCCTGATGATTGAGTGATGATTGGGGCTGTGATGTGTGGCTGACTCTGTGATAGTAATATTGTGAAGTATTATTACAATTTAAAACAATTGTTTTCTTATAAATATATTTTAAAAATATATATATATTTTTTAAATACTTAAATACAGAATTTTCAGAAGCTATTACTCCAGTCCTTAGTGTCACATGATCCTTCAGAAATCATTCCAATATGCTGATTTATATACATTATTTGAAATGCAGCCAGAAATTTTAAAGGCCCCTGACAGTCAGAGCCACTGGCCCAATCCATAATCCAGCATTGCTTTCTCTCATTCTTTCCATCTGTCTTCAAACCCTGTAGCATTCTGAGCCATTCCCGAATTAAATGTCAATGTTCTGCTGACACACAGACAGGGTAAGAGAAGAGGAAAAAGCCAGAAATGGGGCTTTTCCTTTCTAAAATCAACCCCCTCACTACTATGGAGAATAACAGACAGCTGCCTTACACCCTCACACATGGATATACTGCAGAGTCTCCAATAAGACCAAAGACTCTCTGATGCTCCTTTATGGAATATTAAATGAGAGCTTTGAAGTCTGTGAGTGTGAATCACGCAGGGGATGAATTGAAACAGAGAGTGGGTGCTGTGGACGAGGTATCTTACATCAGTCTCTTCTACCTACACACACACACACACACACAGAGAGAGAGAGAGAGTCTACCACTACCTCTGTAGTGTCTTTGTGTCTGCGATGAGTCATATGTCTCTGTACAGCTGTGTACTAAAATATAAAAAAGATAGAGAGTGTGTGTGTGTGTGTGTGTGTGTGTGTGTGTGTGTGTGTGTGTGTGTGTGTGTGTGTGTGTGTGTCTGTCTGTGTATATGAAAAAGAGAATGAGTGACAGGGTAAAAACACCTTCACGGTCTTGAGGTGGCAAACGCAGCAGTAAAACTGGCTAATTATCAAGCAGCAGACGCAAATGATCATCTTATGCATAGTGGGCGTTTGAGGGAATCTGTTTGGAGCTTGCTTCGACTGAGTAAAACACAGCTACACAGCCAGATTTTTCAGCACAAAACCCTAGACAGGATTTAACCACCAATGTTTGATTTGTTCCGTCCATGCAAGTATCTCTATCCCAAATCCTTTTTAAACACCATACAGCCAGATAATATATATTGCTCAGTCAGATGCGACTCTTTCATAGCTCAAAAGCATTGTCAATAATGTTTAAGTATCAATTCTGAAATGAAAATAGAAACAAATGAGACAATTGAACAAAAGGAAGCTGGATCGCTGCTGGTGTCCCTTGTATCCTCTGGTGCTCTTGGAAGGGTTAAATGTTCATAAAAAATTGGAAAAAAATCCAAGTCCAGGCACTCAGTAGGTTACAAAAGTAAAAAAGCCTTTATTATTTGATCAAGGGCTAAACCGTTAAAAAACACCAACGCGTATCGGCCCACACCAACGCGTACCGGCCGTATCGGCCCACAACACCCTGATGAAGGCCAGTGGGCCGATACGCGTTGGTGTTTTTCAATAGTTTAGCCCTTGATCAAATAATAAAGGCTTTTTTACTTTTGTAACCCACTGAGTGCCTGAAATGAGACAATCGTTGGCATACAGAAAGAGCTATAAAATGAGTTTGGATAGCATTTTCCCGATAATGTGGATTTGTATATTTTGATACAAAATGGAGTCTTGCAGACTGGTATCTTGAAAAATCAGATCTCGATTTGGTCTTTATTCAGTCTCATTGCTGTCCAGCAAAAACTTTTGAGATATTATTTGAGACCTTCAAAATGATAACCCTGCAAAAATAGTTTTCTTATTTCTTTTTGACTTACCTGCCACAGTGCTAATGACAGATCCCAGGAGGGCATGGACGGCCAGAATGGGTGAAAAGAGAAAAACAGCACCCAGGATAAGCAGAGATGGGCCTAGAGTGTCACATGTAAAGATCTGCCCCACGCCAAGCACCACCCCCTGCAGGAGCTGATGGAAAATATAAAATATTTTTTTTTCATGCTCTATTGTATTTCCTAATTAAACAGGAAGCTGAGGACATCTATTTTTCATAGTCATTATCTAAATTATCTTAAATATGTATCCCTGCTAAGGTTGTTTTGTCAACGTTTGGAAGTGTGCAAGCATAGATAAAAATGTATATTTATACGGATATCTCCCATATTATAATCCTGCCACAATATTGTGCATTAGTCATTTGCTGACTCTGGCTAGATATAATATGAGCTAATTTTAAAAGCCTATTTTAATGGGCTTTTAACTCTGCTTCTTTCACATTGAAGTGAGAGATAAAAACAGATACAAAATAAAAATAAAAAATATTTTCCATTTTTTCTTTCTGTCCAATGCACCAGTCATTACTAGATCAAGCTGTCTCCATGGAGATGTGATAAAAGCACCAGATACAATTTAGTGCATAAATATGTCAGCTATAAATAGCCCATAATAGTCAGTTGTTATAGTGTGCCAGAGAGTGGATAACCCCATCGCAACCTAATGCCATGCAACAGACCAGAGTGATCCAATAAATACGATCATCGTCATGACATAAAAGATCTAAGCACACACACACACACACACACACACACACACACACACACACACACACACACACACACACACACACACACACACACACACACCTCAGGAGAGATGCAAAATGGAAGGATGATGAAGGTAGATTGAGGAAGGAATCTGCATTGTGTGTGCAGATAAAGGAGGTTAAAGAGGCAAAACAGGAACAAATACAAATGTCAGAGAGAGCAACAGGGAATGAGAGGCAGAATATACAATGAAACCTAATGAAAAAGATGACAGGATATTTTAAAAGCATGAATGGCAAATAATTTGCTTTTGCCTTTTCACATCACTCTCTCATGTTCTCTGTCATCCTCAATTCCTAATTTTTTTGCTTCCATTCTGTTTCATCCTCTCACCTGTGGAACATGTAGTTGGGTGTGGTTGGTGCTCTCTGGTGCCCCTGGTGGCTGGGCAGGATAGTTTGGAAAATAGGGGTTAGAAGTGCCAGTACAGGCCAAATACAGCACGATGACTGTGTTAAAGGGGAAGACGCTAACTGGTAAATCCCAGCGTTCCAGAACCGGAGCCAAACTGCTGGAAAGAAAAGTTCTAAGACATGAGAGAAAAAGGATTGTTTGGGTTTGGGAGGGTAAGCAATTATGTGAATATGTGACAGAAAAAGACGGAACAATCTATTTGGTATCATTTAATTTGCTCTTACGTTGTAGCTCCTCCGAGACACACAGGCAGCAGAAGCCACCAGTACCAATCTCCAGCAGAGCTGAACACTCCCATCAGCAGAGCCACCAGCATTCCATTAAAACCATGAAGGCCACTGGAAACCTCCTCCCTGCAGACACACACACACACACACACACACACACACACACACACACACACAAACAGGGTAGGATCACATGTGAGATTGGAAAATAGCTTGTGCTTCTCTGCTTAGATAAAATGTGCTTTTTAACACACTAGGAGCATTATTGGATGACATTATCCCGCCTGAATGACTCTTTTGACTCAAAAGAACCGGCTCTTAAGTTTTGATACGGTTCTTTTTAATTTATCAGTAACAAACACCGCGACCAATTCAACTCCGTTTCCAGAACGAATGACTCTTATTATGGGCCGGTTCTATTTAGTGAATCAGTTACATACAGTACAGAGCGGGAGTAGACTACATTTTGATTCCCGAGCGAATATCTCTTATGTCTGATTCTTTTTAATTAATCAGTAACAAACATCGCGACCAGTGAATTCCGATTCCCGCACTATTGACCCTTATGAGCCGTTTCTTTTTAGTGAATCAACAACATCAAAAATCAAAAAGTTTGTGTGAACACAGACTTCAAGAATTATTTTTTTTTTGGTACCAGTTTGTTAAAAATCAGTTGACAACAGAATGTTGTCAAAACATCACTCATCTACTGCCGCTGTAAAAGCATTTTTTCCCCTCTGAGGTTTGTTTTTGTAGTTGTGCATCTGTTTATTCTTGTAATTGCTTGTGCTTTTGTGCATTCTGTTGTGCATAATATGCATACTATATGGTTTTTATTTGTTTTGTTTTCTGCTATAGGCATGTCTTTTGTGTTTTGATTCATGCATACTCGGCTGCCCGAGTACGCATTTATTTGTGCATGTTTTGGTCTATGTGTATGCTTTTGTGCATGTGTGGGTGTGTAGTTCTTCACCAGTCCTGTCCCAGGATTATAGCTGTGAGGGTGGAGGCCAAAAGGCCAAGCATCCCCAGCAGAGCCTTCCAGGGGCTCTCCAGCAGCAATGCTGCCAGAATCAGAGCTCCACTCAGGGGGTTGTTTAGCAGAATCACCCGTGAGATACCACGTAAACACAACTCAGAGAGCTGCAGCGGGAAGGATTTATCTGGGAGAGAATGTAGGAACATAGAGCGTTAAAGTGATAGTTCACCAAAAATAAAAATTCTGTCATCATATTTCAAACCTGTAGCCTATAGCTTTCTTTTTTCTATGGACTACAAAAGATGATTAGCAGTATATCTGTCAGTGTCATTGTCAATATGAAGCAGATAATGCAGGTCTCTTCTTCACAATGAATGTGGATGTGCCACAAAAAAGCACCACAAAAGCATCAAAGCCTCATAAATGTAGACAATTCATGCAATATATTCCACACCTTCTGATAATATGATTCTTACTTGACAACCATGGGCACCATTCACTTTCATACTTTCATTGGTTAGATACATTTTTATTCCAGAGAAAAAAGAAAGTCATACGGGTTTCAAAAGACATTGTCACGATCCCGGTTCTTTGTCTTTTGTTTTGTATTGATTTTATGTTGAAGTGCATTCACTGTTCTCATTGTTTCCATGTTCTCTTCCGGTTTACCCTTACGAAAAAGAAGTTTATTCAAGTGTGCTGTTAGTATACTTCTTTTAAACTAAAAAAAAGAAAGTATACTTTTAGTCTACTTTTTATGTACCTCTCAGAAATATACTTTATGTACTTCTCAGAAATATACTTCAAATTGCACAAAGTATACTTGACTTATACTGACAGAAAAGTCTATATATTTGGCCTATACTTGTTGATCGAGATATACTTAAAAGTGTAATTAGTATTCTTGGCTTGCACGTGTGTTTACTATTTTGATTGAGTAGCATTTTAAATACTTTTTAAAAAACATAATATTACACACTGTCTTATAAACTAACATGTTCAAGTTTATATAGTAACACGCTTTCAGGTGGAATAGCTTATAGAGTAAATAAAATAAGCATGGAACTGACCCCGATCTTGTACACAGCGATAATAATCCCTTACGAAAAATAAGTTTTATTCAAGTGTTCTATTAGTATACTTCTTTTCAACTAAAAATAAGAAAGCATACTTTCAGTCTACATTTTATATACTTCTCAGAAATATACTTTATGTACTTCTCAGAAATTAAAATTACACTTCAGAATACTTGACTAAACTGAAAGAAATGTCCAAGTATATTTGGCCTATACTTGTACTCAATCTTTTGATCGAGATATACTTAAAAGTATAATTAAGTATTCAAAGTACACTTGGCTTGTAGTTGTGTTAATTCTTTTGATCGAGTAGCCTATTAAATATACTTTTTTTACATAGTTTTTCATATACAGTCTTATGAAACTTACATTGTTTGAAAATATTGATTAAAATATTGATATAAAACAGATATGTTTCTAATTCTGCTGATCTGAATTTTTGTGTAGGCTAGTCCACTGAAAGTGTACATGGGAATTTACTTTAATTCTACTTTACTCTTTCCCCAATGAATTTTCCAGCTATTCATGTTTTCACTGTTATACAGTAGGGGGCGCTCTGACACATCTTCTAGTACATCAAAACACACGAGAAGAAGAAGAAGTTGAAACAAGTGATAGAAGCTTTTACTGTCTATGGATAGAAGGTTGCTCACTAAAATGTAAAATAACGCGATCATCAAACATTAAACAGCGTGTAAATCAAAACTGCTTAATGTTTCCAAATGAAATGAAGCGTTACACATGAAGAGAAAACGACTGTGAAGCTTTGGGGGTGTTGGACTCGATCTACTCCATCTGTGTTTTGATCATCGTTCTGAATCTGATCAAGGCGTAATCTTTGACAAAAATGAGATGTTTTTAACTTTTTTGTTTAAAATGTTGCCTTTCTTTATGAAACTTACCAACATTCAAGTGTTGATAAAAAAGGATGCATGAAGCTAGTAAAATGTTTTTTAAAATTCAAGTACAGTTAAAGGTATTTTTCAAGTATAAAAAATAACATTTGAACATATAGCCTAGTATAGGCCTACTGCAAGTGCAAAAATAATACATAAATAGTAAACTATAAGTATAATGTATAATATAGTTGTATAATATAGTTCACTTAAAAAAACTTGTAGTATAAAGCCTCGTACACACCGGGACGAATATCGGCTCGCGTTATTCGTCAGCGTTTTTCAACGCGTTTTTTGTGTTCACACCCAAGCGATTTTCGCTGACGATGAGCCGAGTGAACATGCAAATTTATTCCCTGACATTAGATGGCGCTCAATGTAAAACAGAAATACCCCGGTCCACAAAGTGCTTCTGACACTCGCTTGTCACTAAGAAGAAGAGAGCAAGTTTGTCGCGTTTGTCATATAAGTTAGTTCTTTATTCTCGTTGGTGTCTCTTTATAAAGACACCAACAAGACCAGCAGCTCTACATTCATCTGGCCTTGCATCTTCCTCGTCTTATTTCTTCCCGGCAGAGTGTAGTAGACGCTGTATATCTTCTTCGCCATTACGTATGTGTGCTCGGCAAGACCGTTTTGTGTTTAAGCGCCCCCCAAGTTGTGTTTTACTGTAACTTCAGAAGCTCCAGACACGTGAGCAAAAGCGCCAATATCATTGGTCGGATAGTTTTTGACGCGGCGCGTCAAACCAAAAAAACGAACCCGAGGCGTTTTTAAAAAAATGACGCTTTTACGCGTGGCGTTTTACGCGTCGGTGTGCATATGGAAAGCCTTTAGGGCCAAAAACACGCGAATTTGAACGCGTATTTCACAAGTAAAATACGCGTGAAATACGCGTTAAAAATCAGTATGAACGGGTCAGTGTCATTGGCTGCTGAAGACTTGGGTCTAACCATTTCTGTGAGCTTAGAGGGGTGTACCTTTCATAGACAAGGCTACCGGCAATTTACATTCTATAGATCAGCTTATTCAGGTTTTTTGTATAACATATGAATAATATATTTAAATAGCAGTTTTATGACAATTTAGATAAAAATAAAATTAACTTGTTTTTCTCCACTCATGCCTTTTTGAAAATAAAGATGAGCAATTTGAGACTTTGAAATCCTGCAGTAAAGTGAATTGCAGTTGTCTAAACCTGAGGTGATAAAAGCATGAACTGCCATCTCTAGAGTTTGATGATTAAGGAAAAATTTCACTTTAGACAGCAGACGAAGTTGATAAAACTTGAACTTTTAAAATACAAGTACAATGTAAAAACATGTAGCCTTTAGGTACACAATAAGTGCATTGTATTGTTGTATCTAATTATTTAAATGTTAGAGCATAATAGTTAAGGACACACTTAATATAAAGTGGGACCCAGTTTATGTATTTATTTTCAGTGTAGGCCTACTGTGTGCGGTCATGTATGCAGCCATATATCAAGGTGGACCTCACACAGCAGGGGCACATTCACAGTGTCATTACATGGACATTTATCAACTTTATCATAGAAGGCTTTAATAAAATAAAGCTAACAGACATAGGCGTCGATTTCGGGGATGCGGTGATTTCGTACCACCAGATTTCGTCATGAGTCATTTTGTACCCACTACTTTTAACTTCCGTCCATATTAATTTGACTTTTGATTCGATTTTTTGGACCGTTTTCAGTGGTTATGAGGAGCAATATGAGAGAGAAATTTGGCAATCATTGTCTGACCCAGCAAAAAAAACGATAATACATTTTTTATTGATTTTTCTGTTCGCATTTATGAGGGAAAAAACAACGTGTCAGTTCTCGTTTACGGACGTGAGCGTTCAGAAAGCGGCACTAAAAGACTTCTATAAAACTTTCACAGAGACCTCAAACAGAACAGCTGCCTTTCTTTACATTTATTTTCGTTTTGTATTAATTATATCTTAATTTTGATCAATGTTTCATGAACCAATTGTCTGTATTTATTTAATAAATAAGAAGTAAATATAGCAGAATCACGACATGGAGGCGCCGGCGAGTGAATTGGAGTTCGTCTCATAAATTAACCGAAACTCGGCGTATAATGCACATTCACAGCGTATTGAGACACATTTAGATGCATTTATAATCATTACTTTTACCGGTTCTTTGTGGCAAGCTTTATGCGTGCGGTCGTGCGCTTGAGCACAAATTATGAGCTTTTGGCAATTTTTTTTTATAATTATTGACAAAATTAGAATATAGTAAAAGGTTTTTTTTTTTGTGTGTGTGTGAAAGTTTTGGGTGGGCCTGTTGAAAAGTGCCTGAGCTACAGGACATCGTCTTTGAAAACATAACGTGCGCGAAAGAGAGAAAAAAAAATTAATACGTCATTGTACCCAGCACTTCTGAAAATGCACTTCCGAATGCGTCTCTGTCCCCAGCACATTTCAAACCAAACTGACGCCCATGATAACAAAGATAGATTGACAGATGACACTGCAATGACTACCCTTTTAAATTGCTAATTTAACCCTTTACACTTTTTACAATTAAACCCCTTTTTTTTAACCCTTTACACCCTTTACAATTAAACCCCCTTTTTTTTTTACATCAGCAGGGTTCACTTGGAATGCTCCGAATGCAATGGGCAAACACGGTCCTCAAGGGTCAATGCCCTCTGCCCTGCAGAGTTCAGCTTCATTTCATTTTTTCTAAATGTAATACATTTTCAGTGAAATCAATTCTGATTTAAAATAGTAATGCATATGTTAACAAACTGACCCACTGTACCTTATATCATGCAGATGATTTGTATGAATTTATGATCACAAGCTTGGATGTGTTCTGTCAGTATTTGAGGAAGGTAAAGTAAGTGGGGAACTGAAAAAAAAAAACGAGTTGGCTTTATAGCACAGTCTCATTTCAGTAAACTGCTGGTTAGGTCTGAAATATGCCACATGGTGTCCGGTAAGAGACTTGGTGAAAATATGTTGGAAATTTGAGAGTAACCTGTTTATTTGTCACCACAACAACTCAGTTATTAACAAGGATTGAATGGTTGTACTTAGTTGTGGGTGTATTAGTGTGTGGTTTTCTATAGAAACAGAAAATGCAGAGTAAATATTCTAACATTAAATATTAGAGACAACACGGCACTGACAACATACATTACATTATACTTCATCTCATTAAACGACAAATTAAACCCCATGTAGCCTACTATTTAAATCGATTGCTGGACGTCGTAATGTTATTGTAGCCTACAGTACATAAATCTGATTTAGCATTTTATTAGCAACCCCCACCCCACCTGTTCCACCCACTTTTTCAAACAAAGTTACGTCACTGATTTTTATGTTTATATGTTTACTTAAATGTTATATGGTGTTTTACCAAAGTGTCTAATAATTTTTTACAGATAAATTGCTTTAATACCAATTACCAAGGTGACCTGTAAAATACTTCTGCTGTCAGGAAAGCCAAATCAAGTTCTTATACCTGTCCTGACCTGAGCACAAGCTCTCATTCTAATCCTGAAAGCCTTAAATAACATTTGTAAATACTTTAAGTCATTAAATTCATTTAAATTGATAATATCACCTGTATACCTAATTACAGTTTGTCTGAGTGCCCAATTTCAGAACAAAAAGGTTTGAATAAGCGCCCCCTGCTTGCTATAGCTGTAAATGTAAGCACAACAAAAGCTCACGTTGTTTTCCAAAGACAGATATTGATTACAGTGGTCTGTATCTTAAACCTGCAGTGATCATAAACCTGCATTGGTTACCTCCACTGTAACTGATTTCCCCACACACGTTAATGCTTTGATGTTAAAGCTATAATGTCCACTAATGTGTTTATTTACAAAAAGGCATGAGTGGAGAAAAACAAGTTAATTTTATTTTATCTAAATAGTCATAAAACTGCTATTTAAATATATTATTCATATAGGTTATACAAAAAACCTGAATAAGCTGATCTATAAAATGTAAACTGGTGGTAGCCTAGTCTATGAAAGGTACACCCCTCTAAGCTCACAGAAATGGTTAGACCCAAGTCTTCAGCAGCCAATGACACCGACCCGTTCATACTTTCACGCGTATTTTACGTGTAAAATACACGTGAAATACGCGTGACATAATCAACGCGTATTTCACGTGTATTTTACGCGTATTTTACACGTGAAATACGCGTTAAAATTCGCGTGTTTTTGACCCTAAAGGCTTTCCATATGTGCACACTCACATTGGCGCCCATTGTTTAGTCACGAGGCGTTAAACGTTGCCGAATATCGCACGCGAAATTCGTCCCGGTGTGAAGAGGCCTTAAAACTACTAAACTAGTAGTTTACTGAGAGTACGCTAAAAAAAGCAAAAAAATAATATATAATTAGTAAACTACAAGTAGCCTATGATATTAAGTTCACTAAAAGAAAACTTATAGTGTAAAACTACTAAACTAGTAGTTTACTGAGAGTAGGCCTATACTTCAAAGTGTACTTTCATAAACTAAAAATTTGTATTAGTATTAAAAAGTATTAATATAGTAAACTACTATTATAAGTTCACTTGCAGTACAAATGAGAAACGTAATTATGAACTAGTTGTGCACTTAAAGTTTACTAATGTTACACTTATAGTCAGGCCCGCCCACAGAAATGACTGGGCCCCTGAAAAGGTCCAGTGAATGGGCCCTCCCCAAATCTGCTAGGCTACTCATATCATGCGTGTGCGCTCTCTCTCTCTCTCTCTCTCTCTCTCTCTCTCTCTCTCTCTCTCTCTCTCTCTCTCATTAACATACATTTAACTGAGAGAGACTTACTCAGTGATGGGGGCTACATTGGTACACACACACACTGACACACACACACACCAAGGTTAACAAACGATCTGCACTGTAAACCCGAATAAGTTGGCAAAACTCAAAACATTTAAAGGGGTGGTTGAATATCATTTCACTTTTCTAACTTTAGTTAGTGTGTAATGTTGCTGTTTGAGCATAAACAACATCTGTAAAGTTACAAATGAAGCATGAACACGTTACAGTGCACCCCACAAACACAATCAAGCCTTCGAAAAAAGGTTTTTTTTACCAATCGATTGCCTCAAGTTATGAAATTCAAAGTTTAAATAAGCAGAACTGGCAAATTGTATTTTGTAGGCCTACTTAAACATTTCAAGGTAAGAACAATTAAGATGTATGAGTACACTAATTCATACATTTAATATGTCCAAAAAACAGGTGATGTCATACTTTGTAGTAGTGCTATCGTGGCGTAATAATCCGTTTGGTTGTAAAATGTATTACCTGAATGAAATTAAATCGATTGTATCGTCCTGTGGAATCATTAATTCACAGACAGCATAAGAAGATGTTCAACTAATAAAAATCGTCATCGCTGACGATGGCAAACAATACGATGCATTTGAAGATTTGCTCTCACTTTACTGTACTGTAGTGTAGTCCAAGGCCGATTCATCCAACGCTTGTGATGTTCTTAAATCTTCCTGTTAGACAACTTCGAGTCAAGTGTGAATTGAAAGCGCTTCAGACGATTCAGTGCGTGCAGGAACTGAACAGATCATTCAAACTGATCGCGAACCGATTTAGACAGATCTGCCAACTTGTTTGATGAAGTCTTTGAACAGAATCGACTCAAAAGAGTGATTCATTTGTGAATTGAGCATCGCTCATGCCCAGAAAAAAAGATACAGCGCGCTTGGAATAAACTACGCATTTAACACGTATTGCATTAAAATTAAGTAACGAGAGGAATGTCGCCCAATGTATCGAATTAAAAGGTTTTTTTTTTATTAGAAATATACTCGAGTACTACATACCTGGCATACCAACTAAATGTAGGCTACTACAATAGCTAATAATTATTTTGTTGCGCAAACTGGCGCGAAGCACTGGCGTTTTTGACGTTACGTTACGTTACGTTAAAAAAAAAAATAGCCTGCTCAGACCATTTTCAGGAGAGGGGTGTTTCATTATGACACAGTCTACATTTTACTCAAGCAGTATTAAATAAAATGCATGTTTTTTCTCACTTTTTCAAAAACGAATGGTGCTTTTTGGTTCAAAATAAAATATGGTAACCTGTTTATATTTAGAATGAACATAATTATTGCTGGACTGCATGCCCCCCCCCCCCCGCCCCCCCTAGCGGCTGGGCCCCAGAAAATGTTCCCCTTTATCCCCCCTTTCAGAATCAGAATCAGAATCAGAAAGAGCTTTATTGCCAAGTGTGCTTGCACACACAAGGAATTTGTTTTGGTGCTGAGGCTTCCAGTGGACATATACAACAAGAAACATGAAACCTAATACTACAAATTATAAGAAAAAAAGAATAAAAATATAAATATATGAGAATAAAAGTATCACAGTTGGGTTAAGTCAGAATAGACATTTCCAGATTTACAGATTATGAACATATTTACAGTGTTTTGAATATTATAATAAATAAATCTAAATATATGTATAAGTATCACCTGAGATGTAGGATATTGCACTAAACAGTGGGAGTATTGCACTTAAAGGCATATGCCTTGGGAGGTGTGTTAACTGTTCAGAAGGGAAATGGCCTGTGGGAAGAAACTGTTCCTGTGCCGAGATGTTCTTGTGGCCAGTGATCTGAGTCTCCGTTGTGACGGTAACAGTTCAAACAGGTGGTGTCCAGGGTGAGTGGAGTCTGTGATGATTTTACCTGCTCTCTTCCTCACTCTGGAAGAGTACAGGTCCTGTAGGGTTGGCAGGGGGGCACCAATGATCCTCTCCGCAGTCCGGACTGTCCGTTGTAGTCTCCTGATGTCTGATCTGGTAGCTGAACCAAACCAGACAGTGATGGATGTGCACAAGACAGACTCAATGACGGCTGAGTAGAACTGAATCAGCAGCTCCTGTGGCAAGTTGAACTTCCTCAGCTGGCGAAGGAAGTACAGTCTCTGCTGTGCTTTTTTTACAATGGAGTCAATGTGATTGTCCCACTTCAGGTCCTGAGAGATGGTAGTGCCCCAGGAACCTGAATGACTCCACTGCTTCCACAGTGCTGTTCATGATGGTGAGTGGGGGGAGTGCTGAGCTGTTCCTCCTGAAGTCCACGATCATCTCCACTGTTTTGAGCGTGTTCAGCTCAAGGTTGTTGTAACTGCACCAGACAGCCAGCTGTTCAACCTCCAGTCTGTGAGCAGACTCGTCACCGTTCCGGATGAGACCGATGACAGTGGTGTCGTCGGCAAATTTCAGGAGCTTGACAGAGGGGTCTTTAGAAGTGCAGTCATTAGTGTACAGGGAGAAGAGCAGTGGGGAGAGAACGCACCCTTGAGGGGCGCCAGTGCTGGTGGTGAGAGTCCTGGATGTGTGTTTCCCCAGTCTCACTCGCTGTTGCCGGTCCGTCAGGAAGCTGGAGATCCACTGACAGATCGAGGATGGTATGGAGAGCTGGGTCAGTTTGGCTGTGAGAAGATCAGGCATGATGGTATTGAAGGCCGAACTGAAGTCCACAAAGAGGATCCTTGCATAAGTCCTTGGTCTGTCGAGATGTTGCAGGATATAATGCAGTCCCATGTTGACTGCATCATCCACAGACCTGTTTGCTCTGTAAGCAAACTGAAAGGGATCCAGCATGGGTCCAGTGATGTCCTTCAGGTGGGCCAGCACCAGTCTTTCAAACGACTTCATGACCACAGACGTGAGAGCGACAGGTCTGTAGTCATTAAGTCCAGTGATTTTGTTTTTTTTGGGGACAGGAATGATAGTGGAGCATTTGAAGCAGCAGGGAACTTCACACTGCTCCAATGATCTATTGAAGATCTGTGTGAAGACCGGGCCAGTTGGTCAGCAAAGGCTTTTAAACAAGCAGATGAGATGCCGTCTGGGCCTGAGGCTTTCCTAGTCTTCTGTTTTTTGAAGACTCGGCTCACATCCTCCACACAGACCTTAAGCTCAGGTTGGATGGCAGGAGGGGGGAGTGGGAGTGCAGGAGGTGATGGTGAATGTGTGAAGTGCAGGTTAGAGCCGGTGTGTGGTGTGAATGAGGGCTTTTCAAACCTGCAATAAAATTAATTTAAATCGTCAGCCAGGTGTTGATTGTCCACAGATCGGGGGGATGGTGACTTGTAGTTGGTGATGTTCCTTAGGCCATTCCAGACTGATAATGGGTTGTTGGATGAAAACTGTTTTTTCAGTTTTTCAGAGTAGTTCCTTTTAGCAACGCTGATCTCCTTTGTCAGTCTGTTTCCGGCCTGGTTATACAAGATTTTATCCCCACTTCTGTAAGCCTCCTCTTTGGCATGACGAAGGTGTTTGAGTTTCCCAGTAAACCATGGTTTATCATTAGTGAATGATAAGAATGTCCTGGTAGGAATGCATGTATCCTCACAGAAACTTATATATGATGTTACAGTATCTGTGAGCTCATCCAGATCGGTGGTAGCAGCTTCAAAAACAGTCCAATCAGTGCAATCAAAGCAGGCCTGTAGATCCTGCTCTGCTTCATTAGTCCATCTTTTAACAGTCCTTAACACAGGTTTAGCTGATTTCAGTTTCTGCCTGTAGGTCGGAATAAGATGAACCAAACAGTGATCAGAGAGCCCTAAAGCCCAATTTATACTTCTGCGTCGAACTTACGCCGTAGCTACGCCGTAGGCTGTGCGTAGCGCGCGTAGGCGTACCCTGACGTGCACCTCTCCAAAAATGTAACAACGCGTCAATTCTACGCGAACGCAAGCGCTGTGATTGGTCTGCTAGAACCCCTCCCTCGGGTTTCACATGCTCCCTCTGCATGTGTAATTGCGCGTTGGACAACGACGCAGAAGTATAAATGAAAACCAACGCGTAGTGTATAGGGTGGAGGCTCCGGCGTAGGTCCGACGCAGAAGTATAAATCAGCCTTTAAGCTGCTCGTGAAACGGAGTGATACGCATTCCTTATTGTGGTGTAACAGTGGTCCAGTATATTACTGTCTCTGGTGGGACATGTAACGTGCTGTCTGTATTTTGGTAGTTCACGGGAAAGATTTGCTTTGTTAAAATCCCCAATAATTATTAAAAGAGAGTCCAGGTGCCTTTGTTCCGTTTCAGATATTTGTTCAGCCAGCTGTTGTAGCGCCGCGCTCACGCACGCGTCTGGAGGGATGTAAACATTCACGAGAATGAAAGAGGAAAACTCCCGTGGTGAGTAGAAAGGTTTGCAATTAATGAAATGGGTCTCTAAGTTAGGAGAGCATATCTTGTTCAGTGTTCTTATATCTGAACACCAATTTTCGTTAATGTAGAAACACAATCCACCACCTCTCGTTTTCCCCATTAGCTCCGCGATGCGATCCGCTCGGAACAGCTGGAAGCCCGGCAGATGTATTGCGTTGTCCGGTATGGCTTCACTCAGCCAGGTTTCAGTGAAGCACAGAGCAGCAGAGTTAGAAAAATCCTTGTTAATCCTTGTGAGGTGAAGTAGTTCGTCCATTTTGTTAGGAAGGGATCGGAGGTTCGCAAGATGAATGCTAGGGAGTGCAGTGCGCATGCCGCGCTCGCGGAGTTTAACCAGCGCGCCGGCTCGCTTCCCGCGTTTGCGTCTGACCGCGCGTTTGAACAACACCGCTGCCCCTCCGACGAGAATGTCCAGCAAAACGTCTGAATAATCAAAAACTGTATAGAAGTTTTCTGGTGTGTTTCCTAAAGTCCAGTAGTTCGTCTTTGGTAAAACTGATAGGACGGCCCTGCTTATAGTACACTTAAACATATACTTTTATATACTAAAAGTGGGCCAATTTAGTTCCAACCGGTATTACAATAGTACACTTACAAGTTTACTACTAGTATTGATATTAGTATACTTACTACATGATTATAGGCCTACTTAAAAATATACTTGAACATTCATAAAATGAACTTGAAGTATACTTCTTTTTCGTAAGGGTAGTTCAGTCTCTCCTTGTTGTCGTATTAGTCGTTATAGTTACCGTCATTAGTTACACTTGTCTTTACAGTAAGTATCATTGATTTCTCAGTGTATTTAAGCTTGTGCTTTTTAGTTGGTCTTGGCTAGTTGTTGTTTTGTGGTTGATCGTTCCTAGAAGATGTTCCTGTTTAGTCATGTGGAGTCTTGTCATTAAAAGCATGCCTGCAAGTGGATTCTCTCTCTGCCTTGTCTCTCAGCAAACATAACAGACATGAGCCTGTGTAAATGACATGAGGTTGTGTAAATTTCCTTTTTTGAGTGAGCTATTGCTAGCTATGCATGAAATTCACATGTATCCGTGCATTCGCACAACCCTCTGATCAGTGTTGGGGGAAACGCATTACAAGTAACTTGAGTTACGTAATCAGAGTACTTTTTCAAGTAACTGTAAAGTAATGCATTACTTTTACAATAAAATATCTCAGGTACTTTTTCAAAAAAGTAACGCAAGTTACTTTGTTTTCCCATTTTTTGACTGACAGCTCTCTTGTCCCAATGTTGAGAAATATCTTAAGTGCAGAGGCGTTGTGTGTAAAAATTATGGTTATTATAGTTCTAGACTAAATGTGTCGTGCATTTACTCATCTCACTTGCACACAAAAAAGATTCAATATTCTTCAAAATTAATAAAAACAGTCAAATGCAAAATCAGATGCAAACCTCCAATAACTAAATATGTTAAATAAAACATAAATTTCTATGCATTTAATCTCACTTTATTGACCAATGTACTTGCTGCTGAAGCAAAAATTACTTAAACAATTTTTTTTTAATTGGTGAAGTAAGGGTTAAACTTTTTTTCTCCTGCGTCCTATTCTTCTGCAATCCTGAAAGGTTTGTTTGAGCTGTGCCCTCTACTGTACACGTTTGAATTTGAACTTCCTTCAGCCTGAGGCTTATTATTTCAATTTTGGTGTAAAAGGGTCTTTACATTTGCCCAAAAATAGCACTTTTGTTTTATAAAACGCCCAGGCCAGGTGAGAAAAAGTAACGCAAAAGTAATGTAACGCATTACTTTTATTAAAAAGTAACTAAGTAACGCAATTAGTTACTTTTTAAGGGAGTAACGCAGTATTGCATTACTTTTAACTTTCCACACTGCCTCTGATTCATGAAATCAATTCCTTTCTTGAGGGAGAAGAGGGTATAATACATGTTTTCTTGAAAGATTAATAGTCCTTTTAAATAATACATATATAAACTTTAACAACATTTGTCAACAAAAATTATGTGTGCAAAGTGCATCCATGCAAATTTGATAGTTCAGCACAGTTTTCTTAGTTTAAGTAATTGTATCATGCTTTTCATTTTCAGAAAAAAACTATGTTTTCTAAAGGTTGTGAACTTATAAACTCCTTTACTTTTACATTCAAAAGTACTGGTTCATTATATTACTATGAGCTGAATGTTGTGTACTGTAGGATGGTGGTCTCTTACCCTGTATGTGAGTGTGTAATTGTTTCATTTCTCCAGTGCAGTACAGCAGGGCACCGATGACACGCTGTTTTAGGCCTCTGGGCTGCTGTGGTGTTTTTTTTTCCAAAATCCACATGTTGCCAGTCGAAATCATGCATCTACTAGGGAATTTCAGACTGAACTCTCTGATAATCGCACTTCCACTTCCTTACTTCCACTGTCCGCGCCCCTTTTTCTCAGCCTCTCTGCAGTTTTTTCTTCTAGACATTGTGATTTCTGTTCTCTCTACTTCCCCTGTTCTCTCTTGACATGTGAAGGTTAATATTATATCTTTTTTAACTCAGGTACAGTAACACATTTGCCCTGGCTGGGCAGAGCTGGGCAAAGTTAATCTGTAGCATCTTCTGTCTTCCTCAATCATTCACATTTCTGTTACTCTTTCTGTTACATTTTGTTACCCAAATTGTGAAAGCCATGTGAAAGAACATTTTCTCCTTTTTTATTTTTATCTGTTAACCCCTTAAGCTATTTTAAAGGCATCATTTCAGAATAGATAACACAAAACTAATGATGTAATACACAGCATAGCTCCTCTTTTAAAATGAAAAGACATTAAAAAGTAAAAGAACAGAATTAGAACTGCACCTGTGTATAGTTCCATTATGTAATCAGCAGGCAATGTTGTAAGAGGGTTCAGTGTTTGGGCATGTCTGTTGCATAATAAAAGAGTGTTGCCTGAACAAAAAGAGATTTACTTTCAACGTAAAAGGGGTCGGAGAGAAAGCAATTTGTAGTCTAACTGAGTCTGTCCACAAATGTTGTAAACCTGTTTCTGTTTGGAGCTCCAGAGGGAGGTGGGGTTTGACAGACAGACAGACAGACAGACAGACAACAATCTCATTAAGTGCGTCAATGTTATTTATACCGTTTATACGCCAAAAATGTTTTTTGCGTGCATATGCTATACGCACTGAAAACCCCTTGGTTAGGATTAGGGGTGGGGTGTGCGTGCAGCGTGCGTATTACACGCCATAAAGTGCGTGTCATATGCACGCGAAAACTGCTTATCAAATGCAAGCAAAAACTATTTTTGGCGTATAAATGGCAAATAACATTCGTTGTAGCCTATAGATACACACTTTCAGGAGATCGGGCAGAAGCTAGCTAGCTAGCTAGCTAGCTAGCTAGCTAGCTAGCTAGCTAGATAGATAGATAGATAGATAGATAGATAGATAGATAGATAGATTGATTGATTGATTGATTGATTGATTGATTGATTGATTGATTGATTGATTGATTGATTGATTGATTGATTGATTGATTGATTGATTGGTTTGATTGATTGATTGGTTTGATTAATTGATTTATTTTTAGGCATGTGAATGATGTTTTCCCCAAACAGCTTTCATTGCTGCATATGTAATATCAAAGAAGCAAATATATGAGTTGTTATCCAGTCTCTCTCGTTCCCTCCCTTTCTTACACCTTTTTTTAAACTCTTTTTTTTTCAGTCATCAATTTTTCAGTAATGTGTGTGGGTTGAGGCAACCCAGAAGCACACACGCCCTACCATTGATTGATAGTCCCCCTGACTCGAAGTCTCAGAGGTCTCACTGATGAAGAGATGGATGGAGTGAAATGGGGAGAAGAGAAATCAGAGTATGCAATATCGAGTAGAAAATGCTAGAGAAAACAAGGCGGTAAATGTGAATGTGATATATTGAGGCTAGTAGGCATTTTGCACATGCTAATGATGGCTTACTGGTTCTGTGTATATGCTTGGGTGTGTGAAGCCTTTTTGAATGACACAGAGGACATTGTGATCTTGCGATTTGGGTGCCATTCTCCTTGCATTGACAAAACTGGTCGATGCTTGCTCATTTACAATGTCTCACACACACAGGCTCTAATTAAGGATGCACAGACTGTCTGGCCAGTTGTAGATTGTTAGCCCTGCATGTGGACTCAATTATCTGGCTGTGTAGTGCAGTGGCCTCGTGATCTATGCACCACCCCACCCACAGAGCTCTGATCTGGGTAAAGCTGCATGTTGAAGCTGGATGTGTTATTTTCTTAAAGGGACAGTTAACCCAAAAATGAAAATTCTGTCATTTTACTTACCCTCTCTTCATTCCAAACCCATATGACTTTCTTCTTTGGAAAAAAAAAAGAAGATATTTTTAAAATGTCTCAGTGTTTGTTTTTTTATTCATCAAAGTCAGCTTGGTCCATTGTTGCTTTGGACATTGCATATTACTGATTATGATTGCATAGTACTTTCTTGTTTAACAGGTTATTTGAGTGATGAAGTATGTTTACTAAGTTAATTAGAATAAAATGTGAATTAAAACTAAATTAATTAAATAAAATTAAATCCATAAACCAATCCCATGATGGGAAACACTACATGAAGTGCCTGAAAGAACCCTTTAAAGTTCTTTTCTTCTAAGAGTGTACAGTCATTATGCGCCAGAGAAACAAGCGTTTTGTGGTAGCTGTGTATATTTCTATGACATCACTGTTGAAGAGAAATTTGCTCGTGAAGTGGATTTACTCATTATAGAGTTAATTTAAGTTATGAGCATTGTAATGTTTGAAGCGGATGTCATAACAAATCACAGTTGACCAGGAAGATTTTAAAATGAGTGGTTCATAATTAAATCTGTAAGACCTTCATGCTGTGGAAATACAAACCGGAAGACAAGGGCGGGGCTACATACGGTCTATAAATTCTAATCCATTCAAAGTATTTTGCTGTAGTGTATAGTTGGAGGCTTTGGATTTAATAAGAAAGAGAAGCACACAGATACATTAAACATCCCTCTCTATATTAGACATATTCTTCATCCCTTTGTGTGTATGTGTGTGTGCTTGTATTGAGGATTGTAGGTGGAGTTGGTGTAACCAGCAGCCTCATTTCGTAGGACTGCTGATATTCAGCATAAACATGTACACACACACACACAATATATAAATATATATTCCTCAATGTCACTGATTGAATAAGCAACAAGCACCTTAAAGGTTACACTGACAAACCCAGACAAATGACATTGAGAGCTGTAAGAGTCTAGTTCCATTTTATGGATACGGCTAAGCAAATGTTATTCAGCATTGTGTGCTTCTTGGAGCCTCTTTTAATGTTCTTTTCTTTCCTTTCCAAGAATCGATGTGCTTGTTTTTTGATTCCTGCACTTAACTTGTATAACTTCATATTGTAAGGTCATATATTCCTATATGATGTACTTGCAGTTTGTTTTTGTAGGGTAAAAGATTCCTTCACCCAACAACATGAGAGAGAATCAATTATGGAAGAATTACCTCTTTTTTGTTTAATTTTCATTTTACTATATACTAACTCAAAAGTTTTAAGATGGGAGACAGAGATGAGTTTTGTGAGTTATTTGACTTTGCCATTTAGCTCCACTTCCAGTCTTTATGTCCTTTTAAAGGTCGGTCTTTCTAGAAGCTACAAGCACAAATTAGGTTCCACAAAGTACAAGGAGGAGATAAAGAAGGGAAGCTGGGCTGGGCGATTAGATCTGAGGCTGATCGATAGAGGATACATGATCCGGTTCATTTTTCAGCAGCAGAGAGAGACTAATGTTTGCAGAGAGAAAGAGAGAGAGAGAGCAATAATGAGTGTGTGTGTGTGTGTGTGTGTGTGTGTGTGTGTGTGTGTGTGTGTGTGTGTGTGTGTGTGTGTGTGTGTGTGTGTGTGTGTGTGTGTGTGTGTGTGTGTGAGAAAGAGAGAGTAGTTTAAAGAATGTATGCCATCAGCTGAGCTGACTAATGCCTGTTCATAGTGACTCTTTAGATGACCACAGGGAAGAGATGAGTTTAGCGGGAGAGAGCAGAAATGAGATATGGATATGGATAGAATGAGAGTGAGATAGTCTGAGAGGAGATAAATTGTTCAAGTTCAATTTGTCTTTTAGCACAAGAGGAAACTGAGAAAACGGTTTAAACCCTGCTTAACTTTTCTGCCTTCCCCAATCTCTCTTTATCTTCCTCCCTATCTATTAACTGAAGACAGTTTCTTTTAACATATTAGCCTCAGACAACACATCCATGGACTGACTGCGGTAGATGCACTGGTCGTTTGCTGCATATTGCACAAAAAAATGTCAGAATTTAGGAATAAAAGGCCATTTTCTACCCTGACTTTAGGCCTCATTTGAACACTCTGAAGGGGCGTGTCTGTTGTGAAACTTCAATGTAAACGCTCACTGCTATGATTGGCTAACATTTTTGCATACAATTATAGCTGTCCAGATTAACTAATCGTGAAATTTTGATTATAACATTATATTTAGATCTAAAGTTTGCCATTGCATGAAAGGTTTCATCAATAAGCCTTGTAGCCAATGACAGACATGTCTGTTGAACGCATGAATGCAATGATCTTGTCATTGCAACTCGATTTCTGCACTCTCACGAATGCTTAAATCAAAACTAACAGTGCAAACACAGTGCAAGTAAGAGATTTATTGTGCAGTGTAATAACGGGAGTTTTGGCGAGAGTCCAGAACTCGCACTGTGTGATTGACAGCTTTAGCGATTATAAAGGGAGAGTTATTTGATCGCTTTCTGCGTAATTTAATTATTATTTAAATAACATTATTTTCCTGCTACTCAGAGAAACAACGGGAAGTTGACTGTTTCCCATGATTTACCAAAGAATCCTCGGTGAATAAACAAAATAATGCTCTACTACAGAGACATTCACATAGTTGAAAATAAATAACCACTTTCCTAGCATTAGGATCCTTCAGAAGGTAATGTTATTTTTAGTCCAGTGATTCTGTATCTCTCTTTTCATCTCACCTCGCGCGCCAGTGGGCGGGGCCAAAGACGTGATGATGTAGAAGTAGGCCTTTATCTGATTCTGCAGAAGCGGTCTTTCGTCGCACTATTACATCATAATGTGGCAAAATCCCAAATGAGTCGTCTTCTGAGTTTGGTTTCAATAAAAGCTGTTTTTGGACTATACAAGGAAGTTTTGAGTTCTGAAACTTTATAGTACAATGACCTCTTACGTATCAAAAGATCAAGGAAAATTCGATTTCTCAATTTATGACACCTTTAAAGTCACATATAAAAAGTTATTAAAATGCCTTTTACAAGGTTTTTGCAAGAATTTTGCAACCTTTGCAAGAATGGCTAAGATTTCCTTTTGCAAGAATTGTTTTAAATGTATTCAATTTATGTCATCATTTGGCAAAGGAATTAAAAAATGTTCTATTCTTTAAATTTGTTTTCCTTAAATAAATCTTTATGATCCCAACTCACAGATCAGTATCGGAACACATGGCAGATCAGCCTTGGAGGGCAGCCTGGGGTCCAGAGTGTTCATGTAAATGCAGAGGTGGACAAAGTACACAACTTCCTTACTTGAGTGAAATTACAGATACTACTGGTCAAATATTACTCTGTTACAAGTAAAGGTTGTAAAGACCGATTTTTACTTAAGTAAAAGTACAGAAGTACTTGTTTTTAAAAGTTTTAATTATCAAAAGTAAAAAGTAAATGTCAATGCATTGTTTTATTATTGTTGCATTGTTGTATGTAATACTTACAGTACCTTATGCCTCTGAATCTAAGCCTATCCTCATATCAATATCATTTTTTTTTCTAGAACACAGTTCCAGTAGTGGGATTGAATAACACTCAATAATGTCCACAATGGTTTCGGACCCCAAATGGCTGTTCCCTCAAATAGTGCCCTATTTAAAGTTTTTTTGGCTTTTAGTATGAATATGTTAGCCTTACTGTTACTGTATAAGCTAGTGTGCTCCAAAACAATGACAACATTCGAAAATCAAGTTGATGTCAGAAGAATCCAACGCCGGATTGACGTTTATCTCCAACGTTGGACAGAAGTTGTATTGTGTGAATATGTAGGTGTATTATTTTTTTATTCCATTTTTTTTATTCAACCTCTGTGTAAATGGAGAAAAAGTCCATAATTCTAGATTCTAGATAATTCATAAGTTGTGTTAATTAGCTCTCTTGGTCTCTCTCTCTCTCTCTATCTCTCTCTCTCTCTCTCTCTCCATCTCTCCTTTCATCCTCTCATTTTTCTGGTACATGGTAATGTGCTTTCCTTGGAAGCGTTTCTGCCTGGAATTCAAATCACACACTATCATTATCACAAGACTTATTTACCGTTGATATGTGTGTGTGCTCAGCTGTTTGTGTGCTGGTACACCATCCATCATGTCTCCCAGCGTTTTGTGGGTGCAGCAACAATTTGTCATGTCACACTCCTGCCAGTTTGATTTTTGCCCGCCGGGCATACTTTCTCCCTGTCACGACTGCTCCCTCTTTTTCTCACTCCTTCCATCCATCCTCCCTCCCTAGTTCATTCACCTTCTCCGTCTCCATAACAACTAAAGGAGTTTAGCCTTGACAGTTTGGTGGAGTGGTGTCTTTTCTGAGCCGTGTTCAGAAATTCATACTTACACAGTCTCTCAGGTGCAACTGCTCAGTCTTGTATTCACTGAGGCTGTAAAGCAAAACTCCCTTGCCTATAGGCATCTGACACACACACACACACACACACACACACACACACACACACACACACACACACACACACACACAAACACACAGCTTAAGGTTGAGTATTTTTGCTGATACCTGCTAAAGTGGGATGGGTTCATCTCCGAAAACTAAGACATGACACTAATGTCTGTGTGTCTGGACAGTTTCTGTCAACATATTGAGGACCAAATGTCCCCACAAGGATAAAATCACCTATAAGCTGTGTTGAGCAGCCAACAGTCAACCAGGAAGATGTCTTAAAGGGATAGTTCACCCAAAAATGAAAATTCTGTCATCATTTACTCCCCCTCAAGTTGTTCCAAACCTTTATGAATTTCTTTCTTCTGTTGAACACAAAAGATGATATTTTGAAGAATGTTAGTAATCAAACAGATGGGCCCCATTGACTTCCACCGTATTTGTTTCCATTGATTTGATGACAGATTTTCTTTTTTGGGTGAACTAGGCCTATTGCTTTAATAAAGATAATGTATAATCAATATGTAAAAAGACAGAAAGATTTGTGTGAGATTTAGGGGATAGTTATTCCTACATCTGCAGCTGAAGTCTCGTATGCTTACCTCAGCTGAATTTATTTGATCAAAAAACAGTAAAAAAAAAAAGTAATATATAAAAAGTATTTTTCATCTGCCATCTTGGATGTTGCCAAAGACATTTTTGCCAAAATTAGTTACTTCAAAAGACAGCATTTCTTTTAACCAACAATTTGAGACAGTCTTTACATTTATGCTGTCTCACATTTATGCTGTCTAACTATATTAAACTTGTTACATCCAACCATCAATCCATTTGCAGAGTTCTATGTTGTTTAAAAAAGTCCTCATCTAGCCAACAGCTATAGGAGGACTCATCCAGTAGCAGACAGAGGACCTCTCGCAAATTAATTCATATCCAGACTCTTGTAAAAGGTCTCCAATTAAAGCGGTTATTTATATATTTCTTTGAGAGTATGTGTTGGGAAAGAAGAATGGGAGCCCTTTAAAAGGTTCTGTGGTTCTTTAATTTTCAATGCTGTTGAAGGTCATGTAGTTTTAGCTTTATGAGTCAGCATACTGATCCTCCAGTGGCTCATCATGCACCTGGACACATTCACCCGTTATTAAGGACATTTAGGCCAGAAAATGGTGAATCAGTTTAATTCAGTTCATGATGTTCCATTCATCCAGTTTGCCACTTTGACTGTTTTACTTTTTATAGCCAGCCCATTTCAACCATTTCAAAAGCACTTCAGTGTCCCAACAGAAAATACGAGGCTCTTATAGAAATTTTTTTCTTATAGTCATCATTTTTTATGCACTGCAGTATTTATCAGAAATGATTTATCCATTTAGCCTATATCCAATACAGGATCAGTTGGTATTGGGAATGACAGATACAAGTCCTTCACAGTGGGCAGAGGGACTTTGAGCCACAGAACAGTGGCCAAGTCACTACGTGATGCTGGAAAAACATTTCCTGACTTGCTCCTCCAAAAAATCCCAAAGTGGCTGAGTGATATTCAGATCTGGTGACGGTGCAGGACTTGGGTATATTTTCCCACTCTTGTTTGCAAAAACATTCCAGGTCTGTAAAATTACAAACGCATCTCCTGTGCACAGCCCTCTTCAGGTCTGCTATTTTCTGTAGCAAAAATAGAACATCGGTCATATACTTTTGTGCACAGATGCAACATGACCAACAAGTACATGTGTGTCATCAGTGAGTTTTACTAATAACTTAAGGCACTGCTATGTGTGTGTGTGTGTGTGTGCGTGCGTGTGTGTGTGTGTGTGTGTGTGTGTGTGTGTGTGTGTGTGTGTGTGTGTGTGTGTGTGTTCTTCAGTCCATATCATAGTGGTCCTTTTCTTTTCTATGCTTTAATCTTATTTTCATCCATTTAATAATTTATTTCATGACGAGACAGACATCGGCTGCTCTGAATACCAAAAAGTCAGAGACCCAACCTCACGTGCCTCACATCCTCTATCTCTTTCACATCACCCTATATTTCATCTGCTTCCTCCAGAAAACACACTGCTTGGCTGACTCAATGTTCTCTCCTTTTTTATCTTTCAAATTCTTTCCCTTTGCCTTTATCGCTCTCCCTCTATTTCATTTCCACTTTGTTTGTGTCTTTCATTTTATGACTATTTCAGTTTTAACTGTTCTCCAGCCAGAAAACCATCCTCTTCCACTTGTACTTTGTTTTTCTTCATCTATTTCTTTCATGTTCTCTTACACTTTTAAGTTCCTCACGCCCTAGTTTAAAGGAGTGTTTTCTTTATTGAAAAGACAAATGAAAGCACTTTTGTGTTGTCAAAGATGTAAAAGTTTAGACAATAACCTCCTTGCCTCATTCACTCGCTTTCTCTCTCAGCCAGGTGACAGCAATCCTTCATTTGTCGTTCCATGAAACACTGCCTCATTTAAAATGCATTTCCATTACATCTGAGCACTATAAACAATCCCAGCGTACAAGCACACACACACACACACACACACACACACACACACACACACACACACACACACACACACACACACACACACACACACACACACACACACACACACACACACACGCACACACACACGTCTGAGCAGATTCACCGCTTGATATTGCAGCTCCTGCAGAGCTGGACTGAACAGGGTGGGGATTTGTGTCTGACTGCAGGAGGTGGTCTCTAATGTGGACATTGCTGGTCTTTTCAGAGCATTGTTCCAAAACCATCTATCTATCTATCTATCTATCTATCTATCTATCTATCTATCTATCTATCTATCTATCTATCTATCTGTCTGTCTGTCTGTCTGTCTGTCTGTCTGTCTGTCTGTCTGTCTGTCTGTCTGTCTGTCCGTCCGTCCGTCCGTCCGTCCGTCCGTCCGTCCGTCCGTCCGTCCGTCCATTCTAGTGACTGAGAGGATCAGTTTCTGGTGTGCAGAAACTGATGATAGAATCTGAACTCTCTTTTGACATGATTTTCTTCTTTTTTTTTCTTTTTTTTTTTTGGCCAGACAGGTGTGGAGGCAGATCTGTCTGATGGCTTAGTATGCGTGTATGTGGTTTGACCATTGCCCAGTGCTCTTACAGTTTTTTTCGATTGCTAAACGACAGTGAGCTCAACTGGAGCTACATGTGCAAAACTCTAACTACAGTCTGCACAGCAGCAGTTCATGTGGACAAAACTCTAGTTCGTTTTTCATTGCTTGAAGACAGTTTTCAAAACTCTACACACTTATCCCATGACTTTAACCACAACCTGCACAACACTGTGGATTTACAGCACTTTGTTCAAATGCTAACACACTGCTGTCAAAACTGTGAACCACACATTCAAAACAGAATAGATTTCAGCCTTGTGCCTTTCAAACACTGCTGATTGCAATTTCAGCTGAAAAGCTAAGCAGGTGTCTTGTTTGTTATTTGTTCGATTTACAGTATGTACTTTTAGTTTCTACCTTTTTTTCTCATTACTGTAATTCCATAAATTACTATTGAAGCAAACTGCTAATTTTCATTTACCTTAAATAATTGTTATGTTCTAAAAATTTAAATAAATCATGTGAAAGAATGTCACTCTTTTCTTTGAAGAAAATATTACTTTGTATGAAGTCACTGAAATTGTTCAAACTGTAAAGATGAAAAGTTTGTATTTTCTGTATTGGTGTTTGATGCTAGTGTTTTTACTCTCAGTGTGTTCTGAGTGACAGTGTGTGTTATCTCAGTGAGGGTTGTGTATAGTGTTTGGCTGCACTGAGCCTGTTTTGAGCCATGTGTTAAGAGTTGTGTTGCTTGGAATGAGTTTTGCAGGTGATGTGAACTGTTTAGCTCAGGTGAATGTTGGTAGTGCAGACTGTAGTTAGAGTTTTGCACATGTAGCTCCAGTTGTGCTCACTGTCGTTTAGCAATCAAAAAAAAAAAAAAAAAACTGTAATACTGACCTACTCTGATGTAAAACAGCCAACTGATGCATCATTGTATTGCCTGACGTCAGAAATTCAGTCATCTCATACATTTACTTGCCTGCACAAGACACGCACCTTTTTCACTATTCCTGTCACGTGACAATTTCCCTCTCTCTACATTTCCTCTGACTCTTTTGATATTTCTCTACTCACCTCAGCATCACTCTCACTGTGAGATCTACAAATTTGACATGAAGTGATCTTTCTTTTACTTGTCATGCACACAAACTTCTGTATATGTGATCTCCCTTTTATCACACTATTTTCCTTTATCAATCATGTAAATAAATTAGACAGCAGAAATCAATAAACACGACAGTCTGTGTGTGTTTATTTGAGTGCATGAGTGTCATTTTAAGTGTCTCTCAGCTTCTCTTTTTCTTGTTGCTCTATAGTCTCACAAATGTGTGAACCTTATGAGGTAATTCACTATTTATGGTAAGCGTGGGTGCTCATGCGTGTGCTAAGTAACACATGTTTTTTAGAAACGTGGAGCACCGACACACCAGTACTGTACTCAATGGACTGACGTAGATGGCTTGTAATAAAGCTTTAGCTCATTTTGCCACATATCCATCCAAGGAGACACAGAACATTCAGGCCCTTGATATTCTAAGCCTTGGCATCCCACCCGCAGGTTTTGTGAGGATATAGTTCTTCCTGATGTCATACATCAAAGGACTTTAACTCCTGTTGACTGCCCTCAAATAAGAAAGGACGAGGGAGGAAACACACATTATCATTCAAATAATTCTCTTGTAATCTCACTAAGGCTGCATTTATTTGATACAAAATACAGTAAACAGTAATATTTAAAAGACTTTGTTTTCTAATTGAATATATTTTAAAATGTGTTTAATTCCTGTGATGGCAATGTCACATGATCCTTCATAAATCATTCTAATATGCTGATTTGGTGCTCAAGAAATATTTCTTATTATTATCAATATTGAAAAAATATAGCAAAATTCAGGATTATTTGAGGAATAGAGTTCAAAAGAACAAGATTTGTTTGATATATGGGGATATTCAAATTAATTAACCAATCATACCATTGATCAGCTCTACCAAACTTGGATGTCTTTTTTCCAGTAATAAACAAACATTAAGTTGTTTTGATTGATACTGTGAAGCAGCTTTGATACAATCTGTATTGTGAAAAGCGCTATATAAATATATTTGACTTGACTTGACTTGACTTGATATATAATTTGATATATTTTGTAACATTATAATTGTCTTTACTGGCAATTTAATCCATATTTGCTAAATAAAATGATTATTTTTTCACATTACATCATCTCTCTAATGTTAATTACAATTATTGATTTGACTGTGACGCAAAACCACTGACTCAGACTTAGTCATCACAGTAAATAACATTAAAATGATCAGATAGAATGAATTTAGATTAACTAAATGACACAGGAGACATACAATATTTCTTTCTCAGAACTTGATGTTTTATAGTAATACACATATACATCACTTCCACCGTTGTGCTCACAGTGAAGAGAACAATCTGTCTCACACTCCACTGGAACTGAACTAACACACACATACACATTTATATACAGAACACACACAGATACACGTACACACGCTCACATTCACACACGTACACGCACACTGCATGCGGTCCTGTTCAGTTCGTGTAGTCGTCCTCCTTTAACACATCAGTCTCTGCTTGTTTGTGCCTAATTTAGGCTGCTTCCACACCATGTTAACTTACAAAAATGTCAGGCAAAAAATGCAAAAACAAACCAAAGTTGAGAAATCAAGTATAAAAGGAAGAGATTAAATGAGTTTCAACATCAGAATAAACAAAAGATAGAAGCATCTTTCAAAAAATAAACAGGTCATTCAGTTCATTTACATCATCACATTACCAGGATTATCTTAATTGTATGGCATGATGGAGTATTATTAACAGTGAGTAGAGAAGAACAGCAATAGCAACATGACATTCCGTACTGCACAAGGTGGTGATCGATCAGGTTTCGAATGAAGCATGAAGAAAAAGCGCCATTGGTCATCTGAGACAGTCTTTGGAATCAATAATTGGCCGGGTTCAGCTGGCGCCTCCCCCTTTAGAAGAAGCCCCACCCCAAAGATATGACTTGTATGACTGAGATCAGTTGATTGACAGATATTACTCGCGACAAGTCCACAGTTCAAATCCTGCCCACTCAACCATGAATTCCAATGACAGTTCCTGGGCATCTGTCAGCATGGCGACCAGCAGAGCTAGTCTTCGGACAGCGCGTGCCACTTAGCGATCTGTCGGCGCGGGTGGTCGCAGATCTCGCGCCAGTGCTCGCCGGCGGTGCCGGGGGACGAGGTGCCGAGGAGGAGCCGGCCGATGACAGGTGTACGGGACGTTCTGTCGGAGTCCAGCAGGAGAAGCTCCACGCTGGTGTCCCGCAGGCCGTCTTCCGAGGGCAGGTCGAAAACGAAGAGCTCGTTGAAGACGGGGTTAGGGGCACACTTTTTCACATGCGTCTTCTTCTTACACACACGCTTCTTCCCCTGGAACAAGTTCACTTTCACGTAAGGGTCTAAAAAAGATGGGAGTAAGAGAAATAAACAGACCGAGACAGAAATCAATACTTCAGGCGATGTGCAGGAAATGAGACATTGTGCACTGGGAGATCACATCTCTGCTGTACGAAGGGTTTCATAAGTGTCCGACACATTGATTGTAGCCTACTAATCGGGGTTATTATAACTCCAATTAAACTGAATAGTAAACTTAAAAACAAAAATTTAAGCTTATTTTATTTCACCAAGTAGACAAGGCAACATTTCCGATTTTCACTTGATGCATAAAAACTAATAAAAACCAAAAAACGAATGAATGAAAAACTAATAAAAACTGCCAAAACGCACAATAAAATTACTAAAACTTTAAAATGAAAATGAAAAATATAAAAATAACAACGAATTCAAAATATTAAGGAAAACTATAATAGTATCTAAATGCTAATAAAACAACAGGCGATCCATCATAAAATGTACATTAAATTTTCAATCTATGGTTTTCAATTAGGGGCCCAGGCAAATTATTATAATATTATTAATATAATTAATATTAATATGGTTATGTTTGTCCATCTGTCTGTTCATCTATCTCTCCATCCACACGTCCATCAATCCATCCATCCATCCATCCATCCATCCATCCGTCCGTCATCTGTCCATCCGTCCATCCATCTGTCTGTCTGTCTGTCTGTCTATCTATCTATCTATCCATCCGTCATCTGTCCATCCGTCCATCCATCCATCCGTCTGTCTGTCTATCTATCTATCCATCCATCCGTCATCTGTCCATCCGTCCATCCGTCCATCCATCCATCCATCTGTCTGTCTGTCTATCTATCTATCTATCCATCCATCCGTCCATCCATCTGTCTGTCTGTCTGTCTGTCTATCCATCTATCTATCCATCCATCCATCCCATATATAAAATAGACCATATAATAGACCTAAAATGCACTATATTAAGCATGATGATTCTGCTAATGACCACCAATATCTGCCTCACACACCCTGACCTCACCTGAGGGTCCACTGGAGTCAGCCTTGGGCAGGTGACGGGCTTTCAGTACCACCACAGTCAGAGTACTGGTGGTAGACTGATAACACAGGGACAGAAGGAGCTCTCCTCGACCAGCACTCCTCTACAGATAAAGATAAAGAAGAAAGACATTAATTTCCATGTTTTTCTCTGGTTTGGACAAACCCCAAAATGGTTTCTTTTATAATGTCAACTAACAACTGGGCAACTAACCCTAGGCAGGTTAGAGCGGGCAACTTCTAAACAGTGCCTTATTGTTACTAGAAACTGACTGTGAATCATTCCCTTGGCACAACACCAATGTATGACTCCAATTATGTGTGAACATGGCAGCATGTTGCCCTGGCAACACATCAGCAGGGTTCTGCTGCTGCCACGGCGATGACTTCCAATGTCTCTCAACCGTTGAAGCATAATTATGTGTGTTTAACTATATGCAGTCAAAGTCACCAATGAAACATAATAGTCTTCCTTTCAGCTCAAATAGGGTGAATTCGTATGTGCATAAGGGTAACACTGTGTTGCCAAAACAAGATTTTGTCAAAGATGATGACTTCTGCCCTGTTCACTATTTTTTAAATTAGTAGCCTTCCACATACTTTTAAAGTATTTTGTGCATGAAGGAGTGCATTGAATGTGACAAGAAAATTGGTGTAGACTATTTGTGAACATGTTAGTACAGTTATTATAAGCCTGAATACTAAATAAGTCTGTAAAGCCAGAAAAAAAAATGTGTTGTGAGTGGTCCATTAGAGGGTCAATTAAAAATTAACAACCTGTGGGACTTTAAGATGGATGACAAAGACTAATTATTGACCCAAATGGAAAAACAGACACCATTAGTTGTTTTCTCTTTCCAGGCTTGGGTGTGTCATTGACTGCCCACATTAAATAAGACCAAACTATTGTCTCAGTTGTCACATGAGCTGGGACTGGTATGTTAAGACCTTAAAAAATAACCAAAATCTCTGTCCTCTTCCAAAGGTACAGTACATGTGATTTCATATTAAACATAGCTGTGCAATCTATGGGAGCATGTTTAAATATATCAATTTAAAAAATATAAATAGATATTAACTTAAACTTATAAATGTATATACAAACATACAATCATTAAAAATGAATATATCATATAATAACAGTATAAAAATTATATAAATATATATATATATGGGTTGTAACAGAGAAATACAGAAAACTATAATTAAAGCTGTTCTTACCCTGACATTCCTTTTAATAATGTCCCGGCTCATGAGGACCCCCCCTTCGGACAAGTCGATGTCAGCCAGAGGAACGAGGGTCTCTCCGATCACCTCATCACGTGAAAAGCGGTCGAAACTCAGAACCATGAAGTGCAAAGCCAGCTGGGAAACTCGTGCATATGGGATTCCGTAGAAGCTGAAGGTCTCATCGAAGGCCGGGTCCAGAGTCTTCCTGAGTACACGTGTCTTCACCTTGTGCTTCTTCTCAGGCAGCAAGGTCAGCTTAATATATGGGTCAGAGGTCAACGACTGTTCATCCGTGGGGGACAATCCATGTGCTTCCTTGATGTGAACCATGAAAGCCTTCTTCTCAAAGTTGTACTCAACTGAAAAGAAGAGAGTCCCCAGACCACCATCTTTGTCCTGAGATTTTTCCACGGCCGGTGTTGGTGTCTGACTGGATAGGATGCTTTCTGGAGTACCACCATCCTGATTACCACACGGCCCAAGAGACGGGAAGTCCAAATCTGGGGAACTGCGCACTTTCAGTTGGAGGGTTGGTGGTTTGGAGGTAAAGTTTCCATTAAGATCTCGATTCTCCAGGTCCAGATGGAGCTCTGGCCGCCCACCATTGGGACTAAGGGTCTGTTTTCCAGGTGTCTTTTCTCCTCCAAACTTCTTCTTTCCATTCAGGCTTTCGGGATAGATGTCGACCCCCTTCAGCATGTGGACAAACTTATAGGGTGGGGTCTTGTTATTGGTCTTGTTGGCTTTGCGCTGACAGCAAATCCATGCAAAGATGGAGACGCTGAAGACCAGGCCAAACACACTCACCACTGCCACACTCACAGGAACCTCCGCTATGTATAAAACAGGAAATTAAGGGAGGAAAAAAACAATAATATATATTTAGATTTTTTTTTATAGATATATGTAGTCTTGTTGTTGCCAAGAAATATTAAAACACCTTCAACCAGGAAAGGAATACGGAGATTATATAAAGTTATTTGCATCATCACAGACACTGACATGTGTTGATGTTAACAGTTGTAGCAAAACAATGCAAAAGAAAAATAATGCCACTTCTAAAATATAAAATCATACTATTTATAAAGGACTGTAAATATCGATTTGGCTATGAAAGCCTGAGAAACCACAATCATGTGGTAGTGCAGTAATGTCTTGGAAAGTGGAAATTTCCGTTTTCAAGGTGGGTGCAGCACCTCTGTGTTGTATTAGCTAAGGTGCTCTGTCAGCCTTATTTTGTCTTTCTCTCAGAAAACAAATTATGTACTCTTCTGTGATTATTAAGTAATCGTTGAAAGCTGCTGACAAGCATCTCAACGCGTTTCAAACATTTTCATATAACAGTGATGTCATAGGCTACTAATAGAGCACGCGCCTATTTATGTCTGTGACCGCGCATCAGATAAATCATTACTGAGCCACATTACGTTTCCAAAAGTGTAATAACAGATCTTTAACCATGCACAAATCAGATTTGTTCACATACTATGATAATTAACAACCATTCACCTACCGAAATGTTCTTCTTCTGTCGTCACTGGAGCCATTGTATGCGCGCGCTCTGTCCAAGGTCCTGAAAAGATGCTTCCACGATTCTTCACCGCACGTTGCACTCGCCCGTCGTTCGCTTTAGGCGGAGAGACTGAATAATTTATTGGTTGTAGTAGATTAAAAATGTACGCCTGTTTATTGTTATACAAAACAGAACTAGCAAGATTTTCCTCCTTTCCCAGAGGTTTCTTCACACCCGCCCAGTGCTGATAGTCGCTGCGCTATGAGTGTGCCTGAAAAGCGTCGCCTCCCCAATCCTTCTCCCCTCTAGTGAGTTCATCGCTTCTGACGCAGTTCTGACGAACACAGCATCTGAGATCACTGCCCTGCGCACTGATCAGGCCTGTTAATCATTTTGATTGCCAAGAGTTTAAGGCTTGTGTGTTATCAAACGTGTCTGAAGAAGTTCCAGATGAAATGGTCTTTGCAGTGGGTCTATTAACGGGGAGAACTGAGCTGATGACACAATTTCATTGTATGTTTCCTGGAAGTGACATTTGATCAGATAACATGGATAATAGAGCAGTATGCCTCAATGATATAATATCTGGTTGCACACATAAAAAGCTGGCAGTGGACCTGTTTTTATTTTTTTATTTTGCCAGAAATATATGGACTGACGTCCCTAATTTAGTTCTTAGTTTGGAATTGGTAACGTCACTGTCAGATCTACATCTTTAAGTCCTCATTTAATATCTGTTTAATATTAATGCCATTGCTCTCTGTCACAATCCACACCCACAAAGACAAGGTAAAATCCAATAGTGCAATAGTATTTATTAAGGGAAATCCAAAACTCATCAACCAGTCCAGGCAGGGGTCATAAATCCATATACACGATCCAAAAACATAAAACAATAAACAAACGATCACAAAGCAGAAACAGACCTCAGATGAGGTGTGATGAATAACAACAACTCCGTGACAAACACTGAAACAAACAGGGTATATATACACACACAGATACTAACAAGGTGATGGGAAACAGCTGTGTGCAATGATCAGTGATGAGTTCAGGCAAAGGGTTATGGGAAATGCAGTTCATGATAAGAGTGAGGATCAGGGAAAGAAACCTCTAGTGAAAACCCAAGGAACACAAACCAGACACTGTGACACTCATCAATTAAAATCTGCTTGATGGTGTCACCTTCACATCTTTCTTAATCAGTTTGAAGTTGTATTTAATATAATCAGTAGAGTCCATAATCAATACTGCAGTAATCATCTAAAATAGAAAGAGCCCTCACCTTTTTCAGCATTTGTGGTGGTGACTCCAAATAAATAGTATATTAAATAATCTACCTAAGATAAAACGATTCAAAATGTAAACTGACATCATATTTCTTATTTTGTTAAGAAGTGTATCTTGTCTCGTCAACTTTTATTGAAAATCATATATTCTTGAAACATCTGGAATCATAAAATTATTTGTGGTTTAGTGCATGGTTAATTATTTTCATCTACTGACATTCCTAGTTTATATTCACTAAATAAAGGAATAAAAAAAGAACAATCTTTTTCATCATTACAGCAGGTATATCCAAGATATTGCCTAGATATGAAGGGGCCTCTGAATTGACAATGTTGAAGTCAAAAAGTTTGAGAGCCACTGGTTTAAATGAAGCCATATAAACTCCATCTTGTAAATACTCTTGATTGTAGATGGACACTGATTTCAGCAACAGCCACATTGGAATAATGTGCTTTTCTCTGTGAAAACACAGCTGTAACAGTAAACATTCACTCCTCAACAGAACCTCCTACCACCCTTTTCACAGACTGTGATGACACGTTTCCACAGTTATCAACATTGCAAATCTACTTAAGTTTTTCATACTTAATTAAATAAAAATGTATTTAAATACAAATAGGCCTACAAAATACTGTGTGAAAAAATGTATTTAAATACAAATACAGTATTTTGTATTTTGAAAATACACAAAATACATGTGAAATCGGCCATCCAGTGCAAGTCACAGTGAATGAAGAAACTATAGGCCTTGACTTTTAGTTCCTAACCTCATCTCTGCCCTCTCTGTCATTCTTTCTTTCTTGCTGGCAATTACAAATAAACTTATGCAAAATAGCAGCCATTTATATACTTATTTCTGACCAGGTTACAATGTAGTTTATTACTTGTGGTGAACACTATTAAAAAAACATACTGTATGTAAAACTGTGGGAACCTTTTCTGATAGCAAGCAAATAATATGGATGGGTGATATGACCCAAAATCTTAATTTTACTTCACAGTAACAATATATATCATGGTTTCACAATTCTCAATATCAGTTTTGATACCACAGCAAAAACTGAATTTCAAACTCTTTTGAGGCTTTTTTTGTTGTTGCAAGTACTCCAATGCTTTTTAAATAGGGGTGTAACAATACCCTCATGTCACGATTTGATACATATCACGGTACTGAACTCACGATACAATATTATTGCGATACTCCAAGACATATGATAAAAGGTTAACAAAAAATGTACTGTTGATTAAAATGCTAAATTTTATATTACATTGTGGGTGTAAAAGAATAGGTTTGGACTTAGTGCTGGGAACCCATTGCACAGGACAATAGTGACACCAGAATAAAAATATTCATGATTCTGAAGCTGAAAATACAGAATTATTTTAGACGAATATGCTTGCACTCTGTCACTGACTATATATTTAAAATAATGTAGGCCACTTACTTTACTGGTAACATAAGACATGCATTTGGTATTATCAGGACCCACAAATATTCCCCCATTGCAATATTTTCAACATTATAGGCTATACTAACACTAAAACTCTGAAAACGGGAATTTTTTTGGGTTTTCATTTTGGGTGAACTATCCACTATACCGTACATATTGTCACTATCCACGATACATATTGTTGCATTTTTGTATTCCGATATATTGTGACAGGATATTGTTACACCCCTATTTTTAAGTATAGTAATTTTACATTTTTTTATGTAAAGTTTATTATTTTTTCTAAAATTAGAAAGTTTATCTAAAATTTTAAATTAGAATTCATTTAGATTCATTTGACACTATATACCCAAAGTAAAAAAAAAAATGTTTTAATGAACAATAAAACTAATAGCTGAAGATATTTGTGGTGTATCATTCATCATTCTTTTTCCACTCCAGCGTTCCAATAATTCCTAAATTCCCCACTAAAAGCTGCACGGATAAATTTGTTTACACCACAAATAGGCCCATCTGTTCCATCGCTTCACACTTTAAATCATCGCCATATGTAGTGTCATATCACCCAGCACTAACATACAGTAATGCTTTAAACACATTTGACAAGCTAGTTGATAAAAATCAACAACCGATCAAGACTGATTGGCTAGTGCCATTTTCCCACTTGTCTGTGCTCTTTTGTTCCTTCATATGTTAACTGAAGGCAAATGTGAATAATGCCTTTTGAATGCCTTCAAAATATCTGAAATACTGCCCATCCCTGGTTGTCAGTCAATAAAAACACGAATTAACCATGCGAGGCTGTTTCTAATACAACGGCTAAGTAGCCAAATTGGACATTTTTATCTTTTCTGACGAATGTGATTACGAGTCACCACGACAGAGATAGAGTGATGAACCCAACTGTGGGAGTTTACTCAAGTATAGGGATACACCTTAAGTCTTTTCAATGACAGGCATGAAAAAAGGAAAGTCCTTTCAAGCAATCACACCAAGAAGGTGAGTTTATCAAACACAAACAAGGAAAGCAGTTCACAAGTCCTCCTATGGAATGCCAAAGCTGACTTAATTAAAAATAAATAAATACATAAATAAATATACGAAGAAATGTAAAAAAGCAAAAATACATAAATAAATACATAAAAAAATATACAAAGAAATGTAAAAAAGTACAAATAAATGAGTATTTATACATTTATTTCCTTATTTATGTATAATTGTATTTTTTCACACATTTATTTATTTTTTATTTATACATTTATTCATTAATTTATTTCCACTTTTATTTATTTCCACATTCATTTATGTATATATGTTTTTATGTCTACATTTATTTATTTTCACATTTATTTAATTCTACTTTTATTTATTTCCACATTTATTTATTTCTACATTTATTTATTTCTACATTTCTTTGTCCGTATGCTAATGAGGGGGGCGTGTTTAACCTCAGACATCAGCAATCGATCTCAGAGTGGCAGTGCTGAAGCTTTGAGGCCACAGTGACACCTTGTGGTGTGTGACCAAACGAAACGCAAGAGGTGTGCGGACAATATCACATTTTAAGTAATGTAGGCTATATCACCCTAACTGTATGTAGGGTAGGCTATATAGGGTTAACACACATAGCACACATGAACAGAAACTGCACTTCAACGGGTCTGATAGCAGAGACTTGGACATGGAAGCGCATGAAAGTATCCACTATTAATAACAATGTAAACGCGGTGGATAGGGCTGATAAGAGCTTGCGTTCATTGTCGATAAGACTCGCAAACAAGCGCAGAACGCGGAGAGAAACCAGCGCACATTTCAATGACTCCTACGCAAGCATATTGATCAATGAGTTTGAAACGCGACTCAATACACGGTTTACATTCGCGTTTCATAATTTCGTATGCATAACAGGTGACAATTCAAATGCTTAAAACACAACCCATATTACCGCCACCTAATGGCTGTTTTAGTTTCATATTTAAACATACAATTTAATTGATTTCATCATTTCATATTCTATATTCATTTATTTTTAACATTAATCTCATAACGACTTTTATGCAATTGTAATTGCAGTGTAAAAGCATTCTCCTCTGTATTAAGATTTTGACTTTTAATGACTTAATGACTTTTGTTAATTTGATTTTACTGATAACAGCCATAGTGCCTTATTATAATTATAACTGAGTAGTTTATCGATTAATATTAAGAACTTGACATATATGATGATGTATAGCCTACCTATTTAATAAGGTTTGGGTAGATATAAAATCAATTTATAGGGGGAAATATCACCACGACCATGGGCACGACAGGTGCTGTTTGAATGGGCATGATGATGCTTCTGTCCTCCACTGCATGGGGTGAGAAGATGCGTGGATCACTAGCTGCGTTTACATGAGCCCCTTTTGTTTGATTTAAGAATAATTACAAATTGATGACTTGTGATTAGGCCTAATCAGTATCTAAGAGCAGCATCTATGACATATGGGTTGTGTTTAAGCATTTTAATTGTCACCTGTTATGCATACGAAATTATGAAACGCGAATGTAAACCGTGTATTGAGTCGCGTTTCAAACTCATTAATCAATATGCTTGCGTAGGATCAGTGAAATGTGCGCTGGTTTCTCTCCGCGTTCTGCGCTGGTGTGCGAGTCTCATCGACAATAAACGCAAGCTCTTATCAGCCCTATCCACCGCGTTTACATTGTTATTAATAATGGATACTTTCATGCGCTTCCATGTCCAAGTGTTTGCTATCAGACCCGTTGAAGTGCAGTTTCTGTTCATGTGTGCTATGTGTGTTAACCCTATATAGCCTACCCTACATACAGTTAGGGTGATATACATGACTTAAAATGTGATATTGTCCGCACACCTCTTGCGTTTCGTTTGGTCACACACCACAAGGTGTCACTGTGGCCTCAAAGCTTCACCACTGCCACTCTTAGATCGATTGCTGATGTCTGAGGTAAAACACGCCCCCCTCATTAGCATACGGAGAAAGAAATGTAGAAATAAATAAATGTAGAAATAAATAAATGTGGAAATAAATAAATGTAGAAATAAATAAATGTGAAAATAAATAAATGTAGACATAAAAACATATATACATAAATGAATGTGGAAATAAATAAAAGTGGAAATAAATAAATGAATAAATGTATAAATATAAAAATAAATAAATGTGTGAAAAAATACAATTATACATAAATAAGGAAATAAAAGTATAAATACTCATTTATTTGTACTTTTTTACATTTCTTTGTATATTAATTTATGTATTTATTTATGTATTTTTGCTTTTTTACATTTCTTCGTATATTTATTTATGTTTTTATTTATTTTTAATTAAGTCAGCTTTGGCATTCCATAGTCCTTGGACTGGGAATAAAATTAATCTGCTGCGTTCAGGTGGAAAAGTGGTGACGTGGTAGCCTACAATAATATGTATTATTATGATCTCTCAGAAAATTCCCAATTTTACAAGCTGTAATTACGAGCTCTATACGAGGACGTAAAGAAAATAATTTAAATGTCTGTGAGCTTTACAAAGTATTTAGTCGATAATTTATATACATAATTGTATCATAACATGCGAAAGTGCATGTATAATGTTATGTTTATCCAATAAAAATAAATTAAAAAACACTACTGATTTCCCAACTGCATACTCCTACTCGTGCTACTTTTTTCCACATCTTTCTATGGCAGAAATACTAAGAGTAGTATGCTGCTAGTATGCGGTTCCAAATTCAGCCCTATTCTAGTAGTACATCTAGTAGCCTACACACATCTCGTGCGCAGACTCACTTACTCACTTTCACTTGCAATGCGCACAGTGAAGGCCTGTACTGAAGGTGGCAGTAACAAAACACGTGTTTGTCTGCACCTCTTGTATAGTAGCATGTTGTTTTAGTATGCAGAACAGAGACCTGACTCAATATCATTTAAAATCAAATAGAAGATAAATGGTTATTATGTTTATAGATTTTTTTTTATTTCACTCCAAATGTATTAGATCAAACTTCTGGCGTACCACCCACTGCATACGTCACGGCCACCGCCTCGTGCTTTTTATCGGGGTCGTTTGGGCAACACTGACATCTGCAGGCTGATTTGTTAAGTGACGAAGCGTACAAAACGCTGACTAAATTTGAATAATGTACTGAATTTTAACATCAGGAACATTTCGAAGCACGATTAATGAGAATATGATAAAAAAAAAACATAAAAAAAAACATAGGTGGACACTTAAAATAAATCACGGCTTAGAGGCAGATTCCTTTACTTTTATTATGCAGGCATCGCTCGTGCGTGCGTAAGAGCAACGGGCGCGTGCGTCAAGAGGAAGAGCCGCAAGTCTCTCCAAAATGGCGACGACCATAGATAGTGGCAATGCAGGAGCTGCAAATAAGAAAAAACACCTCGGAATCCCCGAAGCAATATTTGTGGTCAGTGGGAATATGACATATAGTTAATTTTCATGTCCGTATTGTCGATAGTTTCCCGTGAAATCTCTGTGTTGTTGTGTTGGTTTTTTAAACGGCTTTCTTAGGTAGAAAGCGCCCTGCTCTTCTCCTTATAAGGCTGCAGGCATTGCTTGCTTAACGTTATGTCTTGAAGGTGCAGTGAGCTTTGAGTGACGCATAAAACATGATTAACCAGTATTTAAATACTTGATAGGATAAATCCATTAATGAAGCCCTTTAAGATGCTAACTATTACTGTGGTTCTGTAGGAAGATGTGGATGCCTTCATGAAGCAGCCAGGCAATGACACAGCAGACTCCGTGCTGAGGAAGCTGGATGAACAATATCAGAAATATAAATATATGGAGCTCAATCTGTCTCAGAAGAAACTCAGGTTTGACTAAGATTCGTTTTAGTAAGTTGTACAGTAATAACTAGTTTCTGTGTCAATTCTAAAGGATGCTCTGTATTGGTTTCCTTGCATTGTTGTAGACTACTGTTGTCCTTTAAATAGCCATTTACTACTGCGTTTAATAAATCTTACTTATCACACAGAGTAAGGATAACATATTGTTGCTGATTTTACTAGAAACTTACATGTTTTTGGTCTTTCTCAGGTTGAAAAGCCAGATTCCACAAATCAAACAGACGTTAGAAATTCTACGGCACATGCAGAAAAAGAAGGTAAGCCCATCACTCCTTTAAGATCAGTTTTAACTCCTATATCTCCATACATTTGAATAGATGGAGGGACGCAAATCAAAGATCCGCTTTCTAATTCCTAAAAATATTGCTTATAAATGAGTTGCCCCATCCAAATTCTTTTACTTGTACAATCCCCTAAAAGTGTGTATTCTTATTGTTTAGAAAAGAGTGTGTAGCAGAAGAGTAGACAAGTTTAGGAACATACTACTACGTCATAATTGCGTTTTAATGGGCTGTGCTGTTACATAGTGCATCCTGTCACTGTAAACTGGCCTGTCAATGCCCTTATCTCAGTTAAAGTCTGCATAAAATGAAAATTCACCCTTTCTTTTTTGCTGAATGCATGTTATAGATCTTATTGTGATCTGTCGCTACTTTTGTTGTATTGTGATTTTAACATCCTCGTACACACATTCCACTTTTCAGTTAATTTAATTTATGCTACTCAACAATTCTTCTTACCGTATTGGAGAGAAAAGAAGTAGCACATTGATCTGGCAGTCGTGGGTCTTGCATGCAAATTTAACAATGTTGTTGCAGGTTAGAAATGAATGATTCAAACCCTTTTATCTAAACCTCTCTACTTAACCATCAGTCTTGCATGTCTTCCACATTTGTAGGTTTTTAATGCTCCTCCAAAGTGCAATAGGTTGTGGTTAATATTAGCCTAATATTAGAGTGTTGTTCATGAATCTGAAATTCAAATCTGCACTCACTGGATATAGTAGACTATCCGTGTACTTTTTGGACACTCATTTCCACATTCTAGAATGAGGGACACACTAATTCTAATTACTATTTAGGATGGACAGTATGCTTAATTGGATGCTGCAAGTGTTTTGTTCTTTGTCATTTCCAATCAATCTTGCACTGTGTCTCTTTTTGTTTGTCTTTCTGTTATGAATTATGAATGTCCAATCACAGGACACTACAGATCCTATGGAGACACATTTTCTGTTGGCTGATAACGTCTATTGCAAGGCCTCTGTCCCACCCACAGATAAAGTGTGTTTGTGGCTTGGGGTAAGTGTTGATTGCTGTATCAAAAATTTATCCAATTTACTTTTTTTTATTAACCATCTGTCATATAGAGATTACTTTTCATGTCCAATCATTTCCTGACTGATAAAATCAAGCACTGTTTTAATTTGTGTCATTGGCTGCATCACTTAATTGAAGTAAAATGAGGTGTGAACACCATATCACGTTGACTTTAATATTCCTGTTTTGACATCATTGATGATTACTGCGTATTTTTGAACATGTGAAATGTTTACCCAATTGCTTCAATAAAATATTTCTGCTAAAGGACAAACAATTTTTGGGTTTGAACAACTTTGATGTTGATAATGTCCAGAAACATGTATTTAATTGTTATTAGGAAAATTTGCTTATGGATATTGTTTTTGTTCATTAGGCTAATGTCATGCTGGAGTATGATATTGATGAGGCTCAGGCGCTGTTGGAAAAAAACCTGGGTACAGCTTCCCGTAATTTGGAATCTCTGGAAGATGACCTGGACTTCCTCAGAGACCAGTTCACAACCACTGAAGTCAGTATCCTTAAACTATGGCAAATATAGAGAATCAGGTTTGAATTAATAATTTTCCATAGTGCTCATTGTGTTTGATCAGTCCTTTACTCAAAGTATTTATTTGTATTATTATCACAGTGAAAACAGTGACTGCTTTGTATTGTTTTGTGTTAACTGTGTTTCAGGATTCTTTGATGAATAGAAATTTCTAACATTATGTCTTTACTTTAACTTTTGATCAAACGGTGCATCCCTGCTGATTAAAAATGTTAGTTTCTTTAAAAAAACAACAACTTTTGAACTGTAGTTAACCCCGGTGCCCTGGCCACATTCCACCCATTGGCCCTTGCCAATCATGGCCTCCTAATAATCCCCATCCATTGAATTGGCTCTATCACTCTCTCTCCTCTCCACCTATAGCTGGTGTGTGGTGAGCGCACTGGTGCCGTTGTGTTGTGGCTGGCGTCGCATCATCCAAGTGGATGCTGCGCACTGGTGGTGGTCGAGGAGAGATCCCGACATGATTGTAAAGCACTTTGGGTGTACAGTAGTACATATGAAAGTGCTATATGAAAGCATTATATAAATGCCTCATTCTATTCTATGTAGCATATGCATGTATCCGAAAGAGATTAATCTGTTCAGTATTCACATTGTTATCAGTATTTAATATGGAGAGCATTGAGACATTGTCCTTTGTTTCTTGTTATTGATTATGTAATAGTAAATCTTGTTCAGATTTAGCATTGAGGTTAAATAATTAGATGTAGCTGTGTTCTCATAGTCCACATCTGCGCTTTTTTTTAGACAATGTTGATGCTGCTAGTGCTGGTTTGCGCACAACCTGGTCCATTCTACACACTTCCACCGAAAACATATTTTTTTTTACAAATATCGTGTGTGACTATCACACAAATATCGTGGTTGAATGAATATTGTTTTATACATTCTGACTGTTATGAAAGATTCTGAATTAATGACTTCAGTTGGTAAAATGTTCTCAAAGCTATGATGATGAGTATGACTTAGCAGTCATGTCAATTACATTGTCGGGCCCTCAAATCAGTGGAAATGCAAGCCATTTCTGAGAGAGATGAGCTATGTTTCCAGCCACCAATTTTTGTTGGCAAGATCTAAAAATGTGCATACAAACAGAGGATGTGATTGGATAACTGGACTAAGCAGTAGACCAGTTCTATTGCACAGAATCTCAAACGTTAGTTTGATTATTCTGAAATGCCCGAGCCAAAGTCTGTCATCAAAATTATTTGGTTTAATTCCCTCCCAGGAGCGTCTCACATGATTGTATTCCCAAACACTATATTTTGCTCCAATTTCCCCTGAAGTGACGATTTTGTTCTCTTGAACACATGATGGAAATGGTCCATTATTCGCAAATGTTTTATGCAATATTTTAATTTAGTTAAATTCGCAACTTTGGATGGAAAAATAGCTATGGACCGATGCACTGGCCCCAACACTATTGGTGGAAAAGGGGTAATTGTGTTTGTCATAGCTGTAATGTGATTGAAACTGTTAATATTTATCAATGCGGATATTTATGTAGATGTTGTGTGTTGCTTATGTGATCGAGTGAATTTTGCTTAGGAATATTCCACATTACGTTCTCTGCCTCAGCAAACTCTCATGGTTTTTAATGGAATGACATCTGTAGATATCTTCCAAGAAATAACTCATTCAAGCAAATCAGAGACAGGCCCTAAGTGCCACCTGTTCTCATCACCTGTTAGAATCTGTTCAGTGAAAGACTTGTCATCTAAGTGGAACATGTTCCTCCTGGTTATGGAGTAAGGAAAAAAGCAGAAATAACTTTCCAAAGTTTTCAGATACACCTTAACCACTACTCACAGATATGGCACGTGTTTACAATTGGGATGTCAAGAGAAGGAGCAAAGACAACCTCCTCAAATCTGCTGAGCAGTCCTAGAAAAGGAGGCCTAGTTTGGTCCCACCCCACTCGAATTCCTTCCCCATCAGAAAATTCACCAACATCTATCTGTTTGCACCAACTGTTATCTGTTGATTTATTACTTTTTAAAGTATTTTTTCAAGTAAAAAGGTGAAAAACATCATACAAAATAATGGTAGTTTTTTTGTTTTGTTTTTTATAATGAATTATTAGCTTTTTCATATGGGGGTTCTCTCCATAGGGTCTATACATTTGTCTTCCTCTGTGCCCTTTTTCCTTTCATTTGATGTTTGGTAAACATTTGCAATTTCAGTTCTGTTAAAGCTAAACTGTAAAGCTGAACTCCTATGGTCCTATTTCTTTCTGTGGAATTTTTCTTGCCATATCTTGGTGAGATCATTGTCAAAATGCGGCATGCAGAATACCAGGGAGACATCTTGTTTCATTCAATAGCCTTCTTCCTTCTCCACTTCCCTTTTCCTCCTCTGATGTCTGTTTTTTCATCTCTTGTCCTTCACCTGTACTCATTTGTCACATTGTAGCCATTAAACACTGAACAAGGAACTAATAATGAAGAGTTTTGAGAAGGCACAAAATTGATGAGCTGGTCTGTGTTTTTAATCGGCGTAGCTTTTTATAATTCCTTGTCTGATTGAGGTTCTGGCAGTGAGCGAGATGAATAAGCTTTGAGTGCAACTAATTAAATATGTGCCTGCAATTCTGTCCCTTTCTTTCAATCTTTGGCAAGCACTTGTGCATTACTGAAACTACTCATTTTGTGTTAAACTTCCATTGCCTTTCAATTACATTCTTTTGGAGCAACACAACTGTTAAACTGATAATATCCTCATTAAACTGTAAAATGACCCCTAAATAGTGGGTGGAATGTGTATATATATTGTATAATATACAACAAGAACATATTTAACATGTTACTTTAATCTGTAGTACATTTCATGTTCCCTTGATAAAGAGGTACAGAGTCAGTAGTGTTTGTACAGCCAGTCCTTGCAAATCCACAACACAATTTAAAAACTTTTGGTCCTTCCCTGAGACCCTGTTTCAGCCATGTTTAGAACTGGCTTCATTTTATCCAATAATGTGACAGATTAACTACTCAGCCAATTGTGCACAGTTACGGACAGTATTGACACACATCATCTCCAATCAGATTTGAGAAAGCGGCTATGGGTTTATTTTAGGAATGAGAGTGAAAGTGAAGAGCAAGTCATTTCAAAAAGAAAAGATGCTATAGATGAATAAAGTAAGGGTTAAATACATGGCAATGCAAGCTCTATGGATACAGAATATATGAACGTGTACGAAGGCCCTCACTGGGCAGTGTGGAAACCTAAAGGAAGAGCTTGCTTTTTTCACATTAGATAGTACAATCACAAGCTGTAACATCATAAACACTTTTTGGGATTTAAGGTGTAAAAGATGTACCTAACAACAGATTAAGGTTTATTTGTAATTCTGGTGAGCACCAGAGGCCTCTTGTGGTAATGTGTGATAAGTGAAATGTTATTAATTGTAAAATAATGCACAAATTGAATAATCCATCTGGGGCTCATGGATGTCCTTTCAGCAGTCCCTTATGAATCTTCACATTAGATCATTAAAACGAACCTCTTCGGTGATATTATGGACTATCATACCATCTGAGTGACATGTCTCACACCACAATTGAAATTGAAAATCTAGTTTTGGTTGATATGGGAATTATTCAGAAACATTACAGGTCATGGTTTTTCAGTCTTGGAATTCATCATGTAGTATATTGCATTTTATCTCCTTCCTTTTGTCTTTCCTGTTGCTAAAAGTCAATAATCAGACACATCACACCTCCAGCAATCACATTTTTCAAGTCTGAGATCTTTGAGTCACCAGAAATGGGTATCCCAGCATTCATCTGTGAAGTAAGCAAGTTAAACTTCTGTTAGTCTTTTATCTCTCCCATGATAAAAATCAGTAGAAGATACCTGGAGCTTAGTCCCGGATACGGGAGATATCCAAAGCTAAAACATCTTTATTTGGGAAGTTTAACTTTCGTGGCTCAATAGAATAATGGCAGATGTGCAGATACAGTTAAAGTGCAGATATAGTTCTGACTGGCCTTTTCGGTATGGGTTCTGCAATAGGTTATTAACAAACCTTACATTCTCAGCAGTCAACAGAGTTCATTTTGGCCATATACAAGATTGTGTGATTAGGGAAATGAGCAAAGTAGTATAGAAAAGTGAAGCAATAGGGCATGGTGGGACTCGATTAGGCATTCAGCAGGCAGGAAGGGGATGATGATGTCATAATCAGGGAGTTGAAGACTGACCCTGTGATTGGAGGAAGCGTTTCTTTTGTCCACCAGGGCCCAAAGGTTTGATAGGTACCAGGGTGGTGATTGCTGACTCAACAGAAACATCGACGATCACCCTTTGTCACTTCTTCTGACGAATGCACCACGTTTGGTACGAACCCGCTCTTCACTCCCTCCCAGCCTTCCTGGATGGTAATCTCTCCACTCTTTACCAGCTGGAATATATCCCGTGTTAGCTCCGTAAATGCCCTCTCCACGTTTATGGCGTCACGTGCTGAAGTTTCCACATAGCGCATGCCATACGCAGCCGCAAGCTTCTCAGCCTCTTGCCGGCTCACCTGACGCTGGGGTTCCAGATCACATTTGTGGCCGACCAGCAGGAAGACAATGCTGTGGGGCTGCACATGGCTGCGTGCTTCCTCTAGCCACTCGTGAACATTCTGGAAGGAGCGACGGTTGGTTATGTCGAAGAGCAGCAGACCTCCCACAGAGTTACGGTAGTACGCTCTGGTAATAGACCTGAAGAAAGCATAACAGAATGAAATAATGTTCTTGAATTTGAATTGAGGTAAAATACAATTTAAATGTTAGGTAGCATTACATTTGGTATGAATTGTAAATTCACCCCATCTATTTTCTAAATGCACGACACGTTGTCTGCATTTGATCTGATCGATGAACAATTTCTTCATGCATATGTTTATTTTTTGTGTGACCTCATTATTTTTTATTAAAATTTCAACTGGATGTTCAGAAATCGAAAAAAAGAGCTTTATTACCAAGAGTGATTGCACACACAAGAAATTTACCCTGGTATTGAAGCTTCCAGTACACACATATAACTATAACAAAACACATAACATTTAACAATAAAAAACTATAAAGGCTTTAGTCAGAATATGCATTTATAGATTATGAATAACATTACAGTATTGTGAATAAAAATATGAATAAATAGGCCTAAATTAATTTACAAGGATATTGCACAAAAAAGTGGGGTGTTGCACTTGGAAGGCATTTAACTGTTCAAGAGGGAAATAGCCTGTGGGAAGAAACTGTTCCTGTGCCTATTAGTGCCTAGTGATCTGAGGCGCCGTCCAGATAGGTTGTGGCCAGGGTGAGTGGAGTCTGTGATGATTTTACTTTGCTCTTTTTCTCACTCTGGAAGTGTACAGGTCCTGGAGGTTGGGCAGGGGGGCAACAATAATCCTCTCCTCAGTCCGGACTGTCCGTTGTAGTCTCCTGATGTCTGATTTGGTGGCTAAACCAAACCAGACAGTTATAGATGAACACAAGACAAACTGAATGACAGCTGAGTAGAACTGTGTCAGCAGCTCCTGTGGCAGCAACCTCTGCTGGTAGTCAATGTGACAATCACTTCTGGAGCCCAGGAACCTGAATGACTCTCCTGCTGCCACAGTGCTGATGGTGAGTGGGGGGAGTGCTTGGGTGTTCCTCCTGAAGTCCACTATAATCTCCACTGTTTTGAGGGTGTTCAGCTCAAGGTTATTATGACTGCACCAGGCAGCCAGTTGTTCGACCTCTTGTCTGTGTGCAGACTCGTCACCATCCCGGATAAGGCCGATGGCGGTGGTGTCGTCTGCAAACTTCAGGAGCTTGACTGAGCGAGAAGAGCAGTGGAGAGAGGACGCAACCCTGAGGAGCACCAGTGCTGAGAAGATCAGGGATGATGGTATTGAAAACCGAACTGTAGTTCACAAATAAGATCCTTGCATAAGTCCCAGGTCTGTCAAGATGTTGCAGGATATAATGCAGTCCCATGTTGACTGCATCATCCACAGACTTGTTTGCTTTGTAGGTAAACTGAAGAGGACCAAGCAGGGGTCCAGTGATGTTCTTCAGGTAGGCAAACACCAGTCTCTCATATGACTTCATGACCACAGATGTGAGAGTGTCAGGTCTGTAGTCATTAAGTCCAGTGATTTGGGGGTTTTGGGGGACCAGAATGATAGTGGAGCGTTTGAAGCAGCAGGGAACTTCACACTGCTCCAGTAAAGATTGGGGCCAGTTGGTCTGTGCAGACTTTTAAACAGGCAGGTGCAACACCATCTGGGCCTGAAGCTTTCCTGGTCTTCTGTTTTTTGAAAACTTGGCTCACGTCCTCCACACAGACCTTAAGCACAGGTTGAATAGTAGGATCTTCTAGTGGACCAGACATTGGATTGAACCTCGACCCTGTCCTACATTTTTTCTTTTTGATAATCTCTTTTGCTTCGTTGTACATCACAATATGGAAGAAAAGATCTGCCGTTACTTGCGTTATGTGATTTTCAAATGAACTGAAATTCAAATAAATTCATATAACTGTAATTTTAACTAGAAAAGCACTTTTCACAACAATAGACTTTAAATGGTGTTTTATATTTTTGTAAAAAGCTGTAAAAGACTTTAAGATTGAGGTTTATAGGCCTAATAGATAGATAGATCGACCCGAGAAAGGTATTTATGTGTATGACAGGAAATGTAAAACTGCAACAGAAGGCAGAGAAGAAAACAAGGAAGGTGAAAAAAATGTAAAAAGGCATCAGAGTGAGACTGTAAAAGAGGCCTGAGATTGTGTAGGAGTACCACTGGGAACACACTGAGCTGTGAAGGATGCTGAGGGATCTCTGGAGTTACTGACTTCACTTTAAGTAAGTTTTAAGACATTTGTGACATTGTAGATGGCAGTGATTCATCAATTATTTATATTTCCTATAGGAGTTCTACTAAACCTTGTGTTGGTAAAGAGGCCTTTGAGCTGCATTTATTAATAAATAAATATAGACAGTGTCTCTGAATGAAAATATTTTTTAGTGACGTGTGAATCAGTCTGTCATCAAGTCTGGGAGAAATACATCAGCACGGATAACATGGAAACACCAATCATGTGGATGGATAAGGATTCCTGATCAGATACGGTTGAGGTTTCTTTTGTGCAAACAACTATTTCACACTGTACAAAGTTAAATATGTAAAATAATGTTTCCATTACCATAAAAATCTTTCTGAACTAATAATCAGTGATATTATTTACAGAGACATACTGTATATCTTTATGTAACTGGGGGTGAATAGGATTTACATTTTTTTAGGTAAACCATCCCTATGAACAATAAATACATACTGGGCAATTATTTACAGAGATGCAGAATCATTAGAAAGGTCTCATGTAACATAATCCAAGATAAGGATTTACAATACCTGAAGCGTTCCTGGCCTGCCGTGTCCCAAATCTGCAGTTTAATGCGTTTCCCAGGTTCGATCTCCACCAGGCGGGAGAAAAAATCCACCCCGACCGTCGGGTCCGACACCTGCGCAAACCGGCCTTCTGTGAATCGCCTGATTAAACATGATTTTCCAACAGTGGAGTCCCCGATGACAATCAGTCGAAATTGGTAAAGCCAAATTGCTTCCATGTCTATTCAGGTCTGTCAAAGCAAAGTGAAATAAATTATACTGTGAATTAGATAATGCCAAAACATATATACATGGTTTCCAAAGACAAAATAGAAAAGAAAGAGAAACATTCCTTATTTTATTCACCCAAATCAGCTTGACATAAAAGGAGGAAATATAGTAAAGTTCGCTTTAAAGCTTTTGTAATTCATTTATAACCTCATCTGGGAATGTTGTAGTTATAAATTTTACAGCAATTACATGATCATGGCATGACAATTTTCTCAGTCAACTCTATCATTGCTCTGTGCAGAAAGGTAGTTGAGGCACAAAATCATCCTTTTAGTCTTTGATTTTAAGGCATACAGAAATAAGCGTCTGGTGGTTTAAACTTGACCTATCCCTAAAGTTAATTTTAACTTGACATTTTTGTAAAATATAGGATGAATACAAGTAAAGTGGGATAACTGGCAAAGCCAATTCCATGTCCATACTATGTTTAGATGACTGTATGCTCTTTTTCAGTCATGGAAGAATATACACATAATAATAATAATTATTAATCTTAAGTATCACATTTAACCAAATTACGAAGTATTTTTTTTTAGTAATTTGAGTTTATAGGTCCTTAGTCATATGCAGGCAACTCAATACAAACTCTAACAATTACCATGACCAAAATATGAAGCCTGTTAGTGTTAGATTACTGAGGCTCTCCTGGTGGCTGGGCTAGTCTAGGCTAGTAGCTGGCTATCGTTGGCCTTGTCATAATAACGAATGTTTCTTATTCTAAATCTACAAAACAGACAACTGTTTAACAAGCGTTGTCTTTGTGTAGAAACATTTGTGTATAAGACCCCTTATTTGGCGCTCTTTACTTACGTAGTTTTTTTGTTTTGTTTGGTCGTTTCAAAGCTACCAAACGGCAGATTCCATAATCTTTAAAGGATTGAAGCCTCTTTAGAAACCGCTGGATGAAATGACGGACATAAACTATTCACATAATGTACCGAATAATAAACAAAACATTCGTCTCTACAGAAAAAAACAGGTGCAAACCTTAACTGCTCCGCGTAGGCGGTCTATTTTGCTTGGATGTTGCTAAATATGAGTCGACGTGTTGTTAAAATGTTCCCTGCCGGGATCAAAGTCGCGTGGAAGTCAAAGATGATTTATGCCTGTCATGTTTTGATCCACGCTTGGAAGATGGAGAAATGTTTGGATGTTTTGTGCTGATGAAATGGAAGCGACAGCAGAAGCATCATATAGCCTGACTCATTCCGCATCAGCACCAGTACCATAAGCCTCCTAATAGCAGCGAATGCAAACGCGTTACATACACCCCATACATTATTCCCTCATTCTTTTCAGATATTTATATTGTTTCGTACACCATTTTCATCTTGGAAATTCACCATAAAACGAAAATGCTGTTCTTTAAACATTAATCCTATAGACTAGCCGACTAAATAGGCCTAATAGATATAGCCTGTTGATGATCAGCCTATGGGTTTTGAATGAATGAATAAATGAACGAATTAATGAATGAGGCATTTATATAGCGCTTATATGTACTAGCTACTGTACACCCAAAGCGTTTTTACACCCAAAGTTTTACCTTAAACTTCCCAGTTTTGAATGTTTGGCCCACCGAATAGGCTAAACAGATCAGTGGTTTGACCACATCCTTGCTTTTGATTATAAATAACACTTTTTTTAAATGCAACAAAAGTTGTCTAAAAAAAAGAAACTTTTGTCATCATTTAGGCCTACTCACCCTTGTGTTGTTCCAAATCTGAGTTTCTTTCTTCTGTTGAACACAAAAGAAGATGTTTTGAAGAATGTTGGTAGCCAAACAGTTGAGATAGCCATTGACTTCCATAGTAGGACAAAACATTCTAAAAAAGGAAATTGGTGCTGTCAACTGGTTACGAACATTCTTCAAAATGTCTTCTTCAGAATGTGTTTAACAGAAGAAAGAAACTCATACAGGTTTGGAACAACATGAAGGTGAGTAAATGATGACTCAATTTAGATTTTTTGGGTGAACTATCCTTTTAAATCGGCTAAAAGTAAGATAAGTCTATATATATCACATGGAAATTATAGCCTAAATATTGTTTTAATACATTTATATTTAGGATGGTTGAAACATCACAATAGGTAGTAGGCTACTTCGTCTTGAGACACTAGCCTATATCTTCCTTTAGGTTAAATTAATTGATAAAGTGTAAATGTATTTTCATGTGCGCATCTATTTGAAGTTCTATGAGCAAACACGCCAGATAATCAGTATGACGGGAGCTGTAGTTTATAGGCGATTCTTGATTCTAAACGCTGGACCAAATCTAGTCTTAAAGTTCAGTTAGACTGCGAAGAGCTTCTTGAATAGATCGGTCAGATAGGCTTAGGCTAATTACATTTGATTGGAATAGCTTGACAGCGGATCCACCGCGAGATGAAAAGTTGTCGACTGGCAAATTAAATGTGAAACTTCTCACCTCCGAAGAGACACTGCATTTTTAAAACGCACAGTTTGACAACTGTCAGGCGCGCGTCCAAGGCTCCAACGAAACGCAGTTCGTTTTTTGTTCTGTTTTGTAGTTTTACGATCCACGTAGGCTAAACCTAGTCACGCAGATAATAGCCTACTCCGCCTAACACGGCTTTAATTTTACAGAAATAAAAATAAAAGCGTTCTTTCTTCTGCATATATTTGTCATGTAGTTTAGATTGCTGAAATGCAGCAGGAGCGGTTACTCAAAGTACTTGTCATTGGAGATTTAGGTGTGGGGAAGACTTCCATCATAAAGCGTTATGTGCATCAGATTTTTTCTCAACATTACCGCGCTACTATCGGTGTGGATTTTGCTCTGAAAGTCCTGAATTGGGATCACCGGACAGTCATTCGACTGCAGTTGTGGGACATTGCAGGTCAGTTGATGTAGTCTATATATTCCTTGCCTTTGCCTGCTATGTTAATGATTGTCTGTAAGTTAAGTCACAGGCTACCTTATCAAAAAACCAATAAGCCTATGTAAAGAAATGAACATATGGGTAATTGAGAGGAGATTTCAAGACAGTAGGGTCCTACAATTTGACATGCCATAGCCTACCAAAAACCATTCAACAAAACATTTAAATCGTTTATAGGCTACTTACATTCTTTACATTATCCATGAAGTTTTTAGGACATAACCTAAACTCTTGATATAGGCCTAAGAAAACGTCGTTTTTGTGATGTCTGTCATATAGCCTACCATTAGACTATATATTTATGTTGTCTTAAATATAAAATCAAGTGCTAAAACAATGTTCAGCCATAAATTTGTTGTACTTTTTATACCACTTTGAATTTAATTACTGATGAAGAAAATTGAGCAAAAGCCTGAAAAACTCACAAATTAACTAACAATAATTAAATAAACTAACAAATTAAATGGAAATGAAATTAGATAAAAAAAACTAAAACATTTTTAACCGTGTTTAGAAAAAAACATGATGTCAGAAAAATTCTTTCTAACACCCAATTTCCTAGCACTGATGTTTTATTGACCATGCACAGTGAATCTTGCACCATTACAACATAATACTTGATCTTAAGAAAAATAATCACACACAAAAAGACAGAAAGAGATGAATAATATTACTGGAGTAATGCCTTAAACATTTGGCTTGGACACATTACATACATTCCAAAGCATGCCTTGTTTGGGATATTTTTTCTTCTCTCAGCTGTTGTGAGTGACCTCACAGTGCTATGAATCCCTCTCTGTGTTTATGCTCAGATTAAACTTAAGCACAGGGGCAGGAATGTGTGTCCCGTGTTTATATTCACTGGTCTGGTCTCGTGCTTATATTGGTCTCATGTGAAAACACTCAAAAACTTTTCCATCGCTCTCACAAGCACAAAATCACACAAGAAAACAATGTAGCCTATTAAATTCAACATGGCTGACAGAATGGAATACTCAGAGATGTGTTTACAAAACTTAGAGTTAGGTTTTTGTCTGTCATGTTTGTAATAAGATATTAATAATTCACAAAAACGGGTAAGATTTAAATAAAGATTTCTATCAGCATAGTTTACTGACTGTGAAAGAATGTACTGTAATATGGATGACTGCACCCTTGAGCATGGACTTAGCTGAGAAAAATTGATTGCATGACAGTCTCATCCCCAATTGAATGCAGTAGTTTATGACCTCACAGAGGACCTTATAAGATCGAATTTCAAGATACTGCACTGCGAACCCTGTGTGTTAGCTGTGACAGTCTAACTAGTCTCCGTCTGCCTTGATTTTCAGCATGATAATGCATTAATAGCTACATATTTGGTCCTTATAAGATCTTCCACAAAATACATTATTTCCACCATCAGGCCGAATGGTTCTCGTTGTGAAACCATGCTGATCCAGTCATGTTTACGTCACCATCTTTTTTTCCATGTGGTGTTGTGAAATCAGGATTAGAATGGTAATTAGAAAGGTAAAAGTTCCCAGACTTGCCACAAAGGATATTTATTGACATAAATATTATTTGAGTAATATATTAATAAGTTTAATGAGTTAGCTATAGCGTAATGTGCCTCGCTGATGAAAATGAGTGTAGAAAAATACTTAAAAATAAAGGTTGTTTATTGGCATCTTTGGTTCCATGAAGAACCTTTAGCATCCATTGCAAAAGAGGTTCTTTCTTTTTAGTGGAAAAATGTATTTAAATTATTATAAACCAGCACGGTTGAGCACAGTAAGCGAACTATGCTGAGAAATCTGGGATGAATGGTGAACTGCTCTCAAATGAAAATGCAAATGGATCCGTTCTGACAGATTTAAGCTTTTCCCGTGTGGTCAAGCTCATGTCATTTGTGATATGGGAAAATGTCTGTGTTGTCTGCAGTCAAGGAAACCATCCACAATTTTAAAGTTTTGCCAGTCTAAGAAAATAAAAAAAATATTGTTAAATAGCACTTCAAGACCATAAAACAAGAAAAAAAATATGACTTAAATAACACACATAAACTATTTTTTACTTTTTTTTTTCTTTATTCACAGGACAAGAGAGGTATGGCAACATGACACGTGTGTATTACCGAGAGGCCGTAGGGGCACTTGTGGTTTTTGACATGACTCGTGCCTCCACTTTCCAAGCTGTGTTGAAATGGAAAAAAGATCTTGATTCTAAAGTTGCCCTTGGCAGTGGGCGTCCTCTGCCAGCTGTCCTGCTGGCCAACAAGTGTGACCAACAGAGATATGGTTTATGCTCCAAAATACCCAAACTCGACAATTTCTCTAGGGACCATAATTTTGTGGGTTGGTATGAGACGTCTGCAAAGGTAAAAATGATAGGCTTTTTTTTTTACTATTATATTAACCCTGCTAGTAGTACTAGCTGCACGTTAAAAGACATTTCTACTCATATTCTTCCTTCCTCTTTTTTTTAACAGGACAACACAAACATTGATGCAGCCATCATGTGTCTTGTGCAAAATATAATGGCCATCGACGAGGAGAATGTTCCTGTGGAATCAGACAACAGTGTACTGATCCTGCCTGCTTTTGATTATAACCTAAAAGAGCGCAGTGACTCTAGATGTTCTGCCTGCACAAAATTCCAGTCCAGCTGAAAACCTTACAGTGAATTATAGAGTGAGATGATGAAAAGAACAGAGTGGGGAAGAAAAATACAGAGAGAGAGAGAGAGAGAAAGAGAAAGAGAGAGGTCACACCCTTTGTTGGGCCTTCAAATTGTGCTGAAGTAAGCCTTTGTGGGAAAGACAAGACCATAAAGCCTAACACTTATATGCACTTACATTTACACATGCCAAAAACAACAATGTCATCAATAAAACATGCAGCGTTTACACAGAGTTTTCTATGATAAATAGTTAATGTTAGACTCACAACTAAATAAAGCTCTTGCAGCAGAAAAGCAGTGTGCACATCTGCATCTGTTAAAGCCTTGGACTTAAATGCTGCATCCTAAAAATGTGTGCATGCATTTAAATAGTGTGGGGGTGTGCTGTTTTAAATCCAATCTACAATAAGCTCATGTACACTCAACAGATACTTGAGGCTCAAAAACACAGTTAATGTCACCATGAAATAAAAATGGGCAATTCTTGTTTTTTTAATGGGATATTTATTATAAATAATTGATCTGTGCACATCAATACTTTTTTTAAATTCTTGTGCCTTTGTAATCGTTAATCAAAATAACTTCCCCTCCCGAAATCTCTTTGATGATGTTTACCACGACTATCCAATCAATTCCGATAGACCCTTTTAACAGACTGTGATGATGCGTTTCCACAGTTATCAACATTGCAAATCTAATAACATTTTTCATATTTTCATTTAAAAAAAATGTAACACATTTATAACGCCATATGTTATATTACCTTGTCAGTAAATGTCAAGAAACGAATTAACGCTGCTGCGAGGCTGTTTCTAATACAACGGTTGAGGGAGAGACGGCAAACAAAATCAATCTTTATTTTATCCCTTCTTTGGAAAATTGTGAAAACTCTATTACAGATTTTTTTCTTTTGCTATTGGATCAAATTGAAATACAAAAATTATATTTGCTGTCATAGCAAACAGCATATAACAGTATAACAGCTTCCGCTTCTGAGAAATGTGACAGAACCAAGTCCCGCCCTAAATTTTTGTTTGTTTGAGAAGGTGTTTCATTTGGATATATACGTCACAATAGGGAAGAAAAGACTATTGCAACTTCCGTTTCATGCCGACTTTAATTTTTTTTTATCAACCTGAGATATTTTTGGAATTTTAGGACAGATGCAGACCGAAGATGGAAAGCCCATCTGAACCAACAACAACAGCTAGTCCAAATACTGTCTGTAGTGCTTTTTTTAGAGATATGCCTGCACACATGACAGTATTTGACTTGCAATAGCTTATAAAAAAAAAGAAAGAAAGTTATTATTTGATGTGTATAAGGTACTTTATATATTTTATATGGATTGGTTTGTGGGATCAAGGATGATGTAAGATCTTGAAATGATATGATTTTATATGAATAAAATTCAAAGAAAAGCAGTCATGTGCCAGCATGCAAAATATGTTCCATCACTGTGAATAGCATGGAATTCACACAGTCAAGTGTTATGTCTGTGTGCGTCCATGCAAAAAATGGAAAGCAATTGCTTCAGACAAGTAATTGCACTGAATTGTCTCGGCTGACACTGAGGAGGCGCGTGCCTAGTGTAAATGTGTCACTGGATGTTTGAATATTTTTATGTCATCACCCATATGCTTTCTGTCTGCTCACTGGAGTCTGCTCACTTAAGGCCTAAGTCTTTCCACAAAAACAAAACTGACTTAGCCTATTTGTCGCTCATGAACAGGATTCAACAGGTTGAGCAATGCAAAGCTTTCCTGTTTTTAATGGTTTATCCTGAGACCTTGCTGTATTAGCAAATATGCACATTTTGATATAATAACAATAAATAAAAAGTATGTAAGCCTAATTATTTAAATAATTTTTTAATTTCCTGGGCATAATATTAAAAAGACTTGAAGTTGTGTCCCTAGATTATGAATAAAACGTCATTATTCCCCTTATTAAAATAGTGTACAATTCTATAAATGAAAAGAACTCCTGCAGGTTTGTCAGCAGGAGACAGTCAAATATTCAGCCTTTAACATGATTTTGTACAGCTAGTCAAGAACTGATGAATTGAAACCGGATATAATATCTGCATTATATGAACTATTTAATTTGTAAACACTCACGGACATCTTCGTGTGATACAACGCTTAAAATCCTCTAAAAACAAATTTTTAAAAATAACCCATGAATGATCCAATATGCTATGACACTTAATCATAAGAATAACCCACAGAAAATATCATTACACAAATCCAACGCTTAAGAGCAAGTGAGGCGTGATTCCTTTCCAGCGTTATTAATTGTGCATCTGAACGGTGATGATATGATTTTGAGAGGTAATTGCACAGGTTATCGTTTGGAACAATATGAGGAGTAAGATGGACGCGCTAATGATAGAGCATTAGAGCATCGCACAGAACTGTAGCCTAACTGTAAACGTGTTGTATTTCCAGCCTTGGGCAATAATTGTCTGACAGCATCCCCGGAGGATAGGCTATTGATCGCTTTACAGGTATGTTGTAAGAGTAAAACCGTGAGTGTCCTTCGACACTCCAGCCGAATGATGCGATAGTGTCACGTCGAGTTGTCATTACGGACTGTGCAATGGGAATTCCGTAAAAGTGCTTTAGTCAGGAAACTGTTTGCTTTCTGCTCATCATTGGGGATGTCGAAAGGTTATCGACTGTTGGGACCAAATCACCTTTAAAAAAACGGAAAGAGAAGCGATGCAAGATGTTTTCTTGAAATCAAGTTTGAGCATATTTTGGTAAGTAGCCTAGCTGCACAAATGGGGGACGGTGGTATTATGTCTATCCAAAACAGTCCAGTCAGAAGTGATTCATCAAAAGTAAATTATAATTATAAAAAATTAAATTAAAAATATTGTTTTGCTGCCTCCAAGGATGACAGCAGCAGAGCTGTAAAATTCTAGGCTACATGTGGATGGGGACAGAATTGCTGCTTCTTTTTATTTTCCCATTGAATTCAGGTGGATACTGCCTTGAATCATTTGCTTATAAAATATTGTTTATATGGTCCATTGTGTTTTTATTATTGCTTTTTATCTGATCAGACAGCCTTCCTCTTCATTTATTAATCTTGTAAGTGTAACAGTTTTTATTAGTTGTAGCTATGCTGTGTGTCTATTAACTGGTGTATCTATTCTGTTATATAAAAGTGCTTCAGTGAATTTCAAGGTGGACCTGTAAAATTAATAGAAAAAGTCACAAAACATCCTGAAACAACACGCATCAAAATAAAACATAAAATTAATGTCTTTATATAGAAGCCTTATAGAGGAATAAAATGAATACAGGTGCTTTTGCAATACAGTGTACAAAAGAAGATGGCCTTTTAAAAATATATTAATAATTAGATACTTTAAATGACACATGACTGGATTAGTGGTCATTTTTGAAGGTGTGATTTAAAAAAAAAATCACTAAACAAATTTCATTAATTAAATAATACAATGTGCAATATATCAAACTGAGATTTCAGCAGTAGTTAAAATTTTACTAATAGACCATGATGATATGATTTTTATAATAAATTAATTGCTAAATAAAACTCAGCCTGTCTCTTTTCAATCCACCAGCGCAGATATCTGAACTACCCGCAGCAATGGACAGTGACATGCTCTCGGAATTTGCATACCAGCCTGGGCCATCGTACCTGAGTCTGATCCTGTTGGTCCTGGCCGTGGGACTGTCCGGCAGTGTTTACCTCTGCGTGCTGCAGTACATTTGCACCGGCTGCTGCCAGCCTGTAGTTGTTGGACCTGAAGATGAGAGCATGTCACGAATGGTGTGATAGCACGCATGTCTGTCTTCATGACTGTTTACGTTAGCTTGCGTGCAACAATAAATCATTATTTTTTTCATTCATGTAACAGAGTTGAAGGCTAATCTTAAGGACATCAGAATGCTATTGTAAGATAGAATTTGCATAATACATTTTTTGTGCATTCCTCGTTTGGAAGTCACTTTAGATAAAAATACCTGCTACATGATCACTAAATTCACAGTCCAAAAGCCTGAATGTATGTTGGCAGTGGATGCATTCATTTAGCCTCTACAGAATCAGACATGTGACTATATGGGTGATGCAAATGTTGTCTGAACGAGAGGGAGGGGTAAACCATTTAAGCAGGTTTTGGATGCTCTGTCAATCAAGAGAAATTCTTCTCACAAATCCTGTTTACATTGGTATGACAGTCAGTGCCACCTGTAATACTTTGTCAACGTAAAGAGCTTTTAAAAAATTGTTAAAAACAAGGACTAACAAAAATAAAACCATTTATGTGAAAATGCACATTTTCTAATTGCTTGGTTCACAGAATGTATGTATTTTTTATCTTTAAAGTGATCCAGAATATATATATATATATATATATATATATATATATTTTAATAAAGTGATCCATAAAGTGATGCAATGAATTGTTCTATTACATTTAATGGCAAAATCTAAACTATAACATGTTATTTATATATCAACATCTCTTGTTTCATTAAGTAGGATGCTCCCTGGGGAAGTGATCAGTTGCCAAGGGCTACTGCTGGATCTAGTTTCCATGGAAATAATTGCATCTGCTTACCCCTAGATGGGGCTGGCACATCAGCTGTTCAGATCGCCTAACTGCAAGTAGGCCTATTCAAAAATTTACTAGATTAGATCTTGTAGAAATACTTTTGTAGATTACCTAAATGTTGCGTTAGTGTGTTCCAGTGTAAACACATGAATGTTCATTGCAAATGCATTGTCTTTGTGCACAAGAATAACACAGCGTGAATAGTCTTTTAGTCATTTTCAGTGGTGACTGGTGAAGAATATCTTAGGTGGGGCTGTGCCATATTCAGTCAGTTTCAATAGTCTGGTAACCATAGGAGCCATCAGGTCTTTTAGCGTTCTGGCTCTTCCTCAAGACATCCGTCAAGCATCCACCCTTCTCTCATTCAAAAACCTCTTAAAAACTTTTTTTTTCTCTGAATATTACTCTTCAGCTCACAGTCTGTAAATTGTAACTTTTTAGGTTGTTTGTTTGAATCCCTCTTTGTTTGTATCTTTAGCCTAACTTTGTAAGTGACCTCTGTATATTACTTTCTGCCCTTGGTATGTGTATTGTGCTTTGATGTTGATTTTGTTCTATTCCTTAACCCAGTGGTTCTCAAACTTTTTAGAGTGTTGTACCCCAAGAGGCTTTTAACATCCTCCTGATGTGACATAGCCTATTTACGGCATTTTACCTGCAGTGGAGTAGACTTGAATGAACAGCAAAATTCAGCATTTTTTTTGCGTACCCCCTTCTGTCACCTCACAAGTTTGACAACCACTGCCTTAACCTATCTGTGTAAAGCGACCTTGGGTCAAACATTTATATCTTGAATCAGCTATTGGCTACGCTGTTCCAGAGACCCGCCTCCCTGGGGCGATTTCTCCAGCGCCCAAGAGCTGATGAGACGTGCAGACAGGTGGAGGAGACGTGTAGAAAAAGCAGACATTTTGAATTTCTATCACATTTTCACATATACTGGGTGCATTTAATATATCAAACACACAAATATTGCCAATTTGTATCCATAATTTATGTATGTATTTACTTATTTAGTAAGTAAATACATACATAATAAGGGGAGGGGGAGGGGGTCTCTATTGGCCAGCCGCCCCTGGTCATTTTATAGTAATTTCGTCAGTGATGTAAAAATCAGCTAGCAAAAAACGAGGGTTACTTACACAAATGTCTTATCTTTGTTCAGCTAGCTGATGTCTAACCAGAGCAGGGGTGTCCAAACTCTGTCCTGGAGGGCCACTGTCCTGCAGAGTTTACCTCCAACCCCAATTAAACACACCTGAAACAGCCAATCAAGGTCTTAATTAGCTGTTGAAGGTCATTAGGCATGCTAAAAACTTACAAGCAGCTGTGTTGAGGCAAGTTGTAACTAAACTCTGCAGGACAGTGGCCCTCCAGGACCGAGTTTGGACACCCCTGAACCAGAGTGTCATCATTTTTTATGTTTTCATATGTGGCACTTGTTCAAATGAAGCTATTTATACATAAAAAGTTTATTTCAAAACAATACATGTTCTCACGCTCCTCTCAAATGCAGTCAATGGTTGACATGATTGTGGTTTTGCTCTTTAAACCACTTCCTCATACAGAAAGGTGTGTTGAATGTTGTACTTCCCCTTAGAATAATTTCCTTTTGTTCACACCATCTTTGACTCTGACACTGGGTTTTAATGCTTTAGAGGTCACAGGCCACTGTTTTTTATTTAACTGCTATTCATTTGTTCACTACATAATTGTAGTATTTATAAATCTAATAAAATGAAAAAATGTTCAGTCAAAATGAGTGAAATGTTTGTTTGTCTATTGTATTTTGTAATTATGCCCTTTGTGAAATATATATATGTGTATTTATAATGTATTTTAATTATTTAATTGTATAGTTAGTGTTTCATTAAAGTATTATTTCACTGTAAAAAAAAATATGATCAAGAAGTTGACAACATGTTTTTACATTGCTTTAACTCATCAAAATAAGTTCAATTAAAATCAATTTTTAAATAAAATCAATTTTTTACAAGTTATACAAGATTCAAATATGTTTTTTAATTTTGTTTAATAGGCTAATTTGATCTGAAATTACTTAAACATCCAAGTTGATTGTACTTAAAAATTTAAGGCAGCAACTTTTTTTTTGTTCACAGACAATGTTGTGGCATTTTAAACCAAAATACATGGTCTTACTGCTCTGGAGTATAGACAAAACAAAGAAAACAACTCTGTTCATGCTGGTGGACGCTTTCTGATCTTCATTTGTGCTTTGCTCCATTTGATGGGTGTCATAATATGGTGAAAAGCACAAGACATTCATGTTAGTCATTTAGAATAGACAAGGGCAAAGAGACATGAAGCTTTGTTGTGCTTCTGATGTCGTTTTCAGAAAGACAGACATACTCACATAAAAATAGCCAAAAAGCTTTTCTATGATACATTTTGAACATACTGACGTGCTTATATAAACTTCAATAATGCAAGAATGTTTACAGTTCCCTGATATATTATTAGCCTACTAATATAATACAATAAAGCTAATTACAATTAATATTTTCGTGGTTAATAATAATAGGCCTAATGATAATACATTTTGAATAGATTTTTACCTAAAAAATTTAAGAATATTTCGACAGAGGCACACTCGATTGTCTCACTGTTGGACAACGAGCTCAGCAACTTCTCTGATTGTTTGATTCTGATGTCTAAATAGGCCTACTTGGAATGCAAACAATATCCTTGCACAAAACATGCTACTTAAATTACATTAGCCTACTTTAAATGCCTACATAAAATGTATCCCATGAAAACATAAAATATGTTTTATTCGATAAAAGGACATGTCATTCATGAACACTATTGATTCCTTAGCTGGCTTTTTGAGTCCCTAACGGCTAATGATTGAACTGCAGGTTAGGAAGTTCGCGAAGTTGTGATGTCAACTGGTAATGCCAAATTAATTATTATTTTTTGATAGTTTAAAAAAATAAAAATAAAATGTGTAGAGGAATAAAATATAAATGTATATATCAATATACATATATTTATTATATTATTCGTTATATTTATTCAAATGTTTTTCAAAAGCAATCTTCATTTATGGAATAACTGTCAAGAAGGAATCACAACAAGAGTTTAAGTAGAGAGTGGCAACGCTATTTCCCACGAACGAGTGAACGCCACTTGCTCCCGCCCAATCAAACTCCAGCTCTTCGTTCACCTGATCACAGCGAAGCCATTTTGTCCTGAACGGCTCCGCCAGCGCATTCTTCACCAAACCGGAATAACACAGAGCTGACTGTTCGAACCACAACCACAGATACAGCGACAGACGGGGGGTTTTAGCTAAACCACCCCTCAATTTAGCCCCGAGCAACTCGACGTCTCTCGTTCTCACCACGGGCGGAACCGTGTCGTATACGGGGACTAAAAGGAGACTTTAAGCGGGACGGAAGGGCAGAGAACCAGGCATCCGGTTAGACGCGCTGGCTCACCGGGCTGGAGTCCAACTTGAGCCGGACACTTTCAGCTGTCTTCGTCGCGATGCACGCTGGACTTCTTTTTAAAAACATTTACCATTCTTTTTGAAGATTATATGTTAGTTAGGAGTAGTTTAAGCTCGAGCAGGATTGTTTTTTGTTAGTAGTTGTCTAAATATAAGAAAGCTGGAACAATAATTCAAGCTCAGATGTTATTTATCTACTCAGCTGGCTGGGCAGATAGTTTAGGTTGTTGATTAGATAAATCGCCTAAATTGATTGGTTACATAATACTTTTGTTTTGTTACCTGTATAGTTACATATTTGAGTTAATCCACTTTACCGCCTCTTTGCCAAGTCACTTATAGGGTTGGGTTTGTATGTCTATGCATATTTCTCGCAAGAAAACCTGTCAGTGTTCTTGACTGGTTAAGTCTTGGTTCCAGTGTAATAGCAGGTTTATAAAGGCAAGAAAATCCACAGAACAGTTTTGCTTATCTGTTATCAATCTAGTCTGCTGGTGCTTCTTATATCCAGTTTGTTTTCTTTTAAAAGGTCTCCAATTCTCTTAATTGGTGAGGCTCAAGCTGGCTGACAGGTGATATTTTCTGCCTGAATCCTTTGAGCTGGCCTGACCAATAGCTATGACATTTTCCAACAGTTGTTTTGTATCTTCAGACTTCAATAATACCAGTATCTGTTCTTGGTGCCAATGGTGTATGAGTAATATTAGCTAACAAAAGTTCAGATCGCCCCTCCAATTTAGTTACGGCATATCTAGTTGTGACATTTTTACTAGTTAAGTCAACTTTTCCTTCCCTTTTTTTTTTTACTACAAGTGTATCAATTAGTGCCAGTTGACTTGGTGGCGGTTCAAACATATCAAACTTAACAGTTTGCATCAAGTCAGTTTTTTTTTTAGTAAAATTGTCAACTTCTATACTAAATCGTTGTGAGAATACACACGTCTACAGTGAGACCAGGTCAAGTTTAGTGTTGATTTTTCGTATCTCAGAGCTGAATAAAAATGTCAGGACAGTCCATTACGGATCGCATCGCTGCGGCCCAGCACAGCATGACTGGATCAGCCATCAGCAAAGCTCTCTGCAAGGCCACAACGCATGAAGTCAGTGGACCAAAAAAGAAACACCTCGACTGTGAGTATACCAAAAAGATAAAAAAATCCTTGTATTTGTAGTCTCTTCGCAGGTATTCTTGGGTGCTTTATAGAAGCTCAAAGTGTTAATGCATCCCTGGCATGCAGTTCCACTAGCCTTGGCTTGCACATCCTCAGCTGTCTGGACACCAGTGATGAATTGGAACATGCTCGTGATGGGAATGCTGATCTGTCTTCAGATGCTGTCAGTTCAAGGAGCTGATGCCACTGTAACACGGCAGTATAGGGTCATTTACTGACTTTGGGGCCCATTTAATTTTTTTGTAATTATATATGCGTTATTGCGGCAATGTTGAAGCAGTTATGTCATCATACAGTCAGCTTATATTAAATAATATCTGCTTCATAATAACCACTTCTGTTTGAATCGGTAAATGCAGCTGTCAGGGTTTCTGATACATCGTGTTTGAAGTCATGTGGTGTGTGTAATGTCTTCACGTCTGTTTGATCCCTCAGTCATCGTCGAGATGGTGTGGGAGTGATGAAGGTCAATACAGGCGTGTGTGCATTGAAGCATTGAGGCATTGATTCTTTTGACAAAAGCAGAGTTAATGCAGAATGCAGTTCGTCAGTTTCATTTTCGCATAAGGCAGTGTCTAAAGGGATTACGAACAGAGGGCTTCTGAAGTATTTGTACGACTTGTGTCTGACATTCTGAACGCAGCCAAATGCATCTTGGTGCAAAATGCTCTTCATCAAGGGATTTCTTTCTTATTAGACCTTTATCTGTGATTCCCTGATGGAATGAGGGAGGCTGCCTGCTTCGGCACCTGTCGTGCTGTAAAACCACAGGTTTACTTGCAGCCAAGAAAACGAAAAAAACCTGATTGGTTTGTTTTATGTTTGTGTCTTTGATTCATCAGTGTTTGCAGAACACAGCTTAATGTTTAGTCTGGATTTGTTTCCTGTGTTAGCCACTGGGTTATGTGACCTAGTACGGTAGTCTGTGCCGATCTGCCATATTCATTGCTTCTGTTTTAATCTTGCAAACACTGCATAACACAATATTTTTCAGAATTACATATGGTCAAGCGTTGCTTACTTCCTCTTTTTTTGCTCAAAGCAGAGAAGTATTATATCCAGAAACATTTCCACATGACTTGTTCTAACCGGTTCTTAGAATTGGGAAATTTCAGAAGCCTGACGTATGTTGTGTCAAGACCATATACGTCATAATTATTTATTAGGATGCATTAGTATCATATTGGTTATCGGCTGATATTAGAGATTTTCTTTTCAATTTATTGATGTTGGTAATATTGGAAATTTTATTGTGACCGGTAACTTCCCCACTTTTTACATTTAGATTACTTTTGCCATCATCTAACGCTCAATTAAAGGTACTCTTTTAAAACACAATCCGTCTCCAACGTTCACCGGACTTTCTGTTTTGATTTTGTTTCCTGATGCGCCTTGTCACCTCGCTTTCTGATTGGCTTCACGCCACAGTCCACAGGCTGCGTGCTCGTTTGTCCCTGGGTGACACCACACACGAGGAGAAATCGGGCCAAAAAAATCCAACATGTTGGATATCCCCGATTTGAGATCGGAACGGTCCCGACGTCCTTCCGAGCAGACGAGAGCAGTAACACACCACACACGGCAGGAATATCTGATCAGATTATTTTACGATAACTGGAGCATCCTTAAGATTGTCGGAAGGGGTAAATCGGGGCTAAAATCGGCCTAATTATCCTGCCGTGTGAACCAGGCTTAATTCTGTAATCTGTATATTTATAATGTTGTTACAGGTAACTAGTGAATTTGAGCAACAAAACATTATAAATGGTTTAATTTTTAGTTTTATTTTTTATTTTAGACAACATTTATTGGTTATTATTAGCCATAACTTTAAAATAATTATTGGTTTATGTTGTGTATCTGCCAGGGGCATTCGGCAACCCTAGCTATTTCTTCGCTGATTTTCACTTTTGTTGTCGCATGTTTTCTCAGTGAGCTCCCCCTACAGCTGTGAGGCGTATATTTCACAAAATGTCGTAAAAAAAACTCACTTGCGGCACCCTTCTCCCCCGTTCTACCGCTGCTCATGTGCGCTCGCTCGCTCGTTCTCGCTTCTCACGAGGCTTCCTTTTTCTAATATACCGGGACGTTAATCCTCATGTTGCAAGGTTGGTTTTCCGCCTAGGAACATTGGGGGGAGCAAGGAAAGTCACCATTCTCACCAGAACAGGTTATTAAACCATCCAAATGATTTCTAAACGGTTTTATTAAGCTGAAATAGTTGCCGAATGCCACTTTAATATTACTGCATCCCTATAATTTATCATAGCTATCTCCCAGAATAAGCCCAGTGTTTATTCATTGCTTTTTCATTCTGGCTAAAGCAGTCTGTGAGATTGGAAATTTAGATAGGCTAGCTAACAAATAAGTTAATGTGACTTTTTTTTTCTCTTTTGAAGATTTTATCTTTTATTATTTAGTTTTGTCCAGTTTGCATTCACTTTCCTGTTCTGTGCAAACAGCAGTGAGATTTGTACTGAGTCAACAAAGAGATTTTGCACTCTGACCTCTTCGTAAGCAGTGAGTGGGACACTGTCTTTTGGTAGAACTTGAGCTTACTGAACTGGGATCTGTGCTCAGCCTTACATTCTAACCAGTAAGCTAACTACGGCTGGGACTGTTACCACATTACCGCAATACCGCGGTAACGTGACACCTACCTTTGCGAGTCTGAGCTCGTCACTGTCATCACCGCAAAAAAAACATTGGCCTGTACATGTGTGCACGTTGTGTCTAATGACATGGATTAATTGATTCTAATGACATGAATTATGTCTAATGACATTGTGTCTTACATGGATTCAAGGTTTTCTAAATACTTAACATCAAAAGATGGAGCAAATCTGACCTTTCGCGAGTTGGGGAGCGCCATCCATCCACACCAACGTATTTTGAACAATTTTCAAAACCGCACCCGCCCACCATCCGCTGATTGTTTTAAGGTCTATGGGCGATGCAAGGCGCTGCTGATGCGAGCCGTGAGGCTAGAAAGCTCTTGGCTGTTCTAGAAAGGAGACTGATCCAATGCAGCAAAAATATTTAAAGACTAAAGTCCCTAGTATAGCCTATTGGCAATGTTGTATTCCCAGAATATCAGCAGTGAACTCTGTCTCTGATCGGTGCACAGGGACAAAAATAAATAAATAGCCTAAATAAAACGCACATCGTCAAACCTGACCTTCCCTGACTAGGCTACTGTACAATTTTATCATTTCGTTTTGAATTTTGTTTAAAAGTAGACATTTCAAGCTTTCTATTTATTTCTCATGTCTGTGAGGCAAGTAACTTATACGCTGAGTTTCAATGCAAGAGATGGTACCGGCGCCTCCACGTCCCTCCACATTCGTATTTAAAGCGGTTCACTGCTATTCCGCGGGAATATCTTGCTTTTCAACCTCGGTTGGAAAAAATCCATACCATCCCAGCCCTACAGCTAACTGGGGAATTGTTCTCAGATTGGTACAGAAATAACATTGCTACCTGTCTCAGTTTCAGATTTCTCACTTTCTAATCTAATTTATTTGTTTTAATGCAATTCTGGGTTGACAGGTTGCACTGGATTTTATTAGTCCACTGGGGTAAATGTTGTGTTTACAAATTACTAAGCAGCTTTAATGAGAGTTTCTGAGTAAGAACTAATAGCTAGGTTTGGAAGCTTTTGTAGTATCATATTTTTGAGAGCTATTTAATATTCTTTTTCTTCAAGAGTTTAATTTGTTTCTGAGTATATGTGTGTGTGTATATATATATATATATATATATATATATATATATATATATATATATATATATATATATATATATATATATATATACACACACTGAACAAAATTATAAACACAACACTTTTGTTTTTGTCACCATTTTTCATGAGCTGAACTCAAAGATTTAAGACTTTTTCTATGTAGAAAAAGTCACAAAAGGCCTATTTCTCTCAAATATTGTTCACAAATCTGTGATAGTGAGCAATTCTCCTTTGCTGAGATAATCCATCCACCTCACAGGTGTGGCATATCAAGATGCTGATTAGACAACATGATTATTGCACAGGTGTGCCTTAGGCTGGCCACAATGAAAGGCCACTTTAAAATGTGCAGTTTTATCACACAGCACAATGCCACAGATGTTGCAAGTTTTGAGGGAGTGTGCAATTGGCATGCTGACTGCAGGAATGTCCACCAGAGCTGTTGCCCATTAATTGAATGTTCATTTCTCTACCATAAGCCATCTCCAAAGGCGTTTTAGAGAATTTGGCAGTATATCCAACTGGCCTCACAACCGCAGACCACGTGTAACCACACCAGCCCCAGACCTCCACATCCAGCATCTTCACCTCCAAGATTGTCTGAGACCAGCCACCCGGACAGCTGCTGTTACAATCGGTTTGCATACCCAAAAAAATTATGCACAAACTGTCAGAAACCGTCTCAGGGAAGCTCATCTGCATGCTCGTCGTCCTCATCGGGGTCTCGACCTGACTGCAGTTCGTCGTCGTAACCGACTTGAGTGGGCAAATGCTCACATTCAATGGTGCCTGGCACTTTGGAGAGGTGTTCTCTTCACGGATGAATCCTGGTTTTCACTGTACAGGGCAGATGGCAGACAGCATGTATGGTGTCGTGTGGGTGAGAGGTTTGATGATGTCAATGTTGTAGATCGAGAGGCCCATGGTGGCAGTTGGGTTATGGTATGGGCAGGCGTATGTTATGGACAACGTACACTGTGCATTCAAAATGCCATCAATAAAATGCACCTGAGATACCGTGACGAGATCCTGAGGCCCATTGTTGTGCCATTCATCCACGACCATCACCTCATTTTGCAGCATGATAATGCACGGCCCCATGTTGCAAGGATCTGTACATAATTCCTGGAAGCTGAAAATATCCCAGTTCTTGCATGGCCAGCATACTCACCGGACATGTCAACCATTGAGCATGTTTGCATGTTTGGGATGCTCTGGATCGGCGTATACTACAGCGTGTTCCAGGTCCTGCCAATATCCTACAACTTCGCACAGCCATTGAATAGGAGTGGACCAACATTCCAGAGGCCACAATCAACAACCTGATCAACTCTATGCAAAGGAGATTTGTTGCACTGTGTGAGGCAAATAGTTGTCACACCAGATACTGACTGGTTTTTGGTCAGTATCAGTAACCCCTCCCCCCACCACAATTCAGTAAAACTGCTCATTTTATTGTGGCCAGCCTAAGGCACACCTGTGCAATAATCATGCTGTCTAACCACTCTCATTAACCAGCCTATGCCACACCTGTGAGGTGGATGGATTATCTCAGCAAAGGAGAAGTGCTCACTAACACAGATTTAGACAGCTCATGAAAAATGGGGGGGCAAAAACAAAAGTGTTGCGTTTATAATTTTGTTTAGTGTGTACATATAGGCTATATATATATATACAGGTCCTTCTAAAAAAATTAGCATATTGTGATAAAGTTAATTATTTTCCATAATGTAATGATAAAAATTAAACTTTCATATATTTTAGATTCATTGCACACCAACTGAAATATTTCAGGTCTTTTATTATTTTAATACTGATGATTTTGGCATACAGCTCATGAAAACTCAATTCCTGTCTCAAAAAATTAGCATATTTCATCCGACCAATAAAAGAAGTGTTTTTAATACAAAAAAAAAAAGTCAACCTTCAAATAATTATGTTCAGTTATGCACTCAATAGTCAATACTTGGTCGGGAATCCTTTTGCAGAAATGACTGCTTCAATGCGGCGTGGCATGGAGGCAATCAGCCTGTGGCACTGCTGAGGTGTTATGGAGGCCCAGGATGCTTCGATAGCGGCCTTAAGCTAATCCAGAGTGTTGGGTCTTGCGTCTCTCAACTTTCTCTTCACAATATCCCACATATTCTCTATGGGGTTCAGGTCAGGAGAGTTGGCAGGCCAATTGAGCATAGTAATACCATGGTCAGTAAACCATTTACCAGTGGTTTTGGCACTGTGAGCAGGTGCCAGGTCGTGCTGAAAAATGAAATCATCTCCATAAAGCTTTTCAGCAGATGGAAGCATGAAGTGCTCCAAAATCTCCTGATAGCTAGCTGCATTGACCCTGCCCTTGATAAAACACAGTGCACCAACACCAGCAGCTGACATGGCACCCCAGACCATCACTGACTGTGGGTACTTGACACTGGACTTCAGGCATTTTGGCATTTCCTTCTCCCCAGTCTTCCTCCAGATTCTGGCACCTTGGTTTCCGAATGACATGCAAAACTGAGCAACAGTCCAGTGCTGCTTCTCTATAGCCCAGGTCAGGCGCTTCTGCCGCTGTTTCTGGTTCAAAAGTGTCTTGACCTGGGGAATGCGGCACCTGTAGCCCATTTCCTGCACACGCCTGTGCACGGTGGCTCTGGATGTTTCTACTCCAGACTCAGTCCACTGCTTCCGCAGGTCCCCCAAGGTCTGGAATCGGTCCTTCTCCACAATCTTCCTCAGGGTCCGGTCACCTCTTCTTGTTGTGCAGCGTTTTTTGCCACACTTTTTCTTCCCACAGACTTCCCACTGAGGTGCCTTGATACAGCACTCTGGGAACAGCCTATTTGTTTAGAAATTTCTTTCTGTCTTACCCTCTTGCTTGAGGGTGTCAATGATGGCCTTCTGGACAGCAGTCAGGTCGGCAGTCTTACCCTTGATTGCGGTTTTGAGTAATGAAACAGGCTGGGAGTTTTTAAAAGCCTCAGGAATCTTTTTCAGGTGTTTAGAGTTAGTTGATTCAGATGATTAGTAGGGATGCACCGATACCACTTTTTTCAGAATCGATCCGATCCGATACCAAAAATTCAGAGTATCGACAGATACCGATGCCGATCCGATACCAACACAGTTTTTTTTAAATCAAGTAGAATTTATATAACTCTCTGTGAGTTGAACTGATAATCACTCTTTTGTGTATTAAACAGAATCTACTTAATACAGACAACTTCACTATAAAGAAAAACAAATCCAAAAAATATATGATCATAATCTATGACAAAAATGCTTTTATAAACTAGATTAGTGGATAATTCAGCAGTAAAATTTAGTCTAGGAAAATCAAGAGTCGACAATAATTGTATAAAATCTGAACATTTAGTGAAAAAAACAAATAAGAGACAATAAGTGTAACACTAAATCTGGTAAAACGTTACACATTGCTCTTTGTATTGTTGTAAAATACATTCATGAAAAACAAGATAACAAAAATAAAAAAGATAAATTATTTTAGCTTAGCTATAGGCTACTATACAATTGAGACATGTCTTAAATGTATAGCACAGCTGTTTAATGAGGCACCAGCATATGATAGATAGAACAGAACAAGAAAGGCTATTAATAATCTTTCATTGCACCACTGTATTATGATATGAAAGGCTGCAATACAGTGCGGCACAAAGCGCTTATGCGCATCCCGAGCGCAGAATGATGCGCTTGAAGCAACACGGAGTCACAGCGCGCAGCGCGTCGAGTCCGCATTGAAAAGTTCAAAGCACAAACGAAAGACATATTGATACGTAGTAATTATACAGTATCTATCTATGCAATAGTTTATTGAGCCTTTTCTTTTAACAGTTTTAAATTTCAGTTACTGTGCAAGTGAAGAACAATTATAGTGCTCTAAATCTACTCTGTTGTGCTCTAAAAGACACACTGTAGAAAGTAACATGATTAAGTTACAGCAATAAAGTCCAGCAAGATAAAGTTGTTTTATGCGAAACCATAGAGCTTTATCTACAGATCAAGTATAATAATAGTAACATTGAATCATCTTGGAGAGGGTTTCATCATGTTGACTGTCGTAACCGAACGCGACGCGATGTTTGAATGCTGAATGGAGAATGACTGACAGCCGCAGCGGAGGGAAAAGTTTACGTGACCTTGAATTTAATGACTTCAATGTTAATTTCTATCTCACATTATACTGTAATGGCTTCATAACACTTGTAATATAGTGCACGAAAACTTTATGGTGCTTTATAATGTTTTTGTGCCTTTTGTGGGGCTTAACAAAGAAAGAATAGTATACGCACAGTATCGGATTTGGATCGGCCTCATCTGACCGATACCCGATCCGGCAAAAATGGCAGTATCGGACCCAATACCCGGTACAAATATCGGATCGGAGCATCCCTAATGATTAGGTTAATAGCTTGTTTAGAGACCCTTTTCATGATATGCAAATTTTTTGAGACAGGAATTTTGGGTTTTCATGAGCTGTATGCCAAAATCATCAGTATTAAAACAATAAAAGACCTGAAATATTTCAGTTGGTGTGCAATGAATCTAAAATATATGAAAGTAAATTTTTATCATTACATTATGGAAAATAATGAACTTTATCACAATATGCTAATTTTTTGAGAAGGACCTGTATATAGCTTTATAATTTTGTTTTGTGTGTGTGTGTATATAATAAATATATATATATATATATATATATATATATATATATATATATATATATATACTATATATTTGGGGTGGGGGAAAAAATCAATCTTCTGCCCATTCGCATTAATTCACAAATTTCAAAAATAGATAGTCTAAATTGTTACATTACATAAAACTCGCTGTACTACTTAAAGTTATTGATGTTAGAGTGTGTATTATATATTTATATATTTTTTTTTCTCTCCTGTTCATGTAAAGAGCTGTTTCTTTGACAATTATGTTGCATATAGTCGCATATAATCTGTTTTATTTTTAGAGAGCCTTGTCATGAATGTTGCATTTTTATGGTGCTCATGCTAAATGTCAGTTGTCAGGGTAAAAACCAGGATTACACCTTGAGACCCCTGCTTTCCGTTCCATTCTATTGCTTTCCTTGTAGCTGTTTTAATGCAAAAAAAAGTCTTAAATATATTTTATGGTATAGCCTTACTCTTTTAAAGAGGTCTCTTACATTTGGGGACAGAAAAACGAGAATCGCGATATGGCTTAATGTGATTTGATTGTTAAACTTCAAAAAGGCTATGAATTCGCAATCAATGAATACCACAGATTTATGCCAAGCGATTGGTAATGATCTACTGTTGGTGAATTATAAAATTGTTTACCTTATGGTGTTTATATCGCATGCAAACTCATCGCCTTTCTGACAAATTTTGTTCTAATAAGCACAGATGGTTTGTATACAGGGGTTACAAGGGTAACCGTTATATTTCTGCTGTTCCATAAGGGACACCTATTGTCAGAGAGTAAATTTTGAATTTGATTTAGCCCTTTACATGCAGTGTTGTTAAGTATATTGACATATATCCAATATAAATATAAATGAAACCGAGCGTCTGCGCCATTCATTCACACAGAGACATGCAGGATTTGTATTTAAATAGTCTTACTCTCGCGCCCAGATGCGTTCTCGGGTACTGAAATTTGGCACAGATTGATTTAATGTAAATCGGTACTTGGTAGTACCGACGTAATTCGGTCGGTGCCCTTAAAAGTACAGAGTTCGGAACCCAACCCTAGTGCTCGGTTAGTGACGTCTGTCTAAAGCCGCTTTTCCACTGCATGGTACGTCTCGGCACGGCTCACTTAAATAGTACCACCTCGGTTAAGGTTCCAAGTGAGCCAAACCGATACTAAAATGTGACGTGTAAACACTGCAGATCCCTGATTGGTCAGAGAGAATCGTCACTACCAGCGTCATTGGATTTGCGACACGGGACACCAAACTTGAACAAACAAATTTCTTCGTCTTGGAGTGAAAAACATCCACATGCCAAGAATCAAGAACACCATTCAATCTATATGCTCCATTGCTCCTGTGTTGCACATTTGTTGCATTTACGATTATGTCACGGCAGTAGAGGCGGCGCAACTATATTAGGGATGTAACGATACCCTCATGTCACGATTCGATACATATCGCGATACTGAACTCTTGATAAAATATTATTGCTATACTCCAAGACATATGGTAAATGGTCAACAAAAAATGTACTGTTGCTTAAAATGCTAAATTTGGTATTACGTTGGGAGTGGAAAAACATAGGCTTGGACTTGGTGCTGGTAACCCAATGCACAGGACAATGGTGACACCAGAATTAAAAAAATATTCATGATTCTGAAGCTAAAAATACAGAAATATTTTAGACAAATATGCTTGCACTCTGTCACTGACTAGATATATTTAAAATAATGTAGACCACATTTTACTGGTAACATACTACATTAGGCATTATCAGGACCCACAAATATTCCCCCATTGCAATATTATACATTATATTCAACATTATATTTAATAGTTTAATGTAGTACTGAAACTAAAACGATTGGTCGAACATTTTATGGCCCTACGCCTTCCACAGACGAGATATACATACATACATATATATATATTAGGGGTGCACCGAAATTTCGGCCGCCGAAAAATGTTCGGCCGAAAATGGCATTATCGGTTTCGGGCCGAAATAAAAAAAAAAACAGCCGAAAACGTAAACCGAAAATGAATGTCACCCGCCCCTCCCATCCGTGCGCAAGGTTTCACTAACGGTCAAGCTGTTATCACGCGTCTGCCTATCAAAGATAGGGATGTCTCCCTGCTCCCGCATATTGATAGCGGCTCCCTGATGTCCGCAAATTAGTTAAAATCTCAGAGAAGAGCGAGCGAGCAAGAGCTCGTGCTCCAAACCGTGTAGCGTGTGCACGCCAGACAGGGAGAGAGCAAGAGACCTTGCGTGTGTGTACTAGTGTGGCACATGAAGCGCATGTAAGACCCCCAGTCCAATTTTCTGTGTGTATAGCAGTTACATTAAAATTTGCGTAGCACTGCACAACTGTGTTTCCTAAGGCTACATAGGCTACATGTTGTTTACAGTTTGAGTTTGGATTAAGTTCTAGTGCTGTTTTTGCATTGTTTTGCACAGCAATTTAAAATGTAAGTAAAAAATAGTTTACATGCAGCAGCAGAATAGAGGCCCACTGCCATTCTGTGATTTTGTGTGCAGTTATTCAGATAATTGTGGATCTTTTTGCACAACTGTTAAAAAACTATTTTATTTGATGGAACATAAAACTTGAAGAATAGTATTATTTGGTATTATTATTTATATTTATTGTTAAAAAATATTTTAGGTTTTGTACTGTGTGTATATATATATATTTTAGATTTTAGTATAAGTTTTTAAAAGAAGCCATTTTCGGCTTTAGTTTCGGTTTTCGGCCAAGTGCATCCTAAATTTTCGGTTTCGGTTTCGGCCCAGAATTTTCATTTCGGTGCATCACTAATATATATACACACACACCCTGCCTTTAACTTCGACAGCCCTAAATTCAAAATGAGACATTTTCTTCACACAGTGCGAGTTGCAGATTTTGATTGATGGGATATAATCATCCCTGATCATTGGGTGTTTTTAAACAATCGGCCAATATCAAACCTGTATTTGATTTGAAAATTTTTTTTTACAGTCATTTTATGGTTTACGATGTTACCAAAGACATTGCTTTTCCCTGACCAATATGCCCATATATTAATTTTATTTCTGCAGGTCTTAAAAAGCATTTAATTTGATGCAAATACCATTCTTAAGATTGATTATTTGACTAGTCATTCAGTTAACCCACCAGACTAATTGATTTTGAATGTGTGTGGTTCTGCACATGCCTAAAGCAGACTTTTAGGCCCATAGACTATCCAACTAGCAGCAGTCTGAATCTGGAGTGTGTCAGGGTTAAAGGTGAAGTGCTTCTGATTTAGAACTAGACAGCTGAAATGATGCTGTGCAGCAAAGACAAAACAACCATTCTCAAACATGTCTTGGGAAATATCACCCAGCCTTTCAGAATACAGATAACCCTTCAGGATGCTTTGTCCACTGTTTACAGCCATCAGCTCTGCAAGAGCAAACTGCTCCACAGATAAGTAGCTTTTACTTATTTAGCTTTACTTGTAATTTTGTGGATGATGGATGTTTGTATTTGTATTTATTAAGCACCAAAGCATGTTGTATTAGAAGCAAGCAAGCAGAAATAGAACCAGGAGCTTTGGTACATTGACTGATAAAAGAGGATGTCTTTGAAGCAGAGGTAATGGAGTTTTTTTTAGGTAGAGAAGCAGTTGATCAATGTTTGTTGAGCTTCATTCAGTGTGAGGACACAACTGCACCACTTTAAGAGAGCTTCCACATGCTGCATGACACATTGCTTCTGTTCCTTTCACGCTCATAGTGCTGATGTGGCCTATTTATAGCTGCTGAGGGCTTTTGGCTCTGTTTGATAGCTTGTTTTGTACCTTATAAGAGCCCTTGGCTCGTCTTTTGACATCTTCTCTGCAAAACCTGGGACTTTATTTATGACGCATCTCAGAGGAGAGAATTCTCAATGCTCTTTTTTTCTCTCATGCCTATATGTGCAAAACTACAGGTCCTTCTCAAAAAATGTGCATATTGTGATAAAGTTAATTATTTTCCATAATGTAATGATAATTACATATATTACTTTCATATATTTTAGATTCATTGCACACCAACTGAAATATTTCAGGTCTTTTATTTTAATACTGATGATTTTGGCATATAGCTCATGAAAACCCAAAATTCCTGTCTCAAAAAAATAGCATATCATGAAAAGGGTCTCTAAACGAGCTATTAACCTAATCATCTGAATCATCTGAATCAACTAATTAACTCTAAACACCTGCAAAAGATTCCTGAGGCTTTTAAAAACTCCCAGCCTGTTTCATTACTCAAAACCGCAATCATGGGTAAGACTGCCGACCTGACTGCTGTCCAGAAGGCCATCATTGACAGCCTCAAGCAAGAGGGTAACACACAGAAAGAAATTTCTGAACAAATAGGCTGTTCCCAGAGTGTTGTATCAAGGCACCTCAGTGGGAAGTCTGTGGGAAGTAAAAAGTGTGGCAAAAAACGCTGCACAACGAGAAGAGGTGACCGGACCCTGAGGAAGATTGTGGAGAAGGACCGATTCCAGACCTTGGGGGACCTGCGGAAGCAGTGGACTGAGTCTGGAGTAGAAACATCCAGAGCCACCGTGCACAGGCGTGTGCAGGAAATGGGCTACAGGTGCCGCATTCCCCAGGTCAAGCCACTTTTGAACCAGAAACAGCGGCAGAAGCGCCTGACCTGGGCTACAGAGAAGCAGCACTGGACTGTTGCTCAGTTTTGCATGTCATTCGGAAATCAAGGTGCCAGAGTCTGGAGGAAGACTGGGGAGAAGGAAATGCCAAAATGCCTGAAGTCCAGTGTCAAGTACCCACAGTCAGTGATGGTCTGGGGTGCCATGTCAGCTGCTGGTGTTGGTGCACTGTGTTTTATCAAGGGCAGGGTCAATGCAGCTAGCTATCAGGAGATTTTGGAGCACTTCATGCTTCCATCTGCTGAAAAGCTTTATGGAGATGAAGATTTCATTTTTCAGCACGACCTGGCACCTGTTCACAGTGCCAAAACCACTGGTAAATGGTTTACTGACCATGGTATTACTGTGCTCAATTGGCCTGCCAACTCTCCTGACCTGAACCCCATAGAGAATCTGTGGGATATTGTGAAGAGAAAGTTGAGAGACGCAAGACCCAACACTCTGGATGAGCTTAAGGCCGCTATCGAAGCATCCTGGGCCTCCATAACACCTCAGCAGTGCCACTGGCTGATTGCCTCCATGCCACGCCGCATTGAAGCAGTCATTTCTGCAAAAGGATTCCCGACCAAGTATTGACTATTGAGTGCATAACTGAACATAATTATTTGAAGGTTGACTTTTTTTTTGTATTAAAAACACTTCTTTTATTGGTCGGATGAAATATGCTAATTTTTTGAGATAGGAATTTTGGGTTTTCATGAGCTGTATGCCAAAATCATCAGTATTAAAACAATAAAAGACCTGAAATATTTCAGTTGGTGTGCAATGAATCTAAAATATATGAAAGTTTAATTTTTATCATTACATTATGGAAAATAATGAACTTTATCACAATATGCTAATTTTTTGAGAAGGACCTGTATATATTTTCAGTTTCGGATACTACATAACTATTAACCTTTTATTGCACAAAACTATCCTTGTCCTCACAAAAAAACAGACAGTCCTAAAGAAGCATAATAACTGGAAGTTTGAAGTCTGAGAGTAATCCTTGAAATGTAACGTTGATGACAGTAAATTTGTAAAAAAAAAAAGTAATAATAATAATTTAATAAAAAAAAGGTTTTAGGTCATTCCATGTCAAATCAACCAAATTTCAGAAACTTTCCTGGCTCAAATTTTGTTTGATTTTGTAAATTTTTTGAGAAGAGACAAACATAAATAAATAGTCATGAAAGCCAAAATATTAAATGTAATAAATGTAGATTAACTGGGTAATCTACTATTTTGTAGAGGGGGTCAAAATGACAATTTTCACCTGAGATTTGGAGCCAAATGGGGGCATGCAAACTTGGAGGAAAAAACACAAGAAGTCCCCATTTTTGAACTGTCACAGACTGTCAACAGATTTTGCTAACAGACCTACCAATCTCGGTGTAAAAATAAAATGATGATGCTGCCATCTTTCTAAAGTCATTTTTACCCCCCTGTAATTTGGCTCCAAATTTGAGGTTAAAATTGTCATTTTGACCTTCCTCTCCAAAATATTGTATTACTTGGTCAATATACATTCATTAAATTTAATATTTTAGCTTTCTTCTTCACTTATGTATTTCTTTCAGCAGAAAAAAAAATTCCAAATTTTTAGCCTGGGACCTCTGGTTGAGTTGACACGGAATGAATGACCCTTCTTTGGTGTTTGTGAATATAGAAGCGCACATTCACCTAAAACTATAGACTTCCAGTAAGCTTAAACCTCTCAATTATCCTTTTTAAAGCATATATAAAATATATAGGCTACAAATATAAATGATCTGAATTCTAGTTTCCTAATACCCTAACCTTTCCTAATTTGATCATGCTATTTTGGACCGTAGACATTGTGTCAGCATTCATGCTTAAAGAATTGCATTTGATTTTTCTATTTTCTGGTATTCCTTGTCTTAAATGACATTTCTTGGGCTTTGTGAGAAATAAACGGCGGCTGATCTTATATATTATTGTGTGGCTTTCTTTTGTCCTTTTTTATTATATACTGAAGCTTTATAGAATTCTACAAACTGTGTTCCCAAGTTGCTGATTAGTTGCAAAGTTGTCTTGGTGAAAAAGAAAAGAGAGGGAGAAATATGGGAATGACATGTGTGGAATAGCTGCGGTATTCCACAGAACTGTCACTGAACTCACTGTTCAGGAATCCCATATAGGCCTTTTACAAAAATGTCACCATCATCACATTTATGTTCCCAGAACGCTGATCAAATACCGACCTAGTCTCACCACATTTCAGACCATCCACCAGATAAGCATAATTTCCTTTTCCAGCACTTCGCAATAACAGCAACAAGGCCATCAACACACATCTTGAAGGAAATGGAGGCAGAGATACGAACATGGCAAACAACCTCTCAAAAAGAATCCCAGCTATATTTAATAGAGGTCCCAGGTTCCCCAGACAGAGGGAGCACCGACGTTTATTTGGAGAAGAATTCTCCTTGCTGTTCTCCTTCAAGCTAGCTGAAGCGGTTAGCCGATAAAAGACTCTCTGCGCTCATTAAATCCAAAACGGTTTGCTGTTCTTATCTGCAGGTTAGAGAGGTTAGCTTTTGTTTTTGAGCATAGAGTAAAATCTCAACAGGTCTGGAGGTCCTTTAATCTTAATGATTAGCTTTTCCACAAAGGAAATCACAATCTTTTTGATATATATTTTTTATTTAGTGAAATTGTTTTAATAAATCTTTTGATGCTCTTGCGTTGGAGGTCCATATAGTCCGTAAACATGTCTGCACACTACACAAAATATTATATTGCCGATATTATTGGCGATACAAATATTATATTCACGTCGGTGTCATGATACAGTAGTATTTATATTTTGTTTAGTTTATTATGATTAGAACTGTGAAATTGCGAGCGTTTAACTTTGAACTAATTTCCCATTCATCTTCATTGCTTTGCACAAGAAGAACTGAACTTTCTATTTTTATTTCATTGGAGAGCCATAAAACTAGTATAGAGAGTTGGCATATCATCGTCAGAAAAAATAATAATGACGTGTACCATGTTTATTGTAGCAAAAAAACTTAGTAGCCCTGACTAGTGGTCAGCCCAAAAATACTTATGTAACTAGAAATATTGTATCTCTCATTCACTAATAATTGCATGGATTATTTCATATTCGTACACACAAGAGAACTTCGTGGTGGGCGGTGCACCTGAATAAGCACATGTATTTGTTCTTAATCTCGTTCTAATGTTAGTGAATTTGGAATATTCTAAATGAGCGCCACATGCACAAGGTTAGTCATTTGCATATAACACTCCCAAACCATCTCCATATAAGGGCTTTCCGCAGAACATTTTTTTTTACAGCTTTCGTTGCTAAACATATGCTGCTCTCTGCAAACTGCTCTCGCCAGATCCTTGAGCAATGCTAAGTGTCATGCATGTAAACCTGCATTCAAAGAAACCTTGAAGCAGAAGCTATAATGCAGCTTTTCCTACTCTTTCATTATATATGATGAAATATATTTAAGATGAAATTAAATTGTATTATTTATTAATTTTATTATAAAAGTTTATATTCAAATTATAGAATATAATTAATAGTCATGTTAAGATGAAATATAACTTTTAAAGAAAAGGCCGCACATAGAAAGTGTTTTTTTGCGTACGTGTGGTTTTAGTTGTTCCTAATTCTTTTTGTAAATTTAGAATACATTTTTAGTACGAAAGTTTTTGGTGAATTACGATTTGTTCGTGAAAACGTTTGTATGCAGATTTCATGCACAAATTAGTGCACATGCATGCTTAGTGAAGGAGAGTGGTTTGGGGATCTGGTTTTGTCTGAGAATATTGTGCAATAACATATTGCAATACTTAGAAATGTCAATTCCCATTCCACCTCTAGTGCATTATTCTAGAAGCAGAGGGCCATGGAGAACTGACCTGGAGTCAGTGATTAGTACACTTGGAACAAGTAATTATCATGGCAGCTGTGGCGTTTCAGAGGTGAGCACCAGCTACGGTCTTCTGGCTGACTGCTGGACAGACCGTCAGGCCACCTGGTCAATTTACTTCCTTGTACACACACACACACACACACACACACACACACACACACACACACACACACACACACGCAGACACGCACACGAGAGGCTTCCTGCCAAACTTCCTGTGCCTCATCAAGGCTCAATCCAGATTAATTTGTAAACCTGGGCACTGCAGATAATAATCATGCTTTGAATCAAAAGTGCTTTAATTTGTAATTTTGTTCATTTTTCACTCTTGCATAGAACTGGATTTAATTCTAAACCAGTCTCCACCGGCCAATTATGGCAGCGACGTGTGCGTTTGGAACTCAAGGATGTTTTGAGCCTCTGACAACTGACTGGTGGCAGGCTCAGCCCGGCATGAACGTTTCTAAAGGGTTTCGTTGTCTTTCAGGCTAACAATAAGACTTTGACACAGGCAGACTGAAAGTGTGTGACCTCATCGCTCAAAGACTCTTTATTTGCTGCATTGCAGTGACATCATTGGGCCACAGCTTTCTTTCACTCGCCTTTCTCGGATTCGATTCTCGCCACTGCACATCATTTCATGCTCTGGTGCACACATCTCAGCATGGAACCATGCAGGTGTGTGTGTTTGTAAGGGATAAAATGGAAGTGTGATTGTCTGTTTTAGTAAAACACTGTCAGAAACTCTATTTAAAGGTTGCGGTGTGAAATGCTGCCTGTTCTCAGTCACTCTGGGAATCTACTTTTGTGAATTTGGTGTTTGACACTCAGAAGCATTGTAAAGGAGATAATTGGAGATTAGTATCATGTGCTATCGCTAACTACCTCATGATGCGATACACGTTGTATCATACGATATGTCATAATTCAGTACATTGCTTTGCATCACAATTTAATTTGAACGGAATTGAAGTAAGGATGAAATGGTTACCGGTTTGACGATAAACCATGATAAAAATCCCTGATGGTTAGTATTTCTGTTTCATATTTTAATTATCATTAATTACGTAACTTATACTGTCCCGCATTAAGCAAAATCAGCAACAGTCTCAGGCAGGGGGAACGTTAGTTTTGTTATGTGTGAAAACATGGCGCAAGGCAGTAAAACGTTTAACAACCTTTACAGTCGAATGCTGAGGGAAATGATAAGAATTGAATAATTATATGAATGTATCTCTGAAGGGAACCGAGAAAAACATATGTGGATGGTAACCTGACCAAAGTAGCAGCTCTAACTGGACTGGGGAATGCTGGTTTAATAGCTTGTGCTTATTTAGGCAACCTGCTTTTTTGGTTTAGTGAAAATACATTTGATACATGGATTTAAAGTATTATTACAATATTGCAAGAAAACAGCCCTGATATGCAATGTCTGAAAGCTCTGATCCAGGGTGTAATCAGCCATACAACCACATACATTCCCAGTGCTTCAAACGGTCAGAGAGGGGAGTTTCTTGCTCGCATTAACTGTTATTTTGTGCCTCTCTTAGTCTTTCTCCATTTAAGACAGTGGAATTTTTGATCAATACCACCAAATGTGCCCTGTTTTATCTGATTAAATAAGCAGCACATATCCTCACTTCAGAAGAGTTTTTCACTCTCTTTCTCTTTCCCTCCCCCTCCCTCCCAAAGGAGCCAATCAGCTCGCAGGCTCTCCTTCTGACCATCATAGAAAACAAGCAAGACCGAAGAAAGGAGAACGAGCTCTGAAGCAAAAGCCATGGTGCATTTCAGTACTGGAAAAAGAGCGAGAGGGAGAAATGGGTAAAAACACTGTTGAATAGGCAGCAATCTCGTAACTCATCCCCCAACAGGCTGCAGTGTGTTTTTTAATAGTAGTCACAGTACGTGAATATGCATTCATCTTGGGAAGAGATGCTGAATAGCTCAGTGGAGTTGACTTGAATCTTCTGGATCGCACAGATTTATTAATGCTGCTTGGAATACAATTACTGTTGCTCAACCTAAGTACTAAACGTTGGCACGCAACTTGTTTGTGCTACGGGTATGAATGATACCTCAAAGTGTGCCTCGGTGTGCTATCACTTTTCTAAGTGATCAAGTTTTTTCCCCCTGGTGGGTGATACCGTAGACATGACTAAAGAGGGACCCTGAGCGTTTTATAGAGGTCATTAGATTTCATTATCATTAGATTTAGGGAGGGATTATTTGCATTTGGGCCAGTAAAAAGCCACCTATAATAACCTAGTAACCACCTAGCAACCACCCATAACACCCTAGCAACTAAGGCTGGGTATTGCTACAGATCTCCAGATTTTATTCCTATTCAAAACTCTCAATTCAATTCCAAATTTCCAAAATAGCTCAGTTATTAGTTGTTTTAAATGTATGAAAGAAAGTCTCTCTCAGTTAAAGATATAGTTCACGCAAGAATAAAAATTCTGTCATTTCCTTGCCCTCCTTTCTTTCCAAACCTGTCTTCTGAGAAACACAAAAGAAGATATTTTAAAAAATGCCTCAGTGTTTTTTCCAGTATACTGTATGGTCCAAAGTTTTTTCGACAGTTATTTAAACTGTTTTGATCCATACATTCTTCAAAATATCTTCTCTGTTCCACAAAAAAAAAAGAAAGTCGCACAACTCAAACTGTTAATACATGTATGCATTTGGCAGATACTGTTACAGTGTCCCTGCAGCTCCTCAAAAAGTCTTAAAATGTCAGTTTGAACAATTTTAAGGCCATAAAGTCTTATATCTTAAATCTTATGTCTTATATTATTAAAAATAAATTTACAGTCTTAATTATCATTTTAAGAGGTCTTAAATTTCACGATCCTGCCTAATGTGACTATTAAAGGGATAGTTTAAATTCTGTCATCATTTACTCACCCTCACGTTTCTTTTTTCTGTTGAACACAAGGCAAGGTAGTTTGAAGAATGTTGGTAGCCAGACAGTTGACCATAGCCATTGACTTCCATAGTATTTTTTTCCCCTCTTATGGAAATGTTTGATTACCAACATTTCTGAAAAATTTCGTCTTTTTTGTTCAACAGAAGAAAAAAAAACTCATAGGGTTGGAACAACATGAGGGGGAGTAAATGATGACACAATTTCCATTTTTGGGTGAACTATCTCTTTACACTTCAGAAGGCTATGGTGCTATTGTCACAGGAAGGAAAGACTAAAACATTATTTACACATTCATTCTTTAAATATATTTTTATTGTCTGCACAATAATCTGTTTATTGCCTTTCTTTAAATACAATATTACTAAATGAGCAAAATCAAACAATCTCAAATTCGTATGTATTGCTAAATTAGTACATGCACCAATTTACCAAGGTATGCATTTTACATGCATGGGAATACCTGGGAATCAAACCCATGAGCTTAGTGCTGCTATTTATTTAATTTCTATTTATTTAACGGACATAATAATCATCTCAACAAATAACTGCTGTTGATGCCAATTGAAGTAAACATTAAATTGCATTTCTTGTGAAAAACTGTTTTACAGAATTATAACAATATGGCATTCATTATAATGACCCACTATGTTTACAAAACATGGCTGAGGCTTATCAACACACACTCTAGCTTCCACACTGTAGCGCATTACATTTGTGCCTCGCTGGCATCCTGTAAGTGAGTTTCGTAGATGTATAGCACATACTAGTGTGCCGTCTCTTTTACCAGATCCTTGTGATGCATCATCAGACTCCAATTGGGAGCTGCACTACTTACTACTAGAACTCCCTATTAGAACAACAGACAAGCCCACAGGGCCAAAATCCGACAGATACGGAGGAGTCGTCTCCCTCATTACCTGCTCTGTGTGTGAAAAGATGTTTCTCTCAAGGGAAGGGAGAAAAGAGTTTTGCCTTTGAAGAACTAAAAAGAACACTGTGGGTTGAAGGAGGAATGTCTTCATTATGCAAACAGGACAGAACAGAAACGAGTTTTCGAGCATCTGATGGCGTTCAAAAGATGCTGTTTTCGTATGCGAGCACGCAAAGCAAAACTGGGGTGCTCCTGCATATTTAAAGATGTGACTTTCTTTATGGATCTTCTCTGCTTGTCTGAGTGTTGCATAACAGAACGACTGGTTAGAAGCCTGTCTAACCCTCTGTGTAGAATAGATATTATGAGAGTCCGCTGAGATCTGCTTCCATTAGTACCCGCTGCAGATACATTAATATGTTTCACGCAATGCGAGGGCCCTGTCATGTGCTGTGTTTAGGGTATCTTTTGCAGGGTCTTAGAGAACCATTCGAGATGTGAATCAGTGATGTGTGTTGCTATAACGTGTGGGTCATGTGTGTTTTCAGACTTGATCCACTGCACCAATGAGATGAATGTGAACGTTCCCCAGCTGGCTGACACACTGTTTGAGAGAACCACCAACAGTAGCTGGGTTGTGGTCTTCAAAGCGCTCATCACCACACACCACCTAATGATGTATGGAAATGAGGTGAGATTCTGCACTTGAACTTCATACTTATTTATTTTTATTAATTTGATTTGTGGTTCATATCAGACAACCTTCTGTGAAGATCCAGCATAGCTCGGTCAAATTGACCCTACATGGCAAATCACAGCTCAGCAGTCACAATGTGCTGTTTGTGACTGAGTGTGTGAGACATGGTGACAGACAGTGAAAGCATTTTACATTGTCATCCTGAAAAGTTGGTGTTAAGTTGCAGTAAATCTGTGATGATGTTTTAAATGAGTCAAAGTGACCTGCAACAATTTGGAAAGACTAAATGAGTGACACTCTTAAGTTCAGCTGAACGTCTAAAGCCTTAACCAGGCATGTTCATTACAACATTTCTCATAACATAATAAATTATATTATATGAATTAAATTAATAGAACTTAAATGTAAACGGACTTACATTTTCTTCATAGAATTACATTTTCTTAGTTCAAAGCAATTGACCATTTGAGACCTTATGTACATCGATATTCGTATTTTAATATTTTGCACTTCTGTTTGGGGTTGGTAAGATGTTTTAATGTTTTTGAAAAAAGTCATTTATTTAATAAAAAATATGGTAAAAACAGTAATACTCTGAAATACCATTACAATTTAAAATAACTGTTTTCTACATTAATGTATTTTTAAAATGTAATTTATTCTTGATGGTGAAGCTGAATTTTTAGCATCATTACTCCAGTCTTTAGTGTCACATGATTCTTCAGAAATAATTTTATTCTGTCTATTTAAGAGATCCCACCAAATAATTTTTGAAATCATTCAGAAATCATTCTAACATGCTGATTTGGTGCTCAAGAAGCATTTAATATTATTATCAGTATTTCCATGATGTGTTTATCATGGTTCTTTGATCAATAAAATGTTTAAAAGAACAGCATTTATTTGAAAAACAAATAAACTAAGAAAAAAAACATTCTCTTGCTTTAAACTGCCCCGCCCCCAGCAAATTTCTTAGTGTAAATATTTGTATGAACAAAGATTCAACAACTAAGACAAAAATTTGATGAACAGAAAATGAATAATGGAGGGATAAATGGTTACACGTGGTTTGGCACTGCAAGGGTGATCAGCTGTCCTTCCTGTCTCCCTGTAGCACTGTCTTAGGCGTCTTACATTACGGACATTGCAGTTTATTGCTCTGGCCACATCTGCAGTCCTCATGCCTCCTGTAGCAGGACCCGAAAAAGGGATGTTTGCTGAGTTTTAGTAACATTACTGTCACTTTTGATACATTTAATGCGTCCTTGTTAAATCAAAGTATTAATTTCTTTTAAGAAATCCTCAAACTTTTGAAAGGTGAAACATTTCTACGGGGGTGTCGCTAATGAGGAGGAGAAGTGGGAGTGATGCCACTGCATTTCTGTCTAAGATGTATTATATAGTTCTTTTTAAGATAAATATACAATCATTTCATAATTCATAGACATGTAGGACTGGCAGACCAAATATTAAAGCTACAATCTTGCACAGTGTGATATATTTCCTGCAGTTGTGTACTTAAAATATCCCAAAAGTTCCCAAAGATTTTTAATTTCAGAGACATTTCAATTTTAAATAATGGCTCGTCCATGTTCACTTGTTGCCTGTCAATGACGTAATATCCGCGTTATCCCTGGTTTCTGCTCGTACTGCCATAGTAACCATGGCGACAGACGTGGACAACTGCATTACGTCTAGCGGCACGTTCACGCTGTTGTTGTTTCGTTCAAACATTATGGACCATGGCAAGCAGACTTTGGGACAAAAGGAGAACTAAAACGAGGATCAATATCTGCGTGGCGTTTTTGAGATGCCGAGAGCTTCATGTCCGTGACAAACTTCAACTTGACAGAGATGCCACTCTTGCATGTACTTTATTAGGCAGGTGAGCAAATGTACATAAAACTAATCAATGTTATATAGCTCAACATGATGAAATGTTAAAATATGATCAGTATTTTGAGTAATCAAAATTCTACAGATACATACATCCATGCAACCTGGCACTGCACTCCAATCAAAAACTTTTGGGAAGAGGTCACACAGTCCCTATCCACTATAGTTTGCTGCCACATCCCACTGTCGCCTTCTCTTTGCTTGCTGGGGGACCTCACAATAATCACTGATAAAACTATAAACTCTAAAATACTCCTCATAGCTCTAACCATCGCCAAAAAAACTATCCTCATGAACTGGAAATAAATTACACATTAACATTTGGAAAAATCTTATTACAGACTTCATTACAGTGGAATACGCATCTCCCCTTCATAATTACGCATCTGAAACTGACCTCTGCCATCCAACACTTTCTGACCTCTTACAGCTATGAATCCATTCTCTGTTTTCAACTCCGACTCCTCCCACCTTCTTAATCAACCCACGAATATTAATGCATTTTAGTTGTTTGAACTTGTTTGTCATCATTGTTATTACTATCTTTACTGTTATTGTTATGGTTACTATTTTCACTTTTATTTTTTCTTTATTTTTTTCATTGTTGTAATTACTGTTGTTGCTGTCTTTTGCTTTCACCATTGCGGTCGCCACTGCCATCATCATTGTCATTTATTATTACAGGGTCCCCGCGGGTCCTTAAAAAGTCTTAAAACGTCTTAAATAAAATTTTCGTTTTTTAAGGCTTGAAAATGTCTTAAAATCTGAAATTTCCGATAAGGAGGTCTTAAATTTCACGTACGGACCTTAAATTTCTTGTCCGACTCGTCATCCGTTATTTTGTTTTGTTTTTTGAACAGTGCGCACCATTTGGGGGGAGCACTTTTCTATGTGGGTGCAACCTGCTTCATTCCATAGGTGACTGAAGATGAATGCGTCGCGTTGATGGTTTGCCACACCATTCTGTGTCGTGTCGCAGTGTTAATTCCGTTATTGAAAACTATGACGAAAAATGTTTGTTGACGACTTTTTTTCCCCTGACTAAGACAAGACCATGAGAGACGATACCCACGTCATTAAACGATAACTGTGACTACCGGTATTATATCAACACGTACAATATCGTTGACGAAAAAATACGAGACTAAAGCTGTGTTTAAAAAAATACAAACTTGACTAAAACCACTTTTTTTGTCAAATAAAGGAGACAACAACACATTACAGACTGTGTTTACGAGCGAGCGTTCATGCTTACGGTTGCCAGATTTAAATAATTAAATCCCCAGTCAGAGCTTTTCTGTTAAAATAACACGTTTTCTAGCCGGTCTTGTCAATAGTATCTGGCAACCATGCTCGCGCGCGCGCTCTCTACACTGCTGAAGAAGCGCGGATGATCTGAAAACACAGACAAAGCTGGAGTTCAGTGATCTTCATTTGATATTTTCTACTTAAATTAAATAAAGTGTCATTCAATTGGTCTTTATTCTGTCACGAGCCGCTTGCGCTGTTTGTGCGACTAAATCTGCGATCAATACAGGCTGATATCTAGCAGTGTTTTTAATGTTGATCATATTATTGCTATTTTGCAACGAAAGCCACGGCAGAACTGCAGCACACAGCGGTGATTCGAGAACGAATCTGTGGCTTTGAACGAATCGTGAGATTCAATGACCCGTTCATAAATATAGCCACTTCCTTTGTTACCATAGACTGTTTGTTACTGAATGAATGACTCGATGACGGATGACTCGCTCATAAAGACAGTGACTTACCGCCACCTACTGGGGATTTTAATTTAATGTTTAAAAGTATTACCTCGTTTTTACCATCATTGCATATTTATTGAACATTGTTTCATTTAAAGCATTATTTATTTTATAAAAGTGTTTATAAAGGTAAAAAATGAACTGTCCCTTAATGGAAAAGGTGTGACTGCAGTCTAAGTGGAAGAGGGGTTACGGCACTATAAAAGATTGGAGAACCACTGAACTAAGGAACAGGGATATGTAGAATTGCACAAGTGCTACTGCTAAAGAGTGCATTGTCAATACAGCCTGTTACCTTGATTCAAATGTCTTATAAGCTTAATTGAATTGGCCTAAAGCGAAAAATTATAATGTCATTTTTTGTCTGAAGACTACATATAAAATAGCTACCAAAATTAATGTCGGTAACTGAAGTTTGACTTTGTCAACTAAAACTATGAAAGACAAAATTACTAAAATGAGACCAATAAGCATTTTCATCTGAAGACTAAGACTAAAACAAAAATGGCTGCCAAAATTAACACTGTTGTGTTGAACATTTTCCTGTTTTTTTTGTCGTGGTAAAGTCTTAAATTTGCCTTTTAGAGGACTTAAAAAGGTCTTAAAAGTCATTAAATTTGCTGTTAAAAAATGTGCAGATACCCTGTATTATTATTATTATCATTATTATTATCATTAATATTGCCATTGTCAATGATGTATTGGAATTAAGTGTCATTGTCATCGCTACTGCAATAACTCCCCCCCCCCTATCTCTTCATGGGCTTTTAATGCACCACAACATAGAATAGAAAAAAAAAAAAAGGGAATATGTATGGAAAACCTAACAAACACCAAGGCAGGCAAGACAGGCGAGAAGTGGTTTCAACGGGACAGCTTCTCTGTCCCAATTTGAGACACTCTCGCACTGTACTCCCTCTTTTAATGCACTTTAGACATTGCACATAACACACACACAAAAACAAAACAAAAAAAAATTAGGAAAAGATAGGGACTGATGAGATGTGGGGGAAGGTTATCTTATATTATCTTATTATATTATCTTTTATTTTGTACGGGATTGACAATGGCAATTGTTACATAGGAGGAAGGATGGAAATAAAAATCGACCAACACAATATTGGCAATATGGGGGGAGTGGGGAGTGGGGTGGTGATGGTAGTGACAATGGTAATAGATAATAAATGGTTACTTTGTTTACGCATACACACACATACACACACTCACTCCCGCTCACATACACACTTAGACCAAACACTTAAATCACTTTTATGTCACTTCTGGAATTATGGATTTACAAGATTGCTCACTACTGCACTATGTTGGTTTGTATGTATGTCTGACTGTTAAATAAAAAAAATATGATCAGTATGTTATTCTAATGTTGATCTAGCTTACTGCTAGTCTCATACAGCCAACAAACTGACACACAGAATAACATTATAACTTTCAACACACTCAAATGCAGTTTAGTGTGATAGTGTATACCAAGTGAAACAGCGCTGCGTTACCTCACAAGTTTCAGTCGTCTAATAAACTGACCTGTGTGAGTATTAATTCTAGCCTGACAAGCCAGACCCACATCAAGATGTTTGGTCTGGGAACACACCATTGGCAGGGCTCAATCCGAGGGGTGGGATAAACGGTTGTCTTTCAAATTCCATCTGCACGCAGTAGGATAGCGCTACAACCAACCAGAGCAACGAAGAAGGTGACGTAGTCAGAGCGACGGACTTCAGTGCCGTTCTTTGTTCTTTTCTCAAAGAAAAGCTTAACTCCAAGTCTTCCAGAGTCGCGGCCAAAGCCGTTTTGAAAGACCGCTGTTCAGCAGCAGCCATCTTCCATGTTTTCAAGTAGCAGGGAATTCACGCGGAACCGTCGCAACTCTGCCGTCATTATGTTAAGCCTGCCCACCGACTCTATACATGATGTGATTGGCCTGACTAGAGTTTGGTTTTTCCAGCTCGCAAGCCAACGGAGAGTTGCTAGACGACCCTGGCTGCAAAGTACATTTGCTGCCGCTAGGGTGCATCTAGATTTCTTGGCTATATTAATTCTGCACTTGCGGGTAGTTTGGTAGAATGAAATATCCTTATACCTTTATATCCGCAGGACTCGCGTGTGGCTCTGATATCTGTCTCTCATTAGCAATCGCCCCCTGCTTCATACAACAGTCATGTTAAAAAACATCAAGTTTAGAAAACTCATTCATAAACATTATTAGATCCATCAGCATGACGACAAGTTCCATAATTCTGCTTATGCGTCATCAACCTACGTGGCGAAAAAATTGTTGGACATTTTTATTGGTAATTAATGCATTTTAAAACCGAAGTGAAAAAACACTCGGAAGCATGTGCTAATAGTTCAATACAGTGTTTAAGTATGAAAGTGTGTACAGTTTATGCACAGCAATGAGTTAGATTTAAATAGATACCTATATACAAGCACAAACATGTAGACCACTAATGATAAACAGCAGGTAGGTGAGAACATGACACACACTTAATGATATATACAATAGGACATGACCTAGATGTGCACATGGCCTGCTTAATGCAGTTACTACATAAGCTCCTTTAGAAATGCACACACGTTTACCTAGCTACAATATCTAAATATACCAAATACTTGTTCTCTTTTTATCTAAAGCTAATTGTAATTATTACAGACCTTAAAGGTATAGTGAACCTAAAAATCATCATTTACCCTCCCACATGTCTTTCCAAATTTGAATTTCTCTCTTTTGTGGAACACAATAGATATGGGGATGGAAGTTGACCATGGACTTCCATTGTACTGAAAAAAAACAAAAAAAACAAAAATGCAAAACATTTCTTAAAATATCTTTTATTTTCCACAAAAGAAAGAAAAGCATACTGGTTTGGAACAACATGAGGGTGAGTAAATAATGACACATTTTTTACTACTACTACACTACTATGCTACTTCAAAATGCAAATTGTTGTCATTTTTAGAATTAAAAGAACACATTTTTGACTAATTTTCACTGTTACTTTTTTAGCATGTCCTGAAAGGGACGGTTTGTCAGTTAGATAACTTGGGGGATTCGGTGAATCAGAAGTTTGCATGATTCATTAAAAGAGTTGAGTCATTACTTTGTGAAATGTACTACACTAGTCGCATAATTTTTTTTTTTTTTTTAAAGGGGAGCCAGTGAAGAAAACACATCTGTTGTATTGTCCTGGCATTATTTCGCCGTGCACTGTCTTTTTTATCTCATCACATTCAATTTAGACTGCAAGCTCACAACTCGGGATGGATATAGTTACTTTTTCTGCCACTAAAGATTCTGCACAAAACAATGGCACACACACACAGTGCTAGTGCTAGTGACTCTCACATGTGTCCTTGTTCATTCCCTTGGACTATAAAATAAAAAGCCCTTCACTATACGTCTTGTGCTCGCCAGTGTCAGAGATAGTGAGCTTGGAGGACTGTCCTTCAGCACACCCTGTTCTATGGCATGACGGGGCACTAATCAGCCAGGGGTGGTTTTTGTTATCGGAGCTGAACGTCTGGCCCAGGTCAGGACTGGTCTTAATCCTTTACCCCATTATGGTTTCAAAAACACACATTTGGTTATCACTGTCTGTCGAGGAGCAGAGACATTTGGAGGACATTTGTCTTGTCAGCAGTAGTCCTGTGAGAGGGCACAGGAAGGGCCACAGATAAGGTATTGTTGATAAGGGCGTATGCCTATGTGTTTGTGCGAATAGGAGAGAAAAAGGGCGATGTCACTCAACGATGGCCCAGATACTGAACGTACAATTTGCTATAGTGACGACGTCACTGGGGGTTGTATGTTGTCTAGGGTAGAGATAGGAGAGATGGGGGGGTTTGAAAAAACATCTAGGTGGGATAACTTTAGGGATAAGAAACTTTAAGAGAAAGAGAGAAATTGCAAGGGACAGCAAGAGGAGCGGGTGGAATTTTAATCAGCTGGTTCATGTAGGGTCACACAGTAGACAAATTGCTTAACCTTGTATGGGGACACCACTGCCCCTGCTGTCCATCTAGAATGGTTCGTTTCGGGTACCGAAGGAAGACTGAGTGTGCGAGTGAGTTAATACTGAAGATTGAGAGAGGTTGTGTGTGAGGGAAGTTCAGTGGATCTATTTAAAGCTGGAGGCTCAAATAAAGGTTGGTTTAATAAAGAGTGTATTGTCCTTTTGATTTCATCATTAACTTCTCTGTCAATACTATTTTTGCGCCCTGTAAAATAGTTTTATTTTGTTTCCAAATAATTATTTGTCAGTTTTAATTTCTCTGGTTTCCTTTTTTTCCCCCTATTTTCACTATTGTCTCATCACTGGACATGCAGCTGTCTATAGAAAATCAAAAATTGACTCCATTTACTCCTGGTCTCATTATGCAGTCCACCAGAGAAGGAAAAAAATTGTTGTCTTTCATCGAAATTAATTAACTTTCACATATGAAACGTCTTTCTTGCACAGCTGATGTCATGTAGGTCGCATGGGCTCCGGGATAATGTTAATCAATAGCCAAATAGCTGTAGGCATTGTTTAAGGCTATTGCTGTAATTAATGCAGCCTTTCTGAAATCTCGCTGATAGTTAACACAGAAGATAAATGTCAAAACAAGACCACCGAAGAGTTTCAGCATTTACAGATCTAATTTTATTATGTCCGTGTAAATGTCAGGCTTGAATATGCTCTGCGAGTTTGAACACAGGTGCTCAGTGCGTGCTCTGGGATTCTGCGTCTGACATCTGGTGCATTTTTCTGAAGAACTACAGAGAACAGTCTCTAGATTAATTTGTTGCTGCTGTTTATAATGCTATGCAATGTATAATCTATGGAGTCGTGGAAGTTGCAAGATCTTGCTCCCCTTCATAATTCAAAAGTGCATGTAATTGGGTGTAAGACATTGCTTCTCTTTTCTGGGCTTTTATTCTGTCTGTTCGAGAGATCTGACCTAGGGGTGCACCGAAATTTCGGCCGCCGAAAATGTTCGGCCGAAAATGGCATTATCGGTTTCGGGCCGAAATAAAAAAAAAACAGCCGAAAACGTAAACCGAAAATGAATGTCACCCGCCCCTCCCATTCGTGCGCAAGCGCTTAGGTTTCACTCACCGTCAAGCTGTTATCACGCGTCTGCCTATCAAAGATAGTGATGTCTCCCGCATATTGATAGCGGCTCCCTGATGCCCACAAATTAGTTCAAATCTCCGGAAGAGCGAGCGAGCAAGAGCTCGTGCTCCAAACCGTGTAGCGCGCGCACGCCAGACAGCGAGAGAGCAAGAGACCTTGCGTGTGTGTACTAGTGTGGCACATGAAGCGCATGTAAGACCCCCAGTCCAATTTTCTGTGCGTATAGCAGTTACATTAAAATTTGCGTAGCACTGCACAACTGTGTTTCCTAAGGCTACATAGGCTTACATGTTGTTTACAGTTTGAGTTTGGATTAAGTTCTAGTGCTGTTTTTGCACTGTTGTTTTGTATTGTTTTGCACAGCAATTTAAAATGTAAGTAAAAAATAGTTTACATGCAGCAGCAGAATAGAGGCCCACTGCCATTCTGTGATTTTGTGTGCAGTTATTCAGATAATTGTGGATCTTTTTGCACAACTGTTAAAAAACTATTTTATTTGATGGAACATAAAACTTGAAGAATAATATTATTTGGTATTATTATTTATATTTATTGTTAAAAATATTTTAGGTTTTGTACTGTATATATATATATATATATATATATATATATATATATATATATATATATATATATATATACAGTTTTTAAGTTTTTAAAAGAAGCCATTTTCGGTTTCGGTTTTCGGCCAAGTGCATCCTAAATTTTCGGTTTCGGCCCAGAATTTTAATTTCAGTGCATCACTAATCTGACCAAATCTGTCAAGTAACGTTAAAAAAACAACACGCGTGTACACACACACACACACACACACACACACACACACACACACACACACACACACACACACACACACACACACACACACACACACACACACACATTACATACAGGTACACACACTCGTACAAATACATACAAACTTTTATTGGTTTATCCAGTCAAATTTGGAAATGCGTCACATTATTGAAGTAACATGCTAAAGGAATGGACTGCAAATGCTGTTTCATGTTGACTGAATGCTTTTCTGACATAGCTGTGAATTGGGCTGTTTAGCATTCTGTCCATGTGCTGACTCTTGAGTTCAGGTCCCTGTGTGGGATCTGTTTGCATAATGGATGCTGTTTGTGAGTGATGTGCGCTAGGTAAGGTAATTATTACCTTTATGAAACATTCTCTCACTCCCCTGATGTCTTTTTCCCTCTCTACCCTGCAGGCAGGAATGGCAAATCTTGGCAGAAAACAAACACCTGCTTCTCAGTAATCAGTAATGCATAAGTAGGGAGTATAGATAAACTACATGTGGGAATTGGTGAACTCAACTTGTTGGATTGAACCATTGACAATTTTTTTTTTCTGTGGTGGTCGACGTAGTGGCAATGACATGGGGGCAGAGTTATCCATGATGCTTTGTCACTTTTCTTCATTGCTATAAAAAACTGTTGCCCATAGTGGTGTGTGATAGGGTCATTTTTATTTTTTTATTTTAATGGTTACATTTACATTATTTACTACTTTTATTTTTTTGCTGGTGAGATTTTGTGAGCGTGAAACTACTTCCGCTTTGCATGGTGCGTGAAGTTTGGTGCTTTTTTTTTTTCAATTTGGTGACCCATTTTCACTTTGTGTTCTAGTTCAGGCATTCATTGTAAATCAGATGCAATTCCAGCTCTTAACTTTACAAACAAAATGGATTTAGTGTTTGAAAATAATTGCTATCGAACAACTCGCCTCCTTTCACATCCTGTCATTATCTTTTTGTGCTGGCCATTTTTCTTTAAGCTTTTCTTTTTTTCTAACCATAGTAATTGCTCAGGCCGTATCCATAGAAACCTCAGAACATGTATGGATGGAGAGAGCGAAGACCAGCAGCCGGCACATTATCAGGGCATCATCCTGCAGCCTATTTACACATGTTCCCTGCAGGGTTAGTGCTCTCGCGCAAAAACACGCACACATACAGTTTTCACACGCAGTTCGAGCGTTGTTTCTGGAACGGTTTCCGACTGCATGCGCAAAATCAGCAGCTAAAACATGAGCAATCCCTGTTCCCAGATTGCTGATATCTTCCCTCAGCCTGAGCTGCTGTGTTAATAGAAGCTCCTCTGTTTGGGAAAGAAAGATCCTCCTGGCTTAATAATAAATGATGCTCACTCTGACACTACTTGAGATTTGTTCTCACATTAATTATTTGCGAAGCAGAGAATGCGGGACTCTTCCTGGCCTATCAATCTATATTTATCGTCATTACTTCTGACATCCATTTTGAATAACGTAAGCAATGTAAGATCGAGGCGTTCATGCAGAGGAGCAGGTGAGCGAGCGTGGATTTGCACACTCCACTGAATTAGTAATCCATATTGATCTACGCTCCGGAATGGAGCAAAATTCTCTGCATTTTGGTGCTCACTGGCTCGGCCATGCATTTTCCAAGAGGTTTCTCTCCAAGGTTAAGCCGTGGTGCCAGAGAGAGAGCTTGCTTATGCTCTGCACAGCTGCTTTCCTGGGGATTTTCTTCATGGTCTGAATGCGGTCTGCCTCACTCCGCTTCTCATTTGATCCCGAAGGATTTTAGACCAGCATTTGAGGCACGGGTCGGGTGCAAAACGGAAGTATGCCAGTGTTTTCTTTGAGGATGATTGGGAACACACTGCTAGATCAGGGATTTTCAAAATGTTTGATGCTAATTCCCCCCAAATTTGATAACCTTGCGAGGGACTCCCAAAAATATTAATTTATATATTAATATTAACATTAAAATAAATGTTCATTTTCTTTTAACGTTTTCTGCTGTTAAAACTATGGCTGATGCCAATAATAACTGACTGTGGATGAAGTCATAATATTTATTATATTTGCAAGGTTTTTTTTAAAACCTTTTTTGCTGATATTTTCCATGCAGCCCCAGTGTTACATCAGTATTTCCCCCATTGTCCGTTTTTTAATGTTAGAATGATGGTAAAATGGAGCCACACATTGTAAAAGAGATTGAGGAAATGCACTTAAAGCCATCACATGACCAGGGCCACCCTAGGCACCAGGAGCTCCTTTGAGATCAGAGATCATTGGTTTTTTCAAAGTGTGGGTTTTCAAACTCTTTCCCTCTATTTACACACAAGACTATCAGCCCACTATTCCGTGGATCGCCACTTTTTATCCTCCAACTTAAGCAGAGCTCTAGGAATGCAGTATTTTTTAACCTCCCATTACTTCAGAAGCATTTTAGGAACCTTCTGTGATTTCAGTGACTCTCGACCTTTGAATACTTTTGCCACAGGCAGAAATGGCCACTGCCAGGTCTATTTTATTCCTCTGCGCCAAGCAGATTTTGCCTGACCGCTGGGCCTGTCACCAGGTCCTCATGCTGGTTCTCCCTGAGGTGAAACAAGCCTAAGGCTCCATCCCAGTACGTAAAAACTAGTACATTTCCTGCTGACTCTTTCTCTGGTGCACTGATTTACCAAATAAGATCAAGGTTACACTTACTGCATTCTGGTGGCTGATAGCTTCTGCAAGACGTTTGTTCTCACGTGATAAGCAGGTTCGGTTGAGCTTAAATTAAATCTGCTTATCATAAAGCGTTCTAGTCTTTTCTAGATTACAAAAAAAATCACCCTATCCATTTTTTGAATGCTTATTATTGCTCTTATTGTGAACTAATTATCCAGGCATACGTTTCTTTATTTTTTTTATCTTGTAATTATTCATTCAAATATCATAACTTAATGTTCCTGTGAAACTACATGTTTCTCTCTGATGAGTTGTGTTGGAATTCTCTGCTTAAACGCTTTCTTACAAACAACTTCAGATATGCCTCCATCCAATCAACAAAGTCCTCACCCTACACTTTTATCTTGTTTGTAATTTGTTTCACTCGGATGTACGTCACTATATGGCAGAAAAGATCTGTTGCTCCTTCCGTCACATCATGATATTAAACCTTTGTTTTATAGGTGAGTGGGCGGTCCATTGTTGCTTTGTGCAGATCAGTGTCACAAATGCAAGATCTCTTGCTTTTTTAGCTATATTACAATATGATATATGTGATCAGACCACAAAACATTTTAGAACATGATGATTCCTCTATTCATCACTAACTACTTCACTAACTACTAGTAAACAATATTTATACCAGATGGTTTTGAGGTCTGTGTAAGGGTACAATGTAGGGGTGTAAATCGGACAATTCATCACGTTTCGATATATACGATTTTCTCAGCCAGCGATTCGATATTTGCCGATACCTCAAAAAATTCTGCGATACGATTAGGATTTGATTTGATTCAGGGCTATATCAATTGATTTATCGATATTTAGATATTATGTGCCAAGTTTACACAACCAGTTACATTTATTAACTCACAAATGCAACCAAAATATATAACATGAACGTTTAATTAAACTCTTTGAAAATTGCACACACTCTCCCAACTGGGACATTTACAATAGAAGGGTTCATTTGCAAAAACAGAACTCCGGTCTTGTTCATTTTCATAAATCATGTTTTTTTTTTTATTGTGCATTCCAATTAATACCAATCAAACTGCAGCTGGGTTTTTTTTTGTTTTTTTTTATATATATTAAAAGTTTTTTTTGTTTTGCAAAAGCAGATAACTCCACATTTCATGTTTCAGAGTTAAACAAAACCAAGTACTTGCTATGATGCATAATAAAACACTTGGTTCATTTTTGTAACGTTAATCTCCTCAACTGACATAGACAAACTTTGTTGTTGTGATTAGACGCACAGGGAGCTTTTCCCTCACCACTAACGTGCTGCTTTAGCAAGGTTCCAATCAAGTTCGTTGAAATTATCCATCCTCGATCACTTTTAGTCAGCTTTGACGAAACTCCTCTCAGCTAGCGAGTCTATTTTCTAAGTGACTAACAGCCTTGTCTCCTGACCTGAATACTGGGCGCTGATTCGCTAAAATGGACAATTCGGGTTGTGTTCACAAACAAGGGTTGCTGCTTGTCGGTTTCAGCTGTAAAACATGAACTTGCGATGCCTACCAGCTTTTGTGCCAAACCGTGTTTAGGGTTCAGTCAATCTTGTCAGGCATCTATTTCAGCTGAGAAAAGATTCGTGAGGATGTGGAGAGTGTTAAAATAAAGGTACAGTAAATCGATATTTTATGTGTGGCATCGATGTATCGTTAGACATTTGATTGATTGCATCGATCAATATCGATGTATTGTTACTCCCCTAGTACAATGAACGATCAAGAGTCACCTTGATTTATATATGTTCACAGTCACCTTGATTTATATATGTACACAATCACCTTGATTTATATATGTACATAGGTCTAGAGTCTGTTTTACTTTGTTTACCCGTCATGTCCACTACATGCATGAATGAGGTCGGAATGCATAATATCTTAGTGTAAATCTCCTGCATTCCCAAAACTCCCATCATGTCTGTTCACAACGACACCCAGAATGCTGTGTGCTTCTCTTTGCTCTCTTCTTCAGCTCACAGCTGTGTGAGCTGGTGGGATGGGGCTGTACGGAGGAGAGGAGCTGCAGAAGACATACTTGGCAGCTCAAAGAGAGCTCAGAGGAGTCTGGTCTTGTACACAGGTCTAGATTTCACACAGTGTACGGCAAATGCAGCAGCGGGGAGTTTCCACATGTCACGGATGAAGTCGCTCTCACATAGTGACAGATTAAGAGCTGCAGAATTACGTCTAGTATATAACTTTACACTTTTATGTCATCTCTTTTCTGTACCCGCAGCGTTTCATTCAGTATCTGGCCTCAAGGAACACGCTCTTCAATCTGAACAATTTCCTTGACAAAGGTGCATTGCAAGGTATGCAAGAAACCTTTACTGTCTATAAAGCATTGTATGCATACACACACACTGATGATAAACCCCTCGTTCTGTCCCTCAGGTTATGACATGTCCACATTCATCAGGCGGTACAGCAGATATCTCAACGAGAAAGCTCTTTCCTATAGGCTGGTGGCTGTGGACTTCACCAAGATGAAAAGAGGGTGGGTAAACTTCACTTCTGCCTGAAGTCAAGATTGTGTTCAAACACATTGTCTCAGCAGGACACAATCTAATGATGCTAGCTCATTACTCTGATAATTAAGTTGTTTTTAAAAGCTGATTAAGTAGTTGATTTCTTTTTTTAAGCGCTAATTAAGATTGCGAGTAAGTGGCGAGTACTGATTGTTTGTTTATCTGTTTATGGAGCAGTATTGATGGAGTCATGCGCACCATGAACACAGAGAAGCTGATCAAAACGTTGCCTATCATTCAAAACCAGCTGGACGCACTGCTGGATTTCCAGGTTTGTGATGGAGAACATGAATAAATGCTTTAGAACTTTCCAATGATTTTTCTCTTGTCTTTGTTTTACTAGTTATATGCTTCATAACATCTATTTAAAAATGCATGTAGTACCATTCAAAAGATTGGGGATTTTTTGAAGTCTTTTATGCTCACCAAGGCTGCATTTATTTGTTAAAAATACTGTAAAAGCTGTAATATTGTGAAATATTATCATTACAATTTAATTGAGCTACTTTCTATTTTAATATATGTTAAAGTTTCATTTATTCTCGTGAAGACCACGCTGAATTTTCAGCCGCCATTACTCCAGTCTTCAGTGTCACATGATCCTTCAGAAATTATTCTAATATGCTTGATTTGGTGCTCAAAAAACATTTTATTATTATTATAAATTGTGAAAATAGTTTTTTTCCCCTTATTTTTCCATTTATTTAAAATGGAAATCTTTTGACGCATTATAAATGTTTTACTGTCTTTTTTGATCCGTTTAATGCATCCTTGCTGAAGTATTAATTTCTCAAAAAAATGTTTTACTGACCCCCACATTTTTGTGCACTTGTAAACAATTAAAATCTGTGCAGACAGAATGCATGAATTTGTACAGTGTGAAAAGGTTCTTATTCTATTCTTATAATGAAAGCTATTTTTCACTCTGGAAAGATGGGTCAGTGTTTACAGTGCAGATTATTTGATTACCCTTGTGATTGAAGTGATACATTTGAGTAGTCTTGGCAACCCTTAAGCCCCAGGTTGGAAAACCCTACTTTAACAGAACAACATTGATGTTGATCCAGTCCAAGCTATTTGGTATGATATGTACTCTCTTGTTTGGATGTGTGGGTGTGTGTCTGTAGGCTAACCCTAATGAGCTGACTAACGGAGTGATCAACGCTGCCTTCATGCTGCTTTTCAAAGACTCCATCCGTCTGTTTGCTGCCTATAATGAGGGCGTCATCAACCTGTTGGGTAAGAGTAATCTACTCCCTCTTACTCTAGAGAGAGTTCTTCTCTCATGCTCTGCTTTTGGGTTTAAGTCTAGAACCGTACAGTTGATGTTGAACCTCACTTTTCGTGACATTGGTTCAACTTTGCTTTTTAAACGATGAAATGGCTCAGAAAAAGAAAAAAACACTTTTAGCTATTGTGTCTGGACCGGAGCAGACTGTGCATGCTGCGGCGGTTCGCGTGACTAATACGAAACTAGACTGCATTCACCCCAAAGGAAAGCATATTTACACTATCTGAATCGCTTCCTATCTTCTATATAAAATAGTAATAGTATGAACAAGTGACTGATTTCAGCCACAGCTTCGGCGTCTATTTGGGGCGGGATGCTGTAGATTCTAGATAGCATTTGATTGGACAATAAATCTGATGAGAAGCTGAAGTGCAGGGCAATGTCATCAAAATCGTTGATCCATATTGGTGGAAGTGAGAGACTGTAAGTTTTGAATGCTTAAATCTTCTGAATGCGAATTTTGTCATTGTTTTGGAGCACATTAGCTTATAGATAACTTTAAGGCTAACATATTCATACTAAAAGCCAAAAAAAATCATTTTGGATTATTAATAATTAATAAACAAAGAGTGTTATTGTTTGCATTGATGTGCAACCTTTACATATCTGATAACATAAAAAAAAATGTGTTTTAGGGTTTCATGACCCTTTAATGAAGTGAGGTCAGATTTAGTTTTAGATTTTTTTAAGCTCTTTGTTTAAGCTCTATTATTCAGTCATTAAGCCAGTAATTTTTCCGTGATTTTAATTATTTTGTTTTATGTTGTAACATACGGCGTTTATGTTGATGGTTTGAAAAGACATTAGAGTGCTAGCTGGTCTTGAGCGAACCATTACAGCAGCTTTTATATGCCTCTGTCTCCGTCAGCCCAGAGTGTTTTGACAGTCCTCTGATGGGTAATTGCAGTCTTTATCTATTTGAGTCACTCTGCTAATCGTTCTCTCTGTTCTCTCTCTCTCTCTCTCTTCCCTTTTCAGAGAAATACTTTGATATGAAGAAAAACCAATGTAAAGATGCTTTGGACATCTATAAAAAGTTTCTGTACAGGATGACCAAGCTGTCAGAGTTCCTTAAAGTGGCGGAGGTACCAATGAGACACACACACACACACACACACACACACACACACACACACACACACACACACACACACACACACACACACACACACACACACACACACACACACACACACACACACACACACACACACACACACATCACAATCAAGGGAATTTTGATATGACAGGTCTGAGTTTAGACAGGCTGTCTAGACCCCTCTGCTCCCACTCACTCTCTCTCTCTCTCTCTCTCTCTCTCTCTCTCTCTCTCTCTCTCTCTCTCTCTCTCCCTCCTTCTCTCTCTCCCTCTCTGATATCTCTCTATCCCACAATGCTCTGGCATTCATATTCTCTGGATAGTTGCATGCACAGAGACCATATTTAGTGTTGCGGCACTGCATTACATTGTCTTGCACAATCCTCATGGACTGTGCCCATAAGCATATACATGTGCCTTCTCTGCCAAAAGTGATTTGTTTGTTACTGCATTTCATCCTTCGTATGAATCGAGGATAAATGGGCATTGGATAAAAAGAGACTGGAATCAGCATTATATAGCATCTGTCGATTTAGGGTCTCATTTGATATTCACCTTGATTTGATATTGTTATATATTTGATATAACGAAAAATTTAAAGTATGAACAAAAGTGAAATTAAAGAGATTTATAATGTTACTAAAGATTTCAATTTGCTAAATATTTCTATCCAAAGTTATATACTGTAAAAAAAAAAAACATTCTACATATATCTTGTTTTCCACTAAAATATTAAGCACCACAACTGTTTTCAACATTGATGATAATAAAAAATGTTTCTTGAGCACCAAATCAGCTAATTAAAATGATTTCTGAAGGATCATGTGACACTGAAGAGTAAAATTCAGCTTGCCAAAGCATGAACCAAATGACTGTTTAAAACATTAAAATTAAAATAGAAAACGATTATTATATATTGTAATATTTAACAATATAAATGTTTTTACTGTGTTTTTTTTTTATCAAATAAATGCAGATTTGTTGAGCATAAAAGACTTTCAAAAACATTAAATAAAAATCTTGCCAGCCCTATAACGGTAGATCTCATATGTAAATTCACCCCCAGCAATCTCTACAATCCTAATCCAGTAATCATGAACGACTGTAAAAGCTGTCTTTGAAAGTTATTGGTTTAAAAGTGCGGTAACACTGCACATGGATTGTATACACTAAGACTGCTGTATACAGTATGGAAACATTTGTCATTTGTCTCCTGCCATTCATACTGTGGTTGTCATTCGTCCTGTGGATTCACGCGGTTTAAGTTGAGAACTTTAAAGTTTCAGCGTCCTGTCTCTCTCTCCCAGGGCCGGCCCGTGGCATAGGCAGTATAGGCAAATGCTAAGGGCGCCGGCGCCTTATACCCTAGGGGGGGCGCCAGAGCCGCGTAAGGAACTTTCCGCTTTTTATTGTACTTCATTAACACTGCAACGAGTGGAGCAATTACATAAGCCTGCCAGTGGCGCAAAAAGTGGGTATACCGGTATGTGTAGCGGAGTAGGCGCCCTCAAAAGATTTCATCATAGAATTTTGACAGGGGACCCCCCTCCAATAATATCGCGAGCGGGCGCGGGCGCCGTGAGCGCTGAGCGAACAGGCACGAGTTAGTGAGTTATCGTCGAAAAAGATGGATAAAGCAAAAAAGCGGCCGGGGGCTGAAATAGAAATAGCCCATTCGTTTTGTTTTGTTTTGTTTTGCTTAAGCGGCGGCGCTGGGTTAGTGCTGGTGTAATGCATTGGTAAAAAAAAAGTCAGTGTTAGCTTTTTTTCTGACACCGCATGAAACGCGTAGATCAGCGGCCCATTGGTTGTTTTCTTGATTGACACTGGGCTGGCCCAATCACATCTTTAATGTGAAGTATAGAAAAATACTATTTTTATTAGTATAGAAATTAGTACAAAACTTATGAAAGTTTTCTTTATTTTTCAGTGCATTGTTTTACAATATATAAGTATTATCATGGGATTAATATTATAACTATTATTATGTAATGTAGACAGACACTAACTAAAAGAGGTTTGAATTTTTCTTTGTTTAATTTGAAAACTGAATATGGGTTGGAGCTTTTAATTTTGAGCTCTCAAAGTGCACCAGATTGATGAATTTAACATTAAAATGCACAAAATTTTCTTCACAAAAATCAATCTCGCCTAGGGCAACCAAAGGGCTAGAGCCGGCCCTGCTCTCTCCTTCTGGCCCAGAAGAAGATCTGTGTTTGGTGCTAATAGGACTCTCACTCCCTCTTCTCTCTCTGACACTGATAAATTTCCATGCTGCTGCCTTCTTTCCCACAATTCCCTGCTCCGTCCATTCAGCCAGCCGTTAGACTGTCTGGTTTATTTTCAGACTGGCTGTTCTTCTGATGCATCAAATATCTCAGGGATTTGATTTTAAAATGAGTCAGTCTCCATCACAATGTAAGATGCTTGTCTAATTTGCTTTTTTACCCCCATTGGGTCTCATTTAAAAGTCATCATTGTCATCAAATTGTTTTTGAATGTTAACCACTCCACATGGCACAGTCAGCTGTGTGAGATCTTATCAATGTCTGTGTCCGTTCCCATTGGTCCTCCGTGGCTCTCGGAATGCCACACCACTGTTACTATTATTTCTTTCATTTTTAAGTCACTGCATGAGGTATTGATCCGTTATGTTTGTTCTTTTTCATATTCCCCCCTCCCCCTCGTTTATTTGTTTGTTTACCTTTTTTGTTGTTGTTTTGTTTATGACACAGCAAGTTGGGATTGATCAGGGTGACATCCCAGATCTCACTCAGGTCAGTGTACATTTCATCTCCACTTTCTGTTTTTCCCTCTTCTTCTTTACTATGCTGCTGCTGTGTCGTCCATCACACCACCGCACTCCCTTTTTTCTTTTTTCTCTGTGTTCCACCTGTCTTCGTCCTATCTCTTGTTGTCTGATGTGCTGTTTTTGTACCCATGCTCACTGTTATTTAGACGTTCTCTCTTGTGTTTGGTTTTAAAAAGTTCGATCAAATATCAAACACGTTCTCTTTCAATTGTGTGTTTAGTGATGATTACACTATTTCAGTATAGCTTTAAGGATCTGCGCTTTGCAAATTTGATATCTGTGTTTGAATGTGTTGACATTACAAAGTGGGGTTAACACACTGAATGAAAGGTTATTTCTTTGTTTGTTGTTCCTTTCAGACGACTAGAGGATCTTACCTTGTAGGTGGTGGGTTATTTGCACTGCTTGTATTTGACATAATCTGGGCTAATACTAGTGCTGGGTGATAAATCAAATATTTACCACATATTAAAAATGTTCTTAACCAGCATCGTTAATATTTATTAGTGCTAGGTTAATGTAGGTAATCCCAAGAATCAATCTTTTAGTTTATGCTGTTTTCAGTTGGTGAATGAATAAAACTTTTGCAGCACAAAATAAACATGAAAGAACATGAAAAGGTATTTTGAAAGATAAAGTACCGAAATCCGTTTCATGTCTTGAAAGGATCATTTTGCTAAATATATGCACTATGTTGCATATTCATTGTATTTTTACTTAACCTGTTCTTTAATATTTAATATATGTTTAAATAAATACTTCATGTTTTTATGACAACCACCATTTAAATGTTTATAAAAAAATTAGTAGAAACATACATATGTCATGGAATAAATTATTATTATAACGTTGTTACTTTAAAAACTTCCTTATGTATGAATTAAATGTAAGTAGCCTACAAATCATTTAATTTTAACCTTTAATATTATAGTGATGTACCAACAGGGGTTCCCTGTATAGTTTACAGCATTGGTTGAGAGAATTTTTTTTCCTTGAGAAAATTTGTCATGTACTGTACCTGATAGACTGCAATTAATCGATTTTGAATCTAATCTAAATTGAACCAATTGCAAGCTTGTGTATTAAAATCGAATCGTGAAATTTGTATCAATGCAATCATATCATATAATATTTATGTTTATAAAAAAAACTGGCAGTTTTGCACTCATCATAGGTACATAAATATGTTAATATTTTAACAAAAATATTATAATGCCATCTTTTGAATGAAACCAGGGGCATATAAAAAAATAAAACTGATATGCCTTAATGTTTCAGCTTATTCAGTTTATTACTATGTATTGTTGTGCTGTTCCACATAGTATTGGAATGAGAAGAATGATTTTAAAAAATATATATAAATAAAATAATATAAATACCTATTCATATTATAATAATAATAATAATACTTTGTTAAATGGATTAATAATTTATATATATATATATATATATATATATATATATATATATATATATATATATATATATGTATGTGTGTATATATGTATGTCTATATATGTATACGTATGTATATGTAATATTATGTAAAATAAAATGTATTAATAAATAAAAAAAAATACATAATTTATGTATTTGTTTATTATTTGTAATTAATTTCTTAACTAAATTTTATTGTATTTTGAGTCTGAATCTTAAATCTGAATGGTCTGGTCGAATATGTATATATTGAGATATCAAATATCATCAAATGGTAAATATTGAGTTAACTTTTTTAGCTATATCTCCCAGCCCTAGTTTGTTCCTGACTGCATCAGCAGATTCATCCCTTTAAAACCAGGCTAACTGATTAAATGTGTCTCAAACTGCCATCTTCTGCCCTGTCACTTTGCAGGCATGGCTGTACGTTGCTTTTTCTGCTGATCTGAGACCAGACGTGCAGTTGTCTCTTTATGGTTTGATCAAATCTTTGGCTCAGATCAGCATAAAAGCAAATCTCCTGCTGGGTTGCATGGCGGCTTCATGCTTGTAAACCCCCTAGCCATCAAAGTTGGAGAAGGTGGAGCTCTCTTGCACAGAACGAGAGCTATATGTTTTTTACTCGATGCCTGGTTTCGCCTTTATGTGAGAAAACTGCCCCAGCGGCCCTTCGTTTGTAGGATTGTGATGAAGTATTCATGTAACCTCACTTTGTCCTTTGCGTAGCCGGCACGCACATCTATAATGTAGCCATTTAATCAAAAGCCTGTTTTTGTAATTTATTCTCCAAGGAAATCAAATCAGACAGGAAAGAAGCAAATTAAAAGCTGTTGCCCTTTCATCTATCTTTTTTATGTCACTTCTGTGGAAGTAATACATTTTCCCGCTTAGTTAAAATGTTCGTTTTCTACTTCTATTTGAATTGTAGACTGCCGCACATGTATTTTTCCTCTCTTTTGGCTTCTGTTTTCTGTGGGATGGATTAAACCCAAACTGCCCTCTCAGCGATGTGGAGAAAAAGCCAACCTAGATCAGATCCAGACATGTTGGCCAGCGCTGCCAGCAAGGCTCAGTCAAAGAGCTTACCTTCCCCTTAGTCCGTAAGAGCAGTTTATACACGATTTGTCTGTTCTGGAAACTTGGCTTAAAGCACCTGTTCTTTTCACCAACCATGAGCTCTGAGCTTGTGCTAACATTTGCTCTCATTTGAATGAAGCAGCACGAGGTGTGTGTGCTCTGCTCTTAGGTGCTAACATACACAATCCGTGTTTGCTGATCTGGATCGTTTAATAATTCCTCATGTAGTTAAGATAATTATTTTCGAAGGAAACAAGTCCTAGATCGGTATAAAAGGCTCAGAAGTAGGTTTTAGTTAGATTTGCGACTCAAAACATAAGAATGTCCTGAAGTACTTGTTCCAAAAGCCAGTGTAAAGAGTTTTTATATTGGTGACCTCATGGGTCTGTCATGAGTTTGAGGTTTGGATTTTCAAGTGTGCATGCCACTTCCTCTCTTTTTATATTTGCACTCTTCCTCTTTCTTGCTTTCTGAGCTTGTTTATCCTTTGCCTGTACTCCTCTTCACAAAAGCTTAAAGCATGCTCCTGTTATTATTTGCTGAAACTTGGGTTGATGGAGTGGGTGTGTGTGTAAGTGTGTTTGACTGTGTGAGTGTCATACTCTTTAAACCGGTTGCTGTATGTTTTTGTTGAGTTCTTGACTCGTCTTTTTTCTCCTGCAGGCTCCCAGCAGTCTCCTGGAGGCTCTTGAGCAGCACCTGGCCTCTCTGGAGGGAAAGAAAACCAAGGAGCTCTCCGCTGACAACAGGTTCGAAACCTTACAGATCTAAACAATCCAGATTCACATTGTAAAGCCCTATTTGGGCATTTGTCTGTGAAGTATTTGTCAACCAAATACAACTTTCACGCATTTGAAAGGTTCATAAAGACTTCATAGAATATATCCTTATGTATTGAGCTGTTAAACCTTTCACACATAAGTTTAAAATATTCTGGCTGACCCCCAAGCGTGAGTTTTTCAAGGCGACCGTTATTTAGAACGTTTCCATAGGGACGCGTCATTGCTTGTCACGTGACACACCGCAGCCACAACAGCGCTTAATGGATGATGATCTGCTTTCATGTCATTTTTCCTTTTTTATTCAAAATATTCACAAATTTGTTAGCTGTAGCATGAAATATCTGATATTCCGTCAAATATATGCAAGTGGATGTGTTTTGTTGTTTAAACACCTTTATAACGATCACGTTAGTTGAGCTATATGTGTGATGGGCACCACCATGTTAGTTTGTGCCACTGTTCAGAGAATCGGATCTGTTGGATTTACAACACGTGAATTCATCCACTTCTCCTGAAATACATGAAAGTGGCCGGTGAACTGGGAGAAGAATAGATTAAACTTTAAAGTTACTTACAATGTGAATCAGATATGAATAAAACGTGTCTAATTATAATGGAAAGGATTATTATTGTCGCTTCCATAGACATCGGTGTGTATTTTACAAACTCTAAATGTATTGTTTTTTTTTTTAGTACTTATGTGAATTTATGTTTGAAACCTAAAATAAACATTAGGTGGTTAAAAACGCTGAAAAGTTGTGATATATGACAGGGCTGAGCGCGTCTTTCTCTGGCTCAGCGCCAGACAACGCGCGAAAGCACGTTTGAATTTAGCAGTTGATCATGTGATGCACCGACCATTCTAATCACACCGGTGTAATCGTACACTCCAGGGACCAGCCAAGACTGATCACACCGGTGTGATCGTTCGCTCCAAACCGGTGTGATCGTATGTGCGAAAGGCTTAATCCAAGTCTTCTGAACAAACGCGACTGCTTTACATGTTGAACAGGTTTAATTTAGGCTTTGATTCACACAACTCACTTAGAGCTCATCACATATGGTAAACACAGACACTCAACTGCACTGACATGATGCGTGAGAACCAATGAGGTTTCGTTCTTGCGCATGAAGCAAGCACCTTTCATGTTTACCATATTTATCAATAGATGGGAAAAAGGATTGCATTACCATGAATTAATGGTAATGAACAGAGATAACAAGAAAAGCGTTGATCATTGGATTTGATCCATAACAGGTACCAGAAAGCCTTTTTACAGAACCTACCAAATCTAATATTCACTGACATATATATATAAATACATATATATAATATATATAATTTTTTTTATTTTATTTTTTTTTACTGTAAAAATGTTTTCTTGGTGGTACCACGTGTTTGGTTTTCACTGCCATTACTTTGCAATGCTATTGATCATAAATATGGCGAATTAAAGTCACTTGATTGAAAGATTAATTGAGTAGCAGGCTGGTCATACAATACCTAATGGTGGGCACAATAAGCGCCCCATTTTGTGTAAAATAAAACAGCTTTTATTAGGCAATTAACTTTAAATTTTATTTAGGCTAATGGCATCTAAATTATCTCAACATTTCAAAACAGAAAAACTAAAATATGTAGTCAAATTCAAGTTACTGTATGGCACCTCTTAACAGCAGTTGATACTGCAAAAAAAAACATTAGCAAGAGATTTATATACAGCCACATACTGACGACTTTTGGGGTTGTGAACAGTGTTAAATTGATCAGGTCTTAAAGAAATGAAAGGGAAATCTCACTTCTGTGTGGATCTGTGTTTTTATCTGCAGAGCCAACACTCTGTCCAATGCGGTGTCGACCCTGTCCAACACCGGGATGTCCTTCTCCTTCTCATCCAGCAGGATGGATGAGAAAGAGAAGCAACAAGCCCTGGAGGAGGAGCAAGCCCGTCTGCAAGCACTCAAGGTAGGCCATGATCTCTCCCATTATGTTCTGTGAATGAACATGTTCTCTTCTTGATTATATATATGAGTATACAATATAAGTATATCCCAACTCCTCCTAGAGAAGGCTGTTGCAACCGAGATTTGGGTGGATTGGAGCTGCTGTTCTGGGAACATTGTGTCCTACACATACATGATTGTTTATACAATACGCCCTTGTACCTTCAATGATTAGCCTCCAGCAGTAAGTGGTGAGCGAGGTTAATCAAACTTCTTTGTCCCCATCAGGAGGTACTGTCATACCTCGCACAATGTACAATGTATCCCCAGATGCTCCGTATCTGAATAGTGCAAACATTCAGAGCAATTTCAAAGTCCAACATCAAAATATTTACACAGCCCATGTTCAAATAAGTTTGTGTGAAATTGAACTGGTGTTTCTTTGTGATTTATTGTTTTCTCAACACTCCTGGAGGGGCAAGTTTTCTAGCTACCACTTTCTCTTTCTGTGTTTTATTTTCTTTCCACATTTTCTGTGTTGTAAAGGGCATATCGAAAGGCATAAAACCTCAACATGTCGCAACCTACTTCTCTCTTTAGAAAATCTAGGGCTGGAAAAAAATTCTGTTTTTCTTATTAAAGATTGTAATTTAAAATGAAATTTTAAATAAATAAAAAAGGTTTGCTTTGGTTGTTTGTAGGGCTGCATTTGGCCAGATATTTTGTGTCAATATGACTATAATTAATAATAGTAACTATTTGTTGTTGTTGTTGCATTTTTAATACACTCTTGGTTTAATATTGTTCTGGGCATGACTCTAGGTTTTAGTTGATCTAAAGGCAACTCATTTTACTCTAGTGACTTGCTTGGCTTGAAATGGTCCAACATATTATTGATTTATGACTTTCCTTATTCTTTTCATATGGTTGGTTTAGGCTGTTCTAGTTTCTGTCAAGGGAAGTGACTTGGGAGATCTTTGATTTCAGCCATCTCTTATCCACCTTTTTCCCATGCCCCATGATGCTTTCCGCGAATTATGGGAGTAACTTCCTTTAAACTGTAAACAATCAGTGAAAGGCTCACTCTATCATCGGCAGCTCAATAAACCATTTTTTTTAAATAGCTGGGTACAACGAAGTAACATTATTCTACTCACCAATCCAGAAGAACCTCCCATAATTCAAAACGCAACATGCTCGTCAAGAAAACAGTGGATACAGACCCACTTCATCTGCCTGAGTTGCTGTAATCTGTCTGATTTGACAGAGCTCAGATATGGAATGCTCTGTGCTGTCCTGCTCTACAGTGACCATTACAAAAGTATTCAGCCAAACAGCCCAGTCTTTACATACTTTACATTCTCTGTGAATGTTTTTTCCTGTGTTTTGTGTGTTTTTATAGAACCAGCGTCTGAAGGAGATCAGCATACACACCCCCTCCGCCTCCCCCAGCACACAGTCTATGGGCAGTGTCAACAATCACAGTGCGGGCATGGACCTGTTCACCAACACCACAAGCCCACCCTCAACAAACAGGTCATTGACAAACTGTACATGACTGCAGTAGATATTATACCATACGATAATACATAACACAATACGTCTACAATATGTATGACACACAGCTTAAACACATAAAAAATACATGTACACATTGTCCAAAAGTTTGAGATTTTGAATAACCTTAAAGATGTTTCCCAAACAAATGCTTTTGGCTCTTTTTGGGTTGATTGCTGGATTTAAACTCCTGTTGGCATCATGAATCTCGTGATTATTGTGGTAGTCAGCCTCGTCGATGATGTGAGTTGTTTGTCGTAATATGTGGACAGGTGGTCATGACCCAGTCTTTTCACCCAGTCTGACTTTTAATGCTTTTTGGAGGTGTTTGCTTATTTTTGGCTCTGGACTCTGAGGTGCTCAGTAATGTAATCCAAATGTGCCATTGGTGAGAATGAAAAAGCCTTGTACAGTGCTCCAGACAAAAAAAAATCTATTAAGGAGCCACTTCACCTAGAAGTGAAAAAAATAGGCGCCAAATTATTTTTTTTAAGTGCAACAAAAGAATAAACGTGTTTTAATTTTGTCATGTGTTGTCACATCTTGTGGATTTCCTAGAAACTAAGATTCACTTAAAGTAGGAACTGAATTACTTTTCCAACTTGTGAGAACTACACAGTTACAAAGAATTGTTCTTTTCTACAGAATCTGAGCCAGTGTCACAGACCATAATAATGTCAGCATCACTTGGCCAATGAGTATAGTTTGACCTCCTCCTAATGCATCCTGTTAACATTGCCGTATGTCTTGCACACACCCAATCTATTTTTCTTCATTAGTAATATCTGAGAGGTAAATTTGGTGAATGGCTTCTCTTCACATGCAATTATATTGGCGGCATAGAATTAATTCATTTTTAGCCCATTCCATTCTTTCTCATGTTTCAAATATAAGGATTATGTGATATATAGTGCATATGTTTAGCAAAATGCCCCTTGCTATAGTTATTTTTCTAGCGGACTAACGAGTTTGAGCATGGCCTTTTTGAGGTAAAAAGTTCTCAAGTTGTTTTATACAAGCTCTTTGCAAGGTCGAAATGCTGATTGTCTGATCTGTCAGGACATTAAAAAGCACCAAAACTACATTAATTGTATTTTGAAATGCAATTGAGTATTTTGGTATTTTGAAAGCTGAAAGTTTATTTGTTTACTAAACTGACATAAGTGACATATTAAAGGTGACATTTAAGTGCAAATCTTACTGCGATTTATGGATGGCTGTGCTACAATTAATGTGAAGTTCAGGCAGTAACAGAAAACAGCAAAGATTAAGAGATATTTAGGATAAGAATTCATATCAGTATCAATTCAAAATTGTGGACAATCCCGTCCACACAGCTGACGTTTATCTGTTGTAGTTTATCCACGTTGTGCGCATGAAATAGATGCTGCCTTCCTGCACTTTTAGAGTACTTGCATGTTTATTCATTAACACGTCTCCGTTGTTTTCTCTCATGCTGGCACAGCCGTGCTTTGAAAAAGCCTGATATTTTTTAGTTTGACGTGTCATTTCTGTCACAGAAAGCTGATACTCGCTGTCCCCGTGCGTATTTTGGCACTCGCTCAAACTCAGTGAGGTTTTTTTCCACTGTAACATTGCTGTGCGTCGTCTCATTTTATTACGTCAACACAAAAAAAGATGTGATGGGCTACTCATCACAGAACATGCAGGTAAAAGGCATGCAAGTTAATTCATTAGTATCTCTGAATGTAGTCTGCATAGACAAAGTAAAAAGGAGATCGCTAGACACTTTTTATGAGAAAACCCCACAGCTTCTGTTTCAGATTCCTTCCTAAACCCTACCAAGCCTTTTACAGAACATATGCAAGACTGAGAAAATTTTTTAAGTGCTATACAGTACATGAAAGAAAGGAGGGAGTACTAGATGTCGACTTCTACAGAAAAAGGACACGGACATCAATACTTGCTGTTTTGATTTTCTGCTTCTCTTGAGTAAATTGATGAAGCCCCTTGGCCTGTTAGTACAATGTCTTGAAACCAATAAAAATAACAGTCCAGTTGCTTTTGACATTGTACAAACATTTATAATTTCTCATCCATTTCTCATTCAAAGTCTCATCCACCAAGGCAACATTTATTTGATCAAAATTGTCAAGAGTTATTACAATTTAAAATAACTGTTCTCTCTATTTTGTATATTTTGTAAAAATGTAATTTATCGTGAAGGCACAGCTGAATTTGCATCAGCCATTTTTCCAGTCTTGTCACATGATCCTTCATAAATTATTCTAAAATGCAGATTTGGTGATCAATTATTTAAAATGGTTCTTATTAATGGTTCTTATTAATATATTTGTGGTTATCGGTATACCTTATATTAGGGTTCTTTGATGAATAGAAACTTCAAACAAATTGTTTTTATTTGAAATGAAAATCTACAATGTAAAAGTTAAATGTATGCTTTTTTTTTTTATTGAGAAAACAGTAAAGGGGGATACAGAGACATTTGAATCCGTAAAACAAAAATATCACAATTCTGCATCTTATATCACATATCAATTATGTTTCTAATACATTAAGTATCCTTTTCAACAGTTTTGATGTCTTTAGAGCTTTTCAATTGTTTTGTATTGAAGTTAGAGAGTCATAAAACATCTTCAGATCAGTGGAAAATAGTCTAACATTTGGTACAGTCGATATACATTTTGCTTTATGTATATGATATTTTCCAAATAGAATGAGAAGTTTAATTATATTATCCATTTCCAATAAACCAGAATTACAATCCATAAACAAGACCATTACATCAGTTATTGTGACAAATTTATAAAATAACTCAAAAAGAAACCAAGAAACTTGGGACCAAAATAAATTAGTATAATTACAACTGAAAAATAAGTGTACAATTGTTTCATTTTCTTCTTTACAGAAACTACATAATGGCGAAAACCCTTCTTTAAATTTACTAATAAAATCATTACAAGGATAGTATCTGTTTATTATTTTAAAGTGAGTTTCTTTGACTTTATTAGGGATTACATATTTATTTATATCAGACCACAAATTCTTAAAAACAAGAAAGTGGTAATCCTGTTTCCACTTCACCATTGCTTTAGGCGAAGTTAAATGTATGCTTGTTGAATGAAAGTATTCATTTCTTAAAAAAATAAAATAACTTACTCCCTCCCCAAATTTTTGAAAGGCAGTGTGTCTTAATGTTGCTTATAAGTTGTCTTGTAAGTTGAGAACCTCCGCTCTAGTTAATGAAAAACCTTCAAATATTTTCATACACAACACTACATTTTCTATAAAATAGCTTAAAATACTGCAATAAATTTACCAAATATACACAATCTCTGTGGTAGTATTTGAATATATTACTCTTGAACTAATGTCCTTTTTTCCCACAGCATGCCAAACCTCACCAGTGACTTGTTTGACCTCCAGCCTGCCTTCGTTCCTGCTGTGCAGAGCGCTCCTATCTCCAACAGCAGCAGTGCCTGGGGAGGTGCGGCCCACTCCACCCACACACACACACACACACACACACCCCATCACTAATGCCGCCTCTGTTGCTTTACCACTTTAGATCGCTGACCTTTAATTTAGTCCCAGAAAAATCATTAGAACAGATCAATCCTTTGTTAACTTGTAGTAAATGTTCATTTAATTATTTGTTCGTTCACTTGCTAGTTCATTCCTATGTACATTGTCTGTTTCAAATCCTTTCAAGCTGTATTTGTGTCCCCTTGTGCTGCCATGAGCCCTGGGTGTCCTCCAAGTTCACACTTTGTACACTAAAATGTGGAATAAATACTTTTTTAATGTTTTTGAAAGAAGTCTCTTATACTCACCAAGGCTGCATTTACAGTAAAACCGTAATATTGTGAACTATTACCATTGAAAGAACGGTTTTATATTTGAGTATTTTACAATTTAATTGATTCCTGTGATGGCAAAGCTGAATTTTCAGCAGCCTTTACTCCAGTCTTCAGGGCCACATGATCCTTCAGAAATCATTCTAATATGCTGATTTCTGCTCAGTTATTATCAATATTTGTTGGCGCTCAGTTTTTAATAATGGCTCTTATTATTATCAATCTTAACTCTGACTCGGCTGCTTAATATTTTTGTGGAAAACGTGATGCTTTTTTTCAGGATTCTTTGAGTAGAAAGTTCAATGAACAATATTTTTAAATAATAAATTACATTTTAAAATCAGTGCCAATAATAAATGACATTTTTAAATAATTTGAAATCAGTTCTTTAAAATGTTAATAATGTTTCACAATATTTTAGTTTTTACTTTGATCAAATAAGTGCAGACTTTGGTGAGTGAGATTATTCTTCTGAAAACTTAACTTATTATTCCAAAATTTGACAGGTAGTGTAATGTCGTATAAACTGTTGGGTTGTAGCGTGCAGTAGTGTTTGCTTTGCAAAAATGCATAATAAGAGTATATCGCGACCACAAAGGGAACACTCTTCTAGTTTATAAGATCACACATGAGACACCCTACGATTTTGTGTCCACATCAAGTGCGTCATTTAGGACAGTGCTGTAGGAATCATTTTAGAGCATCGTAGGCCCAGTGATGTCCTGAAGTGCTGTCTAGATGAGCAGCTCGCTAGGATTTGCAACCCAACCAATGTTTTTGTGTTTTTATTCCTCGTACCCATTCATCCTATTGTGTCGGTTTAGAACAACGATATTCTGAAGCGTGACCGCCGGTTTGGGTACCATTACGCTGAGGAAGCATCTCTGTGGTTGGGAGCCTTGCTTGGTGTCAGAAGTAAATTTTTAGCAGTTCAGCACATCTGCTGGGATAGTGTGAATTGAGGACACAAGGTACAGAGTGTAGACACACCGCCAGACTCTTAACTATGCCAGGATTTGTAGGTCACAGCGTGCACTTGGAGCGTACGCTTTACAGCTAGTGGGCAGGTGCGCCGAGGGCTAGCCAAACGCACAATGAGATTCAGGCCTCTAGAGACCCACATATACTACTAACAGCGCAAAGATACACTAATGTAGACAGATGGAGGATTGAGGTGTTTTTAAAAAAAAGGGAAGGAGTAATGAGCAGAGGAGTGAGAAAGAGCCACAGGCACAGATTTAAGCTGTATTTTGTTATTTACATTAGAAATTGTGCAATAACTATAGGAATCCACTGAATTTTCGGCTGTCTGAAGCACTTGGGCCGAAAATGGTATTTAATAACATTTTCAGACAAAATCTGCATTTAATGGCATTCTTGGATGGATGGAAACTGTTATCAGAAACTTTAATATACAGAATACAGTATGCATGTAAAATGGTCCAAGTTTAACTGGGGTACACAATTTGGTCCAAAAAATAATGATATTGCGATTTACTATGACAGGCATTGAGATTTAAATTGTGATATGATGGACATTTAAAAATTTTTATTGCTGTTATTTAGATATACAGGCAAAAAGACATAAAATCACTTTTAAAATGGCATGTGCAAAAACTACAAAATAACAATTATAATAATAGGCCATTTTAGATTAACAAGCCAGTAATTTAATAGGCCATATAATTTCTCAGATTTTATTTAGATGAATTGTGCATCTCTAGAATCAATTTAAATGGTGGCTCATCTGTAATATATTGCCAGAAAAGAGGTCATGTACACTACCGTTTAAAGATTTGGGGACAGTAATAAATCTCTTACTTTTTTGTTGTGCTACTTAATTTTTTTGTGGAAACCGTAAATTATATGTTTTTTCATGATTCTTTAATGAATAGAAAGTTCAAAACAGCATTTATTTGAAACCGAAATCTTATAACTTAAACTATAAATTCTCAGTGACCCTAAACTTTTCAACCATAGTATATACTAATGAGACATGCACATACTGGCTATAATATATGCTTGATGAGAATTTAAACTTTAATTTTAAGCAATTTTAATTGTGGTGTGATTGATTGATTGATTGAATTATTCTCCCCTTCAGGTTGAAAAAAAAAAATCCATGAAAATCAGTAGAATATCAAGGAAATTTTGATAGTGAATTGCTAAGCAACTTTTTCAATCCTTATCCAATAATCTCAAATTCTTGGAAAAGTCATGGGATCAAAAAACTCAGTGGGACCACTCAGTGGTCAAAAAATGAGGGAACAGTATCATAGGTATTTTGCAGAGCAACAATCCGAATGTGTTGTGTGACATCTTTCCATGTTTTGTGTGTGTGTTACTCTCAGGTCTAGAGAGCAGCACTCTTCATCCCATGGCTTCCATTCCCACCATGAATGTAGATTTTGATGCTGTATTTGGGACTAAAGCTTCCAATAGTGATGTGAAGCCATCAGCTGGTAAAATATCTCACAAGTGTGATCTATTCATAACTGCGCTTATTAATCTTTAAAGGTTTGATCCTTGCTGTGGTGCTTAATATCTGCAAAACTTAGTAACCTTCACCCAAAATAAATCTCTTCTGCTGGTTTTGCTGTATGGTGAGTTTGTGGAGCTTTGCTGCTGGAAAGCTGAAACGAATTGTACAGCCGGCTGCAGCACCTGCCCTCCTGACTCGGTTTTGGAGAGATTGGGAATGTTCTTTGGGGAAATGCTCATGCTTTTTCCCCCCCACTTACTCACTCACTTCGCTGCTCTGTGGCTGTGGACAGTCTGTTATCGTCCTCATCCATCCTGTGTGTGTGTGTGTGTGTGTGTGTGTGTGTTAGAGGTGCTGACTGGCATTTTTCTCCATCTGTTAATCGCTTGTTACACTCCTTATCTGAACACAGAACGCAGACTCATTTCCACTCACCAATATACTCTTTCTCTCTCTGCCCCTTTTCCTTTCTCTTTTTTATTTCCTTGGCCTCTTTTTTTTTCTTACCTTTTGCTCTTTTTGTTTGTCTCCACCCACCCCCTTTCCCCCCTTTTTTTGCTCTCTTTCCTGGGTTGTGATGGCTGATCTGATGTGGTGAGTGTTCTTTTTGTTGGCCTTCTTGTTCCTGCTGGCGAAGCAGGAAGTAGAACTGCATAAATATGGCATGTGTCAGCAGACTGTCTCTCTCGCTTTCTCTCATTTACTAAAAGAATTAGCAAAAGGCCCTGTGCTACTTACCATTTGAAAACCATCAGAGGCCTCTTCAATTAATGAAACCGTTTGAGTCAACATGAAATGACATTCACAACAGTGCTATTTAAGTAATGTTTATATACAAATATAGTAGGATATTTGTTCATATTTTGAATTATTTTGAATTTAGTTTATTTTAATTTTAGTTTTACGTTTTAGCGATTTTATATGCTTTTGTCATTTTATTATTAGTTTTTTCTATTTATATTCTATAATATTTTACAGTAGCTTTAACTTTAGTTACAGAAAATGAATAACTTAATATAAATATATAAGAAAATATTCTGTGTAAGACTTGATATTATTTGGATTGTAAAAAGTGGACTATCTATGTATAAATGGAGACAGAGCTGATAGTTTGCAGTCAATTATAGAAAGGGTAAAAAAATTGTGGATGCTAAATGTTAAGTTCAGGCTGCATTACCTACAATAGAAGTCCAAAATGAAGCCTACATATCTAATTGGTTAACATTTAATCAATATCCTGTGTGGCCTATGTGATGTCAGACAATTTATTACATTGTAATGAAGATTACAAACTACAAAGACATTTTTTTTTCACTGATTAATCATGCACAATAAGACCTGAAACATGTATTAAGAAGGTAAATAGGGCCAATATTTTGTTTTCATGTTGAATTTAATGCCTCAATAAGAAGAAAAGGGGATGTCATAAATTTCCAGTTTCTTTAAGGACCCCTGCCATGTTATTTCCTCTTAGATCTCAGTGTGGTTCCTCCCATCCTGGCCTCATGCTCTACTCTTCATCTCTGTGGGTCTTTTGTCATGCCATGAGTGGCCTCACAGGGGCTCATCCCCGCTGCTCACATCATTATAAAGATCAGCATGACTTCAGCACGCTTTCTCTCTTCTTACTCCTGTCTGTCTGCTCTATAACACTTATGATCTAACCAGCCCAATGCGATAAGTTTCCAGCAACTAGCAATTCATGTGTCCGTACTGAAAGTGTTACAGCTACTCAATGTGACACTTTCACTTCCATTGAGAGCGTATATGATATTTCATGTACAGTTATATTGAGTTGTCATGCACTGATCCTATTTTTCTTTCTCAAGACCAATAGAATACAGAACACTGATCTGATTTTGCTGTTCATTTGTACGAATTAAATTTGATCCTTTTTGGGGGTTAATCGTAACAACCACGATTAACACACAGTAGCGAATTTGGTTTGGTCAAGTCTAACTGAAACCTAATTCATGAAAAAAAAACTCAACACCGCAGAATTGGTAACCAAACATATAATGAAATATCCTTACTAGCTTTTATTGCTGGTCGCTTGATGTGTGCTTCTGGTTAGTCTGCCAGTCTGCAGCAAAAATAAGTGGTTTGTCACTCTCATAATACTTAAATGGATTCATCAATGGAATAATCAATCTTTTTTTTTTTCAGGTTATGATGCGTTAGGAGAATTGTTGAAGCCCACGGTGCCGGTTCACAGTCAGGTGCCGGTCATGTCCCATCATACAGACAGTAAACTGCTGGCCAATGACCTGGACTCGTCTCTGGCTCACCTCGTAGGCAGTGAGTCCCTTTCCCTCGCAGCATTATTTGTCTGTTTGTGTGCCTTTCTTTATTTACATGGTCATAAGTCCCTGACCTTCAAATTGCATTTGTGCTACTCTACTGAACAGAGAGTCAGCAGCCATATGGTGTTAGATGTGATGTGTGTGCTTGTGGGACAGAGATGAATTAAACCCAGCTTATGGGAAATGAATAGGTCTCTGATGCCTCCACTGCTGTAAGTCTTCCAATATTACGCTGATGTGAGGCTGTTCTAACGGTCTCTTTCTTGCGCTCACTTTTTAGACCTGCAGTTTGGGGGAACACTAGTCAAAAAGTGAGGATTTACATTTAATTATCTGAATCATTTCTGGTTGTGTGCTTCAACCTGTTATAAGAGGCAGTGTCTAGCTTCTCTGACTCTCCTTGTGTGTTTGCATGGAGATCTGACATGCATTGGACTCAGCCTGGAGAGAAGAAGTTGACTGGTGGTACTAACTGGCAGTCAAAGACAATGAGCAGCACCACTGCCTGGAGCCCCGCCCCCCTGCCACCCGCTGCCATGCCACCTGCCACCATGCCCATGCCACACATGGTGAGAACACACGCATGCAAATACACCAACACACAAACACTAATATACAGTCATCTAAACATACTTGCACTACTGTTCAAAAGTTTGAGGTCAGTAAAATTTTTGAAAGAAGTTGCATTTATTTGATGAAAATAGAGTAATTTTGTCAAATATTAATACGATTTAAAATGACTATTTTCTATTCTAATATATTGTCAAATTTAATTTATTCCGGTGATTACAAAGCTGAATTTTCAGCATCATCTCTCCAGTCTTCAGTGTCACATGAAATCATTCTAATATGCTGATTTGCTTCTCAAGAAACATTTCTTATTATTATTTATGCTGAAAACATTTGTGCTGCTTAGTATTTTTGTGGAAACCCTGATGCAGTTTTTCAGGATTCTTTGAGTGGAAAGTTAAAAGGAAAAGCATTTATTTGAAATATAAATCTTTCGTAACAATTTAACAGTCTTTACTGCCACTTTTGATCAAATTAATGCATCCTTGCTGAATGATAGTGTTCATTTCTTACCGACCACAAACTTTTGAATGGTAGTGTATATTCAAACACTCATAGATTGATTTCTGCTGTCAAATTGTTTTGGACAAAGGACGCTAAACTCTATAATTTACGAGGCAAATGATTTCCTACATCTCTGTGCAGTTTTTATTGTCTCTCATATCACTCTGCAGTCTATTTCTTCTCACATAACACAATCATTTCCACTCAATATTTCATGTCCATTTATTTATTAGTACTCAGTAGCCATGTAAGTAGGGTCATAGAAAAATGAAGGGTTCTTTACTTCCTGATGTCCTGATCACTCTGTGAACGGATGACTGTATATTTAACCACTGCTTAATATATACAGACATTCTTGCATATGTAAACAGACTTATTCTCACACACACATAATTTCAATTACTCTTACACTTATAAACATAAAGGAATTCATCTGCTGGAAAGCTCAGTTCACAGCAAATATCCAGATTTAATTTAGATGTCAGTAGTATTGCTATGGCAAGTTCTACTCTTGTTTGCTATTGTACTATATTGTGTATTTTCAGGAAATATGAATGTGAGTGTGTTAACTTCCTGTTCTCAAGCTGTGTGTTTTGATCCAGTCGGGCAGGTGAGGTGTTAGTGTGTTCTGAGACAGGAAGGAGATGAGATGATTTAGCTGTTTACATGTGTTTTTGGCGCCTCTTCTGCCTCAGTCAGGGCGTTCAGTGTAGATTGACCTCTGAACTGCATGAGTTGAGAGAGCGCAGATGTCTGTGAATGACTAACCTTCAATGTCTTTCTTTCTGTCTCCTTCCACCTTTTCTGTGGTCTGCATCTTTCTGGCCTGTTTCTCCCCACGTCTAACGTCTCCATCTCTCCTCACTCTGTATGTTTCTGTCTTTCTCTCTATCTTCTTTCTTGTGCTTAACCCAGCAGACTGGAATGTTCTATACTAGTTATGTAAGTACCTCCTATAACTGAAAATTCCATTATCTTGAGTATCATTTGAGAGGGATCGATTCCCTCACATTTCTCTCTCTTTCACACTCTCCTTCTCCACACCAAATTTTTTTTTATTTCTATTTACACTTATTCAGTCTTATGAATTAAGTTTTCAGTAAAGTGATATGAATCATGGGTGAAAATGTTTAGTTATTTAGAAAAGCTTGCGTATATGAACGAAAATGAAAAGCACTCTGGATGTTCATGTGCTTTGAAGCAACGTACAAACCCTTGTCAAATTATAATGTTGTGATCTTGTGATGCCTAAAATCACTTGTATAATTTTAAATGATTGATTTTAGTTTTTACTATTTTTTTTAATGTATTTAGACAAAAAATAGTAAAAACAAAACCGTAACATAAAACATCACAGCATTAGACAGATTTTTAATAATTAGGGCAAACCTGTTAATAATATGGTGCATTGTTTTTTTTTAATATGCCTTTTTTTAGCTTGAGCTTGATTACCACAGTGACGGTTTATGTTTCATGCACTCTTGAGACTAATTAAAATACAATAGTTTGATGTCTCTGGTTCCAGACCTTATGACCCAAAGGCAATTTTTACATTCTGTGTGAAGAGGCTGGAAATGGATTCTCTGTGTGAATAGGCCTTTACTCTGACTTCCAACACCCTCTTTTTCCACTTCATGCCTGATAAACACAGAAAATGTCATATGTTGATTTCCCTGTGACATATAGATGTTTGTTCGGTCTCTCGTGCCCTTTCTGTAGCATTTGATGCATTCATCTTTTGACTTGCAAACCAGACCTGTGCAAATGTGTGTGTGTTTTAGGAAAACTGATGAATACATGCTATATGCCAATGAGTAAAAATCAGTGCTTGTCATGTTCAGAATAAGGTGTCAAATGAGGTTAGGCTTTTAAGTGCATGACAGTTATTCAGGTAAGTAAGTGTTTTAGGGAAAACTCTTTCGGACATACACTACCATCCAAAAGTTTGGGGTTGGTAAGTTGTTTTTAATGTTTTGGAAAGGCTGCATTTATTTGATCAACAAATCAAAAATGACTATTTAAAATAACTTTTCTATTTTGATATACATTTTGAAATGTAACCGTTTCCATTGATGCTAAGCTGAATTTTCAGTATCATTACTCCAGTGTCACATGATCCTTCAGAATTCATTTTGATATGCTGATTTTCTGCTCAAAAAGCATGTCTTATTATTGTCAATGTTGAAAAGAGTTTTGCGGCTTAATAATTTTGTGAAAACCATGATTGATTTGATTAATTGATTTGATTAAGTTCAAAAGAAAAGCATTTATTTGAAATAGAAGTCTTTAGTAACATTATAAATGTCTTCACTCTCACTTTTGATCAATTTAATGCATCCTTGCAGAATAAAAGGATTAATTTAAAAAAAAAAATGTTTTATTAATCACACTGACCCCAAACTTTTGAAGGGGTCATTGTTCAGTGAAACTTTTCGTAATAGGAACGTGTCAAATCCTTGAGTCATATGTTTTTGCTCCAGTGTTGCATGTGTTGAATGGACCAGTCCAGGCTTCTGTGCAGGAAAGTTTAAGTACCCCTGACCCGTCGTGGGTACAAAAGAGTGCAATTAAACCAGATCTTTAAATGAACCTGATTATTGAGCACAATGGTGTTGAATGAGCACAAGTAGTGTTTGATCAGTATGTCGTTGTTGGCTTAATCAGTGCAGCATTGTTTGATCAGTCAGCGCATTGATGGTTGATTTGTGACTTTTTTTACCCACAGGCTCCTGCTCCCATGGCGTTTCCCATGACAACACCTCAAGTGCCTGTGTATGGAATGGTGAGCACTGTGACCTTACAGTGGCTACATGGATGTTATGTAGATGAATGAAATGGTCAATGGCTGAAAAGAAATTAACAGTGGATGATATGTTTGTGTGGATTTAGGTCCCTCCTCAGCTGGGACAGATGGGAGGGGTTCCAGTGATGACCCAACAACCCATGTTGTACAGCCAGCCTGTTCTCAGACCCACTAACCCTTTCACCCCCATCCCCGGAGCCCAGGTATCCCCATCCCCGGAACACACACATACACACACACACCACACACACCAGTTAATCGACTTGTATCACACACATTGGCCTCACATGCATTTAATCAATACATCCGTGCTCTAATACAACAAACTTTCACATCGGTACGGTAGTTGTCTCTAAGTTGAACAACAGACTGAAACTTAAAGGGATAGTTCACCCAAAAATGTAATTTCTGTCATTAATTTCTCACCCTCATGTCGTTCCAGACTTGTAAGACCTTTTTTTGATAGATATTTTTTATATTGATTAACAGCCCTAGTATTAATTCAATTCAATTCACATTTATTTGTATAGCTTTTTTCACAATACACATCATTTCAAAGCAGCTTTACAGAAAGTAAAGTATTACTATTAAAAGTATTACTATTCTATTATTTAAAATGTTAAATGAAGCATTGTTTTGACAATTGATGGACAACTGATTAGCAAAATGATTTTATAGATGTGTTGTATTTTATTTTATTGTATTGTCTTGTATTTCACTTCTTTATTTTTTGTCCTGTACTTTTTGTCTCTGTCCAGCGCTTTGATCAACTCTGGTTGTTGTAAAGCGCTTTATAAATAAAAATAGATTGATTGTTAAATAGCATATTAGTTTTCGCTGTGGTATTCAGTTATCAATTTCCATTGGTATTATATTTAACTACTGAAATTTGTATTGACACACACACACACACACACACACACACACAAAACACACACACACAAAACACACTCACACACACACACAGAGCTCCATGACTGTGGCAAGTACACAGATGCTCCATTAACAGACATTCAGTACTGCTGCATTCACACTGTCATTACTGAGCGATTTGATGCTGTTTTCTTCATTTATAACTCTTTGTGTGTCTTTTTACAGATGCAGTTCATGTAAGCAGCACTTCAGTAGAGCGCCAAACAAGACGGCTGAAAGGAACACCAAGCAAGTGAGAGGAGGTTCAGAATACCACCGGATTAAAGGAGGGCGAGACAAAAAGAAATAGTGTGCATATAGAGAGAAATGTGTTTGTGTCAAGAATGCTTACCTCACTGTCTGAAACGACTCACCCAACACACACGCCAAATGAGAGTGCACACAGTGTTTTATTTCTCATCTCTTGAGGTTTATTTCTTTCCTGGGGCACTGTCTACTGGCAGGTGTGATACATCATGGAAATCTTGCATTTTATTGCCGGTATTAAATTACCATGTACCAAGCACTCTTTTTTTTTTTCTTCACAATTAATATTAATTAAATCTGAAGGCCATTACAGTGGACTTTCTGGTACTGTCATCTTTTGCTGTGTTATGAAGATGCCTGTGCTGAGTTCAGGAAAATGGCAAATGGCACCAAAGAAAACGCAGGTTACTAGTTCATAAACATGTTTAAATGGTACATTAACACAATGCCCTGGCTTCTCATTTCAGAACAGAAAAGGAAAGAATTTGACCCATTATTTAAGGTGCTCTGCACCCCCAAGCACTTTACACATGCATTTATGTGTAACATAATATACAACATTGAGATTGTCTCTTATATCTTAACAATTAACATGTCTTACTGTTACTGATGGCTTCTGTGTAAAACAGCCAGTCAGTTCTTCTTTGTTTATACTGGTTTAGGGGTTGTCGTTTCAGACACGATGGTGGTCTTGCACGCACGCACATTAACTGTTGTTACTCGAGCCACATGAAGAGCCCCCTCTTACTGGCCTCCCACCTTGTTTTGTCACTTCCAGGACACTGATAAACATATCTGCTCCTGCTCTTCTGTGTGTTATCCAAACATGCATGTATTTACGACTACATCTCACACTTTGAGACCACTCCCACATGTACCGCCCACCCTGGGAGCAGGTGACCGGAAGCATTGGAGAAAAATCTGTTTCTAATAAGGGTTTTGATCAATCCTTTGTTTTTTATCATTTCTTTTCCCTAGAAAGCATGTTATATATATTTTTCATTATTATTTTGGAGAATGACATAAATCTTGGTCTGTTTTATGTTGCAAAATTATGTACATTTGTTATTCGAAAATGCCATAAGCTAGCTCCTGTACCCAGCGCCTGACATCACGATTCTTTCTCGTGTCTGGTGTTTGCCAACTTTGAAACCAAAATCAATAGCTAAAATCTACTTTTAGTCTGTTTTCGTACAGTTCCTCAAATGCGGGGGACTGTTAACAGGGTATGTTTATTTTTGCTTTTGCAGCCAAAGCATTTTCTATCCTCCTGAAATCCCTTTAACCCTTTGTAGAGCAGGTTTCCACTCCAGCCTTCACATCATCCCATAATTCCTGCTTTGTTTCTTCATGCTATGTTTAGTTTTTATTCTGCATGGATTGATGGAACGGCAGTGGAGATACAGTGTGGTTGCGGTTGTGCCATAGTAAATTAAAGCAATAAGCCCTGTGAAGCCGTAGTTTACAGTGATTTTAGAATCTTAAATCTGCACTCTGGGTTGTTAACAACGCCGGTTAGCTGTTCTAAAATCACGGTAAACCATGGATTCACATGTTTTTTATAAAACCGTTATAAAACAGGATAGAAAGGTTTCAAACATTTAATTTATCAATATATCAAATAATCCTCCTGCCAAGCAATGTAGTTCTTAGTTCCACCTGTGATGAGCCTTTTTTATAAGAAAAAAGTCAATCTTTACAGCTGTAAAGACATGTTATAGAGCTGTAATGACATGTTTATTACAGTCTGAATAGTTTTTGGGGTTTGTAAGCTTAAGACATGCATCCTTTCGCATTTATTTGCAGCAGGTTCAGCCCACTTAAAAGGGTAGTCCACCCAAAAATGTTAATTCTGTCATCATTTTACTCGCCCTCATGTCGTTTCAAACCTGTATGCATTTATTTCTTCTGCTGAACACACAAATATGTATATTTTGAAGAATGTTGATTCCAAACCGTTTCGGTTCCCATTGACTCCGATTGTATTTTTTTCATTTTTTTTTTTTCATACAATGATAGTCAAAACTGTTTAGTAACCGACATTCTTCAAAATATCATCTTTTGTGGGATAGAAAGTTATAAGGTTTGGTTGGAATGATATGAGGTTGAGTGCATGATGACAGAATTTTCATTTTTGGGTGAACTATACCTTTAAGTCTGAGTTTGACCTCCCAGCAGGTCAAATGTGGTAATTTCTTGCTTGTGTGTGTTGCTAAAAATCATCAGCACAACTTCCTCACCGTTGCTGTAATACGTGCTGTGTGCTCCCTTCTGAAGAAACAATGTGCATCGTGTTTCTCTGCTTGCTTATTTCTGTGTGAGTGGCTTACTAATTCCTTGTTGAGCGACTTTTAACAAGCTTGTGAGTTAATTCTCCTTTGAGCGCTGTCAGGGTCCAGCTGCTTCAGACCGAATGCTTTTTATATGCAGGCTCAGTGTTGATACTCTCGCTGGGTTTGCAAGGTAACGGGGCACTGAGGAGCGATGTTGTTTAATTAGGATCTATTCTATTATCCCGTCACCGGAGGCTGTGTGTGCGTGAGCGAGAGAGTGAATATATGATTGTGAGCTTCAGGGAGGGTGAGAGATCTCAAGATGTGCAAGGCTTCTATCATGAGCCGGGGTTTCCATGGTAATCTTCAGTTTCTGGTCCTTGGCACATGCCGTTGAGCACAGCTTTTCCACATTTTCTTTCTTTCAGCCATATTTAGTCTTTTTAAAACTATAGTTAAAAGCTCTGCATGCATTAGCAGCCCTGCCTGTGGTGAAGAATGTGTCTTAAAATGCACGTTTATTTGGCAACCTTTGAGAATATCGCTTTTGGATTACACCAAAGGCCCTTTTTAAAACATACAATTCTTGGTTTAGCTAAGTTAAACCAAGTTCAAGAAATAAACTTTCATATATATTTAGCACCACCGCTGCTATGCAGAGAGACGTTCCCTACGTTCTTGTTCTCACAGCTCCCCCTTGTGGTCACTGTGTGCCATGTTTCATATAAACAGCTGCTATAGACTGTGACCTGAGTCTTTTGTTTGGTGTTTATGGGGGTGGTTGTGCACACAAAGCAAATGTCTGAGTGTATTAGACTCACCTCCTTTATCCTGAGCACTCGGCCAGACTGAAGAGCAGCCAAATCCAGAGTACTTCTGAACTACTTAGCCTGATTTCATACGCCTTGGCTTGTCTCATTATCTGGCTTGGGAAACTCAGTTCAGCAGTGGCCTTTGAGAAACGATGTGTCAGCGTGCGCCACACGTCTTAGGCCTCTAGTGGGGATGCTTGGTGTTCAGGATCCTCTTCACCTTTGCGTTGTCAAGGAGCTGTCCTGGGTTTAATGGCTTTTTTTTAGTGGGCTTTTTGTCTGCTACATTCATATAAGCATCGTTTTTATCCTTATTTTCCTGTTACAGAGATATATACAGTATATTTAGAAATATGTAATCAGTAGAAGCGCCATTATCCCCGTGTATCAGCCCGGGGGAGCAATTCAGCAATCTATATTTATCATAAAATGCCAAAAAAAAAAGAGGAGAACCTCCATTTATGCTGATTTCCTCACTGTATGTTTTGTAATTTATTTATGCAGACCATAAGGAGTTTATTCAGCATGGTGAAAATCAAAAGCAGAAATTGTGGGATTGTTTAACTTTTTTTTTGTTTGTCTTTCATTGACATAAATAAAGTCCCTTTTCATTCCTGAGTTGTTGTTTATTTTTGTTTAGTCTCATTTTTTTTTTCTCCTTCCTCTGCCATTTTGTTCATCTGATCCGACTGAAGACCTGTTAAATCCCAAGCAGGAAGATCATTGCTCTCGAGTTCTTTTTGGATGACCTGATGTCTGGTTCTATTTGTTTGCTCTTCTCTGGCCTCTTGAAATTGCACTTCACGCCTGCCTCATGGCCCATAATGCAGGGTTTTTAAATGAACGCACGTTTTAAATACCTGGTCGACTTTGTATAGTGCCGTGTTGTGTTGTTTTCGCGTCTGTCAATGTGATTTCTGTTGAATCTATTGCACGAGTTTCACTGCAACAGGAACCACCTGTTTATTTCTTTGTAGCACTTTTTGACAGTGGGCTCGGAAACTGCAAATTCAACCAATGTTTCTTTGTGAATCTTCTGTTTTAAGACCAACTTCAGCTGTTTTGAAATTGTCCGAACAGTGTACGTGGAGCTGAATATAATGTGTGGAAAAGGATGTACAGCAATACCTCCCATCTTGTGGTCCTTTTCCCCAACTTTACAGTCCTACTACGTGATAAAATGGTTCTGTGAGAGGTTAAATTAGTCTTTGCTATTCACATCACGACATTTAAGGTTATTCTTGTAATACATGGCCAGACGTTAAATTCGGTTTCATTAGTTACTAAGTAACTAAATGTGGTTTAGATTATTTAACCCTTTGCTCTTGATTTGAAGTAGTAACTTGAGCTCAGCCACTTAGTGCAGTCAATGTTTTTTTTGAATATGTATCGTTGGGGAACAGAATCAGACATGTCTGGTTGTGCTTAAGCACCAACTCTCTCAAGTCTGCTAAAATGCTTGTATCGGTTGTCAGTGAAACCTTTAATCAGTAAGTAAACCCGAGTCAAACCCCCTCATCATTGACGTTTCATCTGCAACTGCCTCTGGTTTCCCCGTGAGCTTCATGAACCACACAGCACTGGTTGAAGGCGATGATCTTATGATGCCAGTCTCTCCTGAACTGTCTTTTGTACGCTTGCATTGAGATGCTCAACCCAGGACCAAGAGATGTGATGGATTTTACTCCATTTTCTTTTGATCGCTTTATAATTTGTACCTGTTTTCTTGCATGTTTTTGTATCTGACATGCCTGGGAAAGTTTCACAGTTCCATGTAATGTTTGCAAAGTGCTATTAAATATGGTGCTGTTTTTTAGTAAGCAGTCGATGTCGTAGTGATGGACGGGTTCTGTGTATATCTGTTACTTTTATGATTTATCAGTGGTTGGTTGTGCTGATCTGGTATGTTATATTCCTCCTTGCGATTTTTGCTTGAGTCAGTTTTTGTAAGTTCTTTTATTCTTACTTTCTGTCTCAGTCTCTGACTGTTTTGTTGTCTGTATTTGTGAAGAAAATGTATGGTTGCAAATTGCAAGCCTCTAACCTGAACCACGAGTGAATGCCTGGTGAATAAATGGAAATAACGCTCGCTCTCTCCGGTTTCTTAATAAAGGACATTTTTAACAGATTTCACCTCGGCTTCTTATTCTGAACATCCATTAATATTCATCTCACAGTCAGGACTTGTATCTGACTCCATTCTTCAAGGTTTCTCTTCTGCAGCTTGTTTATTAATTACATCGAGAATCCTTACTTTTGTAGTTTGTGCCTGTCAGCTGTTTCTAAGATATAGATGAAAAGTTTGTGCTTCCACTGTGGCTGTGGATCCGTTTCTCTAACCCAAATCCCATCCTTATAGCTCAGAACACGAATGTTTAAAACAGCATCCACTAAGCTGTAAGTGCTACCTTTCAACTTTCATGACTCAAACTGATTGTATTTGCTAAAAAAGCTTTCTATAATTGGTTTGTCCTATGTATACACAACCAATACACAAGTATACACAAGTCTCTTCTGCCCACCACAACTGCATTTATTTGATCAAAAATACAGTAAAACAGTAATATTGTGAAATATTATTAGAATTTAAAATAGCTGTTTTCTATTTTAATATATCTTAAAATTTTATATTTTATTCCTGTGATGCAAAGCTGAATTTCCAGCATCATTACTCCATGTCTTCAGTGTCACATGATCCTTCAGAAATCATTCTAATATGCTGATTTTCTGCTCAAGAAACATCATTTGATGAAGAAAGTTCAAAAGAACGTAATTTGAGGTTTTTTTTGTAAAGTCTTTTAAAAAGTCATTTTTAATCAATTTAATGCATCCTTGCTGAATAAAATTATTTTCTTTAAAATCAATAATATGTCATTTTCAAATCGTTTAATAAATGGTACCGTTTTTAAGTTCTAAAATAAATTATACAAAAATAATAATCAGTTATTATCTATCAGTTATGGGAACACTTGAACGTAAAATAATCTTTATTATAGTATTGGTCGTAAAACAACAACATTGGTTGATCTCTAATGTTCACTATCAGATACTACAGATACATTTATTAAAAAAACAAATAAATAGAAAACCAAGCAATTTATCAAATTAAAGAAGCCACAATATGCCACACGGAATTTTAATTGGAGACCAGAATAGTACACAGCTGTTCAAGTGAAATTGACGAACAGAACATTTTATGAATTGTTTAAATATTACATTTTAATATGTATGTATGTATTTATTTGAGAGATAAAAATACAACAACATGCAGTTCACAATATGTTGATTTGTCTGCCATTATTGATAATCAAGTTAATTAAAAACTAAAATAAAAAACGGACAGGATTCAGTTTATTCTGTGGCATTTGTAGATGGTTTTGCTGTGCCCCCCCCTCCCCCCTCAGGAATGTGACACCCTCTCAGACTGACCCCACCAGCTGTAAGGAGAGAGAGAGCACATGGCACTGGCTATTTTAAGAGTTCATTCAGCCAACTCATTCAAACATCTCTCTCCATATCTTTCCCTGGACGTGGTTGTTCCTTCTGGATCTCTCCTGAGCTGAAAGTTCTGGACAAGCTTGTCAGGGGCTGGGCAAGTCCATAAGTACCTGAGACCAGTCAAAGTCAACCAGAATATCAAACAGGCCAACATGGCTCTACTGTGTTACAACAGAGGCTGCGGGGATCGATTTGATGCTGACAAAAACTCAGATGGTAATTTTTATTATTTATTTTTTACTATTTATCAATCTATTACTATATATTGTCTATGTGAAGCTCATGGTTGGTATTACAGTCCCGATGTAACAAATCTACCAACAACTTTTAAGAGTGACATAACTGTGCAGGAGAAGTGTTTTATCACTTTGTGCTAGACCTGCTGTGAAGCTGTTTTAAAAATTGAAATGTATAAATAGAGCTGAGCCGACAGCTGATTGCAGTGAGAATGAGAGCCGCTGGTGTCGGAGGCCAAGACTTAACTTTGATTTCATTTTGGCCTCCAGCTAGCTACCATTTATAACATGTTTTCTTTGTTTTATTTATAATATTGATAGAAAAAGACGATTTAGTGTGTGTCCATAAAGGTTTATTGGATCCACAAAGTCCCCAGCACGTTTTGAGGTGTTCTAATCAAATGTTACTTCTATAAATGGCTCAGCTGTCCATGTGTTTGTCTATGTATTACTAAGGCGTGAGTCCTGTTGAGTCGAGTTCATAAAAAAAAGGTAATGAGGATGGACTTCTGTAGATAACTGTCTCCTGCTAACCCCTATTTTCTCTCTCACCACCTGAAGATGCCTGTCAGTTTCACCCTGGAGTGCCAATCTTCCACGATGCCTTAAAGGTGAGCTCAGAATGCATCTTTGTCTGCACAGACCGCCGGCTGCTTGGCTCTAGCGCTGTCATAACCTGATAAGCACATTTTCGGCGTGTTTGCCTGCTTCTTAGGGAGCCTGATAGCCTATTCATGCGTTTTTGTTTTATTTTGTTCTTGGCTGTCTGATGTGGTTCTTTGTTTGGGTTATTCTCCTCAGGGCTGGTCCTGCTGTAGAAAGAAGACGACAGATTTCTCAGAGTTCCTGTCAATCAAGGTATGCTAATAATATGATAATCGTGCTGCTTTCCATGCCCTGCACGAGCAGTAACTTCAGACTGGTATAAAGTGACAGAAAATGTCTGACAGCCACAAAATAATGATAATTAAATTTGGTAACAATTAACAATAAAGCTACATTTGTTAACATGGATTAATGCACTTAATAAAGAGTATAAATGAACATTATTGTATTATGGGGAGAGACAGAGAGAGAGAGAGACACAAAGCTGAATGAGGTATGACTGGTTTTAGAGGTGTTTTGGTCATGCTGGGATACCAGCTTAAACCAGCCGACTAGCTTATGCTGGTTTTAGATTTTTATTTTATTTATTTTTGTTCAGCAGGGAAATTAATTAACAATAGTTTATTTATAAATTAACATTACTGTAGATTAATAAATGCTTAATAAAATTAATAAAATGTCTTCAAATATGTTCATTTAATGCAGTGACTCAAAGCCCCATTGTCCACAACAAAAATCTGATTGCGAAAGTAAAGGATTTTTAATTTCATTTAAATATTTTCTGCCTGGCATAGAAGGTAGTGCTTGGCATAACTATAAATATAGGCCTATATTAAACAAAAAAAATTTTTATGGTATTTTACCAGGTCTTGAAATCACACTATAAAAATTTTAAGTCATCTTGAGGCACCCTTGGACGTTTTACATTCATTTATCAGATACTTTTATTTAAAGTGACTTATCAAACACCAAATTATCATATATCAGCCACCATTAGCATTACTGAATGTTAAGAGCTAGTGCTAAAAAATCTCAGAAACAAGTAATAACAGAACTAATAATCAAACATTACTGAACTCTTTTTCACGATGTCATTCGCATTCATACAATCTCAAACATGTCATTTATCTGCTCTGGGTCTGCTAATTATTTTCTTCCAGTCCCATGTTGATTGGCAGGTCCTGTCTTGTGCTTGTCCTCTCAGGGTTGCACCCGCGGGCGTCACAGTAATGAGAAGCCTCAGGAGCCTCTGCGGCCAGAGGTGACGTCTGAGAAGGGAGACGTGAAGCAGCGCAGTGGAGAAGAGATTATCTACCAGGGACCCAAATCTGCTGAAGCCCTGGAAAAAGAGAGACCCAGGTAAATTTGCAACTCGCACACGGACGCACGTCGTGCTCTTTCACCCACCAACACATTGTTCTGAATACAAATTAATTTGTTTTCCTTCTCTGAAGCCCTTTCTTTGTCTCTCTTTTAAAAAGAGAAGTCGAGCTCCTTCTGACTGTTGAATACAAACAGACAGTGACATGTTTTTCAATTCCCTCCTCAGCTCAGAAGAGCCCAAGGCAAAGCTGCAGGTGAAGGTCTCTCCCTCTCTGGCTCAGATCCTGCAGAAAATGGAGATCACTGAGAGGGAGAAGAGAGAGAAGCTAGGTGAGCAATCCCATTATTCCTATAGGTCGTCATGCTCAGGATCACAAGCAGTACATAAAACAAAACAAAGGTTATTAGAGTGCGTTTTACAAGGAAATACTGTTTCGTTCGTTCTTCTTCAAAAATGGGTGTTTAATTCAATGTGGTACTTGCTGTTGTGACTAATTGTGAAATTTACCAGCAGTTTCTGAGTAAAATAGTTTTTCACTGCAGATTGATACTAATGCAGGGGTTCTTTACTGGTTTTTGTTCCAGAACCCAGATTTTAAATTGGGCATTAATTAACAACCCAAGACTAAAGTAAACAAAAATGTCCTTAAAATGATTCAGTGAAATTCAGTACTTTTAAGGATGTATTCATATTAATGAAATAATTTAACATAACTTTAATCTTTGAAGTCAAAAACTCACAAAATACATTGGGGTCATCAAAAATAATGTTTATCCATGTTGCAGTCCAACAACAACAAACAAATAATTAATTCATTATTATTAATATTTAATTTATATTAACATCATACTTTTATTAAATTTAGATTAAAATTTATATAAATGAATTATATTTATATTGGGCAGCCAAAAATACTATGTTTGGCATAAATCATGTTTATCCATGTTGCAAGTAAGCCTGTATTTAATATAGTAAGGGTTATTACCATTAACTAAAATAAAACTAAAACCATTTTGCTACTTAAAACAGAATAAAAGTTAACTGAAATAACATAAAACATTTAAACTTATTTTATTTCAGCTTGTTGCCAAGGTCAAATTTCTCATTTAGTTTAGTTTAACTTGAAGTACCAAAATAACTAAATCTAAATAAAAAAATAAAACTAACAAATAACAATGTATACAAACTACTGTATGTAGGCATATGTATGTGTGTATATGTGTGTGTGTGTGTGTATATATATATATATATATATATATATATATATATATATATATATATATATATATATATATATATATATATATATATATATATATATATATATATATATATAAACACTAATAAAAACTAACAAAAGAGAAATCAAAATTCCTAAAACTTGTGAAAAAAACGGACAATTTAAAAATAAAATCTAATTCAAAATATTAACAAAAATTATAATTGAATATCAGTGATACTAAAATAACACTGGTCTGAGTCAAAATATATGTGAAGCAATTTTCTCCTCCCTTTTATACATTAATAAGCATATTTATTGATTCTACTTATGCACAACAATATGATTTTAATCATATTATTTGCTTTATCATTGCTTTTTGTTGGCAGTCAGCCGCACTGCTGTGAAGTGTTTATGCAGAAGGTAATTTCAGCCCTTTGCAATAGCTGTAGATATGAGGTCCACCTGTCCTGTCCATAATCTGTCACTTTTATAGGACCCTGTTAAAACACACACAGAAACACTGCTGTCTCTCAGGTCTGCTGTGTTGTCTTGTCACTGGCTGCAGGATTGACCTTAAGACATAGTGTGACTATTGCAAATTTTTAGATTTTGTTCTTATAAAGTTTTTCTCATTGTTCAACTATCTGACTTTGTTGTCTTCTCTTCCTACTGTCACCTCTTCCCTCTCGCTGTCCCACAGAGTGCCAAATCGTCGTGGTTGGTGTTAAGTGCAAAAACACAGGATGCAAAACAGTAGGTGCTTATGTAATATGTAAATCACATTGAAACAAATCAGCTTTCTTAACAATATATACAGTTCAATGCCATCTAGTGGTCCTACTAAAGAATGATACTGCCTCGCTTCATGTACAGACAGACTCCACTGAAGAAAATCAGTCATAATCTGAGTGTTTTAGTGTAACTTTGCTCCTTAAACTAGTTTCTAGATCAGCCTTTGAATGTTGAATGGAGACAGAGCAGTAGATGAGTAAGAATTAATGGCTAAATATCCCTTACTGGGATTTGACCCTAATGCCTTCTTTTAAAGCTTCCCTTCTCTGGGAAAGGATCAACTTTAATGGATTAGTTTGCTGAAATCCCAGAAGTTTATTATGTTAATTACTCAGCAGAGCTGTTCTTTAGTCCAGGTGAAAACTAAACCTGTATCAGCAGAGAAGTGTGCTATTCAGAATTGAACGATTTAGCCTACATTTACATTTTTTTAACTGATGTAAGTGTAATTTTTTTTAATAATTTTTAATATTTTAATATGAATAAGCAGAAAGCATATTATCATAAATAGTTTGAAATGTCACCAATAGGAATTCAATTTAGGATATATCATATATTACACTGAATGTCATTTTATGCACCATGGTAGAAGAACTGTCTTTAAAATGGATCCATTCCAGACAAGACAACATAAGCACAGATTTTAAATTGCAAATTTAATAAATTCCTCTTCCTGTCATTCCATTTCAGTAACCTGTCGGTCATGACAAATTAAATAGAAATTTCATCTCTTGAATTGAAAAGGAGGCAATTATTTAACCTGACGAGGAGAGCCGTTCAGAATTGAAGGTACACTATGGCCCTCTAGCGGTTAAAAAACAAAAAGGCATGCATTTTGCGGAAGAACAGTGTTGGTTCTGCGTGACTGTGCGGATGAATATGGTTATCCTACTGCTCATAAAACATTCACTATGTGGCTCAAAAGATATAACCAGTTTAGATGGAAAGAAACTCAAGCTGACTAGCTAAAGATGATGTAGCTATATCCATTACTAGACATGATGAGCTACTTCCTTGAAAATAAATTCCAGCTCAGCACTACAGCAACAGCAGCCATATTTATAATTAACTCTGTTAAAGAGTTACATCTGTTCAATAAAATACCTTATTCACCTGTTGAGTAATAAAAGCATAATCTATGCATCGCTTTTTCAACATTTTTAAATCCCTCAGTTCTCGCCATCTCCGAAAAAACAATGTTGATTTGTCGTTCTCTGTTCGCCTGCAGACTCTCCTCTGTTCAGGTGTTTTTTTTAAACTAGTGATTCCCTGAAGGGTTGGAGATTTAGCTGCTCCATGTTGTCAATCTTTCTCGTTCGTTGTGACAACTAGCCTAAGCCACTTCCACACCATAAACTTGTCAAAGTAGCCGAATCAATTTACTTCTCTATTTATGGTTATGACGAGACACACACGGGCAAATGACGGATGTACGCGAAAACCATCCCGCTGTGTCTAAAATATAAACACTTCGAATAGGCGCATAGTGAATCAAGGTAAGACAAAAACACGTTTTGGAAGAAAGATTGATGATGTATCGACTCATTCAATTTAGTTCATTTTAAACAAACAAAAAAAAGTTACATACTAGTGTACCTTTAATGACACATTGCTGGTTCTCTCAGACTAGTTAATGGTGTTTTTTCCTTTATACACTGAAACAGACACATATAGCTCTATTACAGCTTCCTGCTCATTTATCTATTTGGATGAGTAGAAAAATGAGTGTATTTTCAGGCGTGAAGGCAGTAAACGGATGACACAGAGCCTGTGCTGAGTTTAGGAGCATCAGCACTTTTGCTTTTGTAAATATGCTGAGTTACTGACTATGAGTGTTTCTCTGGAGCGATGAGAAATATATTTCTTTAGTGTGTGGTGGTGTGAGGTACATCTGTGTGTTTACTTTGAGTAGCTGTTCAAACGCTTGTGTGTGTGTGTTCAGATTTACCTGGGTCCAGAGACTGATGCAGAGATCTGCTTACATCATCCCGGGGTCCCTGTCTTCCATGAAGGGTAAGAAAACTGCAGCATTTGAGTCTTTATTTGGAAATGGGTATACTTATCTTCAAACAAACGATAATATAGTAATAAAAATAGTTCCTGTATCTATTAAAAATCTTACAGTACAACCATGGCCTGTTTTCATAAAGATTTTCTCAGAGAACCAATTTGGATTCAGGTCCACATGTGCAGTCCATTTCAACAAGAGATCATGATGCGATCACACAAAAGTGCTCTTACTATCAGTACTTATGAGATGAGAGGGGAAATGCATTATGATTCACATCTGCTGTTCATTGTCTAGATACAAATACTGGAACTGCTGCTGCATAAAAACCACAGACTTCAACGCCTTCCTGGATCAGAAGGGCTGCACAGCAGGAAAACACTGCTGGATCCCCAAAAATGTAAGAGCTTAGACTTTTTATGATCACTGGATAGTTGTTTACATGGACACACATTGTATAATCAGGAAACAACCAACTAACCCTCTCTGGAAAAATGTATTTACTATCTATATGTTTTGTTTGTGTTTGGTATGAAGGACAAAAAGAAAGTGGCTTGCCGGCATGATTGGCACCAAACAGGAAACCAGGTCGTGGTCACAATCTACGCCAAGAACTCCAGTCCAGAGCATTCCTATGTGGAGGCAAACCGCACAGTGGTGAGTTCAAAAGAACCTGTAACCTCATCCCGTAAAAACATGAGTGAATCTGTCTTTGTCCATCAATACATGTTTCTGTCTTTTCCATCAATCTGCAGTTAACATGCCACATTCAGTTTGAGGGTGACAAAGTGTTTCACAAGGACATCCACTTATGGGGGGTAAGATTGCTCTACATTCACAGTCAGTAGCAATGACAATTTAATTTAGCAATATAATCCTATTAAGGGCAAAAATGAATAATTAATGAATTTTTTTTGTTTAGTGCATAAGAAACAATTTTACAAAAGTAATTAAAAAATACTTTTAAAGTTTATATTCATATTTTGAATTAGCTTTTATTTTTATATTTAATTTTCATTTTCATTTTACTTTAATATTTAGTAGAGACGCACCGATATGAAATTTTTGGCAGATACCGATAATTGTTTATATTTGATAACTCTAAATCCAAATTTTTATATCATTTTTGAGAGCCTGATTACAAAAACAAAAGTTTCTCAATGTCCCAAGCACACAATTATAATGTTCTCATCATAATTTTATGTAGCCTATATGAGAGACTTGTGCAGCGCATGTTGCACTTAACTGTATTTTCCTTTTCAAAATGATTCCAATCATATTTCAAATAAAGCAAAACCATCTGAAGTGTCTCAGCTGAAGGAAATAATCCATTATTTATCAGCTTTAATATATCGCCCAAATTTTCTTATTGGGCCGATAATGATAACATTAAAATGATCAAATATCGGCCGATGCCGATGGTGGCCGATATATCGTGCCAAAAAATATCAAAAAAATAAAATGATCATTCGAGCAGAGTGATTTCATGGCAAAAGTTTAGTGATCCTTTAGTGATTGTCGGACACGACTGAATAAATTCAAGGTGCATATCCTCAATATGCAAAACTGTTTGTCTTTTACCATAAGTGAGTTTCTTTTAAATGTCAATAAAGGATTTGAACTCAAATGCCACTCAAACCAGCAACAGATAAAGGAGCAAACGATCATCTAAATCAGACTGTACTTTGCTGTTTGGTGAACATGAAACATCAAACCACGATTAAGGTATCAAACTGACGTGTCAGAGGTGAATATACAGTCAAACCAAAATGTATTCAGACACCTTAAACATTTTTCACATTATCACAGTTTATTTTCTATAGTTTAGATAATGGTAATAAAATATGTCAAGAACTGAGAGTTATCAAATCAGTTGATATTTCACTGGTTTTGGCCATCCTTGTGTTAGACTGTCTCACAAAATGAGACAACTAATTACCAAGCAATTCTTCATTTTGTTCAATCTGTGATGTAAAAATGTCGCATTAGCAATTAAAGAAAAAACACTTAAGCAAAACATGGTCAGGTCAAAATGTCTGAATAATGTTTGGTCCCAAATTTTTATGCATTTTACTGGTAGTTCACTGTATGGAGAATGTTTGGGTATAATATGTCACAGTTTACTTTATTTTGCTATCCTCACTTACATAAATGAACTGTAGTGTCCTGCACCCACTAGTAAAAAACAAATTATATCTGGTGTCTGAATCATTTTTGGTTTGACTGTATGCAGGTTATAAAGCATTTAGGTTATCTAAGCGCATGTTATCACTGTGAGTAAATCAGTGGGAGAAAAAACCCTGAGAAAATATTTACAGATGATTGTACTGTATTTATAATGCTGTATGAATCATTTACGTTAAATATGGTCTGAAAAATCTAGAGAGGTTTGGAAATTTGAATATGGAAAAAAAAAAACAACGTTACTACACATTTTCCATATCAAAATACCATTTAAATTAACGATAACAACACGGGTATACGTTGTTGTTTTTTTAAATCCCTGAATGCAGTCAATCTGACATGTGTGTCCACTGCTGGTTTCTTAGGTGATTGATGAGAAGAGCAGTTTTGTGAACATGGTGCCCTCTAAAGTGGAGGTGACCATGCGGAAGGCTCATGCTGTAGCCTGGGGAAAACTTGAGGATCCCAAACACAAACCAGAGCATGAGGTCATCAATGACATGAACAACACAGAACAGGAAAACGTCAAACCCGACTGGTACATCTCAGATGATGACATCAGTGAGTCTGACTGGGAAGATGATGAGGAGGAGGACAAGAAAGAGAGTGAGGAGAAAAAAGAACAACAGGAAGATGGACCACCTGAGCTAGAAGAGGCTGCTGATGTCCCTCCAGTAAAATGAACAGTTATTCTGCAGTGCAATGGTTATGTATTTCTGAAGTTATGAATTTGTTTACAATAACACAGGATAGATTTATACAAAATGTGGGGCTGCTTCTTTCAGGCATTTAGTTTTGTTTTTAATCATTTAATTTTCATAACTGTTTTTGTCTGCTAAAATAAGAGAACTCTTAAAACTCGTATCCTCCAGTTGTGTGCACAGTTTCATAGAGAGTTTGAAAATACACACTACTTTTCAAATATTTGGGGTTGGTAAGATTTTTTAAATTTTTTGAAATAAGTATTTTATGCTCCCCAAGGCTGCATTTATTTGATCCACACACACACACACACACACAAAAAAAAACAATATTGTGAAACATTTAATAACTGTTTTGTACTTTATTTATATTAATTGTACTAATCATTTTAAAATGTAATTTATTCCTGTGATGTCAAATCTGAAATCTTTTCTAGCATCATTACTCCAGTCTTCAGTGTCACATGATCGTTCATTAATCTTTCTAATATGCTGTTGTGGGCAATATTGAACATAGATTTTTGTGGATGACGTCATACATTTTTTTCAGCGTTCTTTGATGAATAGAAAGTTCACAAGCACAGCATTTATTTGAAAAATATTTTTGTAACAATGTAATTTAAAGCAGCGTTGCTGAATACAAGTGCACACGTTCTTTCAACAACAACTAAAAAAACATTACTGACCCCAAAGCATTACAGTGGATTCATTGCAGATTTTTAGCGCTGACAAAGTATGTTCTAAATTGGACTGAAAACATAAGAGCGGTAAACCATCGCAGCTTAGATTAAGTATATTCTGTGAAATCATGACAAGAAAGTGCAAGAGTTCAAACGGCAATGGCCACACTTTATTTTTTGCGTCAAGTCAACAGCAACAATCCTGAAGTAGGTGATTGCAGTCAGACAGGGTGTAAGGCCTTGGAAGCTTGACTGCAACCCATATGGCAAAAAATATTTTAAATAAAAAGGATAAATAACACATCTTAAGAGTAAACAGTAGTCTTGACGATGAAGAGGACTGGTACCAGCAAATAAAAAAGTCAATCTCTTCTGTTTTGGTTCTTTTTCTCTGTTCATAAAAGCATTGCCTTCCGCTTGTACCTGATTGCCACAGTCATAATCGATGAGCTGATACGTGGAGATGGTCAAGTAATGTGTTTGCTGTGTCAATCCAAACTGAACAGCACACAGCAACAGTTCATCACAGATGTGAAACTTTAAAACAAAGACATGCAAAACAATAATAAAAAAATACAATTCAGCTTTTAGGGGCACAATCAGCACCTTGACTTCAAATCAATACCAAGTTTGCAATGTCTTTTTCTTTTTTTACAGAGCAACACTGTTAGACTTTGGCTCACAACTATCAAGAAAGCAATGAAGTTGTCAAGTATTGTGTATATTAGTTTCTTTTAATGGAAAAACTGTACCATTGGAGTGTGTTGATAAATACAACTTGAGAACCATACCATATATTAATCAAGTTCAAGTTTTGCTTTACCTCATGTATTCCATTTACAGACTGACCCCTGAAAAGGGGCGACAGTTGAATACAGTTCATAAGTTTGGTTATATACTGCCTTATATGTAACATCTCATAGGTTTTCCATGAATGGGATACCAGTTTTCATATGATAAAACAGAACACACAACCTTTTTACTTTGCCTCTTTTAAACATTTGTTTTCTATATTAAAGTGCAAGGCGAGATAAAATACATCTTGAAATGTACAACATACAGCATCACTTTCTTTCACAAGATTTCCCTGCAGAAAAAAGTAAAGAAACAGCTCACTTTAAAACCAATGCGCTCCATTTACTCACTTGGCACAAGAGTTACGGTACTGAAGCTTCTAGAACAACGGCTCAATTGACACTAGTGATACACCATCACGACTTGGCTGACGATCTGAGAGTAAAAAGAAAAAAATAGACCTTTTTTCCTGCATAAGGGCATGAAAGGCATGCAGAAACTGAGATGGTCTTTGATAGATACAGAGACTAGATGCAGATTAACTATTCAGCCAGTTTGACGAATAATACAGGTCCACCATACATTCATCATCAGGATATTCCTTTTTTTTTTTTGCATGTGTTTAGTTGTCTTCATTTCAGTACAATTGTTTAGTTTGATTTAGTTTGTTCCTTTCTTGTTGTTCAGGCGGCGAAAGGACGGGGTCTTTTTTTGTTTCCCTTAGGAGAGTGAAAAAAAGTATATAGTTTGTGTCTGACGGCTGGAATACTAAGTAGCAAGATAATAAAATAATATGAAAAAAAAAGAGAATGGATTTGGTCATGCATGGGAGTGGCGTTGCTGAAAACAGAGAGAGATGGTGGACGGTCCACTTCCTACTCCCTGATGATGAGCATTTCCCATGACCCCATCCGCAGGCAGAGAAGAAACGGAACAGAAGCACAGTAATGCAGTGCCGGGCCGGGCCACGCCCCTCCAAAAAAACCTCACAAACACGGGGATGGGGCATTTGTCTGCACAGGTGTCTGCCCTCCCTCAGTGGGCGTAAAGCAGCATCCCGTGGCAGAGTGTGTCCTCACAGCTGAGGTGCAACAAACCACTTCAGCTCTTCAGTTGCCTGCAGGATCCACATCATACACCCCGCCTTTGATATCCCAAGATCCTGAGTGGTGCAAACAAATGTATTAAGATTAAGGTTGTGAGTTGAATTTGATCATTTAATGTGGTTAATTTTTTTCAATTAAAATAATTAATTATGCATCTGAACCATCTGTAAATGGCACAAGGAATATTATGCAGAACATATTTGGTATATGAGATGATTAGAAATAATTAGTTCACAACCAGGCCAAGCAACTGGCACTTAGAATGACATATTAGCGAGCCACATATTACACTACAGCTGCAGCTGGATATGAGTGTACTGACAATAACTGACCATGACGGTGAGATTATGAGGCTGGTTAATACTGTTTCTGCTAGTGATTGTGTCTGTTACCTGACAGAGAGCTGCTGGACCGCTGCTTATGCAGCCTCTCTCTCTCTTTCTTGCCCTTGGGCATGATTTTCAGCTTTATACCGCTTTTCACCAACACACGGGACGGGTCCTAGAGTGAAACCAAGAACGGGGAGTCAAGAACAAGGAGTCTAAAGAGCAGGGGCGGTTCTAGGGTCAGTGGATATTCGGGGCTTTACCCCAGACTTCAGTGGATGCAAACTGAGCCATCCTTTGATTTAATATTATAATAATAGACTATTATGTAACAATTCGCCAAGCAGCATGTTAAGTTATTAGGCCATTTAAATTAGTCTGAATAGTTGCTGGAATTACCAAAGTTTGCGAAAATAAAAGAGAGCTTGTGTTTTAAGCAATATATTCCGCCTTCTATGAAATTCACTGCTTTTATGTCTGTCAGTGAATTCCTGGATTCACTGCCACATTTAAATTCAGTTGTCACAATGTGCACTGTGTACTGGCCATTCCTCTTAGCAGCATGGAAAATAAAGCATTGTTCATGATTCTTCTGCATTCTCACAAAATATTTTTACAAAGAAACTGACTATATTGCAGTGAATCTCTTATTTGCAACTACAGGTTATTGGCTATATGATTCGTACATGTTTGCGAAAGTGTAGAACTCAATGATCTTGTGTTGCATCTTCGGCACAGTGACTCATAGGGCTGGACCCGAATATTCAAATATTCGTTCAGTGGGTTGGTATTCGATTTGAAAATGTGACATTCGAATATTCGTTTTTTTTTTTTTTGCATACCTGGCATCCCCCTCGAAACGGTTCTCATTCGCGCTTGAATATGTTTTACACTATAAAATCTGGTGAAATATAATACTTAACATCTAAATTCGTTATAGCTACTTAATAAATAGATATTTGCTTCATCTTGGACTACTAAAAGTGTTCCTGCAACAGGAGTATTTTCTGGCTAGAGCGCAGAACAGCGGAGTTTGTATGGACAGAAGTGCCTGAGCTTGTATTTTGGGTTAAGCTGCGTTGCTTTGACATTGTGGAAAATAGAACAATAGAAACAAAATGTATTAAAATGTATGTAGTATTAAAATGTATAAATGTATGTATTAGTGTGTTTTATATCACTAGTGCAGTGTCCATTCTCGGAGCATATAAGCTCTGCTCGCGTGAGGCGCGCCGCTTCTTTATTTAAATCTACCCTAGTAATTTGTTAGTGAGAAAAATATTAGACTACCTTATTAAACATATTGCTTAAGTTAACAGACCTGTGTGTGTTATCTCACTAGTGCAGTGTCCGTTCTCGGAGCATACAAGCTCTGCTCGCGTGAGGCGTGCCACTTCCCGCTCGCACTGTTCTGTAGTTTATTAAAGGTTTATTAATTCTGAACGTGTCGCGTCTTGCCTGTCTATCTATATTGCACCAAATGCACTGCACTCCCTTGTGAAGTCGTTTGGATGATCGGTTCTCGAAATAATCATGCGCTGATGATGATCATGCGCATTTTACATGCGCTTCAAGAGGCACACACGCACATTTGCACACACACACGCAAGGTCTCTCGCTCTCTCCCTCCCTGTCGTGCGAGCGCTACACGGTTTGGAGCTCGCGAGCTCTAGTTTCCGGGAGATTTGAACTAATTTGCGGGCATCAGGGAGCCGCTATCAATATGCGGGAGAATTGGGATGTCTCAGAAATATAGAGATTCCGAAGCTTCGAATATTCGATGTTCATTCCTACCGAAGCTTCGAAGCTCAAAAAATGGTATTCGGACCAGCCCTAGTGACTCATTTAAACGGCCTCTGATTGGCCATTGCGTTCAACAAACATGTTTGTGATTGGCTACAATGCTCAACGCTGCAAAAGCACATTGAAAGTAGCAACCCTTAATGCAAAGGGTGAAAATATAATGCTGTAATCTGTATTTTTTAAGATTAGGTAATTAGGCACGATTAGGCAGCTGTAATCATATTTACAATTATTTTTCTGATTAATTGTTCAGCTCTATGAGAAAGACAAGGAAAACAAAATATTCAGGGCTTTACTAAAAACATTGTTTGAAGTAGTCTTGCCCTTGTCCTAATACTGACTAGTAAAACTCCATCAGGAATTTAGCATTATGATTTAAAAAAAAAAGTTGAAATCACACCATATCTAAACAACTTCTCTTTGAAGAATCCGACTATTGTGTTCTATAGAAAAACTAATGCAAACTAAAATGAAACTCCACTGAAGACTAAAGACATGAATGTGGAGTAGGACAAACCTCCTCAGAGCAGTGCATGCTGGGACAGATCCAGTGAATGTCCTCCAGCTTGTGTAACTCAGCGCCGAGACTATCCACTGTGGAAAGAAGCTCCTCTTTTTGAGAAGACTCCAACTGCTACATACACAGATATACACACAAAATGTCTTTATCATATTTCATACAGAATTACTTGTGTACAAGAACAGGCCAGAGAAAGTGAGAGAGAGACAGTGAAGCCGCTCACCAGCAGTTTTCCCTCAAGCAGCATCTTGGTCTCTTGCTGGAGAACTGTACTGCTGTTGACAATGTCTACAGCAGTACTGCGACTCAAAACCTGCAGAGAAACACACACACACAATCACAGCTCAAGTTCAGTTTGACTTTCTGTCAGACTCGTGCTGTTCAGTGATTAACACTCAGTTATTCTTCTATTCGCTGGTCAATGGAGGTCCCGTGGAGAACAGCATGAGAAGCTCAAAGCTGAACATGCTGAAAGCCACAGCAGGACGGATGGACCTGCTATTATTCCTACTGGAGACTGAAAGGTGCAGTTGTTAACCTTTAAAGCAGAGCTAGACTGAACCGATCATCATTAAATCACTCACTGATATGAACTAAGAATATATAGGGCTTCACACTGAAAATATGACATTTAAACCTGCCAAATTTAAACCCGCCATATAAAAAAAAAATTTTACTTTTTTTTTTTGAAGAACATTCTTAACTTATTTGTAATTGCTTCTTTGCTTCCACTGAAGCTCAAGATGCTCTTTGTATCATTCTCAAATCATGCTGGAGAACAGGATCATCAGGTTTTACACAAATGTGTGGAGTTCACATAACTCAAGCAATGTGATTGATTGATATATATATATATATATATATTCACAAAATATTGTGAATTTAGATAATGCATTAACTTATTTTTTTTTTGAAATTTTTACCATCTACTGTGTATTTTGGATCTAGGTGATTTATCAAAAATATTGAACTTGATGATAATTCAATTCTGCCAAACAAACAGAATGAAGCAAATGGAATGAATACATTCGTTAAGTGTGTTAAATGTAGTTGTTAAATATCTTAGTCACGAGTGTGTTTTGCTCACCTCAGGGCTGGAGGGTTTGGAGGGGAAGGCTTCACTCAGGACTGCAGCACTGGCATTGACAGAATGAGCTAATTCCTGCTCCACTACCTTATGAGTCTTTGCCACTTCCCGGATCCTACAAAACATAATAACCACACATACAGCAGCAGCATAACACATATTTTCCCCATCCATATATACACCCTTTAATACATGGTTTTAAATGTAATTGTGAATCTAAAATTACTTGTGAATCAATACAAGGAAGTGTCACATTTCTAAGAATTAGAAGTTACAGTCATGGGTGTGGTCAAGGTAAAATGTACACAGTTCATTGCTTTAATAGTCCTCAAATAATTCTAAAATAGCTTCTAACATACATATGCATTGATAATCACTGTGGTGTGACATTCCTGTTGGGTTAAAAGCTATTTTTGTGTAGGTGTCATAGACTGTTCATACAGGCACACACAGACACACCTGTAAATGAGCGAGTCTGCCACTAAGCCAAGCTGCTGAACCTGTGCGCATTCCTCCTCCGTCAGATACTCCATGGACTGCTGGGAGTTCAGTCGGGGCCGGGCCGGGCGGCTGTCTCCTTTCCGCTTGTCTTCCCACGATTTCAGCGTGCTCTCGAATGCCTTGTGTCACAGCAACATACAATGTTGACAGAATGCAGAGCATCTACACTAAAGTTGAGTACAATGGCCTAGTTACTAGCCTCCGTCTTCGATAACAATTAGAATTAGTTTCTTGAGCACTAAATCAACATATTAGAATGACTTCTGAAGGATCATGTAACACTAGCTACATTTGCATGGATTGGATTTTGTTTGAATCCAAACGTAGTGTTAACATGAACGCTAAAGAAAGTGACTGGGTTTGGTTTGTGTGCAGATTTGATCTTTTTGACATGCGCACACTGCACGAATATACAGTTTCCAGCTGTTGTTGCATACTGACCATCCTCCTTTTCTTTGTTTTAAAAAACAGACTTAATATTTATCTGTTTCAGGTCCTAATTAGGAGATGACAAGCACATGAAGCTTTGTGCCGTGCTGCTTATATTTATCAAGCAGTAAAAACACCCCTTCCTGAGCCCGAAACAAGGCTATGGATGAAGCAAGTCCGAAGCAAGGACTGTCCTGCAGCACTTCACAGAAGATGAGTGGAAGGACAATTTTAGAATGACATCACTGTCATTCATGACACTTGATAACATGGTCTGTCTGAATACTCGGTTCTGATTGGCTGGAAGGTGTCCAATAAAAACGTTTAATGCAAAGGTAGTTCCAAGTCAGTTTAATCACCGTTCTATATTAATGCACTGTTTTCATTGAAGCGCACACATACATGCGTCACTCGCACACAGAGAGCGGAGTTCGAGCTGCGCACACACATAACAGGAGTACAGAAACTTAACAAAGCTGTCCCGCGACTTTTAGTTATAAAGTAGCTTCACTACTGAATTGCTACATTATATTTCTCAGCAATGAGGGGGTTACATCGCTATTTTGAAGTAATTAAACTCACAGTTTCTTTGTTAATAGAGAGAGAGAGAGACACTGTCTAAGTGGTGTCCGCAAAATGATAAAGAATTCATAGACAATTGGAAAAGTTTTTGGGGCAAACCTGACCTGTTGAAAAGAGATGGTATTCATCCCTCCTGGGATGGTGCTGCTCTTCTCTCTATAGTAATATGGCACATAATCTTAGAGCTCAAACATGAATTGGGGCTCAAGTCAGAAAGCAGACAAACTGGCTAAACCGACCATCTGCTAGCTGTCTCAAGTCACTGAGGTCAGATAAATCCCATCACATAGAGACTCTTTCACCTAGATATCATCATATAGAGACTGTGTCTGTTCCCTGAGTTAGGACATACAAAAAACTCCTAAACCCATTTATTAGTAAAAATTTAATTGATGAACAAATAAAAAGCAGATATAATACAGATGAACAAATGATAAAGCTGAGGTTGCTGAATATTTGATCCCTTCCTTCAAAAGCACTTATTGTTAAATATATGATTACAGATTATAACCTAGATGTGCTGTGTTTGACAGAAACCTGGCTAAAACCAGACGATTACATTACTTTAAATGAGTCCACCCCGCAAGATTACTGTTATAAACATGAGCCTCGTCTGAAAGGCAAAGGGGGAGGTGTTGCTGTAATTTATAGTAATATCTTCAGAATTACTGAGAAGTCTAGTTTTAAATATAATTCTTTTGAAGTGTTGTTGCATAATGTAACATTATCTAATGTAAATGATAAATCACATTTGAGATTTGTATACAGTCCACCAGGGTACCATACAGATTTTATCAAAGAATTTGCTGATTTTCTATCAGAGTTAGTACTGGCTGCAGATAAAGTCCTAATAGTTGGTTATTTTAATAAACATGTAGATAACGAAAAAGATTCATCGGGATTGGCATTTAAAGACATTCTGAACTCTTTTGGGGTTAGACAACGTGTCAGGACCTACCCATTGTCGTAATCTTACTCTAGATCTAATATTATCGCATGGAATCAATGTTGATGCCGTTGAAATTCTGCAGCAGAGTGATGACATCTCAGATCATTATCTAGTCTCGTGTATACTTCATTTAGCCAAGGCTGCAAAGTCAACTCCGTGTTACAAATATGTTAGACCTTTCACTTCTGCCCCTAAAGATCGCTTTATTAATAATATTCCTGATCAGTTTCATGGAAGAAAACAAATAGTTCAGTTTTCTGGAAGAAAACAAAACGCATTTCAGGGAAAGAGAGCACGATTGTGTACAGAAAGGCCTTAAAATCTGCTAGATCTGCTTATTTTTTAACCATATTAGAAGAAAATAAACAAAACCAAAGGTAGTTATTAGAAACAGTGGCTAAATTAACAAAAAATAAAGCTTCAACGCCAGACATTTCCAAGCAGCAAAGCAGTAATGACTTTATGAACTTCTTTACTTACAAGATTGATAATATCAGGGAGAAAATTATAACTATGCAACCGTCTACTACAGTATCGCATTGTGCATTGTAGTCTCCATGAGGAAAAATTTGATTCATTCATTGCTATAGGTGAGGAAGAATTTTCTAAACTCGTTAAATCATCTAAATCGACAAAATGTATGTTAGACCCTATACCGACTAAGCTATTGAAAGAGATGCTTCCAGAGGTCATAGATCCTCTTCTTAATATGATTAATTCATCTTTGTCATTAGGATACGTACCAAAAACTTTTAAGATGGCTATGATTAAACAGCTTGTTAAAAAAACGCAACTTGATCCAACAGAATTAGTAAATTACAGTCCGATCTCAAATCTACCTTTTCAGTCAAAGATACTAGAAGAGGCAGTATCCTCACAACTATGTTCCTTTTTAGAAAGAAATGGTATCTGCAAGGATTTTCAGTTAGGATATAGACCGTATCATAGTACTGAGACAGCTCTCATCAGAGTCACAAATGATTTGCTCTTATCATTCGATCGTGGTTGTATCTCTCTATTAGTCTTACGCGATCTTAGTGCTGCATTTGATACCATTGACTACAACATTCTTTTAAATAGACTTGAAAATTATGTTTGCATTAGTGGAATTGCATTAGCATGGTTTAAATCATACTTATCTGACCATTATCAGTTTGTAGCAGTAAATGAAGAGATGTCTTATCGATCAAAAGTTCAGTATGGCGTACCACAAGGCTCAGTACTAGGACCATTGCTGTTCACTCTGTACATGCTACCCTTAGGAGATATCATTAGGAAGCATGGCATTAGTTTTCACTGTTATGCTGATGATACTCAGCTCTATATTTCTTCACACCCTGATGAAACCTACCAATTCACAAAATTAACGGAATGCATAGCTGATATTAAAAAACTGGATGACTAGTAATTTCCTACTACTTAATTCTGAAAAAAAGAGAGATTCTAATTATTGGACAAAAAACTTCCTCACATACTAACCTAGAATACTGTCTAACACTTGATGGCTGCTCTGTCAAGTCTTCGTCATCGGTTAGGAACCTGGGTGTGCTGTTTGATACCAATCTTTCATTCGAAAGTCACGTGTCTAGTATCTGTAAAACCGCATTTTGCCATCTAATAAATATATATACATTACGTCATATGCTCTCAATGACAAATGCGGAACAATTAGTTCATGCATTCATGACATCAAGGCTAGATTATTGTAATGCTATTATGGGTGGTTGCCCTGCATGCTTAATAAACAAACTACAGCTGGTCCAAAACGCAGCAGCTAGAGTTCTTACCAGAACCAGGAAGTATGACCATATTAGCCCGGTTCTGTCAACACTGCATTGGCTCCCTATTAAACATTGTATACATTTTAAAATATTGCTGATTACTTACAAAACACTAAATGGTTTAGCTCCCCAGTACTTGAGCGAGCTTCTTAACGCATTATAGTCCTTCACGTCTATTGTGATCTCAAAATTCCGGCCAGTTGATAATACCTAGAAAATCAAAATCGACTGCTGGCGGTAGACCCTTTTCCTTTTTAGTACCAAAACTTTGGAACAGTCTTCCTAACATTGTCTGGGAAGCAGACACACTCCGTCAGTTCAAATCTAGACTAAAAACACATCTCTTTGACCTAGCATACACATAACACATTATAGACTTCTATAATTCATTGTTAGGCTGCATACTGTAGATTAGGACAACCGGAACCGGGAATGATCGTTGATCATTAATCAAGTTAATAACTAAAGATCGTTGCGACGGAAGTGAATCAATCAAAACTAACTAGACAATAGCTAGACAATAACTTTATTCTAGAGCTGCTGTAAAGCCAAAACAATCTCTGTTACTTTAAATTCCTATTATCACTGTAAAGCTGCTTTGAAACAAACTACATTGTTAAAAGCGCTATATAAATGAAGGTAACTTGACTTGACTAAACAGAAGCAGGTATGCATATCTCATCTCTCTGTCTCTCTCTCTCTCTCTAATTAATTCAACTAAATGCAATTCATTCATTCATTCAAATAAATGTAATCTTACCACACTACTTTAACTCTGTGTCTGATTCAAAGCGGGCAGAATGCTAGATCTAACGAGCTGTAACTGACGGAAACAACCATCAGTTTTACACTTCTGGTCAAATATTATGCTGCAAACATCAATAACATCCTAAATTGTCAGTGCTGGCAAATGACCATGGTATAAGCGGGATAATCCATGGCTAGCTTTGAATTAAACAATTTTAATGCACTTTGCGTTGGGCAGTTATTTGCCTCTACGTCATGCATTAAAATAGTTTAATACACAGCTAGCCGCATGGATTATACCTTACATATTCAACAACAACAGCTCATCTTATACATCCTTACGCAATTTCTACATCATTGCACATGCACATAACCTTTCAATTTCGACATTTCCTGTTTTTAATTTTTTTTCCAACCCCATACTTTTGAATGATAGTGTATGCATGTTCATCTTCAAAACTAAACTGATAAAGCTTGTTTTTCTGGTGAAACTGACAGGAGGTTCTGCTGGTTAGGTTAGTCTAATGGGGACAGTAGATAACCAGTATCCCACAAGTGATCACGCAACACATAGGAGTGACTAGCAATGCTTGTCTGTTCAGAAAGATTGACAAAGATTTTAAAGAAGAGAAAAGAAGATGAGCACACACACTGACCCGGTCTCTGGTGAGCATCTGGGCTCGGTTCTTGTGGACAATTTGGACGATGCCAGGAGGCTGAATCCAGGCCTCACCATCCACCTGCACAGGTACGCCTTCATCACCCAGGATGGTGATCTTCACCTGCCGACACTAAGGAAACAGCCAGTGTCAAAGCACATCTGAACTCATATGACTCATGTAAGAATAGTTCAAAAGTTACATTTAAATTACAAGATGATGCATATTTTTAATTATTTACCAGAAATGACCCATAAACAAGTTCTCATATACACATAACAATATTAGATGATCAACATTTAAAAATTCACCTAACCTACACACACCAGTTACTTTTACTTTAAAGAGAGTATAGACAACTGTATTTCATTTTAGTTCTGAATATTTCATTATATTTAATAAATTGAGTTTCATTTTACCACGGTGGAAGAACACTTTTCACAGAATACTCTAATTTACTCTAATCTCTTCAAAATGGAGTATAATTAGTCTAAATTACTGATACAATCATTGTGATGTCACAAAAATAGTTTTGGACTAATTTCTCCATAGTGTGACTGTTGAAATTCCTCATCTTGTCACTATGATTCAAATTCCAATTAGGGTGTAGTTGAATTTAATTTATATTCCAACCCGTGAATTGACAGGAAGATAATTGTTAAATTCTGCATTGTGTCCTAGTGTTCAGACCTGTGTGATGCGGTGATGTTGTAGGTTGATTACTCGAGACATGGCCATCTGCATGCTGCCGAACACAGCCACCACTTCCAGCTTCTTATCATCAAACGATGGAGCTCCAAAATTCTACACAAACAAATACAATGGCAGACAATATTTCAAAACGTCCACCGTTGAACGACATTCCCATCATCTGAACTATTCTTTAATGTACACTATCTATCTAAATATATATGTTAAGATAAGCAGCTTGAAACATGAAACACAGGAAGGACCAGATGTCTTAAGTGTGCACTCTGATTCATACTGGGAAATTATATCATGGTTTTCCACTTTACAGGAAAGAATCTGTTACCGTGGAATGAGTTAGATACTGATCAGATATCCAAACAGCATCACTCCAGGTTGGCTATCCTCTGTAATATATGTATTTTTCCCAAAAAAATTGGACTGTGTACTTAAAACTACAATATATATATTTTTTTTCGCCGCTAGGGGTCACTAACCTCTTACAATAACAAAGGCGTAGGTTGATGATGCATAAGCAGAATTATGGAACTTGTCGTAATGCTGTTGGATCTAATAATGTTTATGGATGAGTGAATACATTGATGTTTTTAACATGACTGTGGTATGAAGCAGGTCGCGATTGCTAATGAGAGACAGATATCAGCGCCACACGCGAGTCCCGCGGATATAACGGAATAAGGACATTTCATTCTACCGAACTACACGCAAGTGCAGAATTACTACTCACACAGGTCAGTTTGTTTTATGTACATTTGCTCACCTATCTAATAAAGTACAGCGGCGTCTCTGTCAAGTCAAAGTTAGTCACGGACGCGGAGCTCTCGGCATCTCGAAAACGCCACGCTGATATTGATCCTCGTTTTAGTTCTCCTTTTGTCCCAAAGTCTGCTTGCCACACTCCATAATGTTTGCACGGAACAAAACAACAACAGCGTGAACGTGCCGCTAGACGTTACGCAGTTGTCCACGTCTGTCGCCATGGTTACTATGGCAGTACAAGCAGAAACCAGGGATAACGCAGATATTACGTCATTGACAGGCGACAATGACCAGGGACGAGCCATTATTTAAAATCGGAATTTCTCTGAAATTAAAAATCTTTGGGAACTTTTGGGATATTGTAAGTACACAACAGCAGGAAATATATCACACTGTGCAAGTGATTTTTGGATATTTTATTACAAAAATCTTACATATTGTAGCTTTAAGAAATATTGGATGAGCAAGAGCTTAAAATGTTTCTATATACTAGACTTCAGTGTACTGTAAATTATCATACTCATTATCATTATCATACTTGTTACATTTGCACTGCTCTTTTACGCTCTCATCTTTTTCCACCATTCATTCACCACACCAGTTTCATATTGCTTCCTGTTTATTCGCCACAATGCATTTTGAAAAATTATGAAAGGATATTGATGGATTGATGAGTGGTTGTAAATATGGTTGATGCATTCTGAAAGTCGTATTTGTAGGAAGAAAGTCTGGCCAGGAGCCATTGTTTATTGACAGCTCAGAACATTAAAAAGATGCACTGAACGGCAGACTCATCTGTATCTGTAGACTCATCTGTACAACTCAGAGCTGATTTTTCACTTTGTTGAACTGAACTGCCCTCCGGAAAGTAAAGTTATAAGTTCTAAACTGAAATTCGGTTTCATTGATGGACTCACATTGTCCTCTTTGGTGCCACCCCAGAAATTAATGCCTCCTGCATAGCTGGGGATGTTCAAAACGGCAAGACCCTGAAGACTCGGCAAGGACATGGGCACTCCATCACACTGCACACAAATAGAGAGAGAGAGAGAGAAAGAGAGAGAGAGAGAGAGAGAGAGAGAGAGAGAGAGAGAGAGAGAGAGAGAGAGAGAGAGAGAGAGAGAGAGAGAGAGAGAGAGAGAGAGAGAGAGAGAGATACTTGATGTAATGTACAGCTTCTCAGAACAGCATTTGAAACACCACATTTCCAAACAGTGGTCATTTGGAAACCATGACCACTTAGATGAAAAGTACATCTACACATAAACACACAGTGGCAAAGCATCATTCATAGTGTGTAAAGTGAAGTAAATGGCACAAAGAGTACTTCCTCTTCCCCTTAAAGGTCAGAAAAGGGAGAAATGTATTTAGCCCAAATGTCAGCATCTTGCATTCCCTTTCTCTCTGTCTGTCCAACACATGCTCATACCTCCAGCTGGACTCTTTGTTCCAGGTTCTTGTAAGTTTTCTGCACCAGTTCCCTGGTCCCTAGCACTCCATACCACATCATGTTTTTAGTGCGACTACTGTGGAAAAAAGAACGGAATTTCACTGTTTTAGTCAGCATTATATAAACAACATTATCACTGAAAAAACAACAACATTAAAAGCAAAACTGTAACTAGTAATGTCACATCTCTGCAATGCATTTTCATTTTGGATTTAATGGATTATATTCAGCAATTATCAAACATTTCTTCTTTCTTACCTGCACTTTTTTGGGTGCTCATCTCTCTTGTTGTTGAACTCCAAAGATATTTTGGCATCCAGCCCGATGCCAAAATAGTTATTCATCACACACTTTTCTGTGCACTGCCTGTGGAACAGAGGGACAAGCAGGATGAATTGTGTAAGCTGAGTCACAAAAGGACTGACTTATGAATAAAAAAAGATTTTTGAAGTGCTAAATAAACAGAAAAGGTGGATGGATTCGTCATACATCATTCACAAGGAAAATGTATTCATTTATAGATTGCATAGTCACATAAGCAACTGTCTCTTATAATGATGGATATGAGAAGTGCTAAGCTTCTAATGATCTATTAAGCATTATATAATACATTAATACAGATATCTAATTAAAAATTTGGGACAAATTTTTTTAAAATTTTGTTATTTTATTCTATTCAAAAATCCTGAAAAAAATAGATCATGGTTTCCACAAAAATATAAAGCAGCTGTTTTCAACATTGATAATAATACAAAAATATATGTATATATATCAAGCACTAAATCAGCATATTAGAATGATTTCTGAAGAATCGTGTGACACTAAAGACAGGAGTAATGATGCTGAAAATTCTGCTTTGTCATCACAGGAATAAATTACATTTTAAAATAGAAAACAGTTATTTTAAATTGTAATAATATTTCACAATATTACTGTTTTTTACTGTAACTGTCAAATAAATGCAGTCTTGGTGATCATAAGAGACTACTTTCAAAAACATTATAAATATTACATTTTCAGCTAATCTAGAACAACTCTTTTCAGCTCTATAATTATGTAAATAATGCTAACATTGTAAACGTGAGCCCTACAGCCTGTAGATGGAAACATATAGGCCTGGGATAAAAAACTGATTTATGTCCACTGAGACTTTGATGGACTAGTGTGTCGGTGAGTGGAATAGCAAACACTGTGGTATATTACACTGTCAACATGGTTTTAGAGCTACTGGAACCTCAGATGTCATTACTGCACTTCTCTGGAGAAAGATAAGAGCTCTGCCATGTGTGTGTGTGTGTGTGTGTGTGTGTGTGTGTTTGCACAGTCTTACACAAACTCTTCAGAGAAAAGCACAGTGCTGAAGCTCTCTGACTTCTCCAGTAATATTGGGGTTGTAGTGGATGGACTCAATGTGTTTTGACCTGTCAATGAAATAAAGGAATAGAAGAGTGAGAGAGTGATGTGCAAAATGCAGCCATAAGAAAAAAAACTAGAATCACAACAAAAACTTCAATAGCAATAGTACAATAATAAAAACTGTGTATTAAACTGTTCTGAAAAAAAAGGCTTTTGAATTTACTTTTTTTTTTTTTTGATAAGTGGTTGAATGAACTGAAATGATCTACTTTTAATAACTTCATGCTACTACTTATTTTTGGTAGTTTCAATTCAATTATTTTGTGTATGATGTATTCCTTGAAAATGATTCAAAGCTTAATATAATTATGACTAGCTTACTTTGTCTTAATTTGACTTATACATATAGTAAATCCAATGAGTTAAATAATTTGAGGAAACAGATTTCCTTAAACCATTTGAGTTTAAATATTTGAGCACAGTGAAATGTAAATTTCATGAGTCTAATAAAAATAATATTTCTTATAACTAAATAAAACTTTTACTTGAGTTACTTGTTACTAAATGTTACTTGAGTAACACCCTACATAACTGATTTGAGTTAAACCAATTGAACACACATTAATTAATGCAAACAAATATCTTAAAGTCTATAGCACTACACAAAGTATTTGAGTAGTTTACATTTAAATTTCAAGTTAAGAAAACTCATTTCCAGTTGACTGAACAAATACTTGTCAATTAAAGCTAAAGTTATTTTCTTTGAAAGAATTCAAATTAAACTAAGCTCACTTGATTACATTTGTTTCGTAACACTGAGTAGATTAAGTAAAAACTAGCATCAGTGAAAGTTTAAATTTTCTTTTTTCACATTACTCATTTCATGTGACTCATTTCATGCATTCATGTATCAGTGATTCATTTTGAGAAATATTACATGAAAATCTAAATAATTTCTAAATCAAAATTTATATAAAAAAATAAATAAAACAGTTCTTCATGCAAAATGGGTTTAGTGCTGCCATTTATGTGAGCTAATGCAGTGTTATGCATGTTGATATAGTTGATGTTAATTAACTCTGTTGCTCCTTCAAGTGATCCTTGGCCTTTTTTTTTCACATCTCCCTGCTCACAAAGACAGTTCTGAGGGACGACCTTTTCTAGGCAGTGTCTGGGTTGCATGATGTTGTTTTTTACTTCCACCAGGGCATGCAAACAGCTCAGCAGCGCCCCCTTTGTACCCTTGAAGCGGTCTTCCGCGAAGCCCGCATAGATGCAGGCTCCACGCACTTTAACTACCCAGGAATCCTTGCGAAATGCCAATCAGAAAACGGATGGGAGGAGATTTTGCTCACGGACTGTTAACATGGCTTTATGACATAGGCGTACATTTTACCAGTTGTTACTTACAGTTTATACAAACATTATCGACCAGTGGTTGATATCTCAAACATAATAATAGCGTATTAAATAATACGATCGCATTATGATTCATTACATAAATAGAACCGAATGTCATGGCTTTACTGAGTCATATAAACGTAGTATGAATATTGAAACCTATACATTTTTCTTAAACTCATTTACATTTTAATTTTGTGTTAAAATTGAACATTATGTATTATTATGTACAACTGTATTTATCATTTACATAACCATGATATCTATTCTAATGCCCAGGTGGCATATACAATTATAGAACTGTAAAAGCAGGCTGTGTAGTTCACATGGACATAAGATTTGGGAAAATAAAATAAATCCTGTTCTCGAAGCTAAAGACTGTAATTTTTTTTTAATGATATTTGTGATATTTTTCTAATAAAGGGACTGATGAGATGACCTTTAAGTTTATTCAGCTTCGACGTCTGAGCTGAGACCTTCTTCCTGTTTCCGGCGTGACGATCGAGTCTGTCCCAAAAATACCTCTCAATGCGCCCTCGCGGACTCACGCTAAGGGCCCTATAGGTCTGCACTACATGACGTCACCGAAGTGTGGACTCTGAGGAAGTCCACAAGTCCGGAGTGTGCCATTTGGGACAGGGCCATAGTTATTTTGCATCCTCCTAATTTAATTTTGTCTTCTGTATTTGCAATGCTCTTAAGTCTTAATATCTACAGCTGACCTTCATATTCACAAAATGAGTAATGATCCTCTAACTGTGGGGTTTTTATTCAGGGAATTTGGTGGTTGATTTAATGATTCTCAGGTTGAGGCCAACTGCAATTTTCATGAAATTGTGCTTAGAACATCTTTAATTGATCAAAATTCCAATGTTTGAATGAGCTACAGTAAAGATAAAAATTTGCAGTGGGAAAAGTAATCGAGAAGAGTGTGTCACTCACGTGGCTCCGCCTCTTTGAGGTCCTCACTGCTGCCTCTTTTGATTGATGAGGAAGATGACATTCTCTGTACCTGGGTGTGTCTGTTCTGCTCATCCACCACTGAAAGAAAGCAATCAATAGCAATCTAATTAAATATTGGGTAAAGTTTCCCAGAAGCCACTGTAACATGCGTGTACATTCCTGTATCTGCAAACCACAGATTTTAGTTTGATCTTATTTAAATACAATCGCGGTAAACACAGTAAAAAAAAGTTAAATGTTAATTACTGAAGCCTTTTCGTGTTTTTCTCTCTGGGCATGTTTTGAAAATGTTATCTCACAGTTATCTTCATGAAGTACAGAAGTTTTGCCTTAGAGTACTCTACAATGCTTGAATTATTTTCTTTTTGATGTTTATTCTATGTATTCTAACACTGGCCCGAAATCCAATGACTTTTCACTTCCACAGAAGAATGCACTCATATATTGTAAAGAATTACCCTTTTCTGCCTGATCTATGATTTGTCGGAGTGCTTTCTTTAGGCTGTTGGCCCTCAGCATCAGCTGCTCTCTTGATCTGAAGGGTCTGGACTGATCAGTGTCGCTCTCGTCTGGTGAGATGGGCCCGGCTGGTACCAGCTTGGCACTGGCGTCTTCGCTGAGAGCCTTAACCAAAGAGTCCAGCTTCTCGTTCAACATGGCACACTGAGATAGACACACACGCACAAATCAAAACAGTTTATAAAGAACCAAACACATTTAACTCTTTATCTGACGCCTCATTTAACTGTTTGTTTAGCTCTTCATTTAATCTTTTGACTGCTAATTCACTCATTATTAAACTGTTCATTTGGCTCATCGTGAGTTGATTTTACTTAATATTTGTTTGTTCCTTTGGGTTATTATTTGACTGTTCGTTTAACTCATCACTTGTCTATTTAACCATTCACGTGTTCTTTTGGCTAGCTGTTCAACTGTTTGCTCACAATAACTGAAAAAAAATCACATAAGTCTCCAGCTTTACCTTTTTTGCCATAGCATCGGCCTCCTCTTTATTCTCTGTGGCCCGTTCATAAGCTTTGCCAACCTCAGCCACAAACTCATTAACTGTTCCACAAAGAAACCTGTGAATGAAAGAGATAGGAATGCACAATTTAGAGGTTCAAAAGGATTTTTGAAAAATTCAAAAACAAAAGAATTATATTCATATTCTATATACATAACCTGCACAACACATTCATAAACACAAATTAACTGTTTACTCACTTAGCAGATGATATAACGTCACTGTGTTTGTCAGAGTCCAGGATTTTGGTCAAGTGAGTGGCAACAGAATCGGCATATTGTGTAATCTGGATTTTAAAAACATAATTTTAAAACAGAAAATCTCATTTAAATACAATTTAAGATTTTTTAAATTGTTTTTAAAGAAGTAACACTAACATGGCATGTATTTGATGAAAAATACAGTAAAAACAGTGATACTGTGAGAATGTCAAATATTATTACAATTTAAAAGAACTGTTCTCTTAGTAAATACTTAAGGAATAAAGGTCACCTGTAGGGGGGAGTCTAATGCGTCCTCCTCCTTTAAAATTGCTGGAGTCTGTTTGGTGGGCACTTCATAGGTCATCACACTCCATCTGTGACACACATTCAGGAACAGAGAGATGAGTTTGATGAGAGTCATTCATCCACTCACTCATTCATTCATTCTCCTTCTTTCTCTTTGTCTCTCACCTGTCCAGCATCTTGGTTGTAGCTCTCTCCAGTTTCTCCAGTATCTGCAGCAGCTGAGCATCATCATCACAGAGTCCTCCCCAGCCCAGCACACGTGCCAGGTCATTTCCTGTGCCCAGCGGTAACACGCCCAGCTGGCACTGTTACACACAACACAACACAAGAGATACTTCTGGGTACTTCTAGAGCTAAAGATGACAAAATAAAAATGGACCATATGTAAAATACCGTTCAAGAGGTTTTAAAAATCAATCAAATAAAATTGCCGCAAGCTTTGTCAAGAGTAATATCAAATAAAATACTATATCATACACATTTTCTTCCATTTAATATGACTATTAAAATGTTTTAAACCTTGTACGATATGATACACAAATTATTGTAAACTTCATGAATTAAATAAGGACAGCGCGATCACAAATCCAATAGCTGCGCTGCAGTCTCTGTGCGTCTCTCAGAAATCAGAGCTTTGACGAGAGTAATATCAACTAAGATACAACATCACACAATTTTTTTTTACTACTTGATATGTTTGTTTAAATGTTTTAAACCTTGAACGATATATGTTTCTCTGACTCTCTCCCAGAGGCAGGAGGCATTTATGTATTCTTTATAATTAGTTCAGATTTGCATTTGTATGGATAGTAAAAGTTGTTTTAGCAGTTTTTAATTATTGTATATTTTCTTTCATGTTCTCTAATCAGCTATTTTATATATAGTCTTTTTTATTTGAGGTTGAGGATGAATCCTTTGTAAATTAAAAAAAAAATAAAAAATAAATATCTATCTAGCGGTGAAACTGTATTTTGCATTCAAACGAATTGTGCTGTCCAGCGCCTCGCTTTGTCAAATGCGTGTTGCATCTACGGTAGCTGTTATGTACCAAAAAGCCATGACAGGATGTCTTCTAATAGCTCTTCGTCGAGTTTTCCTTCGGGTGAACAGGTTTGTTATTTCAAACAAGCTGCAACTTGACACAACGAACAAACGAATGTTACAGTATGAATAATAACAGTGCAATGCAGCCTTTTAAACTTGCCGGGGCAGTGACAAACGCCTCTCACTGCTCTGCTCCTCCGCTTCTGCTGCTTTCAGTTACGTGACGTTGGCTCTGAACGAAAACGCGTTGGCCTAGTACTTTTTGACCCTCTCTGCTATTATAGTTTTTCAAGATGGCGGAACGACATGGAAGCCTCCGTGGACCTACCCGTCACATGTATATAAAGATAATAAATTCTTCGTTTACGAGGATAAGTCAGATAATTGGCAGAGGTATTTGTACACCATTGAGGACATATTTATGAATAAAAATATTGATTTTAGATAATAACTACACATAGTCCCTTTATTATTTAGAATTATTGTTTTAATTAGAAGATACATTTCAATACATTTTATAATTATATATATATACAGGTCCTTCTCAAAACATTAGCATATTGTGATAAAGTTCATTATTTTCCATAATGTAATGATAAAAATTAAACTTTCATATGTTTTAGATTCATTGCACACCAACTGAAATATTTCAGGTCTTTTATTGTTTTAAAACTGATGATTTTGGCATACAGCTCATGAAAACCCAAAATTCCTGTCTCAAAAAATTAGCATATTTCATCCGACCAATAAAAGAAGTGTTTTTAATACAAAAAAAAAAGTCAACCTTCAAATAATTATGTTCAGTTATGCACTCAATAGTCAATACTTGGTCGGGAATCCTTTTGCAGAAATGACTGCTTCAATGCGGCGTGGCATAAAGGCAATCAGCCTGTGGCACTGCTGAGGTGTTATGGAGGCCCAGGATGCTTCGATAGCGGCCTTAAGCTCATCCAGAGTGTTGGGTCTTGCGTCTCTCAACTTTCTCTTCACGATATCCCACAGATTCTCTATGGGGTTCAGGTCAGGAGAGTTGGCAGGCCAATTGAGCACAGTAATACCATGGTCAGTAAACCATTTACCAGTGGTTTTGGCACTGTGAGCAGGTGCCAGGTCGTGCTGAAAAATGAAATCTTCATCTCCATAAAGCTTTTCAGCAGGTGGAAGCATGAAGTGCTCCAAAATCTCCTGATAGCTAGCTGCATTGACCCTGCCCTTGATAAAACACAGTGGACCAACACCAGCAGCTGACATGGCACCCCAGACCATCACTGACTGTGGGTACTTGACACTGGACTTCAGGCATTTTGGCATTTCCTTCTCCCCAGTCTTCCTCAAGACTCTGGCACCTTCATTTCCGAATGACATGCAAAACTGAGCAACAGTCCAGTGCTGCTTCTCTGTAGCCCAGGTCAGGCGCTTCTGCCGCTGTTTCTGGTTCAAAAGGGGCTTGACCTGGGGAATTTGGCACCTGTAGCCCATTTCCTGCACACGCCTGTGCACGGTGGCTCTGGATGTTTCTACTCCAGACTCAGTCCACTGCTTCCGCAGGTCCCCCAAGGTCTCTCAAGGTCCTTCTCCACAATCTTCCTCAGGGTCCGGTCACCTCTTCTCGTTGTGCAGCGTTTTTTGCCACACTTTTTCCTTCCCACAGACTTCCCACTGAGGTGCCTTGATACAGCACTCTGGGAACAGCCTATTTGTTCAGACATTTCTTTCTGTCTCACCCTCTTGCTTGAGGCTGTCAATGATGGCCTTCTGGACAGCAGTCAGGTCGGCAGTCTTACCCATGATTGCGGTTTTGAGTAATGAAACAGGCTGGGAGTTTTTCAAAGCCTCAGGAATCTTTTGCAGGTGTTTAGAGTTAGTTAGTTGATTCAGATGATTAGGTCAATAGCTCGTTTAGCATCAGTATTAAAACAATAAAAGACCTGAAATATTTCAGTTGGTGTGCAATGAATCTAAAATATATGAAAGTTTAATTTTTATCATTACATTATGGAAAATAATGAACTTTATCACAATATGCTATTTTTTTGAGAAGGACCTGTATATATAAATATATATATATATATATATATATATATATATATATATATATATATATATATATATATATATATATTTAGTTATACAAGGCTTTTGTTAAATGAAAACAAAGGGACCAAAATTACACTTAAAACAAACTTATGCAATTTTACAAACTTCCGGTTAAAGCCCTGCCCCACTTCCGGATTTATTAAGATTGTTAGAAATACAGATACAGATATTGGCTCCGTTGCACACCCCTAGTGCACATTTTCATAAGCTTTCATTAAAATACTTTATTCCGGTTATTCTGACCTGTTTGTGCAGGCTGAGTTTGTCCAGTTCAGAAAGAACCCAGCCCACGCTCCCATCTCCACCACACACTAGGATACGAAAGGTCTCAAACTTCTGGAAGAGACGAAGCCTGTACACATAGAACAAAAAAAACAAACAAAAAAACAAAACAAATATGGCTCAGAGGGCAAATTCACTTTGCCAACTAAATTGTACGTTCAAAACAGAATACTATTGAAAGCTGCACTAAGATTGAAAGTACATAATTATTGAGAATGTTACAGCTATCAAATAAACATGTTGGGTTGTTTTAAAAGCTAAGCTACAGTGAATGATTCCTGACTCTAACTGCCTTACAAAGTCTTTTAATTGATATTGCAGTGTGCTATCAGCGGACGTTGATCTCACCCCAGCTGTGGGCCGCCGTTCATGAGGTCAAAGACCTGCGCCGGGTTCAGAAGCTGCCTAAACCTGCGCAGGAACTTGACGCCCTGGTTGTCACCACTCTTACTGTTCACCAGCACCAGCAGAGGACTCGAGCAGGATGGAATGGTGGCCTTCCAGAAGCCTGCAGTGAGCAAGGGATGATGAAGAAGGACAATGGTGGGATTGGAGAGGAGGAAAAGAGAGTGGGAATAAGAGAAGGAGAGGAGAGGAAAAGAACTTGGGAGGGGTGTCATGTTTGGAAATGTAACCATCTTTAACCACTGTCTCTTCAAGAACATTACTTACATTAAGAATGACTGTTGCCATAAAATCTCTAGATTAATGCAGTATGCAAAAGTTTGAGGGCTGTAAGATTCTTTTAATGTTTTTGAAATAAGTCTCTTATGCTCACCAAGACAGCATGTACTTGATAAAAAATACAGTAAAAAGTGTAAAATATTATTACAATTTAAAGTAACTTTTATATTTTAATTTTATTTTTAAGGATTCTTTAATAAATAGAAAGTTTAAAAAGAACAGCATTTATTTGAAAAATATTTTGATCTTTGCAGAATAAAAGTAATAATTTCTTTCGAAAAAAGAGAGAAATCGTACTGACCTCAAATCTTTGAATGGTAGTGCAAATATATATATTAAGTAATGAAATAACTGGAATAACATTTTATTTAATGGTATTTTTAACTGGCACAGTGATAATTATACTTGATCTAAATAATGTCATTCGCAACAAAAAACATATGACAATGTATACAAGCGTTATGGAGACAGCTAAACTGATGCAGTTGCCAGGGCAACCCTTACCGTCAGAGTCGATGCTGTTGAGTGCAGTGGGTGGAATGATGGAGACCTTACACTGACCCAGAGGACAAACCTTTCCCAACTGCTCCTTACAGCTATTATGCACCTACACAGAGGGAATGTACAGAGACATACATTATTGGCTACTCACAGACAGCTAACATCCATCAGTGTAACAGATGGAGACACACTGGTTACACAAGTTACACACCTGTATAAATATGATGTCATAGTCTTTCCTGTAAACTGTGTTTATGTGGTAGTTGTTATGTTTACAGAGTGAAGTGGGTGTGATGCAATATTTTGAGTGTGTGTGATATACAGCACTGTGATCGGTTTTACAGAGTGGGCAGGAAGGTGACGTACGATGGCTTTGCACCAGAGGCACCGCCAGTCCTGTAGTCGGCGGACGCTGCCACAGTTTCGATCACACACCACACACTTAGCACTAACCGGCAGGTTTCCCTCCAACCACTGGTGAGGCATTGACACCTGAATACACAAACATGCTAATTTAGGTACAGATTACCACTAAGACCATATGCATGTAGAATTTAAAAGATTCACTTACCCCATCCTCATCCTCAATGATGTCATTACCTATGGACACCAGAGTGGTCCACTTACAGTTATTTGTGGATCGTACGGCACAGCGCTTGTGGGCTTTGAATTTACACACTAACACACACACAGAGAAAAGATGACATTAAACAGGTCATCACTAGAATGTGATAAAAGGCTGAAGGCAATGTTCGTATTCATGAGTCAATGATCACACACTAAACAAACAACGTCATTGTTCGTTCTACGAGCAGAATAAACAACGCATGAAAAGGTAAATGGCACCAAAAGGTAAAATCCAAACAAACCGTTCATAATGAATGAGAGAGAGAGGGGAAAAAAACAAATATGGGAAACATAGGGGAAAAAGCTTTGTGTTTATGTTTACCTTCACAAGAAAGACCATGAGAGGTGACCCCCGGCAGAGCTTCTCGACACACGTTGCAAAAGGTGGGCCGGGCGTGAGAGCAGGCGTACCAGTTATGCATCCCGGAGAAGTGCTCCATGTTAAACTGACTGGCCTGTGATCATAAAAATCATGTCAACATTATAAATCATTATAAATCATTACACATCCAAATAATAAGATCTGCAGTGATTCTCAACCATAGGGCTTCAAGATGACTTATAAGCTACATCCAGACAGACAGTTTTTGGGATTGACAACTCATTTACTTACAGGTGTGAGTTTCGAAATGTCCCGTTCAAACAACAACTTACAGTAGAGTCTCGAATACGGTCTGTATGAACGTGCAACGGGAGTCAATCCATTGTTCTCTTACCAGTAACAATAGCGACAGTGACCAAAGTAATATCAAAGATAGCGACATCCAGAAAACTGAAAAGTATTATCACTTTTGACATGACAAGAGTCCAATCGAGCCCCAAGCTCGTCCGTCATATCTTCATTAACCGACAGCAGCTTTTATATCTATGTGGAGAGCAGAGCTTTTGAGTCACGCGTAGAGCACAAAGCTGACAGGAGCCGCTCCGGTAGAGGACAGTGACTGGATCTAAAACCTTCAGATGACACAGGTCATATATCCATTGCTGTAAGTTACCAAAAGCAAAACCACACACAAAAACCCACAACAAATAGTAGACACGCCTTTGTGCAGCGCAGAGCGTCTCTCTCTCTCGTACTGTATGATGTGAAAGACAACTAATGATCCAATCAGGTTCCATTCACACAGTGCGGGTTTTCCGAGAATGCTGTTGTGAGTCCTGAATATTTACAGGTGTGAGTTCGGTTATAGAATACTTGTTGTCACTCCCGTAAATAACTGATCCCGTAAGAGGACTGACAGTGTTCTGTTGCTGTCTGAACATGGCCATAATGTTTTCAATTTAAATTATCGAAGTAAATTCAAAAGTAATGTAATAAAAATTTAAAACGCAATGGGCAATTTATATTATGTCAATCTCTAAAATATTTTATTGGGTAGAAATTGTGAGCATTGAGGAGTAAAAAAGGCTACAGTAAGAACCACTGATATAGGGTCAAATACAACAAGCTACTGTTATAGACAAAGACTAGCCTGTGATCTGTTAGGAGTTCTTTTTTTTTTAAACTTTGGCTCACGAAAAGCTCTAAAGATTTAAAAGTCACATGGATTGACACACTAACTACTTTACATCAATATTTCACCTAAACACAATTACAATTATATTAGTTACTCCTGTGTCTTTCATTTATTGATCACTGTGGCGAACAGGACGGCCGAGGGACGTGAGAGAACGGCGCGAGGCCGGTGGTGCGATTGCTAATGAGCAACACCTGTGAAGCACACCGGTCTCGCATCTCTCACGGAGGAGCGGAAGCATAACTGTACGTTCACACAGCCGCCGACTTGAGCTTCCAAAGCGGCCGGAAGTTATTCATTTTCAATGGAAGCTGGCTTCTCTCAGCTGCAAGGAGCGTCAAATCCCTCGGCGTCGCGTTTTGGGCGTTTTGAGCGTTTTGAGTGTCAATCAGAAAGTTGAAAGAAGCTGAACTTTATGGTAATGAGCTATGACGCGGTTCAGCGGCAAGCAGCGGCAAAACACCAGCAACCAATCAGAATAAAGACGTCCTTCACTCTGGCTGATTCCGGAGAAACATACGCTGTCGAGCCGCAGCTGCTGCACCTGCCGGTGATACTCTCCGAATTGATAACGGTCCTGGAGGGTGTCATGAACCCAAAATCTCCGAGTCCGACGTCTTCTCCGCAAATACAGTAAAGCAGCACCAAACACAACAACTTCGCGATTTTCCATAATGATCCAGTGATACACATTTGAGAATGAGCGCAACTTTTATTTGAAATATTTACGAACGCTCGTTTTAAGCGGGAATGCAATTCATTTGCTCACGGTGACAACGATTTGACCAATTGCACTAATGCAAATAATAGCCTAATGCAAATAATAATAATAGCTACTTATTAGCTACCCGACCAAATGTGACCAAACCGGTTATAAAAATGCTGTCATTATAAAAGGTTTCTTCAATGTATTGCTTGTTTTTTCTGTTTATTACATTTCATGTTGTGACACTTCTCTTCTCCCTGCTACGTCAGAGCGTCCAAAGCGTCAACGACATTCCCCGTGCTTTTTGAAAAGCGTCCTTGACAGAGCGGCCAGAGCTTCTTTGACGCTCAAGTCGGCGGTGGTGTGAACGTACAGTAAAGGAGGAGCGACGACGTTGATGATCGAGAGAGGAACAGGCCTGTGTTTTAGTTGTGTTTGGTTTTTGTATTTGTATTTTATTTTGGGTAGCCAGCAGTCGTCCGCGAGGGGCTGCTGGCGGTATTTATTTTTGGTTTGTTTGTTTTATTTTAATAAAGTATTTTGATTGTTCGCCGGTTCCCGCCTCCTTCTTCCCTGAACATTGCTACACTGGTGCCGAAACCCGGGAAGAGGGAGGAACGCGCCGTTCTCTCACGTCCCTCGGCCGTCCTGTTCGCCACAATCACTTAACAAAGAGGGAAGATAAATCCATGTGAAGGAACATTAAACTGCCATTATGAGCATCAATGCACATTAACTGAAGCTTTGAATGATTTTGGAGGGGTTTAAAGGTGAAGATTCAGACACTGACCTCATAAGTCTCCCATTTCTGTACAGACTTCAAAGCACTGATCCAGTCTTCCATCTCCTTCCTGCTCTCCGCACACAACATCAGCTTACGGAATGGAGTAATAACCTGGGAGAGAACGAGAGATGATTGAGAAAAATAATTGAGATACCTACATAAACATAGGCATATTTAAAAATGGTTCACAAGGTTTAAATAAAGCCATTGAAAAGAGGTTTTGCTTACTGTGAAACTGTTGTTGATGTTCTTGGTGCTGGTCTCGGCCACGCTGGCATCTGAGAGGTCGACCTCATCAAATATGAGAGACTACAACAATAAAGTAGCATGTTTTTGTCACCAACAAACACGGAAACAAGGACCTATATTCAGCACCAACTGAGGTTCAATCTACCCCAGAGGGGCCATGCTTTTACCTTTGAATCTTTGGCATAGTAGAGAGTCCTGCCTCGCAGTTTGAAATATCTCCTCTTCCATCTCTGAAAAGAGCTGGTCTGTTTGAGTAGAATACCCTCCTTTACACTCTTCTACAAAACAATGCAGAGAAAGAGAAAATAAATTAAAAACGTGTACAAGACAGCTATTGCAAATACAACGATTTGATTTGTTTTTATAATAGTGTTCTGTTCATGTATCCCTACTGCCACATTTTTTATAATGAAACATTTTCATGCAATGTTAGAACTGGCTATTTTTAGAAACTGCTTCACAGCCCAGTGGATTTACTGGTGTTCATAAATTGCTTCTTTTGCATGTGCATGAAATTCAGTTTTCAGTTTGTTATACTAAATCATAATAAGAAATGAACACACACAAACCCCTGCGGCTCCAACTTGCATTAGCAATCCTGTAGACCTACTTCAATAACAATGGCTTATCTCCAGGCCCAGATGGAATTGTTGGGACTTTTTTCTGCTGTTTCTGGTTTTAAACATGATAAAATGTATTGAACAGAGCTTTATACTCTTATTGATAGACAAGAGTATAAAATTAGAAAGAATATGTATTAAACAAACATGCATGGTTTGGCTAAAAGGATAGTTCACCCAAAAATGAAAATTCTGTCATCATTTACTCACCCCCAAGTTCCAAACCTGTATGAATTTATTTCTTCTGCTGAACTCAAAAGAAGATATTTTCAAAGAACATTGGTTCCCAAACAGTTGATGAAAATACTATGGAAGTGCTTGGTTAACCATATTCTTCAAAATATTTTCTGTTGTGTTCAGCAGAAGAAAGAAATACATACAGATTTGAAACTTGAGGGTGAGTAAATGTTGACAGAATTTTCATTTTTGGGTGAACTATCAGTTTAATAGCTTTGTCATTGATAGCTGTTTGAATTCTGTGGAAATCTACAGAGATTTCTACTTATCACTACAGTATGATAACAGATTGTTACACACATTGTCAATGACTTTAAGGGAAACACTTATGTGGACTTGCATGTTTATTGACACATTAAAACTATCTATGAGCCTCTATCAGATTTACCATAACAACGCAGTCAAAACCAGTTTCTCCTTCCTTGCTTAATTGTTTATAAGAAACATTGGTTTACGGGAAGCATTTAAAAAACCTGATCTGTCACCTAGCGAAATTCCTGATTAAAGTGCCAACAACACTGAAGGAGGGGCTGCAACATTTCCATAAAGTTCACAATGGGCCTCCAAAACATGATCAGGTGTTCAATTCATCGCTGACTTTCATCATAAACCTTGACACTTCAATCTGGTCTGAAAGGCAGAGCAGCTAAAAGACTTTCTAGAAGTCATCAAATACAGCTGCACTTCCACTTAAACAGTAAAATCAAATTAAAAAGTAGTTTGTCCTTGTTTAAACACGTAGGGGCATATTCTGTGCCCTCTGATGACGTGAGATGTGGATTTCATGAGTGTATCGTGGCAGAACACCTCCAGCAGCTCAGCAGTGAGACAGGCTGATGGGACAGAAACGTGAAATATGCTGTATATCTGTCTCTCGTGGCTGTGTCATACTGAAAACAAGGAGAGTGAGAGTGCTGTTGCTAATCATTAAGGAAATCAAAGTGAGTAACCTAGCCAGGTAATCTGCTAAGAGTCATAATGACGTACACATGAAGGGAGTGAATTCACAGAGACAATAAGTCTAGTCTAATGGGAAAGAAAGTGTATCTGTACCTCACTGGCTATATTTTCACACTCTCCTAAAGGGACCATAATACATTAAAGAAATAACCCTGAAATGTTACACAATATAATATTAAGGGGTGGATTTGGAATAAACTGCTGCTTCAATGTATATAATGAGTGATTATAATTTTCCTTCTAAATATCACATGAGTTGAATGACTTCTCTAGGCTTGTGAGATTTTACTTTGTTATAGAAGTTAAAGAAGAAGAAAACTTGATGTTTTGAGAAAATTCTCCTGTTTATAGTTAGAGCCTGGCCAAATCCAACCTTGGAAAAGCTGTCTGTCAGTGTGTGTGCAAGTCTTTTTGGTTACAGGTTAGGGGACCACTGGCATTATTGGAGATTGACGTTGTTCGGGACAGGCTGGCGCCCAGCAACCCAAATTTGCGACTTGGAAGGTCACGATGTGCCTAACTTCAGGTTCAGAGTTTAAGCTGCATAATCGATGAAGATATGCTTCAGTCTATCTGTATATGTTTGGAAAATTACTATGTTTATCTATTTCTTAGCCAATGAGAATCATTCAACCTGAAGCTTAGACCTTGGTGTAGGGTATAACTGCTGTGATCTTTGTAAATGTAAGCGGGGTGGCCTAAGAACTCCCGTGTGAGTCTTGAAGCTGACTTCTGCTGATGAAACTCCTGTGTCAGTCTTGAAGCTGACTTCTGCTGATGAAACTATCTTCAGTAAATCTTTTCTTTCATTTATTATATTTCTGACTCCGGGTCTTCATTCATCATATCTGGTTCTGTGTCTTTAACTGGAAAACCCCTAGCAATATAATACAATTTCTTATCATTTGAAAATAGACAAACTTTTAGCATTAACATGTAAAAAACTGCATTTAACATTTCATCATGAGTGCTGATACTTAATCAGATACACAGCTTTACATATTAAGGGCCAGATTTACTAACAGCTTGTGCCAGCGCAAACCCTCTTTTGGCGTTAAAAAACTACTCAGGATTTACTAAAGACACGCAGTGAAAAATTAGTGCTGAAAAGGCGTGGACACAGTTATTTTTGAGGCTTGCATAGGTCATTATGGAAATGATCTGACTGCATCTGTGTTCTTTAATTTGTGCGTCGTCAGTAGATCACACGCAGAACTTTCCACTCCCATCTGCGCTGTTTTGGACCCTCAATCTAATTTCCCCTGTTTAGTAAATCTGCCCCAAAATGTCTCAGATCAGAATTTTAAATGTTAAGTCACATGTGAGGATTTGAGCCACATTCAGTTGCAATGTCAATGTAACCTCTGAGTCACTTTTGCAGGTGATTATACTCTCTACATTCCTCTCAACAGATGTCTCATTTTCTCCCAGTGACTCCCAGCAGGGCTCATAAATATATGTGAATTGCCCTCAGAAGGTAGTTAAATCTGTTAAAACTCTCTTTGATAGAATAAATTAAATAATGTTTTCTTGGAGAATTAGATTTAGTGATTAGTTGAGTCAAAAGTTATTATATTTGGATTAATTAAAAATAACATACATGTATGTGGGTCAGGTTTTGCTATTTTTGTGGGAACCAAATGTTCAAGGACAGTAAAATCTAAAAACAAATACACTATGGAAACAAAAACAAACTAAAAATATTCAAAAAAATATAATTAGGTCACAAATTTAAAAACAATAAAAGTCACAAATAAAAAGAGGGTTGTATGTAATATGACGAAAACAAATAAGTGTGTGTGAGAGACTAAACTTCAGGATATCTGCCAGTGAAGTCTCCCTGCACAGCAAGACAAACATCAGACCCAGACATCACTCACTCCATCCTATCAGAACAGAGCTGGTTCCACATTCATACAAAAATGAGAACATCTTTGATCCATCACAGTGTGCAAGCACACACACACGCACGCACGCACGCACGCACGCACGCACGCACGCACGCACGCACGCACACACAAAGCGATGTCAGATGGTGACTCAGAGGAATCTCCGTCACAATGATTGCTATTTTTGTTTAATCTCTACCTCTTCCTTCTTCCTCTCCTAATCCTCCTCCCCTCTCTCTCTCTTAGTTCCTCTCAAATTCTCAGTTTCTGTATTCACCCTGCTCTTCTGTTTCTCCTTTCTCTCTTCTTTCTTGCGTCATTTCGGCTCTCCCTGTTAATTCCCTTCTCTGTTTGTTGTCATTCTCTTCTCATTTCTCCTTTTTATCCTCCTCTTTTGTCCTCTCTCTCATCTGAAGAGCACAGTGCCTCTGCAATGCCCTACATAGAGCTAAAACTACAAATCCCACAATTCCTTACAGCAAAGCTGATTAGATCCAAGGAGTTATAAAACCGGGTGAGCTATCCGTCAGCATTCCCATTTATCTCAATGGCTAGTGTATGGAGCCCAGAAGTACACAGACTGGATGCTGCCATTTTTACTTCATGGGTACATCATGAGTTGTGATGTTCAGTTGGCAGGAACGTATTGAATTGAATTGAAACACTGATCTATAATATACATACATACAGTATATATATATAAAGCATAATCATAATCATTTTATTTTGTGTAGTTGACTTCCATGTAGTGTTTCCTTGAATATGTGACGTCGTAATAACGAATGCCTGATTTGGAAATTACCTGATGGAGTTTGGGTTCCTTGCCACTGGCTTGCTTAGTTGGGGTCACTTAATATTTAATTTGACTGCTCTGATACTATTGAATGAGAACTGAACTGGATGATGACATCACTTTTTTCCACAGATCAGCTTTATAGATGAAATTAACTAATTTAATAATTGATGATCTTTACATCGGAACACTGAACTGACTTCAGCTGAACAATGACACAATTTTCTTTTAGAGCTGCTGTACAGCCAAAATGAACTCTGTTTGCATCTTTGAATCATTTTCCTGTTACAAGCTGCTGTGCCTCGTATCCTTGTTTTTCCGCTGAGGAGCTGGACCTGTGACTCGGCCGTACAGTGAAAGCTCAGCAACTGTGGCGAGGGGACTTACGTCTCCGTTCCCTCCTTGGGGAATGAGGGTTACCATACGTAATCGAGACGTTCCCCTTCGTCAGTCACAACGAGTAAGTCTAGACTGACAAATGGGGATATCTACCAAAACGCTACGGCTGCTGGCCCTTCCAGCGCTACGCTTGAGGATCCTGGCCTGACCGCAGTGTTGGGCAGAAGGAGGAGCTCTAAGCAGAGAAGGTCAGTCACTGCTGTTCCGAAAGACCCACTCAGTGGGACTTATTGGATAACGCTAGGAAAGCGCGCCCTTGGGGAAGGGAACGCTGCGGAAGCCACATCCTACCCCGGAGGGAGGCACTGTGACAGATACACATATGGAATAGCCAAGCAGGGTAGTACAACATATGGCAGTCTCTGGGGTGGTTCCAGCCTAGTTATAGGGGAGGATTGTGGAGGAATACACATATGGGGTACCCTCCTACCCTCCTCCGAAGGCAGCGCTTGCAGGTTCACTACCTGGTCCCTGAAGGGAGTGGTAGGAACCTTGGGCACATATCCAAGCCGGGGTCTCAGGACAACGTGAGAGTTGGCCAGCCCAAATTCTAGGCACGATTCGTTGACCGAAAATGCTTGCAGGTCCCCTACCCTCTTGATGGAAGCCAGAGCAGTCAGGAGCACTGTTTTTAGTGACAGGATCTTTAACTCCGCTTACAGTAATGGTTCAAAGGGAGGTCTCTGCAGTGCGCTGAGAACCAGAGACAGGTCCCAAGAGGGTATATAGGGGGGACGAGGAGGATTTAGTCTCCTTGCTCCCCCCAGGAACCTGACGATCAGGTCATGCTTTCCCAATGACTTACCTTCAACTGCATTGTGATGTGCGGCAATAGCGGCAACATACACTTTGAGGGTGGAAGGAGACAGCCTTCGCTCCAACCCATCTTGCAGGAAAGAAAGCACAACTCTGATTGGACATCTTCGGGGGTCTTCCTGGTGGGAAGAACACCATTCAACGAACAGGTTCCACTTTCGAGCATAAAGGCGCCTAGTTGAGGGGGCTCTAGCAGAAGTGATGGTGTCTAGCACCGCCTGGGGTAGGTCACCTAGAAACTCCACGTCCCATCCAGGGACCAGAAATGCCGTTTCCAGAGGTCTGGACGCGGGTGCCATAGAGTCTGAGGTGGCCCAGTGCAAGGTGTACTGAAAACAACTCGAGGCAATTGATGTGCCAATGCAGTTGAGGCCCCGTCCACAGACCTGAAACCACATGTCCATTGTACGTGGCCCCCCAGCCGGTAGCAGAGGCATCTGTGAAGACCACAGCATTCCTGGACACTAGGGATGTGACGGTGAGGATATTTTCCCACCGGTTAATCGACGTGTGACAACACCGGTAATACCGGTATCACCGGCGGGGGCTTTTAAATCACTAATTTAAAGGCAAACGTAAAATGCGCGCGTTTGCACGGGCATGCATAATTGGTGGTCGTGCGGAGTAACACTGTTTTGTTATTGTGTGCTGAATAGGCGCTAATTTGAAAACGAAACAAATTTTTTTTTACATCGCTTATAAAAAACTGGTGCAGCAGTGTGCACTTCACTTTTAAATTACCGTCAATTCATCCTTCGCATGGAGTTTGATGCGATCTGACAAATAGACCGCTGAATTTCACTGCACTTCATGAAGAGTTTTTCTTTTGCGTGAAGAAGCCGCTCGCCGGAGATGTGTTAAGATAGCGGAGTGCATTCATGATTATTAGGCTACCGGTATAATAATCATCCTGGCTCCGTGTCTGAGTGAGTAATTTAGCCTACTCTCTTACCTTTGTTCTTTGATTAACATTAGTGACACATTAGTGACACGCGTCCCATTTTCTCACAAATCTCTACGTTGATTTAAGACTTTATTTAAATCATTTAATACTGCTCTTATGAGGACACTCGACAAAACGGACATTTTGGCATAATTTGTGTGTGTTATGGTTTGTTCAAGCCCAAAAGAGAACTCGATACTGACGCGCGTCTTTTCTGTGGGTCGCGCGCGCGCGTGTGTGTAATAGGCAGGACTTATAGCACGGTCTCTTTAGTCTTGTCGCGCTTAAAAGCATTCACATTAATAAGAGCGTGATCATACAACGCTAGTCAACGGGTGACAGAAAAAAACGGATAGCCTACTGCGTAATTGCGTTAAATATTGTAACGCTTTAAAAAATTTTTTTTTTTTTCACCGCGGTGTCGTGGTGGGCAAGTGATGAAACCGGTGTTGCGACTGAACACCGTGTAACACCGGTAACACCGACTACCGTAGCAAGCCTACTGGACACTTGTCCTAGAGGAACACCTGCCCGTAGAAACGAAGGGTCCGACCACGGGCTGAAGGTTTGGAGGCAGTGCGGGGTGACATGCACCTGATACGTGCCACTCTGCCACGCCCATCTCAGGACTCGGCCGTGAAGCCAGTGCTAAAGCGGTCTCATATGAAGCAATCCGAGCAGCGTTACTGCAGCTGCGGATGCCATATCCCCAGGAGCCTCTGAAAAAGTTTCAGTTGGACCGCTGTCCTGCTCTTGATTGTACTCAAGCAGTTCAACACTGACCGGACGCACTCCTCTGTGAGTCGCGCTGTCTGGTTGACCAAGTCCAACTCCATACTTCAAGGTTTGCAGGTCCAAGATAGGCCGTAACCCACCGCCTTTCTTGGGTACAATGAAGTAGGGGCTATAGAACCCTGTCTTCATAATGGCTGGAGGAACTGGCTCGACCGCGTCCTTCACCAGTAGGACATCGATCTCTGCCCGCAAGACAGGGGCATAGCAACTTCGCAAAGAGGTGAAGTGGATGCCCCTGCACTTGGGAGGGCGTCGGGCGAGCTGGATCGCATAGCCAAGTCTGATGGTAAGGATGAGCCAGCGAGACGGGCTGGGTGCGCTAACCAGGCTCCCAGACACTGTGAAAGCAGGACCGACTGGACCACAGACGTACCCTGGGTGGGGCAGCGAGGTGGAACACAGGGACTCGGCTCGGGAGGCACTGAGGCGGCCCGAAGCGGAGTCTGAGTGTGTTGTGCCACACTTACCTGGTTCCAGGGTGGGGCAGAGGGTGCGTGGGAAGACTTGGTGGCGTCCCCGAGTCCCCTGTCAACGCCCCTGTCTGCCAGGCCGGCCTCTTCGGCGACGCTGTGGAAAACTTTGCCCAGCAGTTTTCTACGGCACAGAAGCAGACGGAGGCAATTAAGCACATCCTGTCCCGACAACCAGCTGCTGCCTCCACCCAGTCGTCGGTGGCGCCTCCGCCTGCTCGTTGCAGAGGATGCCACCCTGCGGCCGCTTCCACCCCTGCTTAGCCTAAGCAGCAGCCTCCACCCAGGCAAACGGTGGCCGGCCGCAAGAGGAGCGCCCAGCCCGTCCAGGCCCCCGTAAGCATAACGGCAAGCGGCCCTGAGACGGGCGACCCAGCGATGGAGGAAATTGCTCTACAGAAGATAGTTTCCACACCTCTCCCTCCCCCGGAGGAGGACCGGGTGGAGAATCTTTTGTTTCATTTTGTTTCTGTCCCACCTTTTTTTCCACCCACATTTTCTGTTCCACCCACATTTTCAATGAAAGAGCAAATTTTTGTGGTGCTGCTGTGGAATGAATACTAATAATTCAATTCAGTTCAGGTTTTCTCTGCTCTGTAAAATTAACCAACTTTTTTCTAAACTATGGCTTTTGCTTAAGAAATGTTATTGAAAGACTCCATCTAAAAAAACTGTCATCTTCTGACCTCTGAATTGCTGTTAAAGTGGGTCTGAGTGGCTTTTTAAGTCAAAGCTGTAACAGCCATTAGGACAATCATGTGTCATTATACTCATAATGTGACTACAACACAGTTGAACAAATAAGCAATTTGTGATAGTGAAAGAGAGAGAAAGAAAGATCATTCCACAAAATATGTAAGGGAGCAATGGGAGAAAATGAAAAAGAAAGCATAGCCTGGTCCTTGAAATATTGAATCCCCGAGAAATAAAAGCTTAATTAACAAACTTTTTTACACCAAAAAAAAAAAAAAAAAGATTATTTTGTCCATTCGAGAGATAAATAAAATCAAATGCAGGGAATCTTACACTGTAACTGGTTTCTGTAATTTGAACAGTATTTTACTGTAATATGTACTGTAAGATACTGTAAAATGTTTATACAGTATGTTACTGTAAACCGCAAAGGATTATGGGAAAATATATGGTCACTACTGTAATTATTCTCTACTGTAAATCAATTTACAGTAGTAAACTTGCCCGCGAAAAACTGACCAATGGCAAGAGAGATTTCTTTTGAATTGTTTTGACTGTATCATGGTTGAAGTGGCAGTTAATGTGGACAAAAGATGTACCGGTAACTCCAAAAAGGTTAGTATATTATTTCTATTTTATGTAAAACAAACATTTGCAAATATTTTCATTTATGTTAACAGCAAACTAACATGATTTGTCTTTTTGTTTTGGTCGGAATGGTTTTGGTGCCTTTTTTTTTTTCCTGACAGTCGGCCGGATCTCCGTCACGGTGATAATATTAACTGGTAAGTAGCTAAGTTCACCTATATTATACGAAATATTCTTTAGTTAAAACGATAACCATAAAGTTTGTGCATATCTCTGCCTCTTTAACGTAGCTCGCCAGGCGGAGTCGTCGGTTAGGCTACTTAACGTTAACCGCAACGAACTAGCGTGTCGTGGTGAAATACTGAGGTAAAGTGAGATAGACGAAACCCTTGTTTAAGTGAGGTTTTTAAACAAGATTGTCAAGTATATGCTTTGATTTATTGTCAACGATGGAGGTATGTGTTGGAGCCTTTTCATTGCCGTCATAACATCAACTGGTAGGTTAACTTCACCTAAATAAGTCGAAGTAAACTTATTAAACAGAGAATAATAATACCATATGTATGTTCCGCGAACTTCCGTCCCCTATTTATCACAACTTAGCTAGTTAGGCAGATGTAACAACGTTAAGTGAGCTAACGTGAAAAAATAAGTTAAAGGAATAGTGCACCTCAAAAAGAAATTCTGTCATAATTGACTTGCCCACAAGTTGTTCTAAACCTGCATGAAGTTCTTTCTTCTGAACATAAAAGAAGATATTTTGAAGAATGTTGGTAATGGAACAGTTTGCTGGTCCCCATTGACTTCTATAAAAAAAAAAAAAAATACTATGGATGTCAATGGGGACCAGAAACTTGTTTGGTTACTCACGTTTTTTAAAAATATCTTATTTTGTATACAGCACAAGAAATAAATGAATACAGGTTATGAACAAGTTGAGGCTGAGTAAATGGTAAATTGACATAATTTTAATTTTTTAAGTAAACTAACCGTTTAAGCGACACCATTGTTAATTACATCTTTTGTTTTATTTTCAAGTTTGTGGCCTGCAATGTCGGAGGTGTGTTTTGGAGTCATTTCTTGTGATTGCCATCCTAATGGTGATGACATCTACAGGTGAGTAAGATAACATCAACTAAATTAGCTGAAGTATGCGTTAGTTTAGCAGGCAGACATAATATAATGTAACTGCTGATGAAAACAACGGAAGGGGAGAAAACGGGTTTACCAGGCAGCAGAGTTAAAGTGCTTTTAAATAATCATCCATCAGTTTCTGTTCTTTATTTTGAATTTGCAGAAGCCATTCCCTCCGCCTCCAGACTGTACATCACTGCTGATGCTCTCTAATACACAGAACAGGTTGACGTTTGAGGAGGAGGAGGAGGAGGAAAGGGTTAGCAATTACCATTATCAATATAGCAAAATTTTGCTAACTAATATTTAAATGTTGTTTAATTTATTAAAAAACTATAAACACCATACAACATAATATCTTACATTATCTTTACCCCTCATGTCGTTGTTGTTAGTAATAAGTTCTGTTATTGTATTTTATTTCTGTGAACTATTATAACACTAAAAGGCTGCTGTGACTTTGTCTGTTTCAGGAGAGTCTGTTCTCTAAGCAAAAACATGGATGCTGACTATGAAGAATCATCATCCAGTTACAACAGCTAACAGACTCTTCTTCAGCATTAACTGTCCATTTTGTCGAATGCAGAATTAGGTAACTCAAAATAAATATATTTTTTTACATTACATTTACATTCATGCATTTGGCAGACACTTTTTTCCAAAGCAACTTACATTGCAGGGTCTCCGCGGGTCCTTAAAAAGACTTAAATAAAATTTTCGCTTTTTAAGGCCTGAAAATGTCTTAAAATCTGAAATTTCCGATAAGGAGGTCTTAAATTTCACATACGGACCTTAAATTTCTTGTCCGACTCGTCATCCGTTATTTTGTTTTGTTTTTTGAACAGTGCGCACAGCACTTTTCTATGTGGGTGCTGCTTCATTCCATAGGTGACTGAAGATGAATGCGTCGCGTTGATGGTTTGCCACACCATTCTGTGTCGTGTCGCAGTGTTAATTCCGTTATTGAAAACTATGACGAAAAATGTTTGTTGACGACTTTTTTTCCCCTGACTAAGACAAGACCATGAGAGACGATACCCACGTCATTAAACGATAACTGTGTCTGTGACTACCGGTATTATATCAACACGTACAATATCGTTGACGAAAAAAGACGAGACTAAAATGTTTTTAAAAAAATACAAACTTGACTGAAACCACTTTTTTGTCGAATAAATGGAAAAGGTGTTACGGCACTATAAAAGATTGGAGAACCACTGAACTAAGGAACAGGGATATGTAGAATTGCACAAGTGCTACTGCTAAAGAGTGCATTGTCAATACAGCCTGTTATCTTGATTCAAATGTCTCATAAGCTTAATTGAATTGGCCTAAAGCGAAAAATTATGATGTCATTTTTTGTCTAAAGACTACATATAAAATAGCTACCAAAATTAATGTCGGTAACTGAAGTTTGACTTTGTCAACTAAAACTATGAAAGACAAAATTACTAAAATGTGACCAATAAGACCAATAAGCATTTTCATCGGAAGACTAAGACTAAAACAAAAATGGCTGCCAAAATTAACACTGTCGTGTTGAACATTTTCCTGTTTTTTTTTTGTCGTGGTAAAGTCTTAAATTAGCCTTTTAGAGGACTTAAAAAGGTCTTAAAAGTCATTAAATTTGCTGTTAAAAAATGTGCAGATACCCTGCATTGTATTTAAGTTTAAAGGAACACGCTACCGTTTTTTGAAATAGGGTATTTCACTGTCTCCTCTATATTTAGGTAAGTGGGCAAACATATTTTTGTCTCAGTGCATGCATTGTCTTATGGTGCGTTCACACCAAACGCGAATAGAACGTCTGGTGCGAGTGATTTAAATGTTAAGTCAATGTAAAGACGCAATTATGCACCTCTAGAGGTCAATCAACATCAGCCATCTTGCAAACAGACAACCGTCTAGCACTTGCCCCTCCCACAGGAAGCGGATTTTTGCCTCGGATGCGCGTCAATTTCGCTTCAAACACTTGCTTTTTACGCGTGTCAATTTAGCATTGGACACGCGAATGGATTCAAAATGTTCAAGCGTCCAACTAGACGGGGTAGACGAGAAATTTACGCTCTATTCGCGTTTGGCAACGCCGCTGGATAGCATGTCTGGATAGCATGTCTGCCCCTGACTTTTGGGGACTTTAGCTGATTCACCGTATCCCCCAGAATGAGATACATACATAACTTTTTCATCTCCGTACGTGCCGTAACTCTGTCTGACGCACCCACCACTAGCCTACAGTAGCTTAGCCCAAAGACTGGATGTAAATGGCTCCAGCTAGCCTACTAATCCCAATAAGTGACAAAATAACACCAACATTTTCCTATTTACATGTTGTGATTTGTATAGTCACAGCGTGTACAAATAACAAGGTCATATGAGACACAGCCATCTTTTAACCATATAAATACTGGGAACTATATTCTCAGAAGACGAAGTTCTGCTATTTCTGTGGAGTGATTACCGCAGCTCTGAGCAAACTCTGCTCCTCACCACAGGGCTTCTCTGGTGCTGCGAGCAAATCACTCCACAGAAGTAGCAGTGCTTCGCCCTCTGAGAATATAGTTCCCAGTATTTATATGGTTAAAATATGTCTGTGTCTCATATGACCTTGTTATTTGTACACTCTGACTATACAAATCACAACATGTAAATAGGAAAATGTTGGCGCTATTTTGTCACTTATTGGGAGCAGTATGCTAGCTGGAGCCGTTTACCTCCAGTATTTGTGCTAAGCTAGACTAGCGGTGGGTGCGTCAGACAGTTACGGCAAGCACAGAGATGAAAAAGGTATGTATGGACTTATCTAACTCTGGGGAATACCGCGAATAAGCTAAAGTCCCAAAAAGGCGTGTTCCTTTAAGACTAGGCGATTTCCTAGGCAGATATTGACTTGGGACTATATATTGCGGTGAAGCACAGGCGAAGCACTGCTACTTGGGCACAGAGATATCACGCAACACCTGAAATCCTCCAACTTCCGTCAACATACCGGCGTGAATATTAGTTCGCTATTTTTCCTACAGAAGACATAGTGAATGGCGATGAATATGGCGGATTTTGTGAGAGACAAAGAGGATGACTTCTCAAAAAAGTCGAGGACTGCATGATGGATCAATGCAGAGAAATCCTCGGTAGCTGAGACACAACTGCAGGCACCTCATCTTGATCTGACACGTTGAGCCTGGTCATCGATGGCAGTACCTTGTCCCACTCGCCACAGCACAGATACTCTATTTCAGTCGGCATAGGCTGGCATATTCCCACACTCACTCCACCAGTTAGTGTTGGCTCTCATCCTCACACCCTCAGGCTGTTGAGCAATCGCAACCTCCTTCTTTTGTCTGTCTATTTCCAAAGCACGCAGCTCCTCTTCTGAAAACTCTGGTTCGTAGAGTTATGGTTCTGGATCTTGACTGTCTGAGAAGTCACCCTCTTCGTCTCTCACAAAATCCGCCATGTTTATCGCCATTCACTATGTCTACTGTAGGAAAAATAGCCAGCTAATATTTACGCCGGTATGTTGAAGGAAGTTGGGGGATTTCAGGTGTTGCGTGATATCTCTGTGCCCAAGTAGCAGTGCTTCGCCTGTGCTTCGTCCCAAGTCAATCTCTGCCTAGGAAATCACCTAGTCTTAATCTGCATTGCTATTTGTACTCATTGTGAATACGCAGGCCACAAGAAGTAATTGAGTTTTTTTTAATCACTTTTACTCCCAACATGCTATCCGGCAACAAAAGGTTCCATTTATTATGCTAAGCTAGCGGCGGCACTGCCAGACTAAGACAATGCATGCACTGAGACAAAAATGTGTTTGCCCACCTATCTAAATATAGGGTAGATGGTGAAAAACCCCTATTTCAAAAAACGGTGGCGTGTTCCTATTATTAAGTTATCCATTCCCTGGAAATCAAACTCATTGTTTCAGCATTCTTGCATCTTTCTCTACTGTTTAAGCTACACAGGAATGTATTGTGAAAGAATGAAGCTTAAATGATTTGAATGTAATGGATTATGAGGTAATTATGTACCATCCCTGTAGGTGCATTCAGAATCAGATGTTTTGCTTTTATCAACATAAAAGTACATGCAGCATCAAGTTTGAGAGTTAGGGCAAATTCTGACAACACCGTTCTCAAAATTAATGTATTTTTTCCCACTTTGTGCTTGCAGGTTCATTCTGAGAATCAACTCTGATGGCACCAAACACTAAAGGCACAGAGCAGATGGAAATCTGGAAAGATCCACACACAAAAAAAGCATCAGCCTGAACCCCTCAGTGTTTCTCATCAGAGAGCTTGTCAACTTTGACTGGCAAAATTACTGGAATGTAACAACACAAACTGACCTTTACGGTATTTTATTATTTTTAGGCCTGTTTTGGTTTTCAGTGCGTGTATGTTTTTGCCATGCTACAGATACAAATGGTCCCCAGGAGATTAGTTCTATGGACTTGGTGATTTTTGCCTTTTTTTGAGGTCAAGATTTGTAATTTGTACTTCTAAAAACAAAATGTTCAACGATTAAAAAGAATATTTTAAGGACAAATGTTCATGAGTTTTTTGGGGTGGGGAAAACATGTAAAAAAAAAAAAAACCTCAATACTAATACTGTAAATGACAATACGGTAACAGACAAAATACAGTAAATGGTACAGTATACTGTAAGTGAAAATACAGTAAAGGTACAGTATACTGTAAGTGAAAATAGAGTAATAATACTGTAAAACATTTTACAGTAAATTACTGGCATCCAGCTGCCAGTAAGTTACTGTAAAATTTACAGCAATCTCTTTACAGTGTAATTAAGTGTCCCTTTAGAAGAAATCAACCAGAGTGAGTGAGATTTGACCTACTGCCAAATGCTTAAAATACGTAAATCAATACAGTATATATATAAACTGACCTTACTGACCTATACTGACCTTAATGAAAAAAATAACACTGCTTGTATGTGTTATAGAATGGCTGAATACAATCACCTGAAAATCCCCCCAATTTCAGCCAATCACCCTTATCTCTCAGTTGCCATGGAAACACCAATGAGCTGTCAGCAAACAAATATGTAATTCAAACGATCAGCGTTCCAAAGATGTGGCCAAACATTGAGCAGCACTAACAGCATGCAGGGCAATAAGCTACACAACCCAAAAACATTGAAGAAAAAAATATAATTAATTCAAAATTAATGAAGACACTTTCTTTGTTCAGCCAAGCCTGGTCAAATACACAGATCCTAATCATTAAAAACCCAGATTGTTTTTTCCCTTAAGAAATCCCTTGTCGATTCAGATATAAAACATAATATTTTCCTCCTAGACATTTCATAAATAATTACAGAACTAGGCTGATGCTGAGATCTCTAAAGCTTTTTTCAGACAGAACCAGATGTATTTGGACAGATCTGACTCATCTGTTAGTAGCAGAGAACCAAATGAAATCAGATTTTTAAAATCAAAGTCATATAGGCCTACGGTTTGAAATCCAGTCAGATTTTTTTCTGAATATGTCTCAGTCAGTCTGAAAGGTCAGATTGTATTTCAAGTAATACATTTTGTTTGGCTCTCCACAGAAAGCTTGTATGGCCTTTATGTAACATTACACAAACTGCTCAATATTGTCTGGAGCAGTGTCTGAATACATTCATATTCACTTACACTTTTGTCAAATGGAAAACTTGTGCATGGAAGTCAACAATGCCTCTGTCATGTTCTTTCATGTGCCTAGTGAGTTCATATTATGAGCAGAGGCAAAAATTTTAATTTTTCCATCCTCACTGGCAGCTGTCACATGAGTTGTCATTTGTCACATGAGTAAGTGTGTGGTACATCATTACTAGAGCAACTGATGCAGATGTACCGGATATTGACCACACATATTGTACAAACAGATCAGATTGCATCATTTACAGTAAAAAAGGACAGTCCTTAAAATCAGATTGGATTAATGTGCAGTATGTTTGATTCCAGGCTCTGTATGCATGTGTGTCCAATGAGCCAGTCAGGGTGAGATGGCACAGTCTGGTTAAAGTTGAGTTAGAGCCAGACCAATTACCCAAAGCGCCCACAGAGACCACGAGTCCCTTTCACAGCTAGTAATTAACCTAATGAACTGATTACAGCCCCTGCAGTACATACCCTGAGTGTGTATGTGCATGTGTGATCTAATTAGAGACTAAATCACACAGCCTGAGAATTTATACCTCCGAGGTGTCGCCCTGAAGAAGCCAAGACTCATTCAGTTACACTGTCAGATCCTACACATGCAGCGTGCTAATGGAAACTGCTGCACACATACAATTCACGTCTTTTAGCATATTAGTTTTACTAAATGATGAATAAATACATCATGTAACACACTATATCACTATGATGAATGTGCATATGTTATGAAGGGCTGTACCCATAGACACGCACAACAGCCCTCCACATTCTGATATGGGCTTTGCAATGTCCAAATCTAAACTATTATATTTGAGTTCACCTAAATCTTGAATACATAGTTAAAAATAGGCTACCTTAATTAAAACTTTAATTGACCTAAAAAAGCTGTTCTAAAAACCAGAGCATCATTGTATCATATCAGCTTATGGGAGACAGACAGAAAGAGAAAAGGAGAAAGAAATGCATTCTAAAAGTACTAAACGGGAGGAGGATAGCCAAAAGAGACTGAGGAGCATAAAAGCCAGAGTTCTTTGAATGGTAAAATGGTCAAGTGACACAGTAGAAGTACCCCACACACCCCAGAGAGCATCTAATGTTGCAACCACGTCAGCCTGCATGCTACTTTAGATATTAGTGTTTGTTAGATGCTAAAAATGAATGCTTTTTAATCTGAATGAGCTGCCATATCGGAGTGCGTTTCAGACCTCAGGAGGAAGTGGTGTTTGAGAGATATGTACTGTAGACATAAGTTTGATCCAATTTATAGACTGTCAGGACACACAAGAACACGCATCGGTCGATAGCATGAGGGGTTTTGGCTCGTGACCGAATCAGCGGAGATGAGAGAGCTAATCCTACATAACCCATTGCCACAGAACATTAGTGTTCATGCTGATCTCTCCATCAACAGGCTTTCAAAGATATCTCATTATTTTGTCAGGAGTCAGATATGTTCCAGTACATAGAAATGCTAATTCATAGTTTTATGTCAGTTTTAGTTTGAATAACTTTACTACTTCAACTTGAATTACTTTGTCAGTTGCCAAGGTGACATTTCTAATTTTCTTAAGTTTTATATTTAAACTTTATTTCAATAAACAATAAATGGTTAATTTATTTTGTTTTGGATGCTACTCCACGTGGCCATTCTTACTTATTCATAGCTTATTTCATTTAAGTGTCAGTTGGTCTCGGAAGTTGCTCCTAAAATACCTTAAGGGGATAATGAAAAAAATAAAAAAAAATAAAAATGATCTAATTATTAACATTCAGTATGAGTACAGAGCTATCAAATGAATGTGGTTAGCATAGCTCACATAATCTGGTCTTGGAAGAATCTGATAAGAAAGGTTTGACATCCATTTTGGCATCATAGCAAATCCCAGCAGAGTTTGTGACATTACTGATATTTCTTCCATACAGGAGACACATGTAAGATTACCAAGATCTTTAGCACTATTAAAAGGGGATTATTCTTCCATACAAATGTTTCAGTTACATTGATTAACCTAGGATGTCCATAATTTCATGTGCATTATGTATATAATTAGAAAAAGAATTAATTAAGGTGAGGATCATATCAGGTATGACCCGGGCTGTGATTGGACTCTTCTTCTGGATTCATTTTTACATTTGAACAGCACTCAAATGTTATCGTACTCAAAAAGCTGTCAAAAAGATAATGGAGGTGCTTTGTATTCATCAGAGGCAAAAATAAAAGAGAAGCACTGCAAACAAATTGCTATCATATACATTCTTGTCTGGACTCATTTTTCCTGAGGTTGTGTGAGAAAAACACAGACATTAAATTGACCAAACTAGTTCTATCTGAACAAAACTTTTGTCTCAGGAGAATAAATCAGAAAAGACTTAAGCCAAAGCCCTCCATTTATTCAAATTTCCATCTAAGTGAAACAATTATGAATAACCTGGCATTGTACACTGAATATTTATGGCTCTGAGACAAATTGCTTTATGTTCCTCTATTGTCAGTCACTTTGGATAAAAGCGTCAACCTTTTTGACTTTAAGGCCACAACTCACTTTCTACTTAATAAAATATTTTAGAGCTTGCCATATTTAGAAATATGTATATTTGTTATAAAAATAATCAAATAATAAGAAATATCTTGATTAGTTGTTTTAGCTTATTTTCATGCTTGTTTTGTCTTATTTTAAATCATTTTTAAGTCATCTTGAGGCCCCTTTGGAAGTTTGCTGAGGTCCCCTATTGGGCCCTGGCCCCCTGGTTGAGAACCACTATACTTGATGCATGGATATAAATTAGTAATTTCCCCATGCATTCATGGCTATATTCATACATAAATTTGATTAATTACATAAACAAAACTTTATGCATGTGTCTTTAACTGTCCAGACTGTCCAATTCTGTCATTCATTATAGGCTTAGCATTAATGCTGTGGTAATCAGATCAGCACAAACAAGCATGTCCTGCTAGCCCAGATAAACCTTATGATGCGCGCACACACACACACACACACACACACACACACACACACACACACACACACACACACACACACACACACACACACACACACACACACACACACACACACACACTGCATCTTGTTTCATAAATCTAAGCCAATACACATATGAATGCACAAAGCCAATCATGAGTCAACTGGTGTGACAGGAAGAGATCATTTATGGATGAGCCTCACAATCAAATAAATCACATAATCACTTAAATAACATCACACAAACACAGTTTGCAGTGCTCACTCTAGAGAAAACTACACAGTGATATAAGAAGTAGCCTATCCAAACCTGTGACAAGATGCTATTGCTGATTGTCTGTCCTTCTGTTGTTCTAACTGAACTGCTGGAGGTTTCCAAAAAGTCTTCCTCTCTCAAGCGATTGGCATCTCCCTGCCCACCCCCATCACAGCCGAAAAAGAGTGGAGCAAAGCAACACACACTGCCTGGACACAACCTGGGCATGATGGGTCCCTTCAGCCATCGACATGTACACACACACTTTCACACAGTAACACGCTGACTTCCTTTGTGCTGGACCTGAAAGACACACCTTCTTCTGAAAAATAACTTCCTCTTACAGGTGAAGTGATAAGACCGCCCATCCTATTACGCCTGGACCTACCCTTTGAGAATGAAAACACACAGAGGCGTGTAAAGGTCTATATTTAGAACTAGATAAACTGGTTTGGTAAGCGTCTTTATTCACAGAATTACTGAAAATCCCAAGCACCTATAGGTCAAGACAGATGTTCCTATTGGATCAGGACAGAAAAATGTAACATTATAAATGTTTTTACTGTCACTTTTGATCGATTGATCACTTTTGACCCCTTGCTGAATAAAAGTATTAATTTATTTTCCCCCAAAAATAAAAATCTTACTGACCCCAAACTTTTGAATGGTAGTGTGTTACAAAAGCTTTCTATTTCAGATAAATGCTGTTCTTTTGAACTTTCTATATATATACATTAGCATAAAAACATGCTAAGTGGAACATTTAAAAAATATTTAAGAATCTTGACTGTGGAACATACCTATAGTGTCTGTTACAGAAAACAAGTGGGATGTGGAAAAGATGAGCAACATGCATTTGGTGAGCGGCGGAAAAAGACGAAAATACAGCCAGAAATAAGCATGAAGAGTAGGCTGTAATGTGATTCTCTCGTGAGTGCTGGACAAGGAGACACTGTAATGATCAAAACGATATGTTCATCTCTTTGACAGCAAACACTGATAGACAGAGAGAGAGAATTTGTCCCTCTATCTTGTATTTGTACAAACCTCCACCCATTCTCTATATCTTCAGTTCACATATTACTGTCGCTCTAAACCTCCCTGTCTTGATGTGTCTTCTGTTTTACAGCCTGGTAATGAGATAAAACATCTCCTAACTACAGTGCAAGGCTGAATGAAGGAAGACATCATCCCTTATGGCTCTGTTTATGAGAATAAGATGAATGACAGCATTTGTGGGTTACAGTTAAAAGTGAAGACACTAGAGGGCGGTAGTTGCTGGAGCTAAAGCAGTACTGCAGTTATTTGTAAAGGTCTGTTACTGTCTCTGTTGAGCCCAAAAACACTAAAGTGTGTGCTTATCACACACACACACACACACACACACACACACACACACACACACACACACACACACACACACACACACACACACACACACACACACACACACACACACACACACACACACACAAACATATCCAAACACAACATTCACACTGGCGCAATTTCACATGTGAAACATGGATTTTCACAGCTGATGTTACATGGTGGTCTGTGATATTGCATTGGCATTATATGGCATTCAGGGTTGTCATAGCAACCCCCGGTTGGCGAGTAGACGGACGATCTGAAGGGCCACCAGGCCATACACACATACACACTGTAAATCAACACAAATTCCCACATCGACATGCTGGGCTGAAGGCGACCTGCTGCTGGAGAGTAAATGAAATGCTATGTCACTTCCTGCGAGAGAGCGATACAAACGCAGGGGGATTGGCATAATCACACGACATATGGAGCTGAGCCAGCTAATCTGTGTACGGACTATGGAGAGACAGAGCCCACTGCCAACATTAAACCTAATGAACCCGGCGCCAGATTTAGTGTCTGCATCAGAGTCAACACGATTCCCTGCAGAAATTCTCCTCCGTATTGACTGATTAAACATGACTGGTTCCAAATGTAGATTATCTTAGTGTACTATTATGATTCAAATTAGAAGAGGAAGTTGAAGGACACTTTGGGAAATTAGAACATATGATATAAACACACACACACACACACACACACACACACACGGCTGCTGTGGGAGATCGCTCTAATCTCTAACAGAATTACTGACGACTGCTTCCAGCATACGCCACAAATCTGGGACTGAGAGAGACTAAAGACAATGAAGTAAAAAATCTATTCACACAATAAAAGCAGAGACAGGAACAATAAAAATTTGAATATAAAAATAAAATAAGTTTCTGTATTTATAATCTAAAATATGTAAATAAAATAAAATACAATTACAAGGCACTAATAAATATAAATATGTAATAAAAGTATATATGATATATAAATAGAATATGTAATAAATAAATACAACTATGATAATACTTACATACAAAATTTATATATATATATATATATATATATATATATATATATATATATATATATATATATATATATATATATATAATTGAAGTAAAATAAAATACAAAATAATATAAATACATTGTATTCATTAATGCCTAGTACTTATTTTATTGTATGAAAAAATATTTAATAGTTAAAAACTAATTTAACTATTTACTAACCCTTAAACTACAATATATTATATATATTACATATACAAATATGTACATTATAAAATAAGGTGTCAGAAATTATCATATAAAATATTATGTACAAAAATAAATAAAGTTCAACCAGACATTAATGAACATAAGGAATAATCCCAGATTAACAATCAATACTATGAATAAAAACATCAGCAAGGCTAAAAGAAAGAGAACAGATTATGACTAGAGAAACACAAGTATGCACCACACATACACAGTGTGAATGGAGGCTGAGGCTGAGAAAGAAAGGGATTGAGACGTCCCACAGATGTGACAACACCTACAGAGTGAACACCTGCTGCTCGTGTCATGAGCGCTGGCTGGACTGAACAAAGGCCTTTTGATTGAAGTCCTGTCACTGCTGCTCCCTCATGACATACACGCAAACGCTGGGCTCAATCACGACATCCTCCTCAACCCTAAGTGCTCTGCCGCTTGTGCCATCTCCACGGGAACAATCCCCAGCCATTTCTGCGGCAGTGTTCCACTAAAGAGCCCATTGTCCCTCCACAAACAACATTCCAGCCCTCACACAAGCTCCAGACCACATCATTACACATGTGAGTGGAATATGTCTGCTCCACAACATACGCACAGGTTTAAATGGTTGAAATACTGTCAATAAAAGAAGAAAAATAAACTATTTAAAAAAGTTAAAAAAAAAAACTAAACCTAAAATTATAGCATGCAAATATGCCATGTAACTGATGGTTCTATTAAAAGGCCTTGTAGCAGAGAGCGAAATCACACAATTCTAAATAAATATTTTGTTCATTTGAATGTTAAGAGGCACTCCAAAAATATATTATAATAAACGTTTTGCAATTTATATTTTAATGTTTACATTTAATTTGGTCAAAATACTTAAGTATTTTACAGTGGGTTTCATTGGAGAAGATTTTTGCCATGCGGTTATAGCGTAATTGGTTAATTGCTTTAAGACGCAATCTTTTCTTATGTATTGTGACATACAAACGAGTGAAACAGATAATTGAAAAAGGAAAAAAACGTAGGGGTTCTTTTCATCGGTTATTCATTGGTTTTCCATCAAAAATGAATGCAAGCTTGCAGTCGATTGTAAGAAAGGGGCACAGTTTAATCAGACTAAATGACTGAAGAAGTCCAGCATATGTCACCAGAGAGATTGACATTTCTTCAAAAGATTTTGACATTTTGATTAAAAATCACAATGTCCAAAAAAGTAAAGAAAAATAATCATACTGTATACATATATTAATCATTTACAATAAGATATATAATATAAAATATATGAATAGGGTGAATTTTCATTTCATGCTGACTTTAACCTAACAACCCAAAATGGACCCCCTGTATACAGTTGAATTTGGTTTGATTCAGTTCCATTCTATTTAATTCAATCCAACTGAATTCACTTTTTGTTTTGTATTTGTCTGTAAATAAATGAACATTAAGTTAACATAGTTCATATAATCTTTGACAATCTTTGTTTACAATTTTGTATATTAACATAACAGATAGCTGATAATATAATGCCAGCCCTGTAAAGATGGATAAAGAGACGAAGAAAAGAGTGAAGTATTGCGTGTGGTTGTACACTGTGTATGTGTGCATGTGTTGTTGTTGGCAGCGATGCCAGATCAACAATCAAAAAAATTGTCTTGAAAGGGAAACTATAAAACACAACAAGCCTAATTAAGTCTTAGTAAATCCCTAACACATAAACACAGTGAGTCCAGTGGGAAAGATAGATTACAAACCAGTGAAACCACATACAGCTGTTGTGAATGTTAGTGCACACTCACACACACACCAGACAAAGAGAGAGAGAGAGAGAGAGAGAGAGAGAGAGAGAGAGCTGTAGATTCCACTTAAACTTTCCAGTGAGAGACACACACAGACACACACACACACACACACACACACACACACACACACACCTGACCCAGCACCTGTTCTGTGTGCGCAGGTCGCAGCTGTACACCTGTGTCGTCTCCTCTCCTGACTGCGTTCATAAGTGAATGTTATTATATTTCAGCATGTGTGTGTGCTCTGTGTGTGTCTCGTCAGCAGTTCTTCTCTTTACTGGCAGCGCTCGGCTTGCTCCGGCAGCAAAATATTTTCTGCTGAATTAATCAATCAAAGAGCATGATCTCTATAAAGATAAATCTCTCTAGATAAGTGAAGAGAACAGAAACTTTCCAAACATTCAAATGACATCCTTTAACTGTGATACTTTTATTCTCATGTATTTATATTTTTATTCTTATAATTTGTAGTATTATGTTTCTTGTTGTATTTGTATTTGTATATGTCCACTGGAAGCCTCAGTACCAAAAACAAATTCCTTGTGTGTGCAAGCACACTTGGCAATAAAGCTCTTTCTGATTCTGATTTCTTTTAAAGTCAACATGCATTATGAATGAGGTTTATAATGACTGGGTTCTTCAGGGGCCTGTAGGCTGATCACACACACACACATATCCCTTTTCCACCATAATCGTGCCGGTGCCAAAGCCAGCACTTGGCTGGGGATCTGAGGACCTCTCTCAGATCTGGTCTACTGACTTTAGTTTTGAGAATTATGATCAGAATCAGAATCAGAATCAGAAAGAGCTTTATTGCCAAGTGTGCTTGCACACACAAGGAATTTGTTTTTGGTACTGAGGCTTCCAGTGGACATATACAAATACAAATACAACAAGAAACACAATACTACAAATTATAAGAATAAAAAATAAAAATATAAATATATGAGAATAAAAGTATCACAGTTGGGTTTAGTCAGAATAGACATTTTCAGATTTACAGATTATGAACATATTTACAGTGTTTTGAATATTATAAATAAATAAATCAACATATAAGTATCACCTGAGTTGTAGGGTATTGCACTAAACAGTGGGAGTATTGCACTTAAGGCATATGCCTTGTGAGGTGTGTTAACTGTTCAGGAGGGAAATGGCCTGTGGGAAGAAACTGTTCCTGTGCCGAGATGTTCTTGTGGCCAGTGATCTGAGTCGCCGTCTTGACGGTAACAGTTCAAACAGGAGGTGTCCAGGGTGAGTGGAGTCTGTGATGATTTTACCTGCTCTCTTCCTCACTCTGGAAGAGTACAGGTCCTGGAGGGTTGGCAGGGGGGCACCAATGATCCTCTCTGCAGTCCGGACTGTCCGTTGTAGTCTCCTGATGTCTGATTTGGTAGCTGAACCAAACCAGACAGTGATGGAAGTGCATAAGACAGACTCAATGACGGCTGAGTAGAACTGAATCAGCAGCTCCTGTGGCAAGTTGAACTTCCTCAGCTGGCGAAGGAAGTACAGTCTCTGCTGGGCCTTTTTCACAATGGAGTCAATGTGATTGTCCCACTTCAGGTCCTGAGAGATGGAAGTGCCCAGGAACCTGAATGACTCCACTGCTTCCACAGTGCTGTTCATGATGGTGAGTGGGGGGAGTGCTGAGCTGTCCCTCCTGAAGTCCACGATCATCTCCACTGTTTTGAGCGTGTTCAGCTCAAGGTTGTTATAACTGCACCAGACAGCCAGCTGTTCAACCTACAGTCTGTAAGCAGACTCGTCACCGTTTCGGATGAGACCGATGACAGTGGTGTCGTCGGCAAATTTCAGGAGCTTGACAGTGGGGTCTTTAGAAGTGCAGTCATTAGTGTACAGGGAGAAGAGCAGTGGGGAGAGAACGCACCCTTGAGGGGCGCCAGTGCTGGTGGTGAGAGTCCTGGATGTGAGTTTCCCCAGTCTCACTCGCTGTTGCCGGTCCGTCAGGAAGCTGGTGATCCACTGACAGATCGAGGATGGTATGGAGAGCTGGGTCAGTTTGGCTGTGAGAAGGTCAGGCATGATGGTATTGAAGGCCGAACTGAAGTCCACAAAGAGGATCCTTGCATAAGTCCTTGGTCTGTCGAGATGTTGCAGGATATAATGCAGTCCCATGCTGCACAGACCTGTTTGCTCTGTAAGCAAACTGAAAGGGATCCAGCATGGGTCCAGTGATGTCCTTCAGGTGGGCCAGCACCAGTCTTTCAAACGACTTCATGACCACAGACGTGAGAGCGACAGGTCTGTAGTCATTAAGTCCAGTGATTTTGGGTTTTTTGCGGACAGGAATGATAGTGGAGCGTTTGAAGCAGCAGGGAACTTCACACTGCTCCAATGATCTATTGAAGATCTGCGTGAAGACCGGGGCCAGTTGGTCAGCGCAGGCTTTTAAACAAGCAGATGAGATGCCGTCTGGGCCTGAGGCTTTCCTAGTCTTCTGTTTTTTGAAGACTCGGCTCACGTCCTCCACACAGACCTTAAGCTCAGGTTGGATGGCAGGAGGGGGGAGTGGGAGTGCAGGAGGTGATGGTGAATGTGTGAAGTGCAGGTTAGAGCCGGTGTGTGGTGTGAATGAGGGCTTTTCAAACCTGCAATAAAATGAGTTTAAATCATCAGCCAGGTGTTGATTGTACACAGATCGGGGGGATGGTGACTTGTAGTTGGTGATGGTCCTCAGGCCATTCCAGACTGATGATGGGTCGTTGGATGAAAACTGGTTTTTCAGTTTTTCAGAGTAGTTCCTTTTAGCAACGCTGATCTCCTTTATCAGTCTGTTTCTGGCCTGGTTATACAAGATTTTATCCCCACTTCTGTAGGCATCCTCTTTGGCATGACGAAGGTGTTTGAGTTTCCCAGTAAACCATGGTTTATCATTAGTAAATGATAAGAATGTCCTGGTAGGAATGCATGTATCCTCACAGAAACTTATATATGATGTTACAGTATCTGTGAGCTCATCCAGATCATTGGTAGCAGCTTCAAAAACAGTCCAATCAGTGCAATCAAAGCAGGCCTGTAGATTCTGCTCTGCTTCATTAGTCCATCTTTTTACAGTCCTTATTACAGGTTTAGCTGATTTCAGTTTCTGCCTGTAGGTCGGTATGAGATGAACCAAACAGTGATCAGAGAGCCCCAAAGCTGCTCGTGAAACGGAGTGATACGCATCTTTTATTGTGGTGTAACAGTGGTCCAGTATATTACTGTCTCTGGTGGGACATGTAACGTGCTGTCTGTATTTTGGTAGTTCACTGGAAATATTTGCTTTGCTAAAATCCCCAAGAATGATTAAAATAGAGTCAGGATACCTTTGTTCTGTTTCAGTTATTTGTTCAGCCAGCTGTTGTAGCGCCGCGCTCACGCACGCGTCTGGAGGGATGTAAACATTCACGAGAATGATAGAGGAAAACTCCCGAGGCGAGTAGAAAGGTTTACAGTTTATGAAATGTGCCTCTAAATTAGGAGAGCACATCTTCTTCAGTGTTGTTACATCTGAACACCAACTTTCGTTAATGTAGAAACACAATCCACCACCTCTCGTTTTCCCCGTTGGCTCCGCGATGCGATCCGCTCGGAACAGCTGGAAGCCCGGCAGATGTATTGCGTTGTCCGGTATGGCTTCACTCAGCCAGGTTTCAGTGAAGCACAGAGCAGCAGAGTTAAAAAAATCCTTGTTAGTGCGGGTGAGGAGAAGAAGTTCGTCCGTTTTGTTAGGAAGGGATCGGAGATTCGCGAGATGAATACTGGGGAGTGCAGTGCGCAGGCCGCGCTCGCGGAGTTTAACCAGCGCGCCGGCTCGCTTCCTGCGTTTGCGTCTGACCGCGCGTTTGAACAACAACGCTGCCCCTCCGACGAGAATGTCCTGCAAGACGTCCGAATAATCAAAAACTGTAGAAAAGTTATCTGGTGTGTGTTTCCTAATGTCCAGTAGTTTGTCTTTGGTGAAACTGATAGGAAAAGAATGACTAAACGCAGAACAAACAAACAAAAACAACACAATAGCTGGAGAGCCCCACACAGAGGCAGCCGTCTGCGGGGCCATCTTGGATGTATGTATGATGTGTATGTATGTATGATCCAAAGTCATTTAATTCAGCATCTTTACACAGCACAAAGAGAGTGGTACAGACAACATCTACACTTAAGATGAGTCTTTGCTACCTATTGATGTGGCATAGTTAGGTTAACTGTTTACTGCTATTGTTAACATGCTAACATTCTATTGTGCATGCTTTCCCCTATTCACTTTTATTTCAAAGCAAATCCAACATTACACTACTGTCCAAAAGTTTGGGGTTGGTCAGATTTTTGTATGTTTTCTCTTTTAATATGCTATTCAAGGCTGTAAGTATTTGATCAAAAATACAGTAAAAACAGTAATATTGTGATAGAATTTTTGTGAAAACCATGATTCATTCTTTCAAGATTCTTTGATAAATCGCAAGTTCAAAAGAACAGCATGTATTTAAATACCACATAAACGTGTTAAAATAGAAATCATTCATAACATTATAAATCTCACTTTTGATTAATTTAATGTGTCTTTCTTAAAAAAATTAAAAACTGACCAAACATTTGAACGGCAGTGTACTTTATTTAATAGAGCGAACCCAGAGAACCGGCACCACCACTGACATCACGAAAGTGGAAACGATAACACACATATTCAAATAGTGTGCGTCCAGACTGTGAGATTTCACAGCACCCTGTGATCTCTCCCTCTCCTCTAGGAAGCCATATGGTGACCAACAGACAGTCCCCGCAGCTCATTAATGGATCAGGCCTTTCATTGATCAGCAAGCTAATTGTGACTCTCTCTCTGTCCTTTTCTTTCTCTTGACAGCTAATACTCAGTGATATTGTGATGTGTGACGAATACGTGTGTGTAGCCATACAAACTACTTATTTACCCAGCCTTACGTCAATGAGGATCTTCCATCTCTCTGGTCTCTGAAGCAGAATGTGTGCCGATATCATCTTCCACGGGATAATCAGACAGGATCATATAACCTGCTCCAGTTCAATTACAGTAAACCACTCCAATCAGCTGATTCCAGCAATAACACACAGCTGATGTCCAGTTAGTATGTGTGTGTGTGTGGGCACTGCAACTACCTACTTACACAACCTCCTCTCTTTCAATCACATTTTCGTTTCTCCAACTATGGCTTCCTTTACTGTTTCCCTTATTCTTATTCTTAAGGCCCTTGCACACTGAGTCCAAAATTCTCGTTAAAAAATAAATACAACCTCAATCACGTTTACACACTGCCTCCGAAACTTTCGTCCATTATCCTTTTTTTGGATCGGATTTGATTTTCGTTTTTTTTCGAATAAGTAGCAAGCATTTTAAAGGGGTGGTTCAGGATTTTGGACATTGGACCTCCAAGTTAGCCTGGGTGTTATTTATCAGTGGAGACAGTTTTCAAAAATTTTCATCCAGTACTTCCAGTTGCATAGTTCACCGGTGCTAGGCTAGCGCGAGTCAACGGTATCTGCTAGCCTGCCATTAAAAACAGTTTTACCCACTCCACAGTACACCAAAAGCAAATAAATTATAACGCCAGACTATCGATGTAAACGTCTGTTGAGAGAATAATGTAAGAAATCAAACCACTCTTGCATCTCAATGATCGCATTACATTTACAGGAACTAGTTTCTCAGCAGCGGCGGAATTTTACTTTGCTCCGGTTAGTAGTACTGCGCCGAAAAGATATTGAAACATTCGAATGTAAACGAAGGAATTGGCAACATGGTGATTCAGTGTGCATTTCGAAATTGTAAATACAGTGGCAGGTAAATACACTTGTGTGATTGTCATGTGGACCGGCTCTCTCGGTTGCCTAGGTCAGTGGTTCTCAATCCTGGTCCTGGGGACCCACAGCTCTGCACATTTTATATGTCTCCTTTATCTGACACACCCAGTTCAGTTCATAGAGCACTTTCCTGACGTGCTGATGATCTGAATCAGGTGTGATAAATGAGGGAGACATACAAACTGTGCAGAGCTGTGGGTCCCCAGGACCAGGATTGAGAACCACTGGCCTAGGTAACTTACTATCACTCCGCTGCTGTAGACTGTGCTAATAAATACAGGGAACAAAGTATAACTATTGCAATGCGATGAAAGTGTAGTTTGATTTCTAACATTATTCTCTCAACAGACATTTACATCGATAGTCTGGCGTTATAATTTATTTGCTTTTGGTGTACTGTGGATTGGGTAAAACTGTTTTTAAAGGCAGGCTAGCAGATACCGTTGACTCGAGCTAGCCTAGCACCGGCGAACTATGCAACTGGAAGGACTGGATGAAAATTTTTGAAAACTGTCTCCACTGATAAATAACACCCAGGCTAACTTGGAAATGAGGTCCGATGTCCAAAATCCTGAACCTCCCCTTTAAGAGGTGTTTTGACAATTCAGAGCTACATGTACCGAATGACGAATACGAAAAAACGCATATGAAAATTTCGGACTCAGTATGCAAGGACTTATACAGCATGAACTCCACGAGTTTGGAAGCAAGAACATGATTAATGTCAAAAATGTACTTTTTTGATTAGTGACCTAGAATTAGTGTAGAATCTTAAATATTTCTTATTCACTGGTAGTTAGTGCAGATTTGCTTCTCTTTTTTTAGATCAAATTATGCTATCAGCACAGCAATTTCAGTGAAAAGTTGAATTGAAAAATGGCATTAATTTCAGAATGTCTTTGTCCGCCTTTTGTTTGAATGACAGCAGCACTGCACGAGCTCCACAAGTTTGGAAGCAAGAACATGATTAATGTCACAAATTTACTTTTTTGATAAGTCACCTAGAAATAGTGCAGAATCTTGAATATTTCTTATTCATTTAGTCACGTTTCTTTGTATTTTTTTTTCAAAATCCTAAAACTTTTATTTACGTTTATTTACAGGTTTAAATTGATTTTTATCAAAAATATACTAACAACAGTAATATTCTGCAATATTATTACAATTTAAAGTAACTGTTATATTTTAAAATATAATTCATTCCTGTGATGGCAAAGCTACTAGCAACTAGCAATGAATAAGAAATATTTAAGATTCTGCACTATTTCTAGGTGACTTATCAAAAAAGTAAATTTGTGACATTAATCATGTTCTTGCTTCCAAACTTGTGGAGCTCGTACAGTGCTGCTGTCATTCAAACAAAAGGCGGACAAAGACATTCTGAAATTCATGCCATTTTTCAATTCAACTTTTCACTGAAATTGTTGTGCTGATAGGATAATTGGATCTGAAAAAAGAAGCAAATCTGCAGTAGGGAGTTCCTCTGTCCTTTTAATAAAAATACAGAGACAGTATTTTACGTGGTAAACAGCCTGTGACAGCACACTGTAAGTGCCAAAATTTGCATACTCAAAAAACTAATTTGTATTCTGATTTGCATATAGTCTCAGGTCAAATAGTCACACTGTTGCTAATAGATGTTAATAAGAAACTGTGTTAGTACAAGAGATTCGACAGAGCCAAATCTGAGCGCGTGTCTGTGTACAGATTACAATACATATGTGCTGGAGCTGAGCACTCAGAGGCTCTTGTAGAAAGAACTCCATCTGTGTGTGTGAGTTTGTGACTAAGTGTGTGTGGGTTTATATGGGTGTAGAAGAGAACGTTTATGAATTAGTGCTTTAATTTAATTTGGCATTAATGATAGTTTGTACATTTTACTTTATTTGCACATTTCTCAGTGTATACAGGTATGCTAAAAACACTTTGGCAACCCTGAAGTGAAGTTGTCGTCATGTCAGTACAATTTAGTGCATGTGTGTGTCTGTTTTTGTGTGTCCAGTGTGGTAGTCCTTCAGTGGGGGCGTAAAAGGCTCTCCCCTTCTCTTGCTCCATCCACCATGCAAATGAGCCCTATACACAGCTCTCAATAACACTCACACACAACCCGACACTCACCTCACCGTCCTCCCACTCTCCTGTCCTCTCTACTTTCATGCCATCTTCTCTGTCTATTTCAGGCCGGTGCAAATCATTTCATTTCTTTACCCCCCTCTTCTCATGTCTTTGTCCTATTTTATATCTACTTGTTTTCCTTGAGTATTCTTTATTTAGCAGAGCAAGGCCCTAATTTACATAGCCTATGGCCACTGCAAGAGAGAGATAGAGAGAAAGAGGGAAATTCCTTTGGCCTTCTTGATGGTACTGAAGGCTGAATCCATACCTCTCTCACCATCTCTCTCTCTCTCCCTCCCGCAAATGCTTAACACAAGCCAAATAGGGAATCAAAGAAAACAATACTGCTGCCAACTATCTCTCAGTGTGTGTCTTCCTTTGCATATGATAATGTTGTTGCAGGCAGAGATGTTTTCACACCATCTCTCAAATAATTGACCAGAGTCAGAGTCTTTTTTGCATCTCATGTGTTTTTAAAGGACAACAAGGAACACCCTGAAAATGACGACACTATTCAAATCATAAAAAAAAGGCCAAAAATAGCCATCTAAATATAGCCCACATCAGAACACGATCTAAAAGTGTCAAGGCCGGAATTGTTTCTCAGGCCCACAGGTTCACCTTGACATGCAAAATGGGCAGATTTACAAGGCAAATTTATATTATATGATGTCTACTAAGAGACAAGAGCTACATATGAACAACTCGTCTCCATACGCGCGTGAGGACTCCGATCTTCAGATGAACTGCATAATATAATGTTCTGATCCAATCTGACCTCTGACCTGCAATGCTGCCTGAATCATAATCATACACTGTTCGTTCGTTGGCCAGAGGAGAACTGGCCCCCTGAATGAGCCTGGTTTCTCCCAAGGTTTTTTTTCTCCACTCTGTCACCTGATGGAGTTTAGGTTCCTTGCCACTGTCGCCTTTTTCGCCTTTCTTCGCCTTTGTCACCATTGGCTTTTGGCTTGCTTAGTTGGGGACATTTAATTTTATATTTAAAGGGTAACTAAACCCTAAACCAACTTTTTTTAGTTAATGATCTGTAAGAATGGGGCTTTATTAGTGCTGTTCTTTGATTCGAGTAACTCTTTTGACATTTGGGTATAAAGTGTTTTAATTCTACCATATATGGTGTAAAAACGTCTGAGTGCTGCCCTCTTCAGGTTTAACGGTGGCTACTGCAGTTGAATTTTCCTATTGGATGTTTGGGGTGGTTCGTGACGTAAGCGGTGGCAGGTGACGAAAGCATGTTCCAGCTCACCACGCCCTTGGCAGTATAAAAACCATCTTGTTTCGTCAAAACCACTGTTTCGACAGTCCCGAAATCTAAGCTGTTCTCCCAAATCCCGAATCCTGCCCTGATTGTCCCGAAAATTATTCTAAAGCAAAATCTTGAGTAGGCCTAGTTATTGTCTGATAAAACATTAAAAACTGTCCGTGGAGGTTGAGTCGTGAAGAGAGCGCAAGTTGCAGCAGCCGCGAGCTCAGTGAATGAATGTGCAGGCAGCCAGTCGGAGTGATTGATTTGTCGCGGCACTGTGTGCCAAAAAATACTTCGGCAATGAACAATGACTACATATTAGACTACACCCCCAAACTCTACTTTGCAGCGGCGTCTTGAGGTGAGTGATCATATATATTTTAATCACAATTTATGGTTAGGCTAAAGTTAATCCTCTGGGGTCGACAAACACGAGGGGCATTTTGCTGGATTTTTTCACATAGCGGCAAAACATTTTGTTTTGCTATTGACATCAACTCGATAAAACTCATCGGATGCTGATCGCGATGCGGGAGTTAAGACCGCAGTTTGAGCCAGCGGCTCGAATTGATATGGCTTTGGCCCCGTGTCCACAGACAATTCAACATCCTCGACTTAAAATGACAGCTCTGTTGCAAAGCTACTTGCGTCACTCCAGTCCCTCTCCATTTTAGAGTCTGACAGCAGCTGTCAATTAGTCCCTCACTGCGGGTCTCAGGTGCACGCCCCCCCACTCAGCCCCGCCCTCGGTTCGTCGCCTCTATCTCCGCTGGGCTCTGCCCACTTTTCCAGCATTTTTCAAATATTGCCAGTGGGTGGAGTCAGGCTCTGACCAGGGGTTTAGTTACCCTTTAACAATATTATTACAACATTATTTTCCTGTTATCTCTGTAAAGCCGCTTTGAAACAATCTGTATTGTAAAAAGCGCTATAAATAAAGGTGACTTGATTTGACCTCTTCATTTGGGACTTTTTACCATAAACAATATTTGGATAATTTGATTATTAGTGGTGCTTGCTAAAGCATCACTATAATTATTGTTCATACTTGCATTACACTGCTGTTTAAACGATTGGGGTTGGGAAGATTAAAAAAAAGTAGTGAATAATTTTATTCAGCAATTTAACATTAAATTGATCAAATGTGACAGTTAAAAATTTTACAATGTAAAAAAAAAAAAAAAAAAAAGTCAAATAAATGCTGTTCTTTTGAACTTTCGATTCATTAATGAAAACATGTTTCCATAACATGTTTAATGAAAACACGGTTTTCAAATAAATGCAGCCTTGGAGAGCATAAGAGACTTTTCAAAAACAAAATCTTACCGACCTCAAACTAATGAATGGTAGGGATTTGTTTTAGGGGTCTGATCAAATACCTAACCCTTAGAAGTAAACTTTTTTAATTACTAAGTACTTTTTACCATTTATTTACTGCATGCATGATTGTAAATATTAGCCTTTGTGTGTCCTTGTAGTGTGCAGACATGAATGATACTTCAAATTGTGTAGAGAAGAGGTGCCTCTAAACAATCAGACTTAAGATTTGTTCCTGGTATACAATAAAACTAAATAAAATAATTAAATACACCTTATCGACCACATATCAATGCACTAAAAACCACACAGAACACCTCAGCAACCACACGGCAAGGCCCCGGCAACCACCCACAATTCCCTAGCATTGTGGAGGCGACCTCTGCATTTGCAAACACCACTCACATCATCTTCAGAAAATGTAAGTTCAGTTCATCACTCTTGTTTGACAAAGATAAACTAAACAAAATTATTATAAACTAGTTGGTGAAAACAAAGTCACTGATTGTTAAAATATTCCAAGGAGAATTCTACACAATGTTGATTTTCTAAGAGCGGGCATTGCTCAATGTGAGCACATTTCTAGAAAGTAAATAAAAATAGACACTGCTTGGAGCTATAGTGAGTGAGAGGAAGCATAACCGTGTGTGTGTGTGTGTATTCTCCTCCGCAGTTTGTTAAGGTCAGTGTGAAGAGCACTGGTGTGTAGTGTGCTTTCTCTGGCCGCCCCCTCAGGCCCTGCTGTTGTGTAACCACCGCATTGCAGTCGCACACACAAACACATAATGACTGAAGTGGCATACTGTATTTGTGGGATAACACAAGTGTCTTTATGCGTAACTATGTGTGTGGGTCAAGTTTTGCCTACATTGTGGAGACCAAATATCCTTACAGGGATAGTAAAACCTGAAATCACAATGTGGGGACCAGCCTATAGCTTCCAGAAGCGAAACGGCTTAATAAACATAAATAATGTCTAAATAAAAATGCTAAATGGTTTCTATGACAGTTATGTTAGGGGTTAGCAGCGGAGCCATTGTGGGATCTCGAGACGTTATTTTTTACTTGAAAGGACTTTTAAAAACATGATGCTCGTGGTGCGTAAGACGTGATACAGCAGGCAAAATGTCCACCTGAATGCATATGGCTGTAGATGAAGGGTTTCAAAAAAGGGAACAATTGTAAATTATTACGAGAGAGTTTTATGGTGCATAAACTGTCTAAAAGCTAAAGCAAACAACTAAAAAAAATATTATACTAAGAAGCTAGACAGTTGATGGATGATTAGTTAACTAATCAAACATCTTGTACCATAGTAAAGGATATGGGATGGAAATATCATTAGCTCTATATATAATAATAGAAGTCAAAGAAACTTGGTGTTTGGAGGTTATTTATTTGCATTAATGTTCCATGAAGAACCTTTAACATCCATGGAATCGAAGTATCCACTGCACATGAAGTGGAAAAAGGTTCTTCAGAAGTTCTTATTTTTAAAGGGGTTCTTCAATCCTGGCAAAATTGGCTTTCAATAAAACTTGGCTGCCTATGCAGTAGAAAGGCTAAACAATTTTTGAAATCGATACTACCTGACTAGAGAAAACAGAGAAAAAAGGCTGTTGCCTTCCCTTTTGCCAAATAGGTAGGAAAACGTCAACACCCATTATGCACGTTGCCGTCCAAGGCCACTGCCACCAGTCTGCTAGTCAAATACCACCTTGCTCTAATAGGAAATACTTCCTGGCAAACTTTTAGTCACTTGTATTGTTCCTGGTCGCAAGAATTAAAGAGTAAACATTTAGTGAGTTACTTTTGGTTTCCAGTGAAGGATCCAGCAAGTTGTAGGCAGTGGCTAAAGGCTGCAAAGAATCATAAAAATTTGGAGATAGCATTGTGACCGAAAATCTGAAAAGTCTCTGTGTGTGCAGTCTCCATTTCAAATTGGATGACAACGCATACTGTGTTTTAGGCCAAATGGAAGGGAAAAAACTGAAAGAAGCTGCCGCTCTGTGACTGTCAGTTCCGCCCAACTTCCTGAAGCAAAACGCTGTCATGTACCGATAAGAAAACTGTTGCCATAGTGTTCCCTTTTTACTCTGGTAATAACCCTCTGTCAATCTGACTATCTGTGGGTGGGGGTACAAAAATGCAAAAGTATAATCTTTAGTTTTCATGAAAGCCCTGGAGCTGTTTAAAGTATGATGCGTTTTACGTTATCCGGCAGACTTTTGCTGACAAATAAGCGTGAATTTCTCGATCCAGGTAACATGGAGAATTAGTATACATAGTTATTAACATATACTCCAAACTAGAGCCCGAACGATATATCGGCGGGCCGATATTATCGGCCGATTTTAAGCATTTTCCTAACTATCGGTCTCTGCATTTATAATGGCCGATAAATGAATATTTAAAAAAATGCTGGTGCGGTGATTCATGTAAGGGTGGCGCTGCCAATAAAGCACCTAAAAGCTGTCACAAGAACTGGCAAAAGTAATGATTATGAATACAACAAATATAGCAAGGAGACATTTTAATTGTTTATTAACAAACAAGTGTTTTCAGTCAGTGTCAGCCAAAGATGAAGTTGACGATGCTGACTCGTGATCTTCAGTGAACGCGTGCCAGAGAGAAATGCACATTTCATACGATTACATGAGTCTGTCTGTCTTTCGTTTTGAATTGTTCTGTTTAAAAGTAGACATTTCAATATAGATATATTTCAAATCTCAGGTCTATACGCTGAGTTTCGGTTCATGAGACGAGCTCCAGTTCACCCGCAGGCGCCTCCATGTCGAGATTATCTATCGTCTGCTATCTACTTCTTATATATTAAATCCAGGCAATTGGTTGATGAAACATTGATTAAAATTAAGATACAATTAATACAAAACGAAATTCACTTTGAAACGAAAGGTTTTGTGCTTTCTTTTTGATGTCTATGTGAAAGTTTCCAAGCATATTTTAGTGCCGCTTTCAGAGCGCTCACGTCCGTAGTGCTGAACTGTCGAGTCTGTAACATTGTTTTTTCCTCATAAATGCGAACACAAAAAATAAAATAAAATAAAATGAATATTTTAATGTAGCCTGTGGAGACTGAGAGCCAACCCTTCTTCATCCAGTGGGTAGTAGCCTACTTGTGATTTGCGCAGTGTAATTCACAGAATTGATTTCTCTGCTACAAGCCTCTGTCACGTATTGTGTGAGCTTGTGACTATTGCAAGCGCACAGCTGAGAAGTCCTTATTATATTGTCTGCTATATTTACTTCTTATTTATTAAGGCAATTGGTTGATGAAACATTGATTAAAATGCGTGGCGCGAGCGATCTCCGACAGTAAACTGATTCTGCTTTGTCTAGGGTAAACAGCTGTTGCGACGCGAGCAGTAACGGCCGCGTCCGGTGTAGACACAGTGTTAAACCTCATTCTGCCTGATAACGCTACGTTACAACATCAAGCAATATTCCAAAAATGTATATAATTATAACACTTTATATAGGGCCATTTTGCATTAAGAGTAGCCTAGTTTCACGTTTAGTACATTTTGCTTACTAATTATTTAAAATAGTATAAAAGTACTGTACATATGTAATTAAAAACGTTTTCATTATGATATTATTAATTTTACTTTAGTAAAAAGATCTGAGTTCTTCCTCCACTGGTAGAGATTAGAGGAATTAAGAGTAAAAATAGAAGATAATAAGGTTTTGTCAGTGACACTTTTTATATATTTATTGATACAAGTTATGACTAAATTAAAAGACAAAGTCGTTAGTGAAGATTATGCAACATTATTTAGAATATAATATAATATAATATAATATAGCATGCAATGCAAACTAGTTTGGTTACAGCTCAACTGTATAATTCTCATTCATTCCCCCTGCCTCCATATCTGTGTCACACAAGTGATCACCACATTTGAGTGATCATTGCAAAACGTGTTTATAAAATATATTTATTCTGTTTATAGCTACTGTGTAAAAGTACCCATCAAAAGTTTGTACACACCAATAGGAAAGTGTCCAAACTTTTGACTGGTATACTGTACTATAATACACATAAATAATATTGCTACTGTATTATAATATACACATAAATAATATCGGCCGATATATCGGTATCGGGCTTTTTTTACTCCCTAATATCGGTATCGGCATCGGCCCCCAAAAATCCATATCGGTCGGGCTCTACTACAAACATTGTAACAATAGAAAGCAGGTTGAAAATCTGTGAAGTTACACTTTAAGAGTGCACACTAAAAACTACAATGCTAAATTCATCCCAGAGAGGGAACACCAGAGATAGATGTGAAGATAAATATAGAAAATATAGATTGTAAGAGCAGTGGTTATACTCCCAGCAGGTGTTTATAGCCTTGCCTGAATCTTCTGCTAAAGCTCCAACAGTCTCATGTTAGGAGAACATTTCTCATTGTTCCTAGTTTCATCAAGCAATCATGGACAAGTGGTACAGATTGAGAGGAGAAAATAATCTAACCAAGGGAACACACACTCTGGGTCCCTGGGGCACTGTGCAACACACACAGCTTGACACGATTAGAAACGTAGTGGGAGACAAGTTAAAACAGTACAGAAAGAGAAAGTGGAAAGGGGCTGGATAAATGGCACTCTGTCTATTTACCAGTGACATCTTTCCAATATCCAGCAGCAGGTGATAAACAATGTGAGGAGAGAACAAGAAAGAGCGAATGATGGAGAGTTTGCCATAGAGAGAGGCTGCTAAACTATGTTAGAGTAAATATAAGAGGAAAACACACTTTCTCTGCCACACGCAGTCATTTCTCAATATTATTTCTTTACCAATCTCACACACACACACACACACACACACACACACACAGAATTTCAACCGTCTGTGTCACAATGTGGCTTCTGAGACAGTCAGTCAGAGGTCACAGACAGGGACCAAACTGAGAATAAATATAGCTGGACTAAATTTAATCTACTAAACTCATGAAAAATTATAGTAAGTACTGATTAGCACCAGGGTGAGAGGAGAGCACCAAAGACAACTCCCAATAACCCCTGCTCCACCCAGCAGAATGTTGTGGTGAAATCCGTTCGTTGCAACCGGTCTCTGGTGTGCTCACTGCAATACCCAGCACTTACATCGCACTCTTAGGCAAGTTTCTGACAGTTACAAAATACTGTAAGTAGATAGCAGTGTAGAGGTCAAAACATAACTGTGCTGGGTCATTCCAGTGGGCAACGGGGGTTCAGCTATTGCAAAATGTGCGTTTAACAAGACTTTACTTTAAGGAAGCCTGTTTTCATTGAGTAAAAAAAGTGATCAAATTTATATATACTGTGTATATATATATATATATATATATATATATATGTCACAATTATGAGAAAAAAGTCACAACTGCAAGAAACATAAGTCATATTATAAGACATACAATTGTAATTATGAAAATATGACAAATTTGCAATTGTCGAATATAAGTCACAATTAAGTGAAAATAGTCACAAATGTACAGTAAAGCCACAATTAGGAAAATAAATGTGCAGCTGCAATATTTAGTCACAATTGTCTTTTTATTTATTTTTTACACTGAGGTGGCAACAGGCTTCCATATTTCCATTAGCGGAGATGAGAAGTTTTTTGTTGTTGTTTAATGATTAGAAGTTATGTTTAGAGGGAGAAAATATAGTGGTTCTTACAGAAAAGGTAGATAACATACTGTACACAGATATTAAAATTATGTCATGATTTACTCCTCCTCATGCCAATCCTGTATGACATTCTTTCTGACTGAAACATCCTTAAAAATATCTCTGTCAGTGTTCTTCAGAAGAAAGTAAGCCATAAAGGTAAAACTATAAAGCCTTGTTGGTACATACAAACGTAAAAGTTTGTGATGTTATGAGCAGAGGAAGCACGGATGTGGTTTGCAGTGCAGAACAAAAAAAAAAAAAAAAAATATATGGTGCTTGTGTTTTTCCTTACACATGCACATACAGATGCAGCGGTGTCTTCTTTTCATTCATCTTTTTTTTTGTCTCTGTTTCTGTACTCAGGCATGCTTCTTCCTTCCCAAACCCTCAAACAGACTTGATTGAGGAGGTGTGTGTGGGTGTGTGGAGAGGGTGCTTCAGTGCTTTCATCTCAGGGTGACACAGAATCCCTCCCCAGTATTATATCATCTGCACCTGCACTCAGTGTGTGTTTGTGTGTACCCTCTTGATGGTGACACTATCTTAAGAAGGCAAAAAACGAGGAAGCCCTCCTTCCCCTCCTCAGAGTATGATTCAACAAAGCTTTATTGGAACAACAGTAAAGGGTAACAGTATAGCTAAAAAACAGTATTGTGTACTTCTGTAGATTGTGCTTAAGAATACTTCAATGGATTGTTCACTCAAAACGAAACATGTTATGTTATTTACTCATCCTTATGTTGTTTCAAACCTGTATGACTTTCTTTCTGACTGAAATATCCTTTAAACTGTTATTTGTCTACAGAAGAAAGTAAGTTATTGGTGATGCACAAAAGAAAGTTTTGACAGATTTTTCTTTTTTGTGAGAACTATCCCTTTAATCATAAAGTTGAGAATGGACCACAATTATACAAAAATAATTTGAATATGGTAAGGTCATCCCCTTTGACATAAATTTTGAAACATTCATATTTTTTACAATTCAGAATAAAGTGTGTTTCAGTTTTGAGCATCACAACGGCCCATTCTATTCTTTTTTCCTCTGGTTTTCAGGATTTTTTGTGCCTTTCTTGATTCAATGGCAAGATGGTAATAAGATCCTCTTCTAGTTCCTTTTCTCTTCTTAGGGACCTAAGTCATTGCAGTTTGCTTTGTAATACCTTTGTTATTTCCCTTTCCCATCAATCCAAATAAATGTTTTTACCATGTTTAGTATCTGAGGTTTATGCTCGATTCATCAAAGATGCCAGTTGGAAACCAGGAGAAGAGTTTTAGGCTAAAACCAGCTAACAGTGGGAGCATGAAATGGAAATTTACTACCTATTTTTTAGATTTTAGATAAAAAAACGATTCTATTTTTTAAATGCACCTTGACCACATCATTTTAAATCAAAATGTCATAACTCGATCTTCTGGTAAAACGGCAGATTTGCAGCAGATCTGGTGACGTGATGAACTTTCCGAATTATTACATCAACATAAACCCCACCCCTTATTTACAACTGACTGTAAGGTTGCTTTCAGATCTACCTCCATCCAATCAACAACCCATGTATAAAACCAACCCCCCTCACACTTTTTTTTGTACATCACAATATGGAAAAAATTATCTGTCACTACTCTTTACTGAAGGGTGTATTTATTTAAAATATTTACAAATTAAGCAATTACATTAAAGGGATAGTTCACCCAAAAATTTAAATTCTGCCATTATTCATGACTTTCTTCTGCCAAACACAAAATAATATTTTTTGTCCATTCAATGAAAGTCAACGGGGTCCAAAACAACAATGAAAGAATCAATTAATGAATGAGGGATAATTAAGGGACAATTATCTGTAAAGCTACTTTAAAACAATATTTATTTGAAAAGTACTATCCAATTAAACTGGACATAAGTTGAACATGTCTTCTCTAGATCTGTGACTATCATTTATTCTGAAAAGGACTTTTATGATGAAACACAGGAGGAATGATCGATTTCTCGTGGGTGTAACTGAAGGAATCGTTTTCTGATGGGTGTAACTGAAGCACTAAGGTTTTTAGTCCTGACTCTGCTGAAAAGGTGTTATAATATGTCGTGTAAATGATACATGTTGCTCAAGGGTTCACAGACAGGATGTGCTCTAACATTAAGTACAGACCTCAGAGCTGCAGGCTTTTTTCCGAATAAATAATACACACTCACACATCCACAACCATAAGCGTTTAGCCTTACACCTTGATAGCCCAAATCCTAACCCTGTGTTTTCCTTCTCTCTGAGAGTTCCTTTCTACTTACAGTACTTCATTCTCTCTCTAAAACCAGCTTGTGATCCGGTGTTTTCCACGTCTCAGTACGGCTCAGTTCACAGTGAATGAATTCAGTGAACTCAGTCTCTGCATGTACTGCAAGTTTAGCGTGCATTTGGGAATGTAGCGGCCACCAGTTACGCATTATTTTCACAGTTGCATAATTTCAAATTTCCAAATTCCAACATGATTACAGCATTTCACTAGATTTGTAATGAGACACGTTTGTAAACCTGTTTTCACAGAAACTGTAGTTTTCCGCCAAAATAAAAGCTCAATTGCAGTTTCTGTTAAAATAAAAGCCTGAGGTTTTATCTCTCGCAAGTGTAGAAATTAGGACAAAAGTATTGTAATTTCCTTTCTGTAGCGTAAAGTACAACCTCAAATCAGAAAAAGTTGGGACATTTTGTAAAATGCAATAAAATCAAGAATCTGTGATTCATTCTATTTAACCTTTTATTAGCTGACAAAAGTACAAAGAAACGTTTTCCAATGTTTTCACTGACCAACATAATTGTATTTTGTAAATATGAACAAATTTTGATTTTGATGGCTGCAACACCCCAAAAAAGTAGGGACAGAGACATGTTTACCACTGTGTCACATCACCTTTCCTTTTAATTACACTTTTTAATCATTTGGAAGTTGAGGATACTAATTGTTGGAGTTTTGCTAGTGGAATATTTGCCCAATCTTGTCTGATACAAGACAGCCGCTCAACAGTCTGTGGTCATCATTGCCTGAATCTCCGTTTCATGATGAGTCATACATTTTCCATAAGAGACATATCTGGACTGCAGTAAACAGGCAGGCACATCCCTTCTATGGTGCAGAGTGTCTAGAAACCACTCAGTTTTAGCATGTGCAGAATGAGGCCTGGCATTGTCTTGCTTCCCAGGAAAGATGCCATCTTGATGGCAGTTTATGTCTCTGTACAATCCAAATATATGCCTCTATGTCAATGGTACCTTCACAATAATGCAAGTTACCACCGTTTGCAATGATGCACCTCAATAGATGTTTGCTTTTGCACCTGTCGCTGGTGAAAGTCTGGTTGGTCCCTTTCGTCTTTGGGACTGAGAACTCGATGTCCATTTTCTCCCAAAAACAAGCTGAAACATGGACTCATCTGACCACAGCAGACATTTCCACTTTCTTCTAGACCTTCTGAGATGAGCTCAGGCCCAGAGAACTCGCCGGCATCTCCACATAGAACTGATGTAAAGCTTTCTCTTTGCGTAACAGAGATTCAAGTGGCATTTCTTGATGCAGCGTCAGACTGTGTTCAGTGCAAATGGTTTTCCGAATTACTCCTGAGCGCATGTGTCTGTATTTAACAGAGTAGCATGATGGTATCTTGTGCAATGCCATCTGAGGGCTCAAAGGTCACGCACATTCAACAGGTCTACTGCCTTACCCAACACAGACTGAGATTTCTCTGAATTCCCTGAATCTTGTGACAATATTATGTATGGAAGATGATGAAAGGCATAAATTCTTTGCAATCTTGCATTGAGAAATGGGATTTTTTAATTGTTTGACAATTCTCTCATGATATTTGGCACAAAGTGATGAGCCATGACCCATCTTTGCTTAAAAAGACTGAGAAGCATTTTTACACCCAAACATGATACCCCCAACTATTATCAATTCACCTGCTCATTGTGGACTGTTTCAAAATAGTTGGATAATCTAATTTGGATAATCTTTTCACTTTTATTTGGTCTCTGTCCCAACTTTTTTGGTGTGTGTTGCAGCCATCAAAATCTAAATTTGTTCATATTTACAAAATACAATTATGTTGGTCAGTGAAAACATTAGAAAACGTTTCTTTGTACTTTTGTCAGTTAATAAAAGGTTAAATATAATGAACAAATCACAGATTCTTGATTTTATTGCATTTTACAAAATGTCCCAACTTTTTCTGATTTGGGGTTGTAAAATAATATACTTGTGAAATACCGTAAAACTTCAAATAATAGCCGAGTCCCAAATATACGCCTGTCTCTTTTACACGCCTGGTGTGGCGACAGGTTTGGGTAAATAAAGGCCGGTCTCAAATAGAGGCCGGGTCTGTTTTTTAGTTTCGGGTTGTATTTAATCTCTAAAACCCGTCATATCGTCCGCTTTTTGGCAGCCGCCAAAGCCTTTTTCGATCGGTGAGTGATGTAGAATAGAATGACTGCTGCGCTTGACATGGCGCAAATGAGCAGAGAGAGCGCCCCGGCCGCGCACGCGCACTCTCACGTCTTCAAACAATACGAGCGCTGTCTTGCTCTCTCTCCCTCGCGCATATTAATCAAAATCAATTGACAAGATAGTAAAAGGTCGGAAGACCGCAGATTCACGTGGAGCATTTGGAGATTTTTAGAGATTAGAGACTATAGGAACAACATCTCTGAACAATATCTCAACACTAAATTATAAAGGCTTGTCTCATATAGACGCCTGTCTCAAATACAAGCCGGTGCAGTTCGACGATTTGGGAAAATAAAAGCCCGGGCTATTATTTGAAGTTTTACGGTATGTATTTTCCGTTTTACATTACATAGCTATTACTGTCATAAAAAAAACGTACAATTATTAATACTATTATTATTATTATATTCTAATTGTTTGGCTTCCTAAAACACCAGTCTGAATGTAATGTTGACTGAGACATTAGAAAAGGTTCAGAGAAAAAAGGTTAAAGTCAATTTCAATTTTCAAAGAGAAAGAGAGAAAAGTCAACCTTTAGGATACTTTCGTACAGTCTATGCAGGTGTGTATGTGTGTGGGTGTGGGCAAGTGGGTATGTGTATGAGAGATGCAGCAGCTAAACATGTTCTCTGTCCTGGAGCTATAATCATAACATCATTCAGCAAATGCTTCTTTCACTATATTTTAGCACAGTTCTGGATAAAACTCAGTCTAACCAATACCTAAACTCTTCTAAATAATACCATGTGCACACAAATTTGACCCTGAGAACTGAAAACAACACCGTCCTACTTTGTTCGGCTACAATTCAGCCCTCTGAACAATGAGAGATGTTGCTCCATTCACAACGGAGAAACCTCAAGGAACTGATCGCTGTCACAGCAGACCATCTACAGTTACAGACAAGAAACACAGCCTGAATAGAATGAAATATGGATGAGATACACTCTCTCAAGTGCTTCATGTGGAGTAACACTGCTAGTGTTGTGAAATTAACAAGCTGAAGGGACTTGTAGAAAACGTCTCTGTGATTTAAAGTGAAATATGAGACATCATTCTAGACTCCTCCTCCTCTCTGGCATCAAACCTGACAGCAGGTACCACAGAGGGAGAGAGTGAGTATGTGTATCCTGTTCTAATAAGAATAGACGTTGAGATGGGATTAGTTTCATCTTGGCGACATTCCTATTCCAGGCTGTCTTAAAAACAAGAGCATCTTCAGCTCCACTGTCAATATTTAAACTACCGGATGAGCACAGATGAGCATCTAACATCAGAAAGACAGAAATACTACTTTAATAATTCAAATAACGTGTTTCTGACTGATAAAACAGTTAAGATGGATTTAAATTCTTCTGGGTAGAAGTTCTCACGCAGATTAAACAGATTTCTGCAACATCTCCCAATTTCCTCTTTCTCTCCCCTTCTGCAAATTGCCATGCTGTTCGAGGATGTTGGTTTGGCACTGGTATTTAACTCCAATGCTGCCCTACAATGATAATGCAGAACATGATAATAAAGCTAGTCATTCTCTCCTTCTCATCTCTCCCTTATCTTCCCCTTTCCATTTTTCTTTCTAGGTCATGCAGTAACAATGACCTGGAAGAGAGTGTCAGTTTCACCTACAAGGTGGATACAGGAAAAGTAGGACAACTTCTAAAGTAAGGCACTTGAGTTTAATCTATTCTGCACTAAGTTTGAAATATTCCCTCAATGTATTAGACACGATGAGCAAACCCTCTGCTAAATCACACCTCTCATGAGTGGCCCGCCATGTCACGTGTCACGGCACCCTGCTTGCTTTCAGTCTGTTTCACTCATCTAGCCAAATCTTCCTCTATATCTTTGTGGGTTTCTCAGTATGATCATTTTTGGACTCGATTCGGATGAACGTCACAGGAAATAACAAGCACACTAAAACCATCTTCCTGCAGACCTGACCACAGCCACAAATAGACCTGCACTAGCCTAAAAATGACTGACCTGCTAGCAATGCTTACTGGAAGAGAGAAAACGAGAGAGAGAGAGAGAGAGAGAGAGAGAGAGAGAGAGAGAGAGAGAGAGAGAGAGAGAGAGAGAGAGAGAGAGAGAGAGAGAGAGAGAGAGAGAGAGAGAGAGTGAGAGAGAGAGAGACAGAGAGAGAGAGAGAGAGAGAGAGAGAAAGAAAGAAAGAAGGACAATATGAAACTTCTTTACAAATGAAACCAAAAACCACTTCCTTTATGTACTGATGACAATGGCCCAGATATAGAAATGCTGATCCTTCCACCTCACACCCAAACAGCTCAGTCTTAACAACATGTCATTTCTGTAGTAGTACTTGACCTAACATTGCTAAACCATCTGGCATTCCTGCTGTATTCAAATCAGACTAATCTAAACATCAATCAAGAAACATCACGCATTTTGTGTGCATGCATCTGTGCTTAAATGTGTGCATTCATGTAAATTTAGGCTTTCACAGTGGCTTGTGTATGTGTGTGCCCTCTGTTTACACTGCGGTGTTGTTTGGTGCAGTGCTGATGCATATGATCACCTCTGAGAGCTTTTATACTGGACAGCTCCAGATTTGACAAGAACCGGGCACAGAACAATGGCCTTTGATTAGAGAAGAGGTCTGTCTCTCTCTCTCCTCTAAAACTCCTCGAGTGGACCAGAGCGACGGATGACTCATTCCTCCCTGTTGCTTTCCTCTCTCTCTTTCTCTCAGCTTCTGGCCTACATGAATGTGTAGATTGTCACCATATCACTCTGACACTGCTCATGCACACAAAACCACTAGTTCTGACTCTTCAGACCATTCATTCCGATTTCAGACCCTCTGTGACTATTCTTCCGAGTACCAGTGCAGATGAAAGGTCAAATGAATTTTTTCATAAACAGAACATAATACATTTGAAACTGTTAATCCATACTAGGGTTTTATTATACTGTACCAGCTAAAGTATCAGAATACAAGAAGTATCATGAGTTTACACTATTTTTTTTAATTAATTACTACTACTACAGTGAATATTATTATACAAAAAATATATAGTTCTGAACATGACTTAATGTCTTCAGTTTCACACAGCGTTGCAATACAGTTTTTACTTGAATTGAAGGGAGACTTCGTAAACCCGCAACTTTTATTGAAGTTAACTATAAAGTTATGTCTGCAATAATGAACGTGAGCAAGACTAACAATCCTAAACCTCTCTAAAGTCCATCAAACGCATCACAGGAGGTGCTTATGCGGTTCACTGCCATGTTGTTATATTCCACATGCACTATTTTTAATTGTTTAATTATGCACAAATACGTCAGGCAGGTGTTTTAGGCAGAATTTTTGCTTTATAAGATGCTGATAAATTTAAAAGGAGTTCATCTTTGAATTCCTTCATTGTGTTTCATTCTGTTGCACACAATATACCACCATAAATCACGTAATACCATTTGAAATATACTGTGGCACTGCTGGTATTTTGAGGCTCAGGCATTGCAATTCTACAGTAGGGGGGTAAACGGGGCAACCCTAATTAATGCTGTATGGAACCAGTGCTATATACACACTAATAACATCTGAGAAGTGTTGATTGGACAACAGTCATATCTGACCTGGATCAGCCTCTATGCAAGTGCATTGCTCATACTGGCGAACCCATCTGTGATCATCAATTGATCTGAAGAAAGATAGTAAGAAAGAGAAAGAAAGAACTAAAGAAAGAAAAAAAGACATCCAATTTTGCACTAAAAAAAAGTTTAAAAACAAACAAAACAAAACCAACAACAACAATGATATAAGATTAAACTCTGTCTACAGTAAAGTTGTGCCTCTCTGTCCTGACTGAATTAAACCACTGGACGCTTACTGTTGAGTGTGTAGTGTGAATCAAAACCCTCTGTTACTATTTTTAGTGGCACAAAACATACTCTGAAAAGCAGAGTGTCAAAAGAGGAAGCACAGAAGTAGACTTCCTTCCTGCTTCAGTTTTCTTCATTTAAACTACGAAAAAAATAGATGAGAGAAACTGAGTGGGCGTCAACATGGCCTGATGGCTTCCATTTTGTCCTGACTGGAGATGCTACTGCTGCTGCTAAGTGTGTTCGTCATGACTGATGCTATGTTATGATGTACTATCTGTCTTCATTAGCAAAGAAAAGAGATGGAAACTGACATACACACTATATTATCAATCATACTAACAACCCAGTAGCTCATTCTTCCTCTTTTTCACTGACACACATTAAACATTATGACTGAGGTAATTCATTTCACTCATACGATGGGGACTTGTGTCTTAAACTCGCAAAGTTTAAAGCATTTCATTTTTCTGAACGCAAAAAATAACGGCTGTATGAAGCAACAAAATGACAGCCAATCAAAACGTACTTGATGCTTATATAAAGCTATGTGTTTCAACCAATGAGATTTCACTCTGGGCGAGATTATCCAGAATGACACGACAGAAATAGAAAGCAAACAACTGACAAAACACAAACAGGCAGATTGGAGAGATTTGATTTACCAATTGTCACTTTATCGCACCTAGTTAGGGTGTAAAATAGATGCACAGTAGAAGCATGTGCCAGGTTCCCCTGGGCGGCTGTGATGACTGAAACTAAAAGCTACCTGCTGCATCTGTGAACCTCTGTGCCTCTCGTTCACTTGTCCTCTGCTCTCTCTGCCACCTGTCTCTCTCATACACATGCCCTTATAATGTGAGAAAGAGAGAGCTCATTGTGGCAGGCTTTTCTTCAGAGGATAAAGGATTGATAGTTTGTGAGTAGATCACT